>JAOQGH010000012.1:4061889-4077405 GCA_025769975.1 Gallinago jamesoni
GACCACTCTTTCAGTAAAGTAATTCTTCCTAATATCTAATCTAAACCTCCCCTGCCACAGCTTCATACCATTTCCTCAGACCATCTCCCTCATCCCAGCTGTTTTTATTTCTCTTCTTTCCCAACACCTTATCCTGTACTGCATCTCTGGGACTGGGTCCCTTCTTCCCCCTCCCTGCCCGAGCATCTCTGCTGATCCTCACTTCCACACTGGAAAAGGCAGGAATAGCTTTGCTTCACAAAAAAAGGAAAAAAAGAAAAAGAAAAGAAAAAAAAGAAAAGAAAGCCAGAGGAGTTATATTCATCTGATGGCTTTTCTTTTTTCTCCCTGGCTCTTATTTGCAGCGAGTATTTTTGCAAAAGTGCTCATCCCTGAAGCTAACAATAAAACTGTGTGTGTGTGTGAGAGAGAGAGAGAGAGGGAGAGAGAGAGAGGGAGAAGAGGGAGGGAGAGGAAGCCATACAGGAGTCTGGCAATGCGAGGCGGCATTGGAGGGCGAGCTGCTAGACCAGGGAAGGTGGGGAAGCGAAGAGCCGCAAGCCCCTTACTCCGGGCTCAGCGGGATCCCATTGGTTCCCGAGATCGGGAAGAGCTCGGAGGATTGAGCCGCACGACCAGACGCACACACTCAGCCAAGTTGTCAGCACGCTGGGAGGAGGAGAGGCTCACACACACACACACACACACACACACGAGATTGCGGGGTGTCCGCAGCTTGATGTTCGTTTGTTTCCAGAGAGGAAGAAAGGAGAGTGGACAACAACAACAACAAAAACAACAACAACAAGACCAGAAAAAGGGGAAGGAGTCTGATCCAGTCCAGCAGTCCCGAGGGGAATAATGGATGTGACCATATCTCAGTTCATCTTAGAAGAATTTGATGTCAACTGCAGCCTCCTGGATCGTTTACAAGAGACTTTTTTAGGGAGTTCCTCTATCCCTTTCCTGGGCTTTGATGGTAGGAAACATTACCTAGCGATTACCTAGCGCAGGGCTCGGAAAAGCTAAGATTCCGTTTGCTTTGTGATGCAAAGTGTGTCTCTTTTGTGCTTTCTCAACTGCTTCTTTTCCCCTTTTTGTCTCCTTTTTTAACGCAAAAGGTCCGTACTGCAATGCCACCACTGATCAGATCGGGACCTGCTGGCCCAGAACCTCTGCGGGGGAACTAGTGGAGAGACCCTGCCCGGAGTTCTTCAATGGGATCAAATACAACACCACGAGTAAGTACAAACTCCTTTCCTTTCCTTCTCCCACAGATACGGCGTTGAGAAGGCGCCTGGGGAGACCCAAAATATATTTTCCATTAAAAAGAAAAGAAAACGAAAAAAAAGTGTTTGCCGTTTGCCTGGGAATCAACATTTCCTCTACATTCCTCCAGCTTGTATATTTAAAATTCCCGCCTGGAATGATGCAGATGTCACAAAAGCTCAGACTTTCGGACATTGATTCCTCTTTGCTTAAATGTAGTTAGGTAGATCTGGTCAAAAATCCCCTCTGCAATCTAAGAAGGGCATACTGTACTTTGTGTGTTTGTTCATGTGTAGATATGTGTAGCTGAATGTATTTGTAGCAGCGCTTCAGCTATTTGAATGATTAAAGAACCATTGAGTCGTGAAGTACTTGGTCTTAATGCCTAAGAACTGTATTTAGAAAGGACTCTCCCTTTGAGATCTGTCTGTCTGAACAGGGGGACAAACTGGGCTGGAAGTTGTAACTAGCAAACATAAGGCTGAGGTCTGGAATCTGTTTAGTAACTTCATCAGCAGTTGGCTTGAGGCTGGCATGGCTGCATCATTTCTGCAAGGGGAACAGCAGAGGATGTTATGAGGCGAATAATATTCAGAGCAGGAGAGCATGGGCGCTCCTTAGAAATCTCTTGGAACTGATGCTTTAGTCTTAGAGGTAAACAATCACGATGACTCACTAAAAATTTATTATTCAGGCTGTGAGACCCAGGCACTGATTTCCTTTTCCTTATCTGTCAATACCGTTTGGACCTTTCATTAAGAGTTTTTAACATATTAGTTCCAAATATGAGATATGTGTAGCCACTTGTTTGTCAGTCATTTTTTCAGACTACTCAGTCTGCGTTTGGCTGTGGGGAACATTTCATTCCATGTTTCACTCTGAACTGTTGCTTGGGTGTTAGTGGTCTAATTTTCAGGTAGTGTTAATTTTGTGGGACTAGCATTCTCAATAAGTCCCTTAAAAGAATGACCCTGTCATCTTAGATCTTATTTTTTAACTTGTTGAAAGTGAATTTTTTCTTTCCCCAGCTCGAGGTGCCAAGGGTCAGCTAACTAGACAAAAGTTCTGAGTATTCCCTATGCGAAACAAAAGCCCTTTCCAGATTTGTTCTTAAGGACCAGCTTTTGTCTCTGTGACTTTGAGCAGAGTAAGGAGGTTACCTGAGAGAACTGCAAGATCATCTTCAAACTCTATATTCTCTGACCTGTGCTCTTTGCAGTAAAATAGGTGGGAACACGCAAAGGGCTGGGTTATGCTGTCTTGGATTAGAGCAGGCAGTCCACTACCTTTACAGTCACAGTCGAGATCAGAAGAAAATTTCTGAGAATTAAGGACTGCTCAGACCAGATTAAGTTGGTCAGACCCTAAAAGAACAGCCACAGAAAAAGGTACCTCGAAGAAGTATGACTTTTTTGTCCATTTCATTTTTTTGATGGGTCAGTATTTCACTGCCTTATTTTTGTTTCTCCAAAACAAAAGAAAGAAGGGGAAAAAATGCATTATGGGTGATTTCTTATTTATATCATAACACAATGGAGGCATTTCAAATGCTTTTCCTGTGCTTAGAAGAAAAAAAATCTTGAATACCCCATTTTAATTTGCTAAGCTGTGTTAGTGCTTTCACTAGTTCATCAATGACCTGATTTAGAATTCTTCCCTGGTCCTCTCCTTCTCAATGGTGGCTAATGCTTGTATTACAGTGCTAATAAATTTTCGGAAATCTGTTGCTCTTAAAACAATGGCATGTTAATTAAAGACCGCTGAAAAAATATTATTGAAATGCTGAAGCATTATTTTGTCATAGTCTGGGGAAATGGACATTTTTCTCCTTTCCGCATAAAATGTGAGGAGTCACATTGAGGAAATGTACATCTGCAGGAGTTGGTAGTGCATACTGGTGCCCAGATGTGGTCGTGTGAGTAGCTCGGAATAGAAAACTGGAACTCACAGAAGCTGATGTAGGTGGCTTTCAGTTGATCTCATACTCTTCCATCTGTGTAGCTCCTCCAAGCTGTGGCACAGAAAAGGGAAGGACTGTACTATTCAAGTCACCTTCTAAAATCAGTAGCTTCGTGGCGATAGTAGTTGTGATTAAGGCTTGGGAAAGCGGTAGGAAAACAGCTTAAGATCTGAATACAAAGGTGCAATCTCTTTTCCATTTTGAAATGCTATTAGTACATGCAGAAGATGCCCAAAGTTTGGGAGGGCCAAATACTGACAGGGTCTGTCTACTCTGACTGGCGGGATTTCCCCACGTTAATTTGTGGGCTGACTGTAACGAGACTCGATGTGCTTATAACCTAGACTGTGCACCTCGTGCAGATAATCAAATTAGCACAGACAAGAGATAAAGACTGGGAAATGGATCTCACAGATTTCAGAGGTGAATAATCCAGCTGCAAAGGGAAGGTTTGAACAGGAGATGGCTTGGACCAACATGACATGTCTGCCTAGGATATGTAGTATAGTTTTGTCCTGTTTTGTTTATCGTTTTGTTGAGGCAAAGGGTGAGCTGATGGTGCGTAATATTGTCCTGAATTGGTTTTGAGAGCAAAATCAGCTAAGTTTTAGAAAAAGCACTGTGCACTGCCTTTCTCCTACTAAGGGCTTAGCCAGTTCTAGGTCGTAACTCAGCTATTTGTTATAGTCATGCATCTCGTGTTTGTGAGCTGCCACCTTTTAGGAACTATAATGTACCTTTAGTTTGGTTTTGTATGTCTGTGAGTATATTTCCCATCCTAATGTGTATAAAACTTTTGGATCAGTTTCAGTGATTTTATTTTTTGGTTTTTAGAAATGAATCTCTCAAGGACGCCACGTTCCTACCAGTTTCATAAAAGCAGCTCATCAGCTGGAGGGAATGAACCCAGTAGCATTTCCCATAGATCAAAGCTTTTGCATTGTAAACACTAGAAAATCCAGACTTGAAAGTGCCCAAATTCTGTAAAAAACTGATACCAGACTTAGTCAAGCAGAAGACACGGATCCATGGCAAACCAGGTGGCCCAAGTTCTGGTATTCATGAGGCTATTTCTGTGCTTTGTTGTAGTCTCTGTGCACGTAGTGTGTGAAATTAAAGACAAAATGTAACCAGTAGATCCCATCAGCAGAGATCGGCTCATCAAAGGCTTTGGAAGGACTTGCCCTGGCTTGGTATCCATCTCCCCAACTCTCCTGCTATGGTTGTGGCTCTAACTCAGAGCCCCTGAGTGCTTGGGTGGGGAATGCTGTCAAACCCTGAAATATGCCAGCAAAATTTAACAAAAGAGTATTTGATTCAAAAAAATTAAGAACAAGAACCTCTGTGTTAAAAAAAAAATCCCCTCCTGTTTGCCACTACAGAATAAACTGTTTGCATGAAATATTTCCCTTCTAACTGCAAAAAGTTCCCCTGATGATTCCGTGCGTGTGTCTGTGTTTCTGTGTGTCTCTTGGGAGCTGCTGAGTGACTCAGATAAGTTTCAGCTGGATTCGTAAAACAAAGTCTGTCAGTCTGTGAGTGTTTTTTATCTCCGACATTTTGTTATTTTGCTGATTTTTTTTTTCTCTCTCTTTTTATTTGGGAAATAAAGTTGTGCTGACAAACTGAGACCTGGTTCCCCTGTAGTGTGATTTGTGATTATAGGCAAAATGGGTTTTGACCAAGGATCTGAAAATGATGCCATCCACTTAAAACTTTGCAATTTTGCAATAAAGCTTATGTATTATTCTCAAAGGAAAAAAAAAAAGGGGGGGGAGGGGGAAATGTATGTGTTGGTGCAGCATGTGGCTGTGCTCAGGATCTATATTTAGCTAAAGATGACAATATCATTGCTGCCCTCTAGATGTGTTTGTGCTTTGACAGTGTGAAGCTTTAATTCTTGTTTTAGGAAACATTAATTCACTTATTAGGATATTCTGAAGCTTGATTAATTCAGCAAATGGGCAGTAATGAGATGTTTTTTGCTGCTTGAAAAAACGTGGTTGTACATGCAAGTACTTACAGCATGTTACAGGCTCAAGTGTCTCTACTGTAGCTCCTTCCTTTCCCAACAAATACCCCTGTGCGATGGGAAAATGCAGGATCAGATGTTCCTCTGGTGGACAATGTGTTGACTCTTGTAGCCTTCACTCTCCGATTTGAGTTTGTCTATGACAGCTGGTGCAGCAGAGGGGTGTTCCATGGTGAGACCTGTCCTTTGGGGCTGATCAACTTGGTTTCTGCTGGCTGCAGGTAGGAGGTAGAGGCATTGGAAGGTCTCTGGTTTGCAGGTTGAGACACAAATCTAGGTATTGCCATGTAGGTATCAACAGCCAGTTTAAGTATCTAAACTGTAATACAAATTAGTGGAGCTCTAATTGATATAGAGGATGAAGCCTAGAGAGTTACTCAACTCAACCTGAACGTACAGGTCAGTTCAGGAGCCCATACCCAGTGCTAGTGCCAGTTGGTATGTCCAGGGTATCTTGCCTGGTATCCAGTTCCTGTTTCAGAGGCCTTGTGCAGGTTTGTGGTTTATCTTCCAGGCCACATAGATGTTGCAGATACTCTAAGACAAACGACACCATGCCTGTGTTTCCGCAGCTGAATTCATCCCTGAGTGTCTGCTGAGATGAATTGACCCCAGACCTGGGGACTGGCATTAGGAGGCCAGACCACTTTTGTGATCAGCAGGAACAAAATGTCTCTTTAGCTCTAACTCCCTCTCTGCCAATTCCCCCTCTCTCAGTATAGGAAAGCTCTTGGGCTGAAATAACCACTTCAGATGAGTGGTTTGGGCATTGCAAAAAGCATCATCATCTTCTCCGGGGACTATGCTGCTGAAAACAGGCACATAAGTACTGCTAACCTTGCACTGATGGGGTTTTGGTCCCTCTTTGCCTACTCCTTGTTCTGAGGGTGTGTTACACACCATGTCCTGGGGTACATCAAGCACAGCATAGCTAGCCAGTCAAGGGAGGTGACTGTCACACTGCACTGATGTGACCCCATCTTGAGTACTACATGCAGCTTTGGGTACCTCAATATAAAAAGGACATCAAACTATGAGGGTGTGTCCAGAGGAGGACGACCAAGATGGTGAAAGGTCTCAAGGGCAAGATTTAAGCTATGTGGCTGAGGTCACCTGGCTTGTGCAGCTTGTAGATGACAAGGTTGAGGGGTCATCTCATTGCAATTTAGAATCATAGAATCATAGAATAATTTTGGTTGGAGAAGACCCTTGGGATCATTGAGTCCAACCACCTACTCTACTCTATCATACACCATATCCCCCAACACCACATCTAAACAACTCTTAAACATGTCCAGGGATGGTGATTTACAACATCCCCAAGGCAGGCAGTGGAGAGGAAGGTGCTGATCTCCTCTCTCTGGTGACCAGCGATAGGAGATGAAGAAGTGGAATGAAGCTGCATCAGGGGAAGTTCAGACTGGACATTAGGAGAAGGTTCTTCACTGAGAAAGTTGTTGGTCACTAGAACAGGCTCTCCAGGGAAGTGGTCACAGCACTCTCCAGAGTTCAAGGAGCATCTGGACGACACTCTTAGTCATATGGTTTAGTTTTAGGTAGTTCTTTGAGGAGCAGGGACTTGGACTTGAGTCTTATGGGTCCCTTCCAACTTGAGATAGTCTATGATTCTGTGATTTTTTGGTGGCCTTGTTGAGAATGATTTGGTGTTGCCTTCTTGCAAATGATTTGGGTAAGATTAGTGGCTTAGAAACTGGACTGTTGTTCACATGGATGGACATGGGAGAAACAGCCATTGGGACAAGTATCACAGTTGTTCTTTTTGACATGGTTTACTCCACGCTGAAAGAACAATTCCTGCGGTTCTTTGTTGTCTCAACCTGAACAGAGGCAAGTAATCTTTTGAGTGCTAAGAGAAGGTTGAAGAAGTGAATTAATAGCTCTTCTGTTTTGCATCCTGTCTCTTTCGAAAGGGGTTAAAGAGATGATTTAAATTTTTAAAGAGTAAAAGAGATAATTTTCACAGGTTAAATAGCCATTCTTTTATCAAGATGTAACCTCTGCTGCTTTTCTTTCTGATTAATTATTGTTCAAAGCTGTGGAGTGGTGGCTTCAGCCTGCATATATAACATGAGTCTTGCTTGAAAATCATTGGTCAGAGTCTTGTTCATACTGTGTGGGTAGGACCTGTCCCGATAATTACAGAAATATGCACTTTTATGAGTGGCTTGCCTGGAGGCTTAAGTAACATTTTCACTTGTGTTTTGTCTTGTGTATTTTAGTGTCTTGGTGTCTTGAGCACTTTTGTTGATCACATTACTTTTTCCTCAAAGGTTATTGTGGTTTGATTTCTAAAGGGTGCATTTTTGAAAGTTAAGTCCCTTTGTAAAAGCCAGAGACCCTTTATGCTCTGGTGGCCTTTCATCTTTATTGGAGAGAGAGGAATAAAAAGCTCATCAGCATAGGCTTGTAAACACGAGGAATGATTTCTAGAGGTACAGCTGGATGCAGTGAGAAGATGAAGCTGGGTGTGGGCTGGGGAGAAGGACCAGGTAAGAGGAAGCAGCCCAGCCTGAGAGGCAGCAGATGGTGAGCAGTTCTGGTGCAATGCCATTTGGATTCATATATTTAATTCATATATTCATATATTTAAAACACATTTCCGAAAGAAGAGTTTCAAAGATCAAATGCACAACTTTCTCTTTTTGCTGGGCAATGCATGTGTGTTTTCAGACTCGGAAAAGTACTACGAAGGCTTAAAACTATTCCCACCTCATCCCTCTTCTGTAACCTTGTTAGATGTCCAGAAGGCTTTTATTCCAGTGGAATGCTTAATGGCAGAAGGAGATTTTGGTTAAGAGGAGATATTTTCTGACCAATTTTAATTACGGATTCCTAGAAAAAGGCTGTAAAAAAAAAAAAAGAAGAGTCTGCAGTCTTGCAGAAGCTGTGTTTCAGCCATCCTGTGGGGATGAACCCAATATTTTTGGCTAGGGAGTCACGAGTACGTGAAGGTTAAAGGAAGGAGACAGATGAGAAACCAACCAAACATGACAAAGGGAAAAGAAAGCTGGAATTGGAATTCTGGAGGAGGGAATAAAACATAATTTTTAGGCTTGTAAAGCTTCTCTCTGTTGGAGACCAAATCTGCAGTTGATTAGGTCAACTTGAATCCAATAGCGTTGTATCCAGAGTAAGATTTCAACCATTTTTGTTCACTTTTTCTTGCTAGTTTAGGTTGAATTCTTCCACAAACGCAGCAGTGGGAGGCTCTTGATTTCCGTCTATGTGCAGATGGGAGAGGCTTTACTTTTTTTCCCTAATTTTCCTTTTTTCTTTCCATTGTAAAGCATAGTTTGCAGTAAGAGATTGCTCTGATTTTGCAGTCTGGAAGAAGAGTGGTGATAACAACACTTAAAGGAGGGATGAAAATAACCCATCTTTCTTTCTCCCACTACCATCGTCCCATGAAACGTGATTTCTTCATCGAGCACAGAAGTTAATTGCATGTAGTAAAATAAGAAGATTGTTACTGTTACTTCGTCATGTTTGGAAACCTTTTATCCAGCTAATTAAACAATGATTAATTTTTTTTTCATCTTCACTAGTAAGCCATGAGGTGGCTTTGCTATGATCCTATTGTGTCTGGTTGGGATTCTTTTCAGTTTGGGCTTGACTTTTGAGGTAGATTTCTCATGTTTCCCAGAGCCAGGAACTGCTGCTGCAGTTGTGCATCAAAGCCCATCTGATCCTCCACCAAAGTCAATCAGACCTGACAGCGGCAGCAGGAGGTCCCATCCCTTGCTTTGCCCTTCAAGGTGGAAACTCTGAACTTGTGGCAAAGGGGTCACCACCCAGGATGTCTGGGGGAAGTCACAAGAGAGCGATGATGGGCTCTTAAAGGGCTCTGAACTTTGTGGCCTCCAGGAGGGTCAGCAAACACAGGGTTGCCCACATTATCTTTGGAGGCTTTGTGACCCTCTCTCTAAGGAAGCTGGCCCATTCAGCTACCCATCGCTTGCATGAGATAGCGAGCTGTTGTCTAAGCTGACAGCAACTACCAGTTGGCAAACAGATGGACTGAGGTTCAGTTTCTTCCCACAAGTTAGGAATTAGACGATACTTGCAAAATTGTGTGCTTCTGGGGCCATGGGAGGAGTGGAAGAGGGAATGGCTCAGGAACATATGCGGAAGGGAAAGAATTAAACACATTACAAAGGGAGACAAAGCAGGAAATCCTCATCTCACAATGTCAAAATGAAAGGAAAAATCCCCCCCAGCTACACCTAGTGTTGGGACTCTCCTGTGGATGTGGGACTTCTTGTTTTATTCTGCCTTGTGACCCATTTTCCACCCAGCCAAGCTGTGGGAGGATGAGGTCTGAAACCCTGCTGGGGAAGGTGGAATCAGGCTTTTCTCTCCAGTTGCTGAACACTTGAGACTGTCTGCAAGTCACTGGGTTTCAGCCTCTGTGTTTATTGTCACAAAACCTTAGGGAGAATGTCACTGAAGGAATGGTCACCTGTAATTCCTCCTCTCAGCCACAGGGTGTCACTTAAAGTGCAGTTAAAGTAAATGCCCATGGGCATCTGGACTCAGTCACTTGGGGGTGGAAATGACAGATGGGGTCAAAGAAAACTGGTGTGAATAGTGGTCCTGGACGTTGTCGTGCTCTGATTACTGACGGTGCTGCCTCTGCAGCTTCCCCACCCTGATGGGTGTTAAAAGAGACTCATGGAAGTGAACTGGGGACAGAGAGGAGGAGGAGAAGGATGTTCTGGGAGGAACTCTGCCTTTGTGGAGCGCTTGCTTGAGAGCAGGTCACTGGCTGGAGGTAAGCAGCTGGTGGTGGTTTCACCAGGGCTCTGAAAGGCGAAGGGAAGGGACCTTGCAAGCTTTGTTCCTAAGCAGGGAACATTAGAAGCTGTGGAACTATGCAAAGCATAATGTAGCCATTTAGAGGTGGAAGAACTCTATCAAAGAAACTTAAGCAGTCAACAAGAACCTGCTTTTTGATGATACAGGGATTCCTCCTTGCTGGGCACACCATGTTCATTGCTGCAGTGCTTCCTATTGCATCAACCTGATCCCTCCTTGCCTGAGTACTGTCCCCTGGCAGGGACTATTAGATTCTTTCTGTGAACCCTCAGGTATTTGACAGATGCTCCAGGTGCTGCCACTTAACAAGAGGAACAAATAAGTATCTTAAAAGGGGGACAAGACCTTTCTCAGCTGTGACTGCTTAACTTGCCTGTTGCTCATGGGAAAGGTGCTCTACGGATTAGTAAGTCTATTGACTGGGTTTTGTTTTTTTGTATTTTCCTCTGTGTTCTTCAGTGGCATGGAAGTATCTTTGCTGTTCACATAATGGTGCATCTTTGTAATTTCTGTGGCTTGGAAGAACGATATTTTAAACGATGTCCTGGTCCCAGTAAAGTTCTCAGGCTCCAAGTCATGCAAGACTTTGCTCATGGTCTGCTGTCCTGTGAAAGGAAAATTTTACTCAGTTTTTAGACCCCAACGTTGCTTATGACTTGACATGCGGATTAGAATAGCCATTTTTAGTAGCTTGAGAAGGCAATAAGAAATATGATTTCCCATGGAAATTGAAGGGGAATGGATTTTTGGTAGATATTTTCCTTTTTCAGTGCTGTCTCATTCCTCTCAGATGTTACTCATGGTGTTTGTAATTGGTAGCTCTTGGGACAAATTACTAAAATCAATAAAACTTGGATTGCTTTATTCTGAGTTCTTCCTCTGCTGTGCTGGGAATAACAGAGGGCCAGATGTATATAAGACTTGTACAGTGAGAAGCAATCCATTGAAGCAAATGATAAGAACAGAAATTCAGTGGGTTTTCTTTAAAAAAAAAAAAGCCAGAAGAAAGCTCCCCAGATCTCATGAAGAGTTTTCCCTGGGAAAACGGAAGAAGAGAGAAGCATTCCCAATGCAATTGTGTTGGCTAAAACCCCTGGTGGTAGTAAAGCACTGACCATACAGTGACACAAGAATTAATGAAGTTCCTTATCCTCCTGAATCAGCCAGGGAGAAAGCAGAGATTTGGAAAACTGAAAATGTGCTGTGGAAATGAGACAAAGAAAGAAAATAGGAAATTGCTTTGGTATCACATTGTCACCATTTTAACTAAACTTAGATGTGAACTCCTAGTGATTCTGTCTCTTGCTGCTAAGAATTTTAATTTAACGTATGTATTGCTGAATTATGCCAGTAATATCTGAAACATCAGCATTTGTGTACTTCAAAGTGCATGATGAGCAGTCATTACTCCTTGCGGAATCTCCAGGCTTGCTGCATTCTCAACTAGAGCAGCTATGGCAGAGTTTGGGAGCAAAGGGTATTTTCAATGGTCTTAATTTCTGTCTGATCTTAATATACTTGACGAACTGAATGCTCTGAGCACTCCTTGGAAGCCAGTGGGGACAGGAAGCATTTAGTTGCTGGAAATAGATTTCTAGGCACCATAAACTAAGGACACCCTATTCCTTTCCAAGACAACAGAATAAAAGGCAGTGGACGATGAGGTGATGAAAATCAGGGGCATTGCAGAGAGATGTACTGGTGTTAGGCTTCCATAGGGAACGTGTCTAGCAGGTTCCTGCGTGGATGGGGTTTCTTCTGTCTCAGGTGCTCTCTGGAGACAGAGAGACCCCTGACTTGGGAAGCCCCTCTCTTCAAGGACTTACCTTCCTGTTCTGAGGGCTGCCTCAGGATGTGGACGATGGCATCTCAGGTGGGAAGTCGCAGGGATTTGCACAGTGGTACACCCATGCTATGGGTGGCATGGGACTGTATGGAAGCCAGTTAGCACTGCCACCAGATCACAGACCTCTGTGGAGTGAACTCCTTTCATTCTTCGGTGTCAACACTTTGTACTGAAGAAAGCCAGGTTCCCACAGACTCACATTTGGTTCATTTTGGCCATCAAATCTGAGCTTCATCATTTCCCACTTCACATAAACCTCATTTATAAACTCAGCCGCTTGCCCCGTTACCGGGCCAATATTTGTCAAATGTTTCCCTTTCACTAGGCCTCTCTAAAAATGTACATTTCCACCTATCAGCTGGCAGCACTGCTCCAAAGCTGACTGACTAAGGAAGCTTTCTTTGCAGCACTAAAATAAGAAGGCTTTTGGTTTGTTTTGTTTGAGAAGTGAAGGAACAAAGTACTATTTGGATCTTCCTTCTCTTTCAAAGTCTCAGTCTCAAAAAGGACAGGGATGGAGCCAAATGCAGCTATGGTGGTGCAGGTCCCAGTCCAAGGGAGGGAGGCTGTAGCATGAATGCCGAGTTTTGCTGCTGTTCTTACTCTTTCTTGGGGGAGAGCTAAAAGATCACCACCAAGGTCTTACTCTTCAGTTTAGTCACCCCCATCCACCTGCAAACCCATTCTTAGGCTGGTCATGCCTTTTGCATCCTAATCTGTTCTTAATCCCTTCATCTCTCCTGTATTCGCTCCACATTTCTCCTGTAAAATAAATTCCAGCAACAATAATAATAGCGGTTTTATTCTCACACAAGCACTTTGTTTTATTCCTTCTGTGAATGCTGAGGGGAATACAAGCTGGCTCAGAGAGGTGAGTGTGTCAGAAGAGCACAGGAGTCATATTAGGGTGTTTCAGTTCATATGGGAGTATATAAAATGCTCTATAAATAATGGTTTGATTTTTTTCAGTGAATGGGTGTAAAGTAAAGATTCCTCTTTTACTGATTCTCTGTTAGATCTCAGCTGCAGATCCATGGAATCATAGAATGGTTTAGCTTGGAAGGGACCTTAAAGATCATCTAGTTCCAAACCCCCTGCCACGGGCAGGGACACCTCCCACCAGACCAGGTTAACCAAAGCCCCATCCATGACTGAGTTACTGGGATTACATCAGTACGGGGACTAGCAGAGGTAGAGCATTGGACTATGCTCATTCAAGTTACAGGGACAGGGCCTGGAGAGAATTTGTGTTGGTTTTTTTTCATCACTTCTTCTCCTGGTTAGGTAACTGCACACCTCCTTTCTGCCTTCAGTGCATTCCGCCTTCTAGGCTCCCTGTCAAAACCCCAGTCTCGGTTCCCCGTTCCCTACAGTAGCCTGACTGGCACAGAAAGAACCATACGTAAATGGAGCACACACATGAATGAGTCGCTGATGCTCTGGGACCATATGGAAATCAACTGTGTTCACTCAGCTTCTGGTAAACCTGAGCTAAAATTCACCTTCTGAAATCTCAGGGAAAGAAATTCATTTCACTGTGGTAAATCCATGGGTCCAAGTCCTTAGTTTAATGAGTAGCTTTGAAAGCTTTACTCTGATTTTACCAGTAACTTCTGGAAACAAAGTGTTTCTAAGGATTTTGAGCACTGAGCTGAGGAAGCCCCGGCTTTGCTTGGTGAAAATAAACATGGTGTGGCAATACGACATATTGCAAGTTCAACTAGATGAACTCTACTGCTCCTTCTAACCAGCATTTCTGTGGTTTTGTGATTGCCCTATAGATTTCAAATTCATCCTTCGGTGGTCTCTATCATCAATGTTTTGTTCTTCATGGACACCTGTGACGTGACACTTAGCCGTGGTGTTTTCTGTTTCTGGGACGCTTGAGCCATAAGCAAAATATGAAGAATTTGTTTCACAGTATGTATAACAGAGCAAGAGTATTGTCAGTCTCTTGTTTGCATTCCATGTACCAAGCAATGCATAATGTGTAATTTTTCTGCACCATTTGACTTAGTTTAGTTTATCCTTTGCTTGCTTTTAGAGGAATCAAGTGAGTCTCAGAGGGCACTGACCTTTGTCTAGTTGCCATGTTACCTTAATGAAAATCAGCTGGAAAAGGCAGGGCTAATTGCTTTGATTTAATCCTGAAATGTTGATGAGTCATTGATGGCTTATTCAGAAAAGCAGATTCTCAAGGTAGAAGGACCAGATAGAAATAGCTTTCTTGAGATGAAGTTAAGCAGTTTAAGTGCTGGAATTTTCAAATATTTAGGTGTTGCATGCTGCTTGCTGGAAACTTGAGCTCTGACTTTGGTATCCATATCTTCTTCTACCTTGGGGTAAGAAGAGTAAACCTTCTGTTCAACTCTGAGAAGAGAGCACCAGTGACTTGGTTAGGATGTCCCTCTGACAAACCTGGAGCTTTCATCCAAGCAGTGAGTTAAATGTCTGATGCAGGAGCTCCACCACACCTGGAAGATGATGCTTTCTGAGGCCATCTGGAAAAATACATAGAACAGTTCTCAGAATTAATAGATTTGTCATCTCACTGGGAATGACTCGCTTCCACTGCTAATTTATTTCTCTTCTACAAAAGGGAAGGAATTGCAGAAGGTTGAAGGAAGAGTGGAAGTATGAGGGGGAAGAAAAAAAAAAAGGATAGAGGAAGAATGGAGCATCAACCAAGCAGACTGGGAATGGAAAGGGAGGTTACTGGTCAAGGTGGAAGTGATCAGAGACATGGACACCTTGTGCCTGGAGAAGAATGTCAGTTAAGAGTCCCTGTGGGAATGGGTGAGGGTGGAGTTTCTGCAGAACACTTTAGTGAACAGGTTGAGTGGTTTAAAATTTAGAAATGCCATTATGCAGGAGCAAGAGCTGGCAGTGTTGCATGGCAGGTTCAGAGGTGAGAAGCAACGAGTTTCTACATGACTAAGGACAAAGTGTTGTGAGGTTAAATGGAAAGATGGCATAATAGAACAGAGGTGATGAAGGGCTCAAATAGTGCTGTCAAAGAACGCAGTGCATGAGCCCTGATGGAGGGAGGGGGCAAATGTTAGGAGACACACAGAGGTGTTTCTGGGGAGGAACTGGAGTGCCATGCAGGCTGGCTGCCAGCTGTGAGACAACAAGCGAAAATATCCCAAAGAACAGTAGGTGGGAGAAGGGAATTGTTGGTTAAATACCAGATACAAAGAATAAGTGTGACATGTGTTGTACTGCATCCAAGTCAGGCAGGATAGAATTACCGATGCTGGTGCCACCAGAGGCTCTGAGCAAATTAAAACTCAACAGAAGAAACTGTCAGAGCCAACGTATCTATCTTGTAAATGAAAAGGCAATGTGCAGCTTGATTTCTAGCATGTTTAGCCTAAGTGCTTTCTCTCTTTCCATGCTCCTGTGGGAAGAGGTGTTCATAGACTAGCTTTCTTCATGATCTTTTCTTGCTATCTCTCCTCTGACTTTCTTGTCCCTTGAGTTGGTGGACAGGCGGGTGAGGGGACCGCAGCTTCCCAGATACATCCCAGAGTCCTGAAAGAACTGGCTGACGAAGTTGCAAAGCCACTTTCCATGATATTTGAAAAGTCGTGG
>JAOQGH010000012.1:4077505-4207177 GCA_025769975.1 Gallinago jamesoni
CTGTGACTGCAGGGGGGTCGGACTAGATGGCCTTTGGAGGTCCCTTCCGGCCCAGATGATTCTATGATTCTATGATTAGAACCGCTTTGGTTCAGACTGTTGCTTTGGAAGAGCAACTTTCGGCATTAAAGCAAAGACTTGCCTGAGCATGGTTTGCCTTGATCCATCTGGGACATGCGGGGTTGTTCTGGTCACTTGCTGCGGTCACGAGACGGCGTTTGTAGTTGGGCCAGTTTGAAAGGGATAGGAATAGGGTATTTTCGTGGCGAATGCAGCTTGTAACTGTCAGAACAGACAGTAAAAGTGACCTGTTTCATACCCTGCAACTGACCTCAGCCAAGCTGCTTCAGTCTCCTGTCCTTCAGTCCTGCCCTTTGTAAAGTAACTCCAATAAATCAGGAACTCTGAAGCCTTCAAACTCCATAAAGACTTCTCTCCTGCTTTTTTTGGTTTAGAGTGCAAGAAGTTCCCTGCTAATATGTCACCTCTATTCCTCAGTGTCATTAATTTCTTTGGCACTGAGCAGGACAGTTTTGAGGACAGAATCTGTGTTTTGCAGTCCTTTATAAGAGTTTTCAAAGAATTTCAGAAGTACAAAGTGCTAAGCACACAGTTGGATTTCAGTATCTTAATATCTTGGTCTCTAGGACTCTCAGCAATAATAATCTTCTGGTCTCAAAATGAAAACATGAACTGAATGGAAAACATCCCTTTGTGTGGTCTGGGAAAACTGAAGTTACTGTAACATTTTCAGAGTTGCGAAAATACCCATGATCTTGGATATTTAATCTATGTAAGTGATAGCTACAGTTACCAAAACACAGCTACTGTGTTTAAATCTGAATTTTCACAGCTCGCCTATATCTCTTTATTTTCATATTTTATTGTCTTACTGCAGATCTGCTGGTCTGTAGCACCTGCAGTTTTTCTATGTGCCAAAGGAAATGCTTAGTTATCAGAATCACACTTATACAGCTCTTTGGTGCTCTTCTCTGCAATGCAGAGTTGTTTCCTAGGCTACATTTGCTAGTATAATACATATTCTGTTGTCAGATATCCCATCCAGTGGATTTTGTCTCATTCCTTGATCCAGTGAAGATAAATTATTGCACTGGCCTACTTTATCAGTGGAGAGATTGCTTCATTTGTCATAAACGGAGTTTAGTTTTTCAAGTAATTTATTTTTTCTGCAAATACACTTCAAATACATCACACCACGTCGCAGCACAAATGAAGAAGAGGAATTCAAACTCTCAGGTGGTGACATGAGAAAAGACAATATGTTAGAAGAAAACAGCCTTTGATCAGGCTCAGCATTGCCTTTTCGTGCCAAAACTGAAGGAAGGGTATATTGATTCTCTTAAGGATTATTGCCTGTTTAGTGTAAGGCTCATGAATGCAGCTGTGAGCAGGGCAGGTGTGTGATGGAGTATCACTGGGGTCTGGGCAGCCCACAGGCATGAGAAGTGAAGTAATAGTGAAAACAGTTAAAGAAAGTGCAGAATCACGACCTGTACTTAGGTAAGTAGTAGAAGGAGATACAAAGCTTTTGTCAAGACAAGGGCTGAAAGAAGATAAAAGTAAAGAAAACTAGGAATGGGGAAGGATTGGCGTTTTAACTGTGTGTTGTGGGGCTCTGATGCATCAGTGGGGCTGACATAGCCTAATACAGAAGCTGAGGATACTGTCTCTGACTGTTCATTCCATGCCTCAGCTCACAAACAGTAATTTGTTTATGAGTCAGCTTCTGGTTTGCTGCAGTTTACGGCAGGTATTTGCTATAAATCAGTGTCTTTTGAGTGCCTCTAGGTAATGGTCATCTTAGCTTTTGGTGCTTTGGGACAAGACAGACAGCTGGAGCCAGTCAGTTTTACAGTTACAATCCTTATCTGTGAATGGATGTCATTAACTTTCCCCTCTGTTCAACCTTCACAGCTATTTCCATTGCCAGCGATGACTGAGATGAGCTAATTATACAGATTATGCAATTTTGCTGTAAATAATATGTGTAATTTTGTAATGAAAGAGTAGCACCGTGTAGTAACAGTTCACATAAACCTACCTTTGACTACAAGGGTCTGGCTGGAAACTTTGCATGGAAGAGTTAAATAAGAGTCAGATCACTGATAGGGAAAAAGAATTTGAAACACATTTTTGGAAGAAAGTGCTAATATAGCCACAAAAATGTTGTTTGTGATTTTTTTGTTTGTTTGTTTTTTTTTTTTTTAGAGAGTAGGTTTCATCTCCAGTGTTAGCAACGTCCTGAATGCTTAGAAGAATCTCCTGAATGCGTGCAAATGTAAAAGATCCTTTGCAGCTTTAGAAGAATTTACTTCATTTTTTGGCAGGATCAGGCAAAAGATTGTATTTGTTTGTTGTGATATTGTTTGTTGTCGTGGTGTTGTTTCTTTGGTGCAGTATTTTCTTGTTTGCTTCTTCCTGTATGGACCAGATTATTGATGATTACCGACAGTAAAAGTCACCTTCCTTTTGCTTGCATTGCTGTGGTGTGCAGGGACCAGATTTTTTTTTTTTTTTTTTTGTAGGCTCTAAACAAACTCTGGAAAATATCTGCTGCCCCAGGGAACTATTAGGAGGTTCTAGAAGGCCAGAAAGTGTGAAAGAGAGGAGGTGTGTTGCCTTTACGTGGCAAGGTTTTGATAGCAGGGGGGGCTGTAGGAGTGGCTTGTGTGAGAAGAGGCCTGGGGCTGCC
Organism: Gallinago jamesoni; assembly: GCA_025769975.1. Lineage (NCBI taxonomy): Eukaryota > Metazoa > Chordata > Aves > Charadriiformes > Scolopacidae > Gallinago > Gallinago jamesoni. The sequence goes on from JAOQGH010000012.1 coordinate 4,080,219, forward strand.
CCGTGTTGGATAGAGCCAGGTTCAGCCCTTTTTTTAATTTAGCTGTTTTTATCTCAGCCCATGGGTTTTTAATCTTACTGTGTGCCCCTGTCCTGATGAGGAGAAGTACAGAGCGAGCGGTCTGGTGGGCACTCGGTAGTCAGCCAAAGTCAAGGCAAATACAGCAAAATTAATTCTGACTTTAAGAATTTTGGGAAAAAAAATATCAAAACAACAACTCAGAAATATGGTTATGGGGACTGAATGCTGCAAAGCACAGGCAGTTGTCCTGGGGAAGTACTTCCAAAAAGATAAACTGGGACATTTGAATGGAATTTGCAGATGAAAATTTCTATGTGGTCTACCCAAGTTGACTTAAGGTAGGATATGCCACTACCAATTGAATGTGGAAGGAGATGAGTCATTTCCCCAAAGAACGGTGCAAAGGGGTAGGTCTGCTCTGCAGCCAGAGTTGTGATTTTAAGCTGCTGACTTATTACAGATGCACCTGGTGTAGCTTGACTTAGTGCTAATAACATCAAAGCTGTATGAGCACAACCATCGGTTTGATGCTCCAGCTGGAGGCAGAGATGTCGATGGTGGGGTATGTCACTGCGGTTCGGCTCTGTGTCCCCATCGCTTCTCTGTAAATACTCCCTACGGTCGTCATTCTCATAGAGCTGTTTTGGTGATCTCTTTCTGTATTTTAAGCCAGCTGTAAATGTTTTAAATGCAACATGTGGTCTTATAGCTAAATACGCTACCTGGTTTTCGGTCTCATGAAACAATGAGGATTCAGCATTCAGACTGAAAGACGTTTTTATCTCTTAACAGCTTAGTGAAGTCATAGGGAGAAATTCTCTCTGCCTGCGGCACATATCCTTTCCCAAAATAGATACCAGACTAAATTGACTTGTTATTTTTACCTGAAGTTGTAGGTTGGTTGTCTTACTTCAAAGGATTTCAAAATTGATCTTATTTCATTAAAACAAACTCACTGCTCTGTAGCAATTATCTTCATTCCTTACAAATATTATTACACTTTCCTGGAGTTTCTGATATTATGTCCTATTTAATGTGGTCCTTCAATGGGGCTATAAAAGCTGAAAGTGTGTTTCTACCTTTTCTAACTTACTTCCAAAGATGAGGCTCTTAGTTTTCAGACAGTCTGGTGCCATCAGCTGAATGCAAAGGAACCATACCATGGCACCTCCAGGCTTTCCTTCACTAACTGCTCTCCGTTTGACAGATCTTGGGGGAATTCCACTGTTTCAGCAGCGTTTGTGAATCTGTTTCCCTCACAGCTATCACAGGGGAAGTTGTCTTTTTACTCTGCTGTTTCACAGGATACTGGAAAGGGCAGGTGCTGAAGCTCTTGCTCTTCAGCATTTTTTTTTCCTCCCCTTTAATTAAGTAGGGCTCCCCCAAAGGCACTCTGGATGTTGCTAAAGGAACTAGCACTAACTATAACTGCAGGAACTGCTTACTTCTGTTGATCCAGATGTTTCACCTGGTTACAGAGAGAAGTGGTTAGAAGGTTGCAACAGTTAAGGGTGTATTAGTGCTACTGTGACTACATGACTCACACATGTATTTGAAGAAGGATTTTCTAACTCAACGCTTAGGTTCTGAGAACTTATTTCGACTGATCATGAACAACAGTATTTCAGGATGGAAAAAGGGAGATAAGTAGTAAAAAGGGAGAAGGTAGAAAGATTTAAAGGAGGATTTGTAAACTGGTCCCATGTAATCAAGGAGCATTCTCTGCAGGCTGAAGCATCCTGTGAATAGTTTTCATAAATTATTTTCAATACTAAGGTAACAGAGGCACTTAAAATAACTGGTATATGCATACTGCTCTGTAAATCTGTTTAAACAGAGATAATGAGCAATATTCTTCTCTTAGACTAAACTAAATCCTGAGTAATTCTCTGAAGCTAAATGTTTCTTCCTATCATATTCTGGATGCACAATCATGTAGCAGCTAATCATAGTGATTAACTGAATTTCACAGATAATGACCAGAAGAAACTGTTGTATGATGTATGTTGCATCTCCTTCGTGTTTCAAAAATAATGAGAACAAATTTCAGTTAACATTATACTCTTGTTAGAGAGTCTACTATCCCTCTACTATTGATTGATCCAAAGATAAATTTTTGTGCACAGGAAAGGAAAAGACATTTTATCCTAAACACTTCGTGTGTAATTACAAAAAGAATCTTATATCTGTACAGAAATTTAGATTCTATTTTAAGAGGAGAAGAGTTAGAGGGTAGTGCATCGAATGATCTCATTTTACGTGATATAATTAAGATCAGATAGCTGAGAAGAAAATAATTCTTGGTAATGATTTCCTTCAAAAAACCTTTAATGGGAACTACTCCAGGAGGCTGTAACTGTTTAAGTGACAGTAAAGTTATCTTTTACTTACTGCTGTGTCATCTGGGGGGTGTTACGCAGCAAATCTCTCTTTGTAAGTGAAGGTTCAACTGTGAACTTCATAATCTGTTTTTTTTTTGTTATGGATGGGTTGAGCCTGGCTTTTATACGAGAGTCAGGAGCACTTACGTAAAGCCATCCTTCCCGTGGGGTGTGCTCAAAGCATCGCTGCTTTGAGAAGGCGGGTTGGTTCCGTGCTGTGTGAGTTCGATGGAGGCCAACGGCAACCCTGTCCTGCCACAACTGTATTTGTCATTAACTGTCATCTGTGGCTGTTTTTTTCATGGTGCTACTTGCAGTCTTCTCACTGTCTGGCTCAGATCCTGCACCCTACCTCCCCTTTCCTCTTATTATGCTGTTTCTTCATAACCTTAGCTCATAGAAACTTAGGAGAGGTGCTGTTTTCCGTTTCATGTGAGTACGTCTTGCAGCACAATGAGGGCCTGGGTCTCTGAGGCTTCCACTACTGTAACTGAAGTCAATGCTGTACAAAACCTCCAGATGCCACTTCAGAAGAAAGAACCTCATTTGGAAGGTTCAAAATATTCTTTTGTGGGTCTTAATAAATCACTGCTCCTGCTAAAACCATAGAGGGATCAAAGTTCAGATTCAGGAAGTATTAACTTCTCTTTGGTAGCTATGGCTTGCTTTGTGTTCCGTTTGTACCTTAGGTGACCCTGCCACGTCACGCCCCTCCTGAAAGAATGTACAGTTTCACTTAGATTTTATGACTGTAGAATTCTTCTAGGCTCTATGTTAGAAAATTGTAGCACTGTACTTGCTGAACCTCAAGATCCAAAAGAAATTCTTGTTTGGAGCATATACATTAGGTGGTAGTTATGCTGAATTTTAACCATCTCTGAATGATGACTAATCTAAGACTGTCTTCTCAGTTCCATTTCTGGTCAACAGAGAAAAGATGCATTGACAAAATCGCCCTCTGGACATGTCCATCTTTTGTAACAACCCAAGAAGGCTCCACATCTGCACTACTTCTGTGATTAAAAGAAAGAACACTAGGCAAGCCTGTTTCACCTTGGCTTTGAGACGGAAAGATTCCTTGAATGGGCTTTTGGAGCCATCATTGCACTGCAAGTGAGAGATGGAGCTCAAAGAATTCTTTAGGTGTGGTTTGTGACAGCTAATAATAAGCCTTGCCAGACTGGCTGAGAAACAAAAAACACAAACAGTGTTAGAGCTTAATAGAACAGCACTTAGTCTCCTGAGGCACTGGGCCAAAATGAACATTTCCAGTGGAAACTGTAAGTGGCTGCTTATTATTTTTTTACAGAAAAAGCATCAGGATTTAGGTGCTCATTTGTGCAGAGGTTTTATGTTGCACTGCAGATTTTTTTGTGTTCATGTTTAATTAAAAGTAGAGCCAAACTGCCAAGCTAACGTACTTTTCAACAATATCATGTAGCTTTTTCTATACCTCAGTCATAATGTGCACGTGAAGGCTGTATTGCCATAAAACATAATTTACTGTTCTGTAAAGGCAATCAAAGTTTCAACCGAATTTAAAAGAAAAATGTATAGGAATTACCTTTTAATTCATGTGTCAAAGAAAATAAGCCTAATATCACCTTTTCCACATTTGATATATAAGCCAGTAGCTCCCTGTTATGTGGCAGGTGAAGTCAAAGCTGTGTTGCTTTGAAAAGTGTTACAGATTTAAGATACCTTTTCATGCACTTTTGATCTTTGAAGTCCAATGCGCTTTGCCTGCCAGCTCACACATTTTTATTTTTTTTTCTACAACACGGTTGTTCATGGCAAACCTGGGATTAAAGATTTTATGGTTTGGTACCAAGTAGAATATGAATTGAGCTGTCCTCACTTGAATACCCAATGGTTAAACAGTACATGCTCCATTTGCTCTCATGGGGTTAATTCTGTGATTCAAATGGAAATGACGATGTGGATAAATCTGCCTCAGTGTAAGAAATGTAATGTATGAGTTCTCAGTGATGTTTTTCTTTTCATAAGAGAAAATCTATTACCAAAGAAGGTATTAAGTATCTAAATGGGGGAGTCTCATCTGAATGGAAGCAAATGATGAGCACTAAACAGTTCTCCTAGGTGAATGAGCACTTTCAAACATATATTACTCAATGTTATTGCTTTCTTTGTGGAAAGGAAACAGTAAATCTCTTCAAAGACACCTTTTTTTTTTTTCTTCTATTTCTCTTCTCCTCTTCTTGCATTCTTACTCTAAACAACCAGTGCCCATCGTCCATGTCAGCATGATGGGAAATCTGCAGCTATTTAAAGAGCAAGCTAATTCAGCTACTGAATGGCAGGAACTTTCTACAGCATCGTGCCTTTTGGTCCTTTGTGTAGTTTTCTATATTAAAATGTAAATCTGACATGTACTGAAACATCACCAACTCTTTTATCCTCTTCAAAACACCTAGAGCATTTTCCTCCACCTCAAGTTCTTGGCTGATGTCCTTGCTGGATGCATCATTTCTTTAGGGATGGTGCTGGGGTAAGAAGACTGACTTGCTTTCCTCTCACCTCCTCCTTTCCATCTTTTGTTTCCACCGTGTCTCAATCATGCTTATATCATCCTTTGGGAACCACACCATGCTCTGCAGATGGATATGAATTTAAAAAACAAAACCAATAGAAATAAAAAAGGAAACAAACAAGCAAACAACAAAAAACCCTGTAAAGCCTACACATGCCCCTTTTTTTTTGGTATTTTCAGTCTCGACCCAATTGATGGTGTTTCTTCACAATCCCTGGAGCCAATGTTTTTCCCAGGAAGGTGGTATGTAAACCTGTGGCTGATGAAACCAACAGATTTGGGTTCTGAAAGCCTCAATTCTAGAATGAAAGAGAAGATCTTCATAGTCAGCTTCATAAAAAAAAAAAAAAAAGTTAAAATATAGGGAAAGGTTTTCTTTATAATTAACATTGTTCTAACCAAGAAGGAAAGATAACTAGCTCCTTCTCAGCAATCGCAGAAGTGGAAGGTGAGTTTTAGCTTATGGGGGGCGGGGGCGGGTCTGATGGCTTGGAGACAAGCATAGACAAGCCTGGACTATAGGACTCATTTATAGTGTGCACCTTCCAGACTCTTGCAGGACTGGAGAAGTTAAAAAATAATTATTGTAACCAGAAATAATATTTACAAAGATGGCCTGAAGGTGAAGAATTAAATGTATCAACAGTATGACTTTAAAGCAAACTAAATAATGTCATCTGAGATTGGTATAGAGTGAGAACGACTTGCTTGGAAATGAATAAATGTTGAGAAAAAAAACCAGCTACATTGATACAATGAGAAGTGTCATTTTTAGTGCTCTGAGAAGTGTCTAAAATATTATGGGGGTGTTCTGTTATTTTTTTGTACTGGGAGGAGAGTTCTATCACCAGCATAAGATTATTGTCCTGTGTGTAAAGCGATGGATGTAGCTGTTGAGAACTGGGTGTGCAGCATTCACAAGGTATGCAGTGTTTTGTGCTAGCATGAAATGACTTGGTGTTTCCATCTGCTTCCTCATAGCCATGAAATTGGGTGGCGAATTAATCAAAGGGAATGGTGTTCGCTGCCAACTTTGGTAACATCAAGTTTGGACACAGGGGTTCACCCACCTTCACTTTTAGACACATCACTACCTGCAGGTGACATATAACTGACTCTGGGAATTTTGCGTAGTGGTTTCTATTATGTAGTTCTCTTCTGCTGGGTGATTGAGCTAATTCCAGTGGGGATTAAAGAGCCACAGCAACACCCCTTTAGAGAGTGTCTTCTCTTCCACCACAGGTTTGGGGGCACAGTTTCTGTTCTCGCTGTACACAAATCTATACCCCTGTTTGCTTCAGCAGTTCCCAAAACTTTCATTGCTTTGGAGTCCCTGTTGCCTTTTGGCACTAAAAGGCTGCCCAGATGCTTCTGTGTTACCTTGACTCTGGTGCTGGGACATGTTCTCTATAGAGTAGCTGTGATCTTTCCCTGAGGGAGGCTTCCACCAGAAGGTAGTTTGCATTTGGGGATTGAACACACTATACCTTTATGAGGGTGGCTTTTGGCCTGATCTGAAATCCTCATCCTTTTCAAGGTAGGGCTTTACGAAGAGCATTACAGACTGCAATGAGATCTCATGTATCTGGGTATTACAAAGATGTTGTGTGATGATGTTGAAGCTGCAGTGAACCTGAAACCATGTGAGATGTTTCAGAGATGTCCTGCAAACCATTCCTAGTTGAAATGAGCTCAGGCTCCCAAGATTCATCAGAGAGCTTAGCCAAGAAATGATGCTTTTCTTAGACTGTCACAGCATGTGCTGACAGCACCCATTATAAGCTATAAAATTAGAAGAGATTTTAAAATCCCCTTTCTCCCTCCCATGCCATTTCAAACCCCCAGAGAGACAGTAATTACCAGGTGATAAGAAAGCACCTTCCCACATAACAGCAGGTTTTCCAAATGAGTGATGCGTTGTATTAATAAGGTTATATCAGGGGAACAGCCTCTTTTCCATATGACTGAGCTTTTGCAGATTATTCATGCTCTTCCTGAATTCCTTGTGCCTGGGGGGCACACGTGAGAAGACCAATCATTGTTGTGCAAGTTGGGAGGTGTCTTGGGAAGCTGGACTGAAAAAGAGACCAAGGAGGCCAGCAGAGAGTCCCACCTTGCACTTAGAGCACAAAATGTCTATCTTTGATCTGCCTTTTCTGATTCATAAGGTGGTGTATGCATGAAAACAGCCCTTACAGAACAATATGGCCTTTCACAGTACCCTCTCAAAATTAATCCCATACTTTTTCACTTCCCTTTTGATATCACTTGCAAACCAAATTTCCTGGTGTCTGTCCAGAATGAGCAGACATTAGATGAAATATTATTTTTCTCAGGTGTCTGGTCTCGAAGCTTTGACGCATGCTGTCCTAGAAGGAAGGATTGGCACGTGATTCCTGTTTCATCCTACATTTGGGGAAAGCAGGCAAATGCAGCAGTGTTTACAGCAATGGAAGCAGTAATATAAGGTGTAGGAAGAGGAGCCCTGAGTGCTTTAGCAGTTGGTGGACTTTCAAATTCATCCTCTAACAAGTAGGTGCATTAGCAGAGTAGCACACAGCATATCTATAAATTCACCTAATGCCTATTGCCCTTCCTACCAAACAGAGCATCTTTGGACACAGTGTTCCCTTAGCAGTGCTGTGCTTGGTTTATGTTATTTATTCAATAAATCTTTCAACACTATTTTCAAGAATGGGAAGAGAAAAGCTGATAGACAGGCAGGCAAAACTGGAGTTCAAACCTAGTGCTCTTTAAGGTAATTTCTTTAATGAATGTTTCCTGTTCCTCCTTGTGGCTTTGTAAGAAAGATCATGTGAGCTGGATGTTGCTTTTTTCCTGGCAAGTGTTTTCATGCTGTTGTTTTTAAACCTTTTAAATAGCTCCCCAGCGGGAGGAGGGTATTTATAGGGAGAGACAATCAACAGAAAGTGTAGCACTATTATTAGCTGTAACAGGACTTTAAGTCTTACAATTACTACTTGCAGGGACTTTACTTGCTCATCTCTAACAAACCTAAGCTGTGATGACTTAGCAGCTATTTATAACCTGTCACATCAGCAGGCACCTCCACAATCAAAATTCAGGCTCTTGGAGTGGCTGAATGTCTTGCTTATCCTGTAAAATTGCATGATTATGGGGGATTTTGTATTAAGAAGAATCAAGCTGACTTTACAGAAACTGGGAGAACTTGTCCATTCTTACCTCCTTTTTGAAGTCACATTTTTAGAAGAATTGTGGCTCAGCAAATTAGGCTTATATCTGCCAAGCAGAATCTGGATTTTTTTTTTTTGCTCTTCTATCAGGTTTAGTTATGAAAGCTGGCAGGTGTGACTTTGGCAAATGGTCATCCATCTCGTGCTTACAGTCTTTCTTTTTGTCTTGTAGATAATCTGTTTCTTCCTTCCATCCCCTGCTGGATGTGTAGGCTCAAGGAAGACAGGGTGCTTTTTGGCAACAAAACACAGCATAAGCTGACAGAAACACGTGTTGTGGTTTTGCCCAGACATCCTAAGACATGCAAGTGTGACGGGATCTGTCTGAATCATCCAGTAAGACTGTAATTTTCTATAAGGCAATGATTTTTGTAAAATGCTGGATGTATGATCTGGACAAGAGTTTGATGCGAAAAAAACAACCAACAAAAAAAAAATCCTGCAAATCCAAACAATTGTTCTGGATCCTGATGGATGTTGCTGTGGTATAGACAAAATGCCCATGCTGACGCTGTGATAATCAGGTTTTGTAGATCCTCTTGACCTTTTAGCAAGACTCATTCCCTGTGTTATGTATGGCTTTCCTCGTGTTCCTGGGTTACTCTTATTTTCTGAGGGTCCTTGTCTCCTGCGTGCTGCTTTCTTCTTGCAGCCTCTGCTCTTGGACTGGAGGTTTCATCTGAATTCCATTTCAGAAGGTACTTGAATCTTCCCAGGCAATTATCACATGAAGGGGCACATTTTGGAATCCAGTCCCATCCCTAGCCACCACCTCCTTTTCTCAACCACTTCTCTTATTATTTTTGCAGTTCCTGGTGAACATTGACTCTGCTTCATCATGAACCATTCATAGAGTTTCTGTGCTTTGCTTACATGATTGCAACTTGGATTTCATAAGGCCATCAAAATTCCTGAATAAATTCCAGGCAGCGAGGCTCTGTGAGAATAACATTGCTCCCCACATTCCCCCTTACCTAAGCAGAAATGAAACTAGAGGGAGGCTGCACACTGGGACTCATTTACCTCACCAGGCTGTACAAATTGTCTTCTCGAGTCAGCTGTCCCAGGAGAGCTCCAGCCTTGGGCTCCTTTCCCCTCTCTCCCACTATTGTGTTAATCAAATCATAGTGCTTCTCAATTCTGCTGGGCTTTACTGTGGATAATAAAGTACAGTTACACTTCTCATTGTCATTGCCATCTCTCTGCACATTCAGTAATTATGGCAAATGACTAATTGAATTCTGAATTTCAACTAAGACGCAATTACTCTACAGATCAAACATCAGTATCAGCTGGTGCCCTGACAGCCTTCCAGAAGGGGGTGAGGCAGGGAGCTTCATAGCTCTCTCTGTGCTCTCCTTGTCTGTCAGGCTGAGAAGCAAACCCTGCTTCAGCCCTGGGTAACGAATTTCCTCCTCCAGCCTTAGTGCTTCACAGAAACTCACTGCTACTACACAACAGTGGGAGAATTAATGACCTGTTGGACTAACCAGCAGAGAGAACCTTTTCTTATACTACACCTTTCTCTCTCGTGTGGTATCTTGGCATCTGTGTCAGTGGATGTTCCCATGTGTTCTGGGTCACAGAAGATTTCCTAGCAATTTGTGCATGATTCCTATGAGCACTGCTTGGATGATAGCCTATGTTTCTTAAAACGATATCCAGACTTAAGTGAGGGAATTCCTTAAAACAGACATAGGAGTCATTGTTCCACATCAAATTACAGGTCCATCCAGGCCAGTATTTTGTTTAGCCCGGACACCTAACTTTAGTTCTCTGTATGAAGGTGCTTATATGTGCCATAGGTGATAGAGGTTCCCCTGTTGTTGACAGCGATGTATTCAATGGAAGAACAATTCAGCTCTATGAAGTAGAGGGCCACTGATCAGCTCAATCTCAGTCTGGCTGGCTGCCATCACTAGGGGTCATTTCAAATTCCTTAAACTTAAGAATCGAACACTATGGAGTGAATGCTACGGACACCATGGGCCATCCTAAGTAGTAGTAGAGGTCTATCTAGCAACACGTACATTATAACGTTCACTTACACCTGATCATCTGCATCAAGACATCAGAATTTATATGTCTTAATCTTGAGATCATTTTCGTCTGTAGGCAGGAGTGTAAAAATAGGGGAAGTGTGAAGAGAGACTGCTCTCAGGTGCCGTTTCAGTTTCTAGCAGTCCAAATTTCTGTGACTTACTGAACTAGAAGTGATGTCTGTGCCTGTTAAATGAGTGACAAGTGTTTGGTCCTTTGCGTGGTACCTGGCCTTTCAGCAAAGATTACTTTGAATAGGTGTGTGTGCAAATGTTGAGCCCAGCATGAATTTCAGAAGTTTCTTTTCCAACAGGTTTTTTAGGAGTCAAATTCTCACTTCTGTTCAGCTAGAAGGAAGTGGTTTGGAATATTTTTTCCCTTTCTTTTTCCTTTTGTTTTTTCCCCCCTATGTGCTGACAACCAAGTGAAGGGAGAAGGTGGTAACCTGAGGAATAGTTCAATACAGATTGCTTCATAATCTCCCTCTTTTCTGTCAGTCTGAGTGGAAGACCACTGGGTTCTATGTATATTCCCATTTCTCTGTGTGCTGTCTCAGGGAATTAGCTATAAAGTACAAACAGCCTTTGAAGGTTGCAGACTCACCCTGCATCTTCACGTCAAATTCAGCACAGTAAAACAGTGCAGAAGAAAGTAACCAGCCTCCATTTGTTTCAAAATTTGGAACTTTGCAAGCTATCACAGGGCATGCTTCCAATGTCAGGCACCGCAGCGCTTTTTGACTCCGGAGGGATTATTTTCCTGTTTCCCTTCCTCAGTGCTTTTGACAAGTGCCCCAGACTCTGTCATGTCAATCGGTATGAGGAAAAAAACTGTGCGCTTTTAGGTTTGTGAAAGCAGGGTTAGCTGAGCATTTATCAAATGCTAGTGAGCCTGTTCACTCGTCTCTGCCTCCCTGTCTTCTCGGTGTTCCCTCAGTTGTTTCTATAACAGTGTGGTCCTGACACTTCAAAACAAAGAGTTTTCTTAATCACAAATCATGCAGTAATTTCCTAAGGAAATAATAGTTTATAGGGATAATAATTACAGACACGAATAATAATTATTATCTGTTGAACGATTAATAGAAGGGTTACAACAGGAGCTGTAAGAAGATGTGACAAAGAAAGCAGCTTCCAGGATAAATCTGCAATCATCCTTCCGAGGAATGATCATTTTGGGAAAGGGCAACCATTTGGGAATTCCCTGCCACTGTCTACATCTCAATCCTGAAATAGATCAAAATTAAGCTGTAAAGAAACAGAATATGCAGTGTCAAAAAGCTGTATTTTATGGAACAGTTTTTCTTAACCCTGGAGGAATGAAAAAAGTGAAAAACATTGCAAGAAATTGTGTTTTTCTTAACCCCACTCAGATCTCCTGGGGAGACTTGTAAGGGATTGGAAAGTAAAAAAGAATGTGTACTGTCTTTTGTGTAGAGTTTTATATTAAGATGTATTCCATTGAACAAAGTTAAAAAGAGCCACTTTTCTGACAGTGTTGCACAACTTGGTCTATGGGATCTTTCTTAAGTTGCTAAAATGGCAAAACTCTGGATTGGGACCTACTTAGGTCAGTAATGGGAGTGCGGACAAGAGGTAGGGACACAGAGGCCAGGCTGTGGGTCCTGGAATCAGCTGTTGTTAAGAATGTTAAAGCATACCCCAAGATCTAATGACCATTCAGCTTTCAAAAGTGATAAGCAAGGGAATAGGTGTCTGGCCCAGGAAGGAGATGCACATGGGATCCAGGTCTCAGTAGGGTTTGCAGTGAACAGGGCAACACACCACGTAGGTTCCTAGACAACCTGTCTAGAAGGCAGCTGGGTATTGGCTGGAGAAGATTTACTAAGGATTGATTCTTGGACCTCAGCACTTAGGTGAAAAATAGGAGATGGAGAAAGAGATACAGACAACCAGAACTGCATACCTTGGGTGGCCTTTTATACTCCTTCAGTCCAGGAAGCATTAGACCTGCTCAGTTTGTCTAAGGAAAGTTGTGTTCAGAAACACTGTGTATGTGAGTGAGCACAAAGGTGCTGGCAAGACTATAATCTTTATCAGTGTGCCTAATGGAGTGGGCCTTGGGCTAGAAAGCCACAAAAATGTTTTTCTAAACTGAAGAAGTCAAGAGGACTTGTAAACTTCTAAAAGGTTCTGTTCCTGCCTTTGCTTTTGACATCTTATATGACCTGGGTGAATCATTTGAGCTTTTTAACAGATAGGAAATCGATGCAGAAAGTGAGCATAATTGGACTTCTTGAGCTTCTCATAAAGTATTTTAGGACTTCTTGGCAAAGGAAAACATCAGAAAGCTGAGCAAAGTTTGTGTGCTTGAAAGCCTGAAGAAACATCAGGTGGGTGAGCTAGACAGAGCTGAGGTCAGAAATGTTTTTCCAGGGGAACATTTCTTGCCTAAAGTATTATTTATCTCTCTTCCAAGACTCTCCTGTAAGTGCATTGCAATTCTATGTGAATGTCAGACCCAATCATGACATCTAGGAAGGCTTCTCTCTGCACAAAGCTTGGCTTGCAGGGTGATGTTGGCTGGTGTACAAAGTAATAAACAGTGGTTGGATAACTCTTCTTCCCTCTTCTTATTTTTGTCTGAATATCCCTCATTCACAAATAAAATATGAGGAGAGATGTTTTTCTTTTTAATCTCATGGACGTCTGACTGCTGTTACTTATGATTTCTTGAAATAGCAATCACTCTTGGTGCATCGTGAATCCCACCTGGCTCCAGCTTGTCACAGCAACAATCAGAAGAAACCCACCAAAGAGGAAGGATGGCACATGAATAAATAATTTATAGCCCCATGACTCAGTCCCCATTTTTAGATGATTGCTAGTTTTTTGAGAATTTTGAAAAGGGCTAAGAATAGTATACACATGGAGTGACATATCCTTTATGCAGCCCAGGTTTCTTTTGTCTCATTTGATCCGAATGCTATGAAATCTGAGCAGCCAATCCAAGGAATTTATATCAGTTCCTGTTGGATTTATGTGGGATCATGATGAACTCTGCCTGTGGTAAATATGCAGCCAAACCTACCCTGAAAAGGAAGGCAAGTTATCAACTTGGTCAGAGGGCAATACAGAGGCAAAAAGAGTTTAATAATTGTCATAAAAGGAGGGGGCAGGGGGGAAGTTAAGATATCAGCAAAAAAAATTCCCAGTGGAGAGATTAACAGACTGTCTGAAATAGTTTTACAAAACAATTACTAGATATCCTTGGGGTTTACACTTTTTAATCTGGACTGAACAAATCCTGTTGGTAGGGAGATGGATGACATGACCCGCTGTGCTCTTTCAGCTGTTTCCTGCATCTGTGATTCTCTGAGATTTGCCATAGTGGTTGCTAACTCCACTTTCCAAAACTTTGTACTTTCTAGGGATTTTATTCAGTGGGGGTTCTGATTTTCTGGTTGATAGACCCTTCATTTCAGCTTGGCTGACAGCTAACGTGGATCAGCAAGCTGTCAAAATAGTCAGATACCCTTAGCTGTGCACAGCTCAGAACTTAACAGGCTGTGTTTTATTTATTTATTCATTTGCCTATTTATTCCCTTCACCCCAGTAGCAGATGAATTTGTCTCATGATTATAGGGCCACTCTGAATTCATGGGATCCAGGATGAAAGGCGTAAGTAGTTGGGGAAGGCAGATTTCCATTTTAAATGTAAAACCTTGTCAGAAAGTCATCTGCATGAGACACAGCAAGATGACTAAAGTCTTTTACAAAACCAGCTTAGTTCCAGTTGTCAAAGACCAGATCTGTTACTGTGGTGCTTGCATGTGTGCAGTGTCTGGAATTGTCTTTCACCTGCTAATGACTGGAAAGATGTGGTTACCTTCCTGCTGAGAATTACATCCACTTACCTGGACCCCGTGCTCCTGTCTCTTGGTTGTTTCATGCTTTTAATGGACTTTTACTGACTAAATATAAGCCAGCCACCAGGCCAATCTATACAGATTGAGTTACCACTACCTAAAAGGCTTTATGTTCTTCAGCGGGGTCAATAAAATAAAATTTAAAAAAAATTTTAAAAATGCCACTCATCAAATATTCTTCTTTGCGTATTCTGTTCGGAAATGCAACATCATCTGTTATTAGAAATGAAATTAAGGTCAATGTTATACATCCCAAACTGATGTAAAACAGTGAACCTAAGCTGTGTTTTGAATTTGATCCAGAGCATAACGGTGTCCTGCTAATCAGAGAATCACAGGATGTTTGAGCTTGGAAGGGACCGACTACTGGATGTCATCTGGTCCAACCACCCTGCTCAAGCAGGGCCAGCTAGAGCTGGTTGCCCAGGACCATGTCCAGACAGAATTTAAATATCTCCAAAGAGGGAGACTCCACAACCTCCCTGGGCAACCTCTTCCAATGCTCAGTTACCCTCATGGTACAAAAGTTTTTCCTGCTGTTCAGATTGAATCTCCTGTGGTTTAGTGCCCATGGCCTTTTGTCCTGTCACTGGGCACCACTGAAAAGAGCCTGGCTCCATCATCTTTGAACCCTCACTTCAGTTATATATAAATATCTATAAGATTTCCTCTAGGACTTCTTTTTTGCAGGCCAAACTGTCTCGGCATTCTCAGCCATGCTTCAGTCCCTTCGTCATTCTTCATACATCCGTGCGTCTCTGGTACTGGGGAGCCCAGAGCTGGATCTAGTACTCCAGAGGTGGCCTCAACAGTGCTGAGTGGAGGGGAAGTATCACATCCCTCGACCTGCTGGCCATGCTTTGCCTTATGCAGCCCAGATAACTTCTGGAGCCTTTGCAGCAAGGACACACTTCTGGCTCATATTTAACCTGTTGTCTACCAGAACCCTTAGGTCCTTTTCTTCTAATCTACTTTCCAGCTGGGTGGCCCACAACATATACTGGTGCAGGTGATCGTTCTTACCCAGCTGTAGGACTTTGTATGAAGAATCATATAATGGTTTGGTATGGAAGGGACCTTAAAGATCATCTAGTTCCAACCCCTGCCGTAAGCAGGGACACCTTCTGCTAGACCAGGCTGCTCAAAGCCCCATCCAGCCTGGCCTTGAACACTTCCAGGGAAGGGGCATCCACAACTTTCCTGGGCAACCGCTTCCATTCTCTTACCACCCTCACAGTAAAGAATTTCTTCCTAATATGTAATCTAAATTTACCCTCTTTCACTTTGAAGCCATTACCCCTTGTCCTGTCACTCCGCGCCCTTGTAAAAAGTCTCCCTCCAGCTTTCTTGAAGGCCCACTTCAGGTATTGGAAAGCTGCTATAAGGTCTCCCCAGGGTCTTCTCTTCTCCAGGCTGAACAACCCGAACTCTCTCAGCCTGTCATCATGGGAGAGGTGCTCTAGCTCTCTGATAATCTTCATGGCCTCCTTTAGGCTTGCTCCAACAGGTCCATATCCTTCTCGTGGAGGATCGCTTCCCTTTCTTGAACTTCATGAGGTTCCTGTTAGCCCATTTCTCAAACCTGTAAAGGTCCCTTTTGAATCACCTTAGAGTACGTAAAAACTGAAAATGTTGGTACTTGTACTGCCTTTGTCTATGTGCATCTATGTTGTGTATGGAGCTGATATGTTGGTTAGTGTGTAGAATCAAGGTCTGGCATTGGGCTGTCAAACCAGCAGCCACCACTACAGAGCAGGAACAGCAGTGGAAGGTATCACAGATTGCTGTCTGAGAGGCTCTAATTCCTGTTTCACTCTGGGAACGCTGCCATTGCTGTCCTTGGCTTTATTGATAGTATATGACTATGATCAGCATGACTGAATCAGCCCTTAGAGGAAATATGAATATGCGTACGTTATACTGACTTGCCTGGAGGGGATGAAATACATTTTCTGGAAGTTGGCAACCTGGGTGACAGTCTGAGCTCTACTGGATATTTCTGATTATTCAGGACTTCTCTTTTACCTCTTTGCCTGTCCCCTGGTCTGATGGTTAAGTAGAAGCAATCAAGTGCCACAAACATTGCTAATAATCTACAACCAAATGAAATCAACGTTTTCAAAGTCAAAGAAGAGGCCATAGACTGAAGTGTAGAAATTAATATTGGACGATGTGTCAAAAGCTACGTGTATTATGGCTGTGTGTTGCCTGTGTCAACATGAGTCACCTACTGCTTGGTATTCATTTGCATGAAGATTAAATCTGCTTGTCCAGTTGTATTATATGAGTGCAAGTGCACACAGAGCAAAAAAAATAAAGTTATAACCACCAAAAATCTCCTTATTTTATATATCTGTTTGTTAGAATAAAGGCAGTAAGGAAAGAGAAATTATAAGAATAAAAAACATACTGAGTTCTTCAGTATGTTATTTGGCTAAGGAAGTGAAAATTGGCACTTTTTCCTTTTAAACTAGGAATAAAGGAAATAGTGCTGATAGCTCTCATTAGCTATTGTTGCCCTAGAAAGATCATGTAACTGTTCTTTTCTTCCTGGATGTTCATTGTTTGTTTCTACAATAGAGATCTCCATCATGACTCTTCCATTTTCTCCTTATTTTTCATGACAATCATTAAGAAAAACAACTTAATCCAGCCTCTCTTTGTTCAAAGCACTTTAAAGCAAAGAGCAAGAGTGCTCCTAGCACAAAGCACATTAGTCTCAGTTCTCATTGGAAAACCGGGCCAGAGGGAATATTCTGCAGGATGTTCAATCACCGTAGAGATCACAGAAGTCTCTTGGTAAGATCGCTGACTGTTGGGTTCCCTCTTCTCTTCCTTCACATGCTCAGAAGCTGGGGGACACTTTTTTTCCAGTGTCATCTTTTGTAGAACCAACGTATCTGGCATCTCTTTGGCATCTCTTTGCTGCTTTGATCAGTGCTACGACTGCATGTCCCAGTGACTCAGCCTGTCATTGAGGCCAGTGTCAGTTATTTCATCGGCTTCTCTGTGCTGGTTTTGACAGTAAGAAGCGATGCTACAAAGCAGCTGCTTGCTGTTGTGAAAAAGACTGAGATGGTTATTTGAAGTTGTCATTATTTTATCTGGGGTTGTCTTTGCAGAGATATACAAGTGCATATATCATATTCAGCACACACCAGATGTGACTGGGAATGCAATGAGCCTCTGTCCAGTGAATATGTGATTGGTCCAAAGTCCCCAAGAAGTCCAAAACTCCCTCGCTATATGCCATAGGATTCATCTGTGCATGAACAAGAGCCTCTTCTTCCAGATGCCTGCAGTGAGGCTCCTACTCTCTAATGTTACCTCACTCACTAAATCAGATATTTCTCCTTTGAAGCACTGGGTGAAAGATCTGCATTATGTTATTAAAACAGATATAAGAAAATACATTCAGTATGATCGGAAACTTGTTTCCATGTGGCTATTGGAACTAATGCTGTAAGGCATTTGGAAGAAAGAAAGTAGACCTTTGCTTTGGGGTATAAATTACTTATGAGTAGTAGAGTTTGGAATGAGGCATTCCCAGAAGTCAGATCTTTTTGCTGCTTTTGTTTCCAAGAAGGGGCTGATACTGGAGGAGACTTTGGACTAGAGAGATTCAGAGTTTGATTTTTATCCTCCTCTTGTTCAGATACTCACTGTTTAAGAGTCTGGTGTGACAGCTCATAAACCCAGATTGCTGTTTCTCAAATAACTGCTTTGATGTGGGTGTTGTACAGGATTCCTGCACTGAAAGAGACCTCACAGCACAATTTATGACTCCTAATATTTTAAGTGGAGGGGCTACACATCAAAATAGAGGTGGAAATGGATGGCATTTGTTACACTCAATCTTGCTCCATCATGATCTATTCTCCAATAATTCCTTTGGACAAGAAACATGAGACACATTTATCCTTCTGAAAATAAGGTTTTAATGAGCAGGAAAGATGTAGTACAGGAGACAGAGGCATTGAGGCCTGATAAGGTAAAATACGTGGTTTGTGATGGTTCACAGCTCTGCCATGGTCCTGCCAGGTCATTTTCAGGAAGTCACGAACATTTTGCTTCTGTTCCTGTACCTGTAAAATGGAAATAACAAGAAAAGCAGAGGAAAAAGTTAGTGTGGGTGGATGGAGTCCTTAACCTTTAGCACAAGTTTCTGTAGTTGACCCAAATGTTACCAATAATTTTAATTTATTTTGACCTTGCCACTCCAAGAAGAAACAGTGAAAAAGTGCAAATAGACAATAGAAATTTTGTATAGATATGGTGTCATCTGGCACATCTAGATGAACTGTTCCTTGTTGCTTTCCATGTGGATTTTCCTCCTCTGTAGGAAAAAGTACCTTTTCAAAAATCTTTCTATCTTTTTCCAGTGGCTGTTGTCAGCAGCCCTTTTAGAAACGCTCAATCTGATGCTTTTATTTGAGAACTTACTTTCTTGATGGCTGGATGCTGAACTAGCACTGAATGACATGGCCAAGGCCCAAAAAGAATTTGGGTAAAGAGCAGTGAGAACATCATGAAGACTTCATTAGGAAATTGTCTGTATGTGTCCTTTGGGGATCTTTCTGAATTTCCTGTTCTATTTTAATTTGCTCGTTTCTAAGACACAGTTCAAAATAAGCATAGAAAAAAAAATATTTCTGGGGATTGGATGTGCTTTTGATGGGTGGAGGGAGGTATTTTGTACAGCAAAGCTGCTTGGTTTTCTCTCTGGGTTCCTTGAGATGAGGAGTGCTGGCCAGAAACTCAACTCCCCTCCTCACCCCCGATATTACTCCACGCAGCACCCAGAGCTCCTCAGGGTGACATTGTAATTGGACAGGAAATCTCTCTGCTTCAGTAAAGTAATTCACAATTTTCACTTACGTTCTGGCAGAACTGGCACCTTGGAAAAACATCCAAAGTGGTTTCTTTTTCACAGAGGATTGGTGAACACAGCCCAGCCCAGGTGTAGGCATTTCTGAAATCTGGGCAGAGATGTTCTTGTGTGGCCTCCCCCAGGCTTGGGAGATGTAGTTATCATCTTCCTCTTTCTTCAGGTTCTTTACAGAAGTTTTACTAGTGATGTTGTTGCACAGGAAGACTCTAGAGAATTAGTATCTCCAGGATTGTTTCTTCTAGTTTACAGTGGGATAAATGGGAGCAATAAGCTTCCCGTACATATACCATTCTCCCGGATGGAGCACTAAAGACCTGAACCTTTCTGCCCGTTTATAAATATGTTATTTAACTGCTTTTTAAAAGACTATACTAACATTAAGCTTTCTCTTGCAACATTCTTCTTATACCTTTGCTGTCTTCTGAACTCATATGCTGTAAGAGAACATTATCAATAATTATCTTTAAATACTCGCAGTCTCTAGATGTGTTTGTCCTTTATTTCTCTTCTTCTCTCTTCAACAGGCTATTTTAGTCCTCAGAGGTGGGATAAGTTGATTTGCCTTGTGAATAATCTGTTCTGTTAACGTTTTCTGAAATCTGTGAAATTGCTAGGCTGTTTCAAGTCCAGCAAGAGTCTCATCTCTCTTTTTTTTTTTGGTCCATACTAGGAAATGCCTACAGAGAATGCCTGGGCAATGGGACATGGGCTTCCAAGATAAACTACTCTCAGTGTGAGCCTATTCTGGATGACAAGGTCTGTATTTTTCCCTTCATTTTTCTCAATGACATTTCTCGGCACACATGAATGCAAAACTAAGCTTAAGGTTAACATACTTATTTGGGACATCTGAGATAGGTTCCATTTCTGTCTCTGCAACAAATCCTTCCCGTGAATTCAGGCAAATCTCACTTATCTTCTCTCCATATCCCCTACTCACATGGTTTTTTAAAAAGGGTGCTTTATTACAAGCTGTCCCTGATGATGTATGTTTATGCAAATCCTTCCTAGCTTTGTTCAGAGCATACAGCGGCTACAGTAAATGTTAGTAGTAATAACAATAAGACCAAAAGCTTCTTTGGCAGTGAAAAATAAGCTTTCACCAGCTGATTCTACCCTGTACCTATCAGTTCTGAGGTTTTATCAACAACTGGCCTTTCCAAATCACAATGCCGGTTTTCCTTCAGCAAATATATAAAGGGGCAGCAACAGGAAAATACATAAAGAGCAGACTTGGGTCCCAGCTGTCTTTAAAAGATTGAGCCAGTCTTGTGTTATATAGGAGTTTACAGAATGAAATTAGCACATAGGGTTAAGCTCCTTCAGAACGGCTGCAAGCAATTATGCAAAGTCCTTTTCTTGTCAAATGTCTCAGCTTTTCTTGTAGGCATCATAGAAATTCATCCTCAGACAGCTTAAACCTCCAAGCCTTCCAGGCCATGTTCTATTTCTCTTCCTCCTGTTTTAAGTGCTGTTGTAACACTGAAAGCACACAGGCTTTGTGCTTTCTCTCTGCCAGGGGTGACTTTCCCCTCGAAGAACCAGGTTGGAGCCCAGAAGCTCAGGCCTGTTTATGTTTTGGGGTTCATTCCACTCATTGTGTTATTGGAATTGTGTGCCATGCCAGCTGGGGACAGAGAGGAGGAAGACAAGGTCTCATCTGCTGAGGGCTGCTTGCAGAGCTGGTCCAGATTTAGTACTGGGGGACTATCTGGTCTGGTGCTGTACCCAAAGCAGTCATGATGTGCTTTGGCTGTGGCCCAGCATCCATCCTGTGAGATCCATGGTGCTGCTGAAAGTGGGCTTTGACGAGTGAATCAGAAAACAGAGAACTACACAGCAGCTGCTGAGGAATGCCTACTCTTACCCACTGGGTAGGTAATTTAGTGGTAGTCCTCCCCCCCTACCACCACCTCCTCCATTTGCTGGAGGCTTCTAGAAAGCAAGAAAAAAATGTACCAGAACACAACTGGCACCCAGAAGGACTGGTACACATTGAAGGTTATCTAGCATAATAGAGAAGAAACTACCATGGCAATTTAAGCTGACCTAAGTTGGGACCACCCCAATGCAGCCCCTTTTTACGTTTCTTGCCCTCTTAAGATGAAAAACTAACTTTTTGCCGGGTCATTTTCTGGATTAATCAATTCCCTAAATCTTCTTATTGCATTATTGTAAGAGTGCTGGGGTCAGCACAGGGAAGGGGAGCGAGAGCTTGGCTGGGGTTGATGAGGACAGCAGACCATGGTAGCAGACCATCTCTGACTGAAATGGATTTGCTCTTCTATGAAATCATCCTCTTAAAAATGATCAAGGTGGGGAGGCTAGCAGCCAGTGCTGAATTTAGAGAATGGGGAACAGAGCTGGGCGAAGACTCAAAACCTTTGATGTGGTTTAGCTGGTGTGGGAAACCTGAGCTGAGAGGAGCAGTGCACTGTACCAGCTCAGGAAAACGCTGCTGTGTTTTGATGACGCTCTTTATGCGTTTGTCTGCATGACTTGAACAGTTGTCATCTCTGCACAAGCAAACAGAGAGGAGTTTTATTTGAAGAGGCTGGAAAAGTGTTGTGACTAGGCACGGGATTATTTCCTTTACTCTGTTTTTTGCTCTTAAAAACTTTGCAGCTACGGTGATAGCTTAAAACATCTTAAATAGCATGTTCCTTAAACAGATGAAAGTGCAGATGTTCCCCCACCCTTGTTTGCAAAAGCTTAAAAACTCATTTATTACATCTTTAAAGATTTTGCTACAAGCTTTGCAAATATTAATGTTTGTGAATATTTTTGAAATCTCTACATAATGCTCAGTGTTACAGATGAATCTTTGGGTTGCTTTGTGGTCTCAAAGAAAAAAATCCCCACAGATTTCCATAATCCTCCTTTTTGATTAAAGGTGAGATGCAAGCACATGTGAGTCTACTGTTATTTGTGGACTGATCCAAGCAGATGCTAAGCATCAGCCAGGAAGTTTTTCATGTTTATTTTTAATAGAGAAAATAACGCTACTTTCAAGCTTGGCTACCCGCAGCCAGAGGGCTAAAAAATTACATGGTTTGACTTGAAATGCAGTGATTGATACATGGGACAGGAGCAGGACTTTTCAACCCCATGTCCGGTCCTACATGCTTTGTGAAAGAGTATTGGTCACGTAGCAAGGGCAATTTTAGGCTTTTTCAGCTGTAGGTCAGTCTTAGAGAGCGTAAGCACCTGTGACACACATTCACTGGATTACATTAATACATCATTGCTTTCCCAGGGGTCAAGACCTGTGGCAGTAACTGATCAAAGTGTGCTCTGGGACTGCTTTGCTCCTAGGTTCCTGCTTTGGCTAGGACTTAGTTGCCTGTGTGTAGTTTAGTTGTCATGGTGTAGTTTAAAATGCCCCAGTGAGTCTTCATGCACCTGGTGGGTGTGACACAGACCTTCCAAAATACCTGTGTCCAACAGCATCAGCAGATGGAGGTCTGTCACCAGGACCAACTAGGAGGCCCAGAGTTTCTGGAGGCTCATAGCCCTTGCTTCAGATCTTGGTTCAGATGTTGGATAGACACCCAAACGTAGGTGTCCTAACGTCAGACTGAATCCCAGCCTCTGGACGTTCAGTTAGCTCCTTCTCCAGGAACAGGAATCAAGTACAGAAATCATTTTGATCCAACTGGCTATTTATTGTGTGACAAATGGAAAGCTTCTACTCGACCTACAAGCTCTTGGGTTAAAGGAGCCTTTGCTGCACCTGGCACAAATCTATACTTTTGTTGGAGGACAAATGAGAGTCTCAGGAAGCAAAAAGTAGATCTAAGCCTCCAAAAAGAGCTATAAATTAGGAACTTTGGTCTTGTCTCTGGCCTATGGCAGCTGGATATGAATTTGGTTCTGACGATGTTTTGAGGTGGCGTCAAGCTGTGTAGCTGAGTTAGCATCACGCTGGGCTTAACTTAATGAATCCTGCTTAGGAGCACAAACACATCAGCCACAGCTACCCAGATTCCAGCTGGCTCAGAACAGGAAAGCAGTGAACTCAGAGGCATCTTGGATGACAAAGATACTTCCTGGTTGCTTCTGAAAGTCTTTGGAGAGGAGACGTGGTGTCTTTAACTGGCAACAGGAAGAAGTCTAAAATGGCTGATCTGGGAATGGATTGTAGAGCCTTGCAGGAAGACACATGATGTAAACACTGTCAGGACCTGTCAGGAAGTTCTGTTAGAGGGAGAAAGATCCTTGTCGTCTGGAGAGCTAAGAGTGCTGTCATTAGGTGTTTATTAGTTCAAATCATTATTCGATTTTTGGACGGGTTAGCATTCACATCCCAGCTAAAGCAAAGGAGAAAGTCCTCTAGGCAGAATGACTCCATCATCCATCCATCTGGCTGCAGGGAGTCCAGTGTGCCTTAGATTTGCAGAGCTGATGCAGGTGAAGACATAAAGCTGGGCTTCCTCAGTTTCCCTGGTAGAAGCTGGAGCTGGCTGGAGGATAACTGCACTGGCTGGTGTAACGTGGTTGTCAGGTACGAGGTATGACCTGGAAGAGGACTCCAGTGATGTGACCTGCTGTGTTCTGGAGAGCAAGGCTAACAGAGTGTCCACACCATTTCCTTGTCTATCTTCTTTCTAATGTAGTGACCCTCCTCCTAAGCCTGAATTTTAAATCTGCGTTTCAATGAAGTGAAATATCTTCCTGGAAGCAAAAGAATACTGGGTAACAGTAAAAGGTTATTCTGATTTTAAATGTATCAGTCTTCAAGAGGGTGAGACAGAAAAGACTTATGCAAGTATTTTACATGAACTGAGCTTTGGCCAGCACATGGCTGATTCTGGGCACGTGTGTTTCAGCCCTCAAGGTGTTGTCTCCAGATCTACCAGAGATGCAGATTGCATGTAGGCTGGTGGAAAGTGATCTTGCCACCCTGTCAGCTTAGTTTTTCATAGGCACCGAGGCAGTTCTTGTTTCTATGATATCTGAACTTGCCTTTGGGAAACCTTGTTAGTGTCAGCAGCAGAAAAAAATAAGTCATGCCTGTTTTTCCATCAGCATCAGTGCATGAAAGAGGAGCTTAATTATATTTTTTTCTCAGTTAATTTTCTCATGTTTTGAACCATACCTTCTTAAAACTTGAGTGAAGTTGAAACATTAGTTAGGAGGCAAAGGAGGGAGTTGAAGGGTCAGATTCAAAGAGCAGGATCCTTGGCCTGGGAGAAACATTGTCATCTTCCAGAAGATTTGTAGCACCACAGGAGCAATTCTGGACAATGCTCTTAGAGTCATATGGTTTAGTTTTAGGTAGTCCTGTGAGATGGAGGGCGTTGGACTCAGTGATCCTTATGGCTCCCTTCCAACTTGAGATATTCTGTGATTCTGTGAATTAAACTGGAAAGCAAGTAAGCAAGGCAGTTTGCCAGGGCACTGGCTTAATGGTACAACATTGCATTTCAGGTAGGCGCATCAGGTCAAGTGTGTTTTCTTCCCCTTTAGTGTCCCTGTGACTTAGGGATAAGTAAAACTCAGTGTGGAATTCATAATTTGTAGGTTTGGGTGTTGGTTTTTTTTTTTTTCTTCTTAAGGCTATTCAAAAAACAGGCCTGTGTATGGGGAAGTTTATTTTAGGAGATTTTATAGTAGACTTATAAATACCTTAGGTGGTTGAGTTCCATCCAGAAACAGCACGTTACTCCACGTGCTGAAGATATAGGCAGGTTTCATCACAAAAAATGATTCCAAGAGCGCTTGCTCTCTCCCTGGCAAAGTGCTTGAAGATGCTATCTTCACAGAACAATGCAACAGATTAACTACAGCTGCTGGTTGTAGTTTCATCCAAACGTTCATTCACTGACAAATTCCTTTGACTGGAATAAAATGTTAAGGGAAATTGTTGGGGGAAAAAAAAAACACCAAACCAAAACAAAGGAAGTTCAACCAAAATTAGAAAACGGATGCCATTTGTAGGATTTTACTTCTGTATTTTTATCACAAGGGAGGAAATTTCATAGAATCATAGAATGGTTTGAGTTGGAAGGGACCTTCAAGATCGAGTTCCAGCCCCCCTGCCATGGGCAGGGACGCCTCCCACCAGACCAGGTTGCTCAAAGCCCCATCCAGCCTGGCCTTGAACACCTCCAGGGATGGGGCATCCACAGCTTCTCTGGGCAACCTGTTCCAGTGCCTCACCACCCTCACTGTGAAGAATTTCTTTCTGGTGTCTAAATTTGGGTAGTTAGTTTTCAAAGGTCTCAGTCTTCTGAAGGAGGACAAGTCCCAAAGTGAGGAAAGATCTGCTTAAGCTGAAAAGAAACAAATGCCAAAACTAATAAATATTTTTTTTTTTTCAGGAGGATTTTTACTTTAAGTAGCAAGCCTCTATGAATTTTTAACCAACTTCACTATTTCTCTGAATAGCGTTTTTCTACTTCCTATCCATCAGGCAAAGAAGGGAGATGCTTCTCCTTTCTCTGAAGCCAGCAGCCCCCCCACTAATAAAGAATGTTCCAGTTACTTCAAGGTCAAATTTTGGTCACATCGCTAAATTCACTGTCTTAGGTGGGAACAATTTTGTATTTCATTTCTTGTTTACAGATCAAGAACCTACCGATAATCTCCCCAGCTTCCTAGGAAATAGACAGAAACTAATACATAAAGTTTCATTACATACTTGGATCACTCCTAAAAACAACAGGATCTCTGGTTCATTAGGCTCTCTCCAAATTGAAAGGACACCACCAGATTCCAGCTTTTTCAGTCTCCATTGGGTCTGCTCTCAATTTTAAATATAAGGATCGTAATCTGCAAGGAATGCACCTCAGAGGAAAGTCTGCCTGTATGGAAAGGGCTTATTATTTATTCTTACTGATGGCTGATTCATTTTTGCATGAAAATGAAACCATTTGAGTAGGAAAGTAGCGTAACCTGGCTCATTACGACCACTCAGTTTCCTAAAAAAATAAATAATAATATTTTATAACTTTTGTTATATATATATATCTGTTAGAAGATGTGTCTTTGGTAGCTATGTCACCCTGAAATGACAAAGTTTTAAATAATGTAATAATGAAAATAAGAAATCCTGAGGAAATTGAAGAGAAAAGGTGGAAAAGATAACTTTTCTTGCTGAGATTTGTAAGAAACTGTGAACAAATCCCAAACTGAAATGAAACCAAGCCTGTATTTCTGTGCCTGGGCAGCATGTTTGGCTTATATATAGGCATCAGCCCTGGGGCTATTAGATAATTTTAAAGTAGAGAAAAGTAATTACTGTTTCCTAAACTGATTAACTGTTCCTTAATGTTAGTGCTTAGAGAGTCATGCTGATTTAATCATGTTATCTTTTTACCTCCAGAGGAAGTATGCGCTCCATTACAAGATTGCTCTCATCATAAACTACCTGGGGCACTGTATATCAGTAGGGGCCCTTATAGTTGCCTTTATGCTTTTCTTGTGCTTGAGGTGAGTAATCTGTTTGCATGCTTCTAACTTGGTTGGGTGTGTGACACTTACCGGGTTACTCAAGCCCTCTAATAACACTGTCCAGGTCCTGTATGGTCTTGGAAAGTGGTCATGGCTTTTACGCTCCCAAGCACATACGTGATTTTATTGACTGATGGGTTGGGTGAGCTGTGATGGTGGCTTCCGTGTGTAGGACCTAAAGCCTATTTGTATTCAGGAAGAGAACTGTACGTGATTTATTGATGCAGCAAAAAATTCAGTGAGCACAGAGTGTTTCATTAAGGGAAGCTGGGATTTGAGTGTCGAGTTGCAAGTTTTGGGGGCAAGTTTTCTTATTTCTAAGGCACTGCAAGGTATTTTGCATTCCCTGACAAATAATGCCCAGATTTAGACCAAAGGAGGTAGAATGAAATCTTTACATTTTGTTTTGGGTTAATGTCAATTTTTCTTGCATTAAAGAACAGGAGCTTTCTTAAATAACAGGAGAAACATCTTTAGAGGAGATTTTTTCCCCAGCAGTGCTCATGAAATGATGAATGCAAATCAATGAAACTGCATAGAAGCACTGCCCTGCCGTGGTTCAGTGCTACAGAAAGGAGTTGGTCAGGTCAAATGGATATCTCAGTGAAAGAAAGTCTGTGAAGAAGAATTAGGGCTACAGGGAGAAGAGAGAGGGCAGGAGAGAGGGAAACTTAGTGGAAAGCAGCAGATAGATGTGCGTCAGTCATCATTGTATTGTATGGAAACAGCCTGAGTCACAGGAATGTATTTTAATAGAAATGGCCTGGTAGTATTTTTTTGTATTATTTGTTGGATTATCTGACTGGTATTTCTGTCCTATTTGTGCTGTCTTAGAATGCTAGAAGCATTCAACCTGAACATAGAACCAACTGCACGATGTGCTAAGCAATGATAGTCCTTTAGAAAAATCTTATATTAGTAGCACAAGAGAAACAGGTACACCAGAAACACCACCCCACCAGGATTACAATATGATGATTGAGGGTGACCTAAGTGAAAGAATCACTGCTTTCCTAGAGCAGAGCATCCCTACGAAATTTTATGCTAAGTCTTCCTCTTGAGCATTTCTAACAAAAGTGTCTTTCTTCTTAACAACAGGAATCTTCTTTCACGCCAACATCTATAAACAATATAATCTATGCTACTGGTAAAAAACAAAAAGCTTAAAACATTTATGATGTATCAGTTTAAACTTCCATTTTAACCTTTTTACTTTGCCCATAATGCTAATTCCCATACTGCTTGGGGACCTGAATTAATTTACACAGAATAAAGAATGCAAAGTATTCATTATAACTCTATTCCCTGCTTCGATGCTGAATCTTTTATAAGTGCTTGAGTAAATAACGCAAAAACAATTCAATAATATGATATAAATATTTCCAGCTTCTAACACAGAAGCCATCTAGCTGTTCCCTTTTAAATTGTTCTTGTATTTAAACTTTAAGATCTAAATTTTGCAATCAGCAAAAGGACTGCAGCAGATCAGTATTTCCCTGTACATGCTGTGAATTTAGATGGTCCATCTCTTCAAATTCCCACTGTATCATGCAAAAAAAAATAATAATCTGGTGTCCAGCCAGTGGTACCTCAGTGTCTGTAGCTGTTTTCAAAAGTTCTAAAGATGCTCCAGCAAAGGCAGTCTAAATTCTTGTTGCATTACGGATTTCCCCAACAGCAATTCTAGATCATGCACCTCTTCATCGCACTTATCTCTTCAAAGTGTCCCAAGAGCACATCAGTTTTGATAATTCAGTCCTATTATTTGGGGCTTTTTTTCTGTTTCATTTTGGATGGAAGAAGGCATCTACTAATTGGGTGCAATGGGAAAATTTAGATAATTCCTATGTAAAGAAACAATAGAAGACCCTGAAGGATTGATTTGATAGTCCCACAGCTTGGCCAGAAGCAGAAATCTATCCATTTCTTATTCCTGCCCCGTTCCTCCCATCTGCCTCACTCCACGAGTGCCTGCTGAGGGTGAAGATAGTGGATATCTCTGGGAACACTCAAGTTCTACAACTGCTCTGTACTTTTATGCCTCTCACCCACCACCTGGTTGATTTTCCCTTGCTTTGTCAGTGCCCATGGAGTCCCAAAGGCAGTCCTGTCTGCAAGAAGAGACTGGAGCACACCTGTATGGGCACATAACTGCTAGGAAGGCTATGGGATTTCTCACACTGGAGGTTTTAAGAGCAGGTTAAGTATCCCTTAGGCAGGGTGTCCTGCTTTTGGAGATGAGTCTGACCATTACTCTTGCTGCCCCAGGCCAGGTAGATGCTGTATTGATGGGAAGCTTAGTCCTCAGTTGTCCTGAAGTGTGAAGGGGAAAGAACCAGATTTAGTCCCTGTTCTTCCAAATGTATCCTATGTGATCTTGTCCCCACTCCCCATTTCCTGGGTTCCTTATGCAACTCTCTGCCCTCCACTCACAACCCACTCTCCACCCCAGTAAAAATGTTCAACTGTCCTAAACGCTAAGGAACCATACACCAAAGGATACTTTGAGAGTCAGAAAGCTCAGATGTAGCAGCAAGTAGTGAAAGCATCTGCCACCTGTATATATGTTGCAGGGACACCCCAACACAACTGAGAAGGGAGAGCTCAGCCACAACCTCCCTTTTACTGCAAAGACCTATTCCAGCCTTGTTTTCTCCAGTTCTGTCTCAGATGAATCAATCCTACTTTCTAGGCTGTGCAATGAAAAATAAGCCACTAAACATTGCATTTAGCATCTAAATAATAAAAAAAAAAATGAAGCCCACCTTTACTTTTTGTTGGACTTGATTTTGTTGGTATGCTGGACTAAATGGCAATGAGTCATTGAGATAGGTCCTACAGATCCAAGTCAAGGCTGATTCCCAAGGTCTAAATGTAGGTGGTCTTAAAAGTGCGAGAGCCATGCTGTCTTTACAGCACGAAGCAAAACAAGCACAGAAACAAAAAGAAATATGCTGAGAAGGAAAAATGAAGAATTTATGCATAAAGCAAATGTGCTGTAGAGCTGAATTGATCGCCAGCGCAGGATCTGGAGAGATTTGCTCGGGGCACTTCGCAGGGCATTGTTAAATGTATCTGCACTGCTGTGAATCTCATTGTCTGTGTGTTCTCATTAATAGTAAAGGTTTGATCCATCCCTCAGGTGCCCGCAGGCAGTTCCTGCTGACACGGCTCTCATCATCCCACATAATCACATTCTCACAATAGTAAAGCAGAAATTTTCTATAGGAGGAGTCCTGCTATCAGTAGTACCAATCAAGCTGGGGAGAAAAGAAAAATGCTTTAGAACACTTCTTTTGATTTTTTTTGAATCATATTTTTCCTTTACTCTTGCAGAAACCCAAATTCCTTTCTCCAGGCTTTTTCCTTGTTAGTGTCCTGTTGTATCAGCCCCTGAGGTCTCCTGGCAATGGCCAGCAGTGACCTGGCTGGATTCAAACAGAAGATGTTTTATTTGTGCAGTAGTGACCAAAGAAATAGTACAGGAAGACAGGTATTTGTCCTGGGAAACGTCTTAAGTCCCCGCTGAGCTATGAATCCAATAAAGAAGGACGGTGCTGAAAGGAAGACAGACCGAAGATTAAAAATGCCATGTCCTTCTGCACAGGTCACTGGATAAAGGCAGCTCTAAAAAACCCCACAAACATTGGTATAACATCTTTTGTCACTAGTATGGTGGTAACAAATGCAAATTGAGGATTTGAGAGAGGCTTTGCTTTCCTTATGCCACTAAATTTACCTCTTTCTATTTCCCCTTTAAAACATTGGATTTATTTTTCTTATAGGGCTGAGGCAGTGACCCCTTCCTTTCTCATGATTATACGCACATTTCCTAAATCTCAAAATGTTTTTCTGCCAAAAGATTGAAGCATATTTTTCTTGAAATAACATAGTCACTTTTGGTTGTTTTCTTTTTTTTTAAATTTCCCCCCCCAACCATTTCCCAAGGTTTAGGGGAGGAAGATTTGCATTCCTTTATCCCCCCTTGTTCCAAGCTCCTTTAAAACTCCTCTTGATCTTCAGTCTGGTATGTGGTATGTGGTTGGTGAAACTGCTCCTGCATTCTCTGTAGGAATGGAAGAGTTTGATTAAATGACCTGTAGAACCCTGTCAGAAGAAATGTAGACCATCCATATAATAGAGCAGGTTCTGTAGAGCAATGTGATCTTACAGCTGTCAGGGACTAGATGCTGAGGATATATCAAGTGGGTAGGCGATCTCCAAAATTAATACCAGTTTGCACTTAAAAGTCATAGAATCATAGAAACATAGAAAATCGTTAGAGACATTAAAGATCATCTCATTCCAGCCCCTGCCAGAGGCAGGGACACCTCCCATCAGACCAGCTTGCTCAAAGCCCCATCCAGCCTGGCCTTGAACACCTCCAGGGATGAGGCATCCACAACTTCCCTTATGTTGGCTGACACTAATCACCTTCTTATTTTCCATATGCTTTAGCATAGGTTTTGGGAGGATCTGTCCGTGATCTTGCTGGGCACAGAGGTGAGACTGACTGGCCTGTAGTTCCCTGGGTTTTCCTTTCTTCCCTTTTTAAAAATGGGCATTATGTTTCCCCTTTTCCAGTCAATGGTGACTTAATGTCACAACTTCTCGAATGTGATGGATAGTTTTAGCAACTTCATCTGCTGGTTCTTTCAGGACCCACGGATGCATCTCGTCAAGTCCCATGGTCTTGTGCACCTTCAGGTTCCTTAGATGGTCTCGAACCTGGTCTTCTCCTACAGGGAATCATTTGAAGTGTCTCATTTCATGAACTGAGATGAAGGACCAAAACATGTTTCCTATTGATTAACCTTAGGCCAATGACTTTGCTTCCCACTGCCTTTACCCACCCCCTCTCATCTCTTGTCTGTCAGACTTGTTCTTTAGGCTCTTTGTATAGACCCTACCTAGAGCAAAAACCACAGAGGAGAACAAAGCTCTCCTGAAGTCCTGGAATAATATCAGTAATTAAAAGTGTGCCCAGAAAGCTATAGTCTTAAAATGTAGAAGGTTTCATAAGCTGCATCTGAAATGGTGGTATTGTAGCCTAGAAGCGTGAAGGCTGGCAAGGACTATTATTGCTGTCTATAAATACATCAGTGTTGGGTAAACATCAGAAACTGAAGAGCTACTTACAGCCAAGGACAATGTCAATGCAAGAAGAAGAAATGGGTACAGGCGCTCTACAGAGGGACCTGTGGGTGGATATTAGAGGATGATTTCCAGCCCACAGAGCAGAGGGCTCCAGGAGCAATGTAATGGAGGAAAAATTTATCTTGGAGTTAAACTAGAGTTTCAGGAATTTATGAAGGCCTTTTACTCAATCACTTTGTTGACTGGGGGTCTGGAGGATGAGGAAGCCACTTCCTATCCTGTGCTTGAAATATGTTCCTAGTGGTATACTTCTATCATCGCCAAGATTTTAGCCATGAGGCAGTGTTTTTGGAGATGGACACTAACTTGTTTCAATTCTGGTAATAGAACTGCTCTGTGCAAGGTTAGATCTATGTTGACTGACTGGCTAAAAATCCTCTGTGCTCTGGTCTCTTTTTGATAATGCTGGAATGGTTTTGGGGAACAGTGGAGCAAGCCTAACAAATTTCCCAAGGTTTCAGATAAAGGAAGAAAGTAAAGTTTGGTCTTTACAGTTTAGATATGAATCACACTCTGAAGTGCAATTTACTTCAAAACAAGAACATGCCCTGAGTCATCTCTGGGAAGGAGAATCAGAGATGTTTTCAAGCCTCGATGTTTAGTTTCTGGCTACAAGTGCACCTGCAGGTGTTCAAGTACTAAACGTTTCAATTTCAGTTTTCATCCAAGGAATTGCACATCTACATCCCTCACGAACTCCACTGTAGTTGTTCAGTATTCAGTCACCTTCTCTTCTGGCTAATCTAGAAGGTGAATACTGCTGCTTCACGTTGCTCTGTCAAGTAAAACATAAGAGAGGTGGAAAATCCCTCGTGTGTACAGCCCTGCTGGCATGGGAACTGTCTCTGTGAGTGACGGAAACAGCAGCTTCCATGGGGAGATGCCCAGGATGAACCACCAGAAGCATTTCCACACGTGCAGTGAGCACCGTGATGCTAACAAATTTAGACCAAGCACAGGAATGACTATTTGGAAGGAGCAGGCAGATCTTATATGGTACTTCCTGAATTCCTGGCCAAATACTCAAAAATAATGAAATATTTCACACCATGTTTTGGTGGAAATGAGGCCAAGGGGAGTGTGAGTAGCAGTCAGTGTCTCAGACTTTCTTCCTTGTTTTATCCACACAGTATCTGGAAAGGCAGATGATATAATAAACATTGCTAATTGTCTAATTGTATTAAAAGCAAAAAAAAAACAACCACAAAACAACCCTAACCCCTGAATTCCCTGGTCATTGAAATTAATTTTCTTTCAGATTTTATTTTTTTTTTTTGTGCGTGCATAGTCCCACAAGGGGATTATGAATGAGGACATGTTGTGCATTCTAATATTTCCCAAACAGTAGCTGTAAATCAGATGAACCACTGTCAGCTCTCGCTGTCTGGCTTCTGAAGTCCTCACTCTAACTTGTGCAATCTGGCTGCAGTGGTCACTCTTCATAGGAGCCGTTCACCCTTCCACAGTCTGAACTGGTGAATACAACCTCGGGCAAGGGCTTAGATAAACCCCAGAGGGCTGTAGCCACGTGCTGTGCCCCTGCTACTTTAAAGGTGGTTTTTTATGGCTACTCAAACTCGAGTTGCAAGGTAGCTTTTGCTAAAAAGATACTTTACAGCCCCCTTTGACTCAAAAATGACTGATATCTGACCTGCAGGCTCTAGCGGCCGAGACTGTGAGGGTCTTTTGAGTATGTGTGGTTGGACTCAGTATCTCTGAGGTCCTTTCCAACCATAAAGATTCTGTGATTCAGCAAAGCAAATTAGAGTAGATTCTTAAATCTTTTTTCAAGCAGCTAAGTACGTGCCATGCTAAATGAAGTCATCTGTATCCGACAGTGTCATTCCTGTGAAAATAAGAGGAGTTTTCTCCGTTCGAAGAGCTGATTGTAGAGCCAAGATTGGAGCCATATTCTTAGACCGGGGTACCCAGTGCCTGGGTTTCAGTGAGCCCATATTTAACCACCTACTTCTCAGGGGCAGCATTTCTCTTTGTGCACTGACTGGGGACAAAGCATGGGGTGATGTGTCCTGTAGGTATCCATACTCTTCATTGTCAGCAGGTTCATAGGGAGTTTGCAAAAGGCCATTTTTGACCCTTGTTCACCGTGCTATGCGGCCAGACAGTCCTGGGCACAAACGCTGACAGTGAAGAGTCTGGTCCTACCACTGATCTTGTTCTGTCTTGTGTTGGCTCCATCCTTCCAAACCTGGGAGCATCAGTGCTTTAACCCTTTGTGTCTAAAGCAGGCAAGGTGCCCCATGTCCTGTGATTAAAAATTGGCTTCGAAGCAGGAGAAAGGAGCTTTGGGAACAGGCTGTGTGGAGCACAGATGGTTCCACAATGGGTTTATTTTTAGGGTCTAGGCACATCCTAAACACTAAAGGAAGCTGCTGCTTCTCTTCACCTGAGCATTTCACCCCTGTCCTCGTAATAAAGCTGTTATTTTCTTCCAGACTTTCACTCTTCCCTTGCAACCGACCCTTGCATTTCCTGTGGGATTATTTATATTCCCACAGGCGACTGCCACCAAGAAGCTCATTTTCTCTGCCAACCTCCCCGGCTGCTTTTCCCCTCTGTAAGCGTTAGTACCAGAATATAGGCAGTGATTGAACATGAGCACCCAGGGGAAAGCACGAGGACCTCAGGGGAGGCCTCCATGTGGAGGAGAGCAAATAGGTCATGACAGACGCAGAGCCTGGGAAGTAGTTTGCTGTTAGGTATTCTTCCCACTCCATGCCATTTTTTGGCTTGTCCATGAGCTTTGCCCGCCCTAGAAAAGACTAAAGGGGAAAAATATTTTTTAAGTATTGTCCACGATTCTCCTTCCTGCTTGTTCAACAGTCATGGAATGGGAATGGCGCCAGCAAAGTGCTCTCACATTTCTCCTGCCAACTGGTTGCAGACAGACTTTGATACAGCTGTCTTAATTAAACATCATTATTAATGGAATACTACATGAATTAATAGGTTTCCAGGCTTCTTTAATAAAGTTATCATTTGTAATTATTTCCATGCAGATGATTCAACTAATTCCACAAGCTTTTGACCATGCTGGCATGTTATTATGATTGTTAATATTAATTGTTTGTGTCATGCTTTTGAATCCGAAAAGAGTAGCTCTGCACATCCCAGGGGAAAAATACCAACTGTGTGGATGGAATGAGGAGGAAAAAAACCATGAATCAACAAAAAGGCTACTTTGAATTTAACCAGTGCTATTTTAGAAATCCTTTTATAGATTCACATTTCTGAATCGATGAGGCCACCTGTACAGACAGAGTTGATCAGATTTTCTACCTTTTCAGATCACAGCATTTTCCAAGTCAAAAGAATGGATTTTCTAATTCTCTGCTTTCTATATACGATTAAGGTCATTTGGCAGATAATACTAGCAGGATGTGCTTTCTCTACCAACAATCAGAAACTCTTTCATCCCACTTCTGACTGGGCAGTCAACTGCTGGAGAAATTTACTTTTCTTTTTCCTTTGTGGCTCTTGTTCCTAACGTGGAAGCTTGGTTATGACACCCCGCACACCGAGCAGTTTGGGGTGCCGGTGGTGCAATACCGAGCCAGGGAATGACATTTGGGCTTGAAACGTGGTCTGTTCTCAAATCAAATCAAATAAAGAGGTCGTTATGTGTAATTTCCCACCGTACACCTGCCTTTTGATTTACTAATTAGGAAGGCCAAAGAGAAGTATGTTTGCTTTCACCTTAATTGCTTCTTTGTGTCTAACCCGCTGCAGAATTGAAGCTAATGCTTTTATGGGGCTCTGTGTGTGTGCCCTGAGTGGGAGGTGTGTCCTCCCAGACCATCTTATCTGGTTCCTGCCAGCATGGCCAGAGACATGCTCTGGGGCTCTCGACTCACTGGAACACACACATTTTCCTGTACCATTGTCCCCAGGTGCCGGTAAACATAAACCAGGGTACTTCATAACTCAGACTCTCGTGAAAATATGCTGTCGCTTGCTACGCTCTTCTGTCCCAAGCCTCACGTCATTAGCCTTGAGGCAAATGGCTGTGCTCTGAAAAATGGGTCCTGGCAAAACGTCCTGCCTGCCTGGCATGGGGACTCCTCTGCCCACACTGGCAGGAGGAGTCACACAGCAGCAGGACTCTTGCACAGCAGAGCCTCAGTGGAAACTCGTGCCTTGTCAGAAGCAGTTGTCTGGAGATCACTCAAGAGCAGGCAAAGCACTGGTTCTTAAGAGATCAGGAGGATCCAAGAAACCCCTAAGATGCTTCCAGCCGCAGTATCTTTTCTTCCTCCAAGTCAGAAACTCTAAGTCCTCCTTTTCAAGGAAATCCTTTTCCTTCTGCTTGCTCCTTCACTCAGTGTAACTTACACCCCTTTCATGTGCCTGTGTGACTCTACTTGGATTATCAACATTGGAACAAGGGTTATCAAGCACTGGAGCAGGCTGCCCAGGGAAGTGGTGTGAATCATCATCCCTGGAGGTCTTTAAAGGACAGGTAGATGTGGTGCTCAGCAATATGGTTTAGGGATGGTTTTTGTCAGATGGTTGGACTTGGTGATCTGAAAGGTCCCTTCCAACCTCAAAAATTCTATTATTCTACTTGCTGTATTTCAGGGAGGTATTTCAGGACCAAAATATGCTATCAGGCACAGCCAGAAGTCAAACTGCTGTATGAACTGTGCTACTTCAGGACCACATGTTGGAGATGCTACCAACCGCTCCTCCCAGCTTGTTCCCACACCCCACGGGACGAGTGGTTTCCTGCTGTCCAGTTCCAGGCTCTTTCAGTTCCTCCTCCCTGCAATTCCCAAAGGACAGGAGGGAACGTAGCTGTGAGGAAATGCCTCCTCATGCAGCCCTTGGGAGGGGACACGCAGGCAGAGGAGAGGAACTAACAGGAATGTATTTTACCATGAATAACAGCTTATGAGCTCTTCATTCCATCATGTTAGTAGCATTAGCTGTGGCCTGACCTCAGTGAACAGAAACCAGAAAAGGAGTTCCGTGACTCCTGTGAGGAACCGGGGCCACCAATGGGGTGATTTAATGTAATTGAATGTGGTCTCTGAATCAGGAGTATCTTAAAACCTCTGACTGCCAGAAGCAAGGAGGTAAGAGCAAGGAACAACTAACAGTCTGTCTCCCCTGTTCCCCATGCTGTTTCCCAAACTGCCTTTTACTGGTCACCACTGGGGACTGGATCACAGACTCCATGGCTCGTGGGTCTCATTGAATATGGAAGTTCTCGTGGCTTTACAATGTGGCCTCAGTCTTTATTCTGATTGACCTGCTACAACCTCTTTTCCTATCGCTCCCATCCTTAGAACCATGCACTGGGGAAGAGTTGGTAGAAGAGTCCAGCCAAGGCCTTGATGAACACTTTTTGTCTGAAAAGGATCAGGGCAGGAAGCAAATAGAGGGAAAGGCTGTTTAATGGAATCCTGTATCCTCAGTCCATGGTGTCCAAGTGATGTGCTAGCCTTCATGCTCTCTGGGATGGTGGCTTGTGCTGCTCTTCCTGGGAGTTGGGCTACACTTGCACCATTCAATCCACATCAACAAGTGGAAATGGCATAAACAATATTACCCGACACGAAGAGGAATACAAAACCGTCTATTATCTGATGTTTTATGGTAGGGGACTTTAAATGCCTCTGGAACTCACAATTTCTTCCTAGTGAGGCTGGGATCGTGTCTGAAGGAGCACTTTAGCACCCAGTACCCTCATCTCCCATTTCTCCCCTCTCTCCTGTGACCCTTTGCCCTCTTGAGAAGGTAGCTCTGCTCTCCGTGTTCTCATTTCCCTGATGTCGCTTTCACACTCTCCAAATTGTGATATCTCCCTACTGAGGCAGGAATAATCCCAGATTTCTTGGCTTCTAAATTGGGAGGGAATGCGTTCCTGCCAATCACTGCAACTCTAGGGAAGCTGAATTTGCTCAACATGTTTCAAATTCAACCTCCTGCCGTTTACAAGGTGATGTGAATTCCTTTTCAGTGCTGCATTTGAGGGCAGTTAGTGCTATTCTGGAACACAGACTTACTTACCTTTTTCCTACACACAGTGAAGGCAATAATTAATCAAGGAGAAAGGAACTGTGGAGCTGATTGTCATATGGCTGTTAGGACTGTTTAACAAGTTTTCAAAAAGGGACAGATCGTTTCCATGAATAACAGGAGTATTTAAATTTAAATTAAGGCTTATAAATTTAAGCTAGCTTCCATCTACCAAGAGCCAGGAAAAGGCCTCTGGAGGACAAATTATCTCTCTGAGTATTATTCTTCCTCAGGCTTTGAGATGAGTGAATATGACAAGGTCAGCTTTGCCCTTTCACCAAACATTAACTGTGCTGCAGGTCTCCCATTACTCACGGCCTTTCTTGCCCAATCTGGGACACGTCTTTCATTCACTGTCCCCCTCAGACTCCGTTCTGGCTGCACAGATAAACTTTATGCATGGGGTAAGCTCCTGAGCCCAGCGGAACAGTCTCCATGTGAATAGTGCCTGAAATGAGGGGACCCTCATCTTAGTCACTATCCCTCTAGATGCTTTACTCATACTAGATTGTGCTAATAATGTTCACCAGCAGTGCCTGTAAATCAGAGCAGCTCTCTCAGGTGGCTGACAAGAGATCTTCCCCTTGTGACACCAATTGGCTTCTCTGCAGTCCTCCACCTGCGTGTCCTGCAGCCTCACACACTCTATTAACCCCGCTGTTTCTCCTTCCCCGCAAGGATCCTGACACAATTGTGTCTCCAGCTTTTCCTGCCCTTGGCTCTGAATCACATTACTGCCACTGGGATTTCTCTGCTAGTAGTGGTTAGGAGACAGAAACAAACAGAAACCGTGTGCTCTGGGGCTCTCTACAAACACAAACAAACGTTGAGTCTCCAGTTGGGACTCTTACTAAAAACGAAAGGGAGAAACAAAACAAAAAAAAAAAAAAGAGAAAAGGTTAAATCTATTCTGTGCCCAAGCCATTCAGAAACTCTGCAGGCTGTGTGTTTCTCAGCCTGACTGTACTGGTGTTCCCATTAAAACCCTAATTGCTATTAACACCAGCGGAGTAGTGGCCCAGACATCACAAAAGTAGCTCCTGCCCCTCTCCTCGTGCTGCTTTGCCAAGGCAGCACCATGTGGGGAAGGTGGCTGGGGAGAGACTGCAGCCAGAAAAGCAAAACGCTTGCTCCACAGCCTCTTTGTTGCTCCGTTAGCCCCAAATCCAGGAAGATTTTTACCAGGGGAAAGCACCTCCTTACCATTCGTGCCGCACAGAGTGTCTCAGAGAGGCAGTGAGGCCATGGCACAGGGTTACTCAGACCCAGAGTACAGCTTTTGCTAAAGGTACTTGGGTCATGGGAGCCATCTGTCCCTGTTTCATGTCCAAGGCAGCATTTGACAAGGCTTCAGGCCTCATTTTGGGAAATTCCAGCTGTTGGCTGCATTTATACTTTCCTTAATTTTATACCAGGAACACATCTTCCCTCAGCACATGTTGCATTTTGAAAACAAGGAGAGTTTCGATCATAATTATCTGAAGAGCCTGGCAGTTCCCAACACAGACCAGACTCTCTTGCTCCTGAACACACATCACTGAAAATCTGCCTCCATCCCAAATGTTTTACGATCCCAGCAAAAGTCAGCAGCTGGATGCAGATGGGGCAAAGAAGACAAAACAGTAGGAGCAAGAAGTAGTAAGGAGGGCAGGAATCATGCAGCCTGTACGTGCTGAGGTTGTCCTTATATTCCAAGCCACAGAAGAGAATGTGATTTTGATGATTAGGATCCTGCTGGGGGCGAAGCTCTTTTTAGGAACTAAACCAAAAGTCTAGAACTATTTCTTTGATCCTCTTTGCCTATTCAGCCAGACCAATCTCCTGCTGTAAATCTTGTGGGATCAAGGTATGTTCCAGCCAGATTTAGTGATGTTCTGGCACATGAGATAGTTAAACTACATCTAAATGGAAGCATGCAGCAGGGATATTATTTTTCTCACTCATTTATCTTCTCTCTGTCAAGAAATACATTCAGGTGCCAAGTTTGCCAGATCTGTTTTGTTGTTAGAGCTCTCAAAAGCAATTAATTTCATG
This sequence comes from Gallinago jamesoni, assembly GCA_025769975.1. Taxonomy (NCBI): domain Eukaryota; kingdom Metazoa; phylum Chordata; class Aves; order Charadriiformes; family Scolopacidae; genus Gallinago; species Gallinago jamesoni. Next base: position 4,119,895 of record JAOQGH010000012.1, read on the forward strand.
CCAGTAACTCTACGGTTTGACCTAAATTTCCTCAGTTTCTAGTCCCCTGCCTCCCTCTCCCCTTAGAAGCTGTATTTCAAACTCCTTCCTTAATCTGCTAATCCTTAACCTGAAGGGAGTGAATAAAGCATCTAGGTGAACAACAGCCACAGGATATTTATGTGCAGAATGATAAACAGAGAAAACAGAGAACAGATCTTAATAGCATGTTTCAAAGTCTGTCCCGAGCTGGATGGGTTCCTGGGGTTCAGGGTGAAAGCCAGTAGATGTTGGTTGCCTTGTTTCTTTGAAAGCCTAAGTGTGAACCTTTGCCTTGTGTGAAGAAGTGAAATTTTCGAAGTGAGACACGTCTCTGACATGTTCTCTGATAGCACAGGTTACACTGAGAGTAATGCTTTTGGGGTTTGTATCCTAAATAAAAGCAAACGGAGCCAGAGATTTGTTTTCCAAATTGACTCCAGTCCTGAGTCACTGAAGCTCTCAAAATCAAATACCAGTTTCATACCTGGAGTGTGACTTGTTAAACTCAAAAGTTGTTTTAACACTGACTTAGTAGGGTTATACCTCTGAGCATCTCTCTGTAAGTTGCAGTATCTCATACGTGGAAGGTCTTCTATTTGTTTTTTTGCTGGATTGCTATGAAATCTTTGAGAGATTTGTGAAGCTGAGGGACATAACAGAATTGCTTCTGGCCCTAAGACTGATTTATCAAGTCTTAGGAAAAGTGCAGTAACTGTTTTATTATGGCAAAATAGTGTTTGTCATTTCAAAAGCTGGCTTGTTTGTCATGCAAAAGACCCGAGGCAGCAGCAAAGTTGGTTACAGGAATGTGCTTTCTCTTTTTGCTGTCACTGGGATAAGCTCCAGTCAGGTACAGATGGACAGGTTTAAAAACACCACTCTCAGTGTTTGTCCCATGGTATTTGAGAGCTTCCTTTGCAACCAGGGAGGCTGACGTGGCAAATGCAGAATCCTAACACGATGAGCTGGGGAAATGCACTGGCTGTTTGAACCCCTGTGGAAGGGATTTTAGTAACTGGAGCGTTTTGTGTTTAGCTGCAACTTGGCCCTTGCTTTCCTTTACTGTTTTGCAAAGAATGAGAAGACAAATAATCTTGTCTTCGGTGACTGAATCTGCAGAGAGTAACGTTCTGTCTGGCTTCGGTGGTCCTTTGGTTGCTGGCCTCAGCATCAAGCATTGGCTGCCTCCTGGAGCCATTTTCAGCAGCAAGCACTATTTAAGGTGTCCCCTCTTTTGGTTTATGGCACTGTGTCCCAACTTATTGTAGCTCATATTTTACATTGCATCTGAATGGGGGATGGGGAAGGTCTAAAAAACCAGGCACAAATATTTTCTGGGGAAGGAGAATATGCTGCTCTGCCTCGTTTAAGAAAGCTCCATGCTCTCCTGTTATTTTAATGGGTCTGAAAACTTAGAACTTTACACATCAAGCCTGTTCAAGAGACTAACCAAATGTAAACTATGTAAACTACTCCATTGCCACTCCAGCATGGGTATTGTCACCAAATCTCCTTCGGTGAACAATGCAACAGACTCCATCCAGTTCAGCCTGGTTGTTTAGGGGCTTACCAGTTCCAGTACTCATTATAAAGGAGCTGATGGGATGGGATGGGATGGGATGGGATGGGATGGGATGGGATGGGATGGGATGGGATAGAGTGAAGGGGAGCAAAAACGATAACCAAGGGTGAAATGACCATTTGAATATTTGAGTCTTTCCAGTAGATCCCGTTTCATTTGCTTGAATTGATTCTTGTCAAAGGGAGCTCCTCACGTTATGCTGTGGTTTCTGGAAGAAAGGTGTATAGCAAGGGAAAGAAGCATCCTCCTGCTGCTGTTTTATATTTATGTCATTTATTTGTATTGTGACTACACTGCAAAATCCGGGCTTTAACTGTGGCACTGGCTGGGCAATTTACCCTGGACCAGACCGATATGCTTTACTTACTGGTAAAGATATAAGCTACAGACAACCTCAGAGACTGTTATTGCTGACCCATTGGACAGACAACCCTCCTGTTTCGTAGTGTAATTGAGATAGTGGAGGGGTTAAACCATGAGAAATTTTGCAAGTGAACAGAATTAGCTTGTTTATTTTATATAGTCATTAAAGTCTATATGTATATATTCACTATATGTGATGATTCAAATGTATTTCCCTGTTTAGGAGTATCAGATGCCTGCGGAATATTATCCACTGGAACTTGATCACCACATTCATCCTGAGGAATGTGATGTGGTTTCTGCTTCAAATGATAGATCACAACATACATGAAAGCAATGAAGTAAGTGCTGGGAGATAGCATGTCTCTGTCATGTAGTTTAAAGACAGGCAGCGACACTGAATTTGTTAGGAATATTACAAAGGGCACCTATCCACGTGCTCGGAGTGACTTTCATGTAATTTCAACAAGATGAAGAATATGAGCTTAGATTTGCTAAATTTTCATTTATTTCCTCATTACTGCATATCAAAGGAGGGCTTTAAAGTAAAAATCCCACCCAAAAGCTTCTCTGTTCTTCATTGACCATAGATACTTTCCACATTTATATGCTGTGAGGCACAGTATTGTGAGAGACATTAAATTTGGTGTTTCTTGAGCAGTTATATCACAGCATCTTGCAGTGATGTGCAGTTGTGTAGGGAATGCATTCATTCCAGAAGGTAACATCTCCATCAACAGAGTACAGAAATAATTGATTTGGTTGTTGATGCTCTGAGTCAGCTACATCGGTGACAGTTGGGCACCTTGCAGTCTGGAGTCAGTGGGACTCCCAAGAAAATAAGAGATAGGGCCTGAAACAGTACAATTTTTGCTTCTTGATGTCTTTTTGGAAAAAAAAAAAAATCAATTTTTCTGCTAATCCCTTCTTTACCATGCTGGCCTCTGTGATATGGGCTTCATCCAGCAGCAAGTCCCACTGAAAGGGGTGGCTCCTTTCTTCAGGGACCCCAACGCTTCACTCCAACTCCTGCTGCTTATTTTGCTCTAACTCTGGTCCTTTTCTTGATCCTTTGGAGAGGACTGAACCCTTGGAAGCTGAACTCACTGAACTGGTGGAAAACTGACCTAGCTAACAAAAAAGCAAGGAAGAATTTTCTGCTGGTGTAGTGATTGACGTCAGCTCTCTGATGGGCGATGGAGAGTAAGAGCCAGTTCAAGGTTCCCCCTGTTTAGTCACCCAGCAGCCCAAATAATACAAGGATTTTGGAGTGGGTTAAAAGCATCCACTCTGAAAGAAAAAATTTTTTTCTTGATTTTCTTGGGGAACAGTTCTTTTTGATAGTCCTTCAGCTAAAGTTTTTACTGCTTTTATTCCTGTTGTAATATTCTTAGAGTAGAATACTCTGTTACAGCTGTCCCCTGATATTTACCTCCATAATCAAGAAAAAACAGTGTGCTACAAACACACAGGCATACAGACACCCACCCTTCAAACTCTTTCTTTTTGGAAAGCAGGTGGACTGAAGTGCTTATAGATTATGAGCTGATACCAGTCAATGGGAGTCCACTCACATAGGAACTGGTCCTGCAGAAATTAGAGACCACCTCAGGAGCCTGGATATCCATTCATTTGACTCTCAGATGGGTAGTCATTATCCTTGGTTAACTTTTCAAATGTAAGATTTGATATCTGAACTTTAATCCTGTACTTTGGGAAAACAAATAGAAAATTAGTACCTAGATAAAGTCCAAGATTCTAAGTTTTTTGGGGACATCTATTCATAACTCTGTATTATTATTCAGCCAGATGCTCCTTTGAGAAGATGTAGCTTGTGTTAACTCACTGGTTGCTTTGTCTGTGTTTCTGACATTTTCAGGCCACAGAAGATGGTGGTATATGAGCTTCAGTGTTGACAGTTATATGCTTCATGATTTACTCTCATGAAAATACTGCAAGTCTTAATATGGTTATTTAGGAAAAATCAGATTTTTAAAATGCGCCCACAAAACACCAAGGAAATTATAAACCTGTAAATATATGGACAAATCCTCACATGCCTCAATTTTCATTAACTCATCTTTTCTCTGCAGAACACTGCAGTCTTTTTGGGAAAGAGCTTTATACAAGCTTAGTGATAACTTTGTTATGGTCTTATTGTGGTATAATTCAGAGTTAAAATAACACCACCAAAATCAATGGGACCAACATCATTTATGCCAGCTAATGATGTGATCTCTTGTGTGCTGATCAGTGGAGATTAAATAATGAATGCAGCTACAGAAGCATCAAGGACTCAATATGGGAACATTTTGCATGAAATTATAGTGTTTATGCTAATAAATCAAGAAGGGAATTGCTGAGGATATCTGGAGCCTAATGGTGGATAGATGTGGGAATTGAGAATCCTCAGTCAAATAAATGAAAAGGTATAAATTAATGAGTTCTGCTAATTGGGTTTATTATTTAATAAAAATAAATCCACAATTCCAAAAGGAATTGCTCAAAATTCATTTTATTCTGGTTTCCTGTGGAAACGATGCAGAGAGAGATCTGAGCACCACCATATGTATTTGTCTCTATCTGTCCCAGTGTCTTCCCAACCCACCGACCAGTTCCACTCTGTTGTGACAGAGGAACAACAGGCTCAGATATCATTATTTTTTACAATTGTTATGAAAATGGGCAGTCGTGGAGAGGACAAAAAATGTGTAGGGGTTGCAACTGAGGAGTTCCAAGGAGTGGAACGAGAGTCTAGACATTATATCAGAAAATTTACATGAAGATGAGACCACAGGGAAAGATTTAATTCATGCTCATAACTTTGAAAAATCAAATGTGAGCTTAGAGTCTTTGGAAACTTGGTCTTACTAGTTTGGGGGTCAGTCAGGAATGGAGCTAAAATATTTGTTTGGTGTTAGCCAAAAAATAGGGATTTTTTTTGGTTTGTGGTTTTATTTTCCTTTGCTCAGGCTAAGAGGAGAAGAAAAAAGAGAAAATTTAATTTGGTTTAAACAAAACTTTGAAAATAAAATGTTTCATCTTCTTCTTAGTTGCTCTGGTTTTTAATCCTATTTTACAGATGAAACCAAACTAAATTTCAAATCTTAATGAAATATTACAGATGTGAAAGCTTTAACACATCCAAAAGATTTCTTCTGTTTATTTCAGCTCCAGGAACAGAAGCAATCACAACTTGTGAATGGGCTATCATTCTGTAACTGTGTGTCTTGTCCAATAAATTCTTAGTCCACAGAATTTTGCTGGGTTTGATAGTGCATCTGCTGCTCTGTTGGCTGCCTAGAGATCATCAATACCTCGTGCATGTGAAGTCTGAAATAAAATTAACTGAGGGTCAAAAGTTTCAAATACTTTAGTAGAGTTAATTAAAAGGCTGGAGAATGGGGAGACCCAAATGACATCAATGATACCAGCTAACATAGGTAATTAATTCAGGGAATATGCTGAATGGCTGCTTGGTCAGAAAGAAATTTTCCCAGGCTTCTGTGTGGAAATTACCATCAGCAGTTACTTGTGATTTATTGATGTGATGTTACCATCTGCCTCTCTGTAGCTAATTTTGTATTCCACAGATGTGCTCTCACTGCATTGCCATTAGGAGAATGATGCCTTTACTGATACAAAATTCCCGTTGAAGTTATGGCAAAATTCAGAGGTGATGCGTGTAGTGATGTGACTTACACACTGAAGCACTAATGGCAGGAACAGACGGGATGAAGTAGCTGATAAAAGCCTATCTTTAAAGTGAAATATCTTTTTTCTAAGTGTCAGTCGTGCTTCCTCCCTTCTATGGAAATGAAGCAAGACTTATATCTTATATCTTCTGTCTTATATCTTCTTGGAATTGCTCAGCAGGTGGGTTATTCCGCCTGAGATATGCTTAGACTCTTACATCATCTTTGGATATGACCCTGGGCTATGGCTGTGCCTCTCTGAAAGATCCTCTGTAGTCAAATGACCTGCCTCCTCTTGTCTTCTTTCCACATGGCTGCTTCTTAAACTGCTTACATACTGCTGGGGTGGATGTACCTTGTGGCATGTTAACTTTCCAGACACGCTCAGGTGCAGGAGATCCTGCATGTTGTGGTCAAAGCCAAGCCTCAGCAGAAAGTCACAGACACAGCTGGGAGGTGCTGACAGCACCCAAGAAATTCCGATTCCAAGTCATGGGGATAAATCTGTGTCCCATGAATGAATTCTAGCATTCATTTTTAAGGGAAAAAGCAGACACAGAATTTTTTTAATGTTCTCACCATGATTTTAAAATTTTCTTTTCTGTTTCCTTTCTAGCCCTGGTGTCGATGTATTACCACTGTCTACAATTATTTTGTGGTGACCAACTTCTTCTGGATGTTTGTGGAAGGCTGCTACTTACACACCGCTATAGTGATGACTTACTCCACAGATAAACTGCGGAAATGGGTCTTTCTCTTCATAGGATGGTGTAAGTGTCCCGTGTGTTTAAAATGGTGTTACGTGGTACCTGGTATTAAAATGATACAGACAAGAGCAGCAAGAATAATCTTTAAAAATCCCACTGTGGGGAAGTCTGACATGCTAAGCCAGTTTTGTCAAAACAACATGAGATCAGGTTTAGTCCTTCACTGCGGTGATGACACAAAACTAATAGGTTATTGCTGGATTTATCTTCTTCATTTAGATCCTCAGGCAGCTGGTGTTAAGGACAGAAAGAGAACGCCCAGGCTCAGCATTTTGGGAATGCAGCAGTTCATACCATGCCCCTTTCACTTTGATCAGCAAAGCAGTGATCACAGCCCCTTACACACTGCTGCTCTACAGGACATGGAACAGAAAATGCACTGTCCATGCCCTCTGGACCACTCGGTCTCCAGAGAAAGAAGAGACACTTCTAAGTGAAAAGCTGACAAGAAGAGAAGCCTAATTATCTGCCAGTCCAACCTTACAGCTGCCTTTTGTCTGCTGAAGGGTTTGTTCCTAGAAAGCAGCCCTCGATAGAGCCACATGTCAGCTTTGTACTATCCTTGTGGCTACATAAAGCCAGAAGAATAGCTCATTGCATGCTGTTACCTCCCTTCTACTGTGTCAGCCTGGGCCAGAGAAAAGGCTGCTGCTTTTCCCTGCCTGCATCCATGTAAGCTGGTCCATCAGCACAGGCTGGAAGCCGACTGTTGGAGTAGCAACCCTGGTGAAAAAGATGTAGGGCTCGCAGCAGATGTGGGCTGAGTATGAGCCATCAGTGCCTCCTCCTCACAAATATGGTAAAGCACATACTCTGGAACTAGAAGACTGAGGGAAGGTATTAATACTTTCTACTCAGCTTTGGTAAGGCTGCCTTTGGAATACTGTGGTCAGTTTTGGGTCTCTTAGGTCGAAGGGGATGTGAAAAAACTGGAGATTATCCAGTAGAAGGCTGTCAATATGATCAGGGATCTAGACGACATGACATGTGAAGTGAGGCTGAAGGAGCTGAGCTTGTTTAATCTGGCAAAGAGGAAACTAAGGAGGGATTATCTTGGGTACCAAGAATGATTTGAAAAATAACTACAAAGATGATGGAGCCAAATTCTTCTTCATAATAGGACATGTTTTAAGAAGGGACAATGAGCACAAATCGCAGACTGGGAGGTTCCAGTTGGACATTAAGAAAACAGAAAATATGCCAAAAAGTTAGGGCAACACTGAACAGATGATGTAGAAGCTGTGGAATCTCTGACCCTGGAGGTATTGAAAATTCAGCAAGGCTAGGCCCTGGCTGAGGATAGCTGGTGTTGATAGCTCTGCTTTGAGCAGGAGATTGAACTGGAAACCTTCAGAGCTCCTTCTCAACCACTATATCCATGATTTTAACTTGGCCAAGAGAGGTTTGGCAAGACAAGCCCCATGTGGACAGCTTGTTTGCTTGAATGTAAAATCTGAAGTTAAACAGAACTTGTGGATTTAACAGTTCCTTTCTGTTGAAAGAAGAAAGGTGGAGAAAAGTAGCAAATATTTTATTTTCTGGAAGTAGAATGACGTTTTGTTCAGAAATGCCTCTTCCTCTCAGAATTGAGCAAAAGTAATTGAATTGCAGTTCTGAAGGCAGGAATAGCCTTTAAAATAAACTATATCATTCAATCCAAAATCAAATGGGAGGAAAGAGGAGTTGTAGAAGAAAGAAAATGTTTATGTGGAGAATTGATTAAAATTTTTTTTCAATATTTCACAGTTCTGTCACCAAACTGGAAAATCAGCTGCTCACACAGGTCCCAGAGACCCCTTGCATTGTTCCCTTGTATTTTCCCTCTCTAACTCTCTCAGAGCCTGCTGGGTCTCTCATTACTGATGTAGGAGTGGTACAAGCTGAACATATCTTTCCTCTCACCATTTTGGGTGCTTTCTGGCTCTGCTTTGCCTTCCCATACACAGTCTTTTATCATCCTCATTCTCAAATCCCTGTTCTTCAGTTCATAAGGAAAAGTTAAATGTTCTCATAGAATCATAGAATGATTTGGGTTGGAAAAGACTTTAAAGATCATCGAGTTCCAACTCCCCTGCCATGGGCAGGGACACCTTCCACTAGACTGGGTTGCTCAAAGCCCCATCCAGCGTGGCCTTGAACACCTCCAGGGATGAGGCGTCCAGAGCTTCTCTGGGCAACTTGTGCCAATGTCTCACCAACTTCAGTGAAAAATTACTTCCTGATATTTAATCTAAATCTACCCTCTACCAGTTTGAAGCCATTTCCCCTCATTCTGTCACTATATGCCCTTATAAAAGGTCCCTCTCCAGCTTTCTTGTAGGCTCCCTTCAGATACTGGAGGCTGCTATAAGGTCTCCCTGGAGCCTTCTCTTCTCCAGGTTGAACAACCCCAACTCTCTGAGCCTGTCATAGGAGAGATGCCCTAGCCCTCTGATCATCTGTAGGAGAAAGGACATGGCTCCATTTTGTCTGTTCATGCCTAAAAGTACATGGGGGAAACATACACCAGACCCTTTGAGTCAATCGTGAACAAGATGGAAGATAACACAATCACTTGAAGAGCACACTTTCCTCCTCTCAAAAATCTTTAAACCAGCTGGACTCTGAAAGCCTAGCACAAAACAAGCACAAATAAAGAGGTCTTAACAATTGTGATGTCTCAAGTATACCAAGATAGGACCACTTGTATTTAGAGACTTCTGTTCGTTAATCAGGACTCTTCTCACAGAAGTCTGAATCTACATCTGTGTCATTCAGCCACGCATGGATTGTGATTAACTCCTGATTTTTTTGCTGTTGCAGGTATTCCTTGCCCAATCATCATTGCCTGGGCCATTGGCAAACTATATTATGAAAATGAACAGTAAGTGATGTTAATATTTGTGTTGTGGCTTTCTAAATACATTCATAAATTGCTGCAGGCTGAACTGGTAATATAGAAATAATCCTGATTCATAGGAAAGAGGAGAGTTCACATTACCTCCATCCAAATCTACACCATCTCAAATTTCAGAGCACTACCTGAGTCAACTCCTAGAAATACCTTTCCCGAATATCCTTGGCCAAGCCCTGAAGCTTTCATTTGATATCTTTATACATGATTTACGGTCAGGGTAATCTCCTTCAATGGGAGTTTTGCTTGAGTAAGACCTTGGTAAAAACTACAGTTGAGTGCTAAAGGATTAAGCCATCTGGGTGTGCAGAATCCATTTGACAGTCCACCAAGAATAGTCTTATGGCTGGAATTTTTGCATTTCTGTTTCTGGCTTTTCCAGTTGGAAGCAGTTAGTGCATGAAATTGAAAAATATGGGAGATAAAGAGGTATCTGTGTTTGGGGAGTTTTTCCCTCAAACGTCAATACTGGTCAGATACAGCTCAGGTTGTACATTTGAACTAGTGTTTGGATCAATGTCTATTCTCGGTTACAGCTCCCTTCCCTAGTGTTAAAAAAATTCTTTTCTCCATTAATCTGTTTTTCACATGGCCACACTGTTTGTCTGTCTGTAGCACGTCTGATTAAATGCAGGTGTCCACCTTGTAGGTGTCTGCCTCTGCCCTGATCTGTGGTCTCGTGTGATCAGCAGTGATCAGTCTAAGCAGTATATGAGTGTGGGGTGCATTTCATCACATCTGGAAGGAGGTGGCCAAAGCAGGTTGGATGAACTAGACTTACCTTCACTATCCCTCCTGACTAAAAGGGAGGTGGATAGGATGACTGGCTCAGCTTTGGGCATCCGTGCTATAGGCATGAGAGGGATTCTGTTATGCACTACTAAGTTCTCTTCTCTGTTTCCCACAAACTTTTGAACCCTTGACCAATCTCTCTCCTGTATCTTTAAAGATGTGTTGTGTGTGTTCTGCCCACCATAGTGTGAGGTGAAATGGCCTGGAGCCTCAGTGCTGTGCTCTCTTATTGTCAGGAGTGGGACCGAGATTCGTGTATTTTGCTTGAGAAATCAAGACTGGATGGTTCAATAGAGCTATTCCTTTCATCTAGCACGTGCACCCAGGCAGAGCTCTTATAAAATGAAGACCTGATCAGGGCATTAAGCTGTGAGGCCAAAGCTATTAGATGAAATCTGCTTTATGCAGATTTGTAGTAATGTCATAAGCAGAGGAGACTCAGTAAAGTAAATGAAGTGAAGCAAAACAAGACAGGAATTGCGGCGACACCAGGCACAGACTCCATAGCGGGGGGGGAGCGAAGATGTTTATTGTTTCACTTTCTCAGCATATAGAGTTTCTGTCTTTTGATCACACACTGTGCCCCTTTCACAGATGGGTTGTGAGTGACTGTCCATACGCCCTTGTGAGCAATACAATGGGCTACATTTAAATGTTTATCCTGCCTAGGCTAACAAAACTTACTATTTCGGTACACTGCTATCTGTTTGCTACATTTCACACCGCACACACACATCAACATATAAGGACATTGTTTTACTGATCTCAAAACCTCCTTCCCATCCATACAAGAAAACCTGCCGAGCTCTCGCTCAGCAGCACGTCTCCAACTTTCTCATTCTCCACAAGGAATAACTTGCTGAGGGCCTGTCATTTGTCATAAATATTCAGTCATCTTCTCAAGCGTTAAACATGCGAGGCTTCAGATAGGGCCTGCTCGCTGCCCCCCAGCCTGAGGGATGGAGAATGAGGTTCTGCTAAACAGTCAAATTGAAGCAGAGGTAGGAGTGCACCTCTGGTACACGCGAGTGAGATGTGCACGCCTGTGTATTTAGCTTACTTGTGGTCTGTTCCCCTCTCCAGTCCATCAGCCATTGGGAGAGTTTAGACTAAACTTTGTGGCATTTACAAAATCCTTTCTCTGGGCTGGGATGATGTGGAAATCGTGCCTTTAATTTGAATTCCGTAAGTGTGTGCAAATATAGACAGATGAGATAAAACTAATCCCTGGCTTGGAGAAATAATACCCTGGTAGCATCTCTCATGTAAGGAGGGGCTGAGAGGGTTGGGAGTGTTTAGCCTGGAGAGGAGAAGGCTCAGGGGGATCTTATCAATATATAAGATATTTATATCTTACGATGGTATGAACAAGGCAGAGCCAGACACTTCTCAGTGGTGCCCAATGACAGGACAAGAGGCAGTGGCACAAACTGAAACACTACAGCCCAAAATTCAGAACAAAATGGGAAATTTCTCTTCTTCATCTGACCATGCGTTTGAACTGCAACTTAACGTTGTTTGGAGGTTGAACTGGAGTTCAAATTATGTCGCTCTTTCGCGTGGGAGTGTGAAACAGTCACAACAGTCCTTCACATGGGAAAAACATTAAGAAAAGGCTTCAACCAGCTTCCTAATGTTTTCATTTTCGTTCTTATTAGGGACCATGCTCTGCATATTGAGGCTGTATTTGTCTCAATATCGGTACTGTGGGAAACATCCCGCCTGGCGTTTAGCAGTCCTTTAGCAAAATCTGACAACTCAGAAAAAAAGTACTGTTAAGTCTCAATAAGAAAAGCACACAAATGATTAAGAACTACTGTAATTTCATTGATGGACAGCTGGTAAGGGGGAGAACATTAGTAATATCTAACTAACAGAAGTGATAAAACCAGTGTTGGGTTGTGTTATATAAAGAACTATCAGAGAACCATGAAGAATATTAATTAGTGCTATTGAATAGAAGTATGTTTACATCTGAGTCTAATCAGAACTGTCTTCCTAAATTGTGCTTTTCAATATGCAGGGAGTGTTTGTTTATTCTTTCAGAGGTTAAAAAGGAAAAAGAAAAAGGCTCTTTTTTCAAACAGATGGAATTAAACTTCTGATGCACCAATTAATTTTCAGTGGTTTGGGTTTCTCTTTTTGGTTTGAAAGAAATGGGCAGCCCTGATTTTATTGCAGAAATAATGGCTTCTGTTGGATTTAAAGTACGAGTTAAGATGACAGGCAGAAAAGTTTGCAATATCTCAGCTGAGAACCCAGTTTGAACAGTTAGACTGTAAATGTGGAATAAAGATGATCAAATGCAAACATATCTAATGTCGTATCTGTCCTGTCACCATAACTCTTCTGATTCAGTGGGTGTATTAGAAATGTTTAGATTACAATGTAAGATTTCTGTTTTAGAGCCTAATGAGATTAACACCTTCTAGAAAAGCTGCTGCTCTTTTGTTTTGTTTTGTTTTCCCAATAACTCCTGAAGCATCAAGGTCCCATGGAGATCCCTGTGTTGAAGTCTTCCTTTGGCAACAACCTTGTTCCCTCAAATTGTGTGGAAGTGTGTTTGGACATGATGCTTCAGTCAATGCAGCCTTGGTCTGGCCTTCAGAGAGTCTATGTCAGCATTTTGCTCTTCAGTATGGTCTTACAGTTAAGCAGTATTCAAATTCCAAAGAGCCATGAGCAGCCTTTGCCCTGGAACATCATTTGTGCTCTACCAGCTCTGTTCCAAATTCTCTGCTGGCTTTTTCTAGTCCACTAAATTTTGCCACGTGCCTCTGTCTGTTCCTTATTAGTCCCTCTGCTAGATTCCTCTGCTAGAACAGCCAGCTTCCCAGAAACTTCTCCTCTAATAGATCTTGGTTCTCTGAGTTTCAGGCAATATAGAGTAGTTCTCCCCAAATGCCCTTCAAAAACCTTTCTCAAAGCTATGCCTTACAAGTTCTGGAGAGTTGTGTTTCCTGCTTTGACATATCTTGCAATTAATTTTTCTTCATATCTTTCCATTTCCATAACAAAAAATCCCACCCAAAACTCCGTTTCCTTCATTTAAGACTGACACGGGGATTCTTCTTGGATGATAACTCGGCTGCAGGAAGTGCCTTTTTCCAAGTCTTGCTCTCATCAACAAATTTTGGAAGATTGGTTGCAAAATTATCAATTTACGCTAATTTGCAGCCAGTGCACCAGGGAATAATGTTTTATATTTATTTGGAACTTAAAAGACTTATAAATTGAATCAAGAAGAGGCAAACAATTGTGTGATACTGAGTTGTATTCCTAGATATCTGCTGCGTATCTCAATATTTCTGTACATTCAGTTCAGTAAGAGGATTTTGCAAGAGGCAAGAAACACATTTTGGAGAAAGGCTTTGGGGGCATTATGTGACTCAAAATAATTCCATTTGAACCATAATTTTCCTTATCAAAATTTATTTGCCTTGGACTCGTGAGGTTGTGTCTTACAGATGACCTATTTGAGGCAACAAGTAATATTTCTTGAATGCTTGTAAAAGTGCAAATCTGCACCTGTCTCCATGGCCTCCTTGGCTCAGGGATTACCCTTGTTTTCAAGTCTCCAGTGGCACTAAGCTCATCTTTTGTCACAGGGGTCAGGGAAGACATGTTTTTTGCTCTGTGGACTTTGTATGTGGTATCCACTGAGGGCAAAAAAACCATCTCAGACCTTTGAACTCCAAAATATACTTCCTGAGGTATCTAGAGCACCAGTGACCCAAGCTTTAAGGCACTGTGGTAGCAAAGTTGCCTCTACTTGATGGAACCAGGATCCAGACCATGTAGCTATATCTGTAATATTAAATTAGCTGCACTTGGAATCATTCCTGGGGCTGGAGTCCAAATAGCATGGAATAGTTCATATCCATATTATTAAACCCTCTTGGCCTCCAAATCAGGGTAGGTGCAGTTTGTAAACTATTGGGAATGTCCTCTGGCTTATGCTAGCTCCAGATTTGTTCCCCAAAATAGTTTGGGAGTTGGCTATTGCCTGGCCTAGGCCAAAACTGCAACAAGGAAAATGTAATGGCATAAATGCTTGTGTCCAGGCCTAATCCCTGTTTCTTATTCATTTACTGACAGATATAACTGATTTATTACTGTCAGTTAAGAGAATGAGCTGAACATCAGCGGTGGGTCACTGTGAAATCACAGGCTCAGTCTGTTGTATAGGAACAGCAGGGAGAAAAACATTTGTAATTAGTGGAAGTGAGAGTCAGGCCAGCACTCAGTCACACATGAACCATCCAGGCTCTCTGCTGGTTTGAGGCCCTTCACTTCACCTGTGCTTTCACTGAACCTAAGCTGATTTCCTTTTGGTGATGTTGGATCAGATATTTGCTAGCTTCAAATCGTGTCTATATACTATATGCCAGATTCGATGGTCGCCAGCTTGGTTCAAAGCCAATGGGATAAACTCCTTATTCATCCACTACCTTATTTAGACAGAGTTTCCACCAGTCCGAGACATATTTGCTAGTAACAGTACCCTTTTTTTTTATGGAATTGAAGTATCGCTGGACTCTGCAATAGATATCAGTTTTTTTCTCCTGCCATAGAATATTTCTTTCATCCCTTTTTGAGACCCAGCAGGACACCTATTCTGCATCCTCCTTACAGCAGGTTCTCACATTTCCTGGAAATATTTACGTGGCCAATAGACCTAACATAGTGGGAACATGAATGATCTAATGGGAGGGGAAAATGGGGCTCAGATCTGTGTCCAAACAAAAAGTGGCTTTGCAGCAGAAAACTCAATCACTTGCCAATTATGTACATGATTAAACAACTCATGGAACAAGGGAACATCTCTCTGTAGTGTCCTTGATGTTAAAATCTAAAAGAAATACATTCCCCTTTGTAAATTATATTTCTGTTTGATTTGTTTCTTACAGATGCTGGTTTGGAAAAGAGCCAGGGAAATATATCGACTACATATATCAAGGGCCAGTGATTCTTGTTCTTCTGGTAAGCATGTATGTGGGTGGAAGGACGCTGCCATCTACCATTGAGGGATAATTTGATAGGCATTTGTAATGTTCCACATCTACTTTTATGTAACATAAAACAAGATCAAACTTCTTCAGCTGTTCTCTGAAGTTGCCACAATAGCTAACGCTGCAAGTCAGAATTGCAGTGATCTGTTTTTGGCTGTTTCCTTGACCTTAGGCCATTCTTTCCTCCTCCGTCTGTAATGCTGTTTGCCTTCCTTTGTACAATGTTTTGAGATGTGGGAAGGAAAAATATTAAAAACCAGAAGGTACATTACAATATCTCCTCATCCACTTGAGGCTCTTGAGACCTAGGGCGATTCCATCATGCACATCAATTAGGAAAATGTGATAACTGTGGTAAGGAATTGTATCTCCTTGTAGTCGTTTACATCTTCTGCATCCTCATCATTGCTGTGTATTTGTTTGTTAGCTTTTCTGTTGTTTAGTTTCCTATTCAGTGCCACATACAGTTATAGGTTTACCCAACACTGTCTCCTGTGCCAAAGAACAGTAGAAGGAAGCTCATGCATAAACCATTTTGAACCTTCAACCAAAGTGCAGTGATGCCTTCTCAGAAAATATTGGGTGTGGATGGAAAAGATCAATGCTATTAGAAAGGACAATGCTGAAAAAAAACCAATTCTACTCTTCCACTCCTTTGCAGTAAAAGCCACTTAGGAAGAAGGTAGATGTCCTAACAGAAAATTCACAGGGCTCAGTGGGATCCCCTGTCTCAGGGATCCAAGGTGCAGTATAGCTGTCCCTTATGCCACTTGAGCATCCATGGGGAAGGTGCAAATGCCAGAATAGGCAGCCACTGGCAGCTTTTTCAAGGCTAAGAAGCTTTGCACTCTCACTTTGAGAGGGCTGTGCCTTTCATGTGATTCAGCATGAAAAAAAGCTTCTCTGTTGCCTAGGAAGCCAGCTACTAAACGGAATGTTTCCTAACCTGAAATCAGGAGAGTTAATTTCTGTGTTAATTGTTGAGATGCAGCAAACAGTTCATATTGTGAGTAGCTGAAAAGAGAAGAAAAGGTAGCAGGAGTCTGGTTTTATGTAAAAAGTCTTTTCTTTATGTTGCAAGGAGAGAAATAAAATCAGTGTGATACGCCCAATGTAATTGTATGTCAGCAAGGGAGCCATCCCGAAAGCACAAAGAGAGTCACAATAAATAGACTATCTCCATAGATATGGAGACTTACTCACAAACAAATCATATTTAGACACCACAAGGTAACAAGTTTGCAATACTTGGAGCATTTATTTTTCACATCATTGACTAGAAGTCTGTGAATCTGTGAGTGTACCATAACCCCTTTAGTTAACAATATCTGTAAAGTCTTGGATAGCACCTCTGGCAGATACCATAGGTAATTTAGAGTAATGAAGATAGCTTTGTTCTCCCCAGAACACTAATTTCTGTTTAAAGACCCCAAAGAGGCACAGAAAACAGAGGTACAGTTGAAGGCTGCCTTTATATACAGAGCATTACATCAGCCTCTAATTTAGAGCAGCCTTGAGACTCCTCTAAACTGAGCCTCTAACCATACTGCCCTGAACTGATGTTGTATATTGAACCTTTCCACATTGGCCTGCACCTGACCTCTAATTAAAACATTAATGCGATAACAATAGTAATTGCTCTGTGGGGTAGAAAGCAGCTGACGTATTTTAGAGAAGTAACATAAGGGCAAGCCCTTCCTTCCCTCTACTTAAGGTTAGTCCCATCAGAAGGCACTGGTGGGTGAGTAAAGAGCTCTCTGGAAATATAGTCTAAAAGGCAAATCTGAAAACTCCTGTTACAATACACTTGTTGCTAAAATGTGCCCACATATTATTTTTTTTTTTACTGTTAAAGATTGAGACAAAGAGGGTGTTAAATACCTTAGCCTTGGTCATTGTGTTTCTCTCCACATCCAAAAAGGGTGGATGTTCTTCTTAGCCCCCCTTTTGTTGCTAATGTATTTATAGAATCATATAAAGATGGAAAAAAGTGCTACTTTCCTCTTCCCTCCAGTGAACAGGGGTCACCAGAAAAGAAAGACACAAAGATTTAAAAAATAGCACAACCCTGTGACCTCTTTCAGACACAGATAATGAGTTAAATTTGAACTAATGAAGAATTTAAATGTTCAGCTGAAATTCATGTTTTATGAAAGAACATACAGGACAATGCTGCGCGAGAAGTATCCCAGTGTACCTCTGGAGACATAAAGACATGATACTAGAAGAAATTAGTTACTTCCAAAAGAGGGCTTACACTGAAAGCTAAAATTCTAAAAACTCCATCAAATTACAGTTCCTGTCTACATGCGAGCACTCGGCCTGTGCCAGTTAAAACCGGTTCCACCCACTTCAGAGCCCAGTGCCCGGTGTACAGCCCAGCTGAGTTTCGGTTACCTGTTAGACAAAGGTAGCGTCATTACCCGTTCAAGAGGCATCATTATACCAGCCAGGGGCAAGGCCATTGAAGTGCTCTTGTTGGTAAGTATTCTTAGTTCCAGAAAGCTAAAACCTGCTTCCAAAGATGCTAAGTCTCTTTAAAAGAAAGGAGGATTTTGTCTGTCAAAAATTATTCCCGCTGTGTTTGGTTTTTCATTTCCTTGCCTCTATGCATTGACCTGCTGCAGCACAAGATAGCATAACGCCAAGAAACAGGTCGTTCAGAAGCTCTGAGCTTCACTGGGAAAATCAGACTGGCCAAAAATAAAGCCCTTTGATCGTGGTGGCAGTCCTCAAGTCCATCCTTAAACCATATTATTCTTGTTCTACATTTCAGGGTACAAAACCTTCAAACAATCCAGTAGAGAGATTTGGTTGATTGCTTTCCTACTTGTTTTTAGAAAAAAACTTTAACATTGACTCAGACTGAAAACAGGGAAACAATTTCAGAGGCAAAGGAAATTGGTATAAATGCTGATCCTGAATATTAGGTGAGAAACCTGTATTTTTATTGACAAAAAATGTGAGGAAGAGAATGTGGGTAATCACCCTTCTTTGTTTCATTCCTGAATGGATTTTGGTTTGAACATATCCCAGTAGAGATCTACCAATTCGGTGTATTAGATGCTTTGAAATTCAGTTTCTGATAGTACTAGAAAAATAAACTCTCTTTGGTATTTTCTCTTCAAATTACTGGGATTTCATATTTCTGGTATCTTCCCTCAGAGTGGCGTAACCAAGTTTTAATCATACATCCCTCTCTGAAGGGCAAAGGGTTGGAAATACATGCCAGGGAACTGAATTTCAGCCTGATTTTATTAAGAGGTCTACATTTCTTATGTGCAATTTTAAATTTGTAACCCTGTCAAAGAACTGGTGAACCATGAAAACACAGCAAGATCAGAGGATGAACCTCAGAAAATAGGCACCGGAGGCAGTTAACTGAGCTGCTTTTTTTTTTCTCAGTAACTGCTGTTATGGACTGACACCAGATATGAACTGCAATATTTCTCAGAGCTAAAATTCTGTTAAATTTTCAGTTTTTTTGAACAGAAAGATCAAATATTCAGGTTTTTTTCAAAAAAGACTGAATTACATTCAGCTTTAATAGATTTTTTTCCCCTGTGCTTGAGAACTGAACAGTTTTCTAACCTCTGCTTTTTTGGATCTCATTGAAAATAATTCAGCACAATCAATTAACTGCTGGCATAAGTGGGTACCTGAGCTGATAGGAAGACCTGGAGTTCAATTCTGTCTCTACCTTCCTCAGTTATTTACTTTTTGAACAAGACAGATTGCTGCTCTAGTTCTCAGTTTCCCCAGCTATAAAGCAAGCTTAATGATACTTAACTTCCTTTGTAAAATGCTTTGAGATTCCTGGATGGCAAGTGCTGTAGAAGAGTTAAGTGTCCTTAAGAAGATGGGCTCATCCTTACTGCAGTGGAGAATTTTGCTCAGGACACAGCTGACACGTGTAATGAAGTGGTCTTTATGATGTGCTAATCAGTAACGATGTAGGATTTTTGTGGCGGCAAGATCAAATTTTGCCCCAGTGCTCAAGGTATGACCACAAAAATGGAATTTTATAGCAGCATCCTGTTCTCTGGGGTTTTTGGTTTTTTCTTTCTCAGTAATGCCAAACAATTTTTGTTTCCTTTCTTGAGTACCCCTGGGAACCAGGATGAAGTTTTCAGGGAGCAAGCTAGTCTAATTCCAACACTTCTTTTGTGAATGAAAATACCCAGAGCTCATAACTCTTCATGGAAAGTTAGGATGGCTTTACTTCCCCATTGTGTTACCTTTATATTGTGTGATTTCATGTGCCATGCTATTGCCTGGTCACTTAGTATTGGGAGTCCCCATACAGCTAAAATGATCACTGTGA
Source organism: Gallinago jamesoni (assembly GCA_025769975.1). Lineage (NCBI taxonomy): Eukaryota > Metazoa > Chordata > Aves > Charadriiformes > Scolopacidae > Gallinago > Gallinago jamesoni. The sequence goes on from JAOQGH010000012.1 coordinate 4,139,344, forward strand.
TGCCAATTGGGTTGGATTAATCCTGGAGTGGATTTTACCACATTGCATAAAAAAGCAAAATCTAAATAAAATAATATTTACATTTCCTGCAAGTGAAGAGGAGCAAACTGTCTAGGAAGCACAGAAGTACAGGTTTTCTGGCAAGCTTAAAATGGGAAGCCCATCAGAAATGAGCAAAATAAATGCTAGTTGCTCATTACACTCTCAAAAGAGAAAGAGAGTAATTTAAACTCATTTAAGCTCATTTAAACTCCTGAGCTTAATTTAAGCTCATTTAAACTCCTGAGCTTAAGGAAAACTACAAAGAAGCCTTCACAGTCAGCATTCCCTCTTTTGGGTATCTTGAAATATTTTGGCTATTTCATCTCACTAAGGAAGATAAATTTCCTTTCAAATGGAACTTGGGTTTTATGACAGAAAATTTTTATGGCTGAAATCTTTTACTGAAAAATTTCTTTTGGTTCAAAAGAGCTTCTGGATCTGTATGTTCAGATTACAATTTATCAGTGCCAAAACAGGTGGTCCAAATGCTTTTTTGGATCACTGGCTTATAACTCCATTTTGGGCTCTGAATTTTCATCTCAATTTAGAAATGGAAACGCTAAACTTCCAAAGCCCTGGCAAGATATGAGAACTACTTCTTTCCCATCTGTAGTTGGAGAGGGTCTTATTCCAGCAAGAATTATATTCTTACCACATCATAAATGAAATGAAGAGAATATGAAATAAGATGGTTTATTCTGTCTTTGAGACCTCATCTTTGGATTAATTTTATCTGTCAATAAATATCAAGGGGCAATTCCTTAGTTCTGTTTTCCATTATGAAGCAGAAAACACGTATAAACAGAAATGAATAGAAATGCCAAGTGAGATTAAAGATAAATACAAAGGATGCACTGCCTGTCATCATTACTTCTCTTAAATGTACGTTCGTCAGTCTCCGTTTATGGAACTGATGTGTGGGTTTTGTTAGAGCTGTCCAGTTCTGAGATAAATGTGTTTGTTGACACAGACCTCCAATAACAAGAAAGTCCTTGACAAATCATTGTGTACTTTTCTAGATACAGTACAGAGGCTCTTTTCTAGGAAAACTCACTTTGCAGTCGTAAGCTCTTTCTTCCTTTGAAACACTACTATATATATGTATATATATATATGTGTGTGTATATATAAGGAAAAAACTCCAGAAGCTTCATCTTCTTTCCTTGTAAATGAGAATCAATGCGGTAGTCACTAGAACTGTATGGTCCTACTGAGTCAAGTGTCTTTCTGAAATGGAGCATTCTTTTCAAAGAAATCATTAAAATTGAACACTGAAATGTGTCTCTAGGAGGCAAAACCAGAAACAAGTATTTTGATGTTACCACATTTGCATCTTTTGCCTTGGAATTTTTTGCTTGCTAAGCTCTGCCTTTGAGAGGTTATCCTATTGAAGTCTTAAAGATCTCCCTTAAGAGATCTTAAGATTAAGAGAAACCTTAATAGAGACAAAAGGGAACCCTTGATGTTGGTGCTTCAAAACATTTTTTAATCTTTCCTGTAATGTAATGTCATAGATCCTCAGTAGATACAGCCACATTCCTTCAGTTGAAGCTCAGGTGGGGTACCCCTGGACAATCTGAAGATCACTGGATGATTTGTGTGGCCAACCGGTTCAAGTCCAAGCATTGTTCTTCCAAAAACATTCATTTAAAATATGTCAAATGAACCACTTTTGAAAATTCCCTGTTCCTTTCCACTGGATATAAATAGAACCTGGGATAACCAGCTACCTAGAAGTAATCTAAAATGAAATTATGCCAATCCAACTCGCCTCCTTATGCTTTTACCCTTCTTATCCTCACTGTTGATGGAATGGCTTTACAGGCAAGGCCAAGTCACTTCAATTTTCTCTCTTAGATAGGCTAATCTAGAAGAATTAGTTATTCTATTTCCTGAAGCAGCCTGTGGGATGAAGCCAGTAGTGGGAACTTTGTGCGTAACAAACCGAAGGCTGCACTCGTGTCCTGTCCTGGTGCAGTGACAGCTGTGGAAAGTAGCCCTGTGAGAAAGTGGAAAACAAAGCCTTGAAAGAGCTGCATCCATTATTTATAGAATCTAAAGCCAGAAGGAGATGTGAGTGATTTTTCTAACCTTACTTTATGCATTAAAAAAAGGCCATAGGATTCTCCTGATTTGATATTCCCCTTTGCGATGGGTCTCTAATGCCTGCCTCAGAAAGTCCTCGAGAGTTGCCTGGAGGTGAAAGCTAGGACTCTGTACTTGGGCAGCGAGTCATTGTCATTGAGTATTTGTCCTCACACTCTTTCTTTACACATTGGGGTATGCATGGGGATCAGATGACCAGATGTGACATTTGTCCTTAGGTTCTATCAGGCTTTGACAAGCATTTTAAATTAAGTGTTTGGAAAGTGTAATTGTGTGAGTAAATATTAGCTCTGGAGTTCAGAGCAGCTTAAACTTGGGACCCTGCCTAAGAATCCGGAGGACTTTGGATCCAGGTTTGCTATTTACAGAGCAGCCATTCATGAGGATGAGGACAGGCAATTGAATTCCCAGGTCTGAGTGATGTTTCTGGAGCAAGTTCTGTTTCTAGTGAGCAAGTGGGACATATTTTCTTTAAATGGCAAATGGGTTCAGGCAGCAACCATTAGCCAATGAAGTAACCTTCTGTTCCTTCATGCTTTTCCAGAAATCAGCACAATTCTGTATTCACAGCTGTTCCATTGGGAAATGTTAAGACTATCAAGATAGACTTTATTCAGTCTAACTCAGAGGAGATGCCTGGAGAAGAGAAGACTTAGAGGGGATCTCATCAATGCTTATAAATCTCTGAAGGGCGGGTGTCAGAGGATTGGGCCGAACTCTTTTCGGTGGCGCTCAGGGACAGGACAAGGGGCAATGGGCACAAACTGGAACCCAGGAAATTCCATCTCAAGATGAGGAAAAACTTTGGCACTTTGCAGGTGCCAGAGCAGTGGAACAGGCTGCCCAGAGAGGTTGTAGAGTCTCCTTCTCTGGAGCTATTCAAATCCCTGTCCATCCTGCTCTGGGTGGACCTGCTTTGGCAGGGGGTTGGACTAGATGATCTATAGAGGTTGCTTCCAACCCCTGCCATTCCGTGATTCTGTGGTGGTACCCAGCACGGTGAGCATCAACTAAGAAAATCTGTATTAACGCTGCCAACCAGATGAGCGAGCCAGCTGTCACTGGGGATCAGGGCAAACTTACATGAAAATCTAGGTGAGAAGTATTAATACATCCTTTCTGTATATCATCATCGTTTCCTTTCTGCAACCCTTGCATGGGGAACTTAGGCAAAAGAGTGGGAGAATGAAAACCTGGTTTATGTAGAATAAGAGTATTTCTAGTGAAGTAACTCCCAAACTTCTCAGCTAGTAATTCTCCTCCTGGACTGATGAATCACACTTCTGCAATTTAATTTCAGAGAAGATCCCTAATTTTTGTGATGCAGCCGGTGGCAATGTGAATTTCAAGCTCCCTGCTGTCATGTCAAAGTAGGACTCATGAAATTTGAAATGCTTTCTCCTATCCAGTTAATCATGTTAATCACAAGTGATTAGTCTTTTGGAACTTGTCCTTGCCTAAGAGCCTACAATTCCATCAGGCACCTTCCATTATGATTGCAATAGTGGCAAGTTTTGGATTGCTGCCTTTTTTTGCATCCTTTATAGAAGAAACTTGAATTTGGCTCTGAGCTAATTAGGAACCTCAAGATTTGGTAGCAGACTTTGAGGCAGAAGTTTTCTTTCTCTGGGTGAAGGACACCCCCATCCCTCTCAGCAGACACTGCCTGAACATTTCACTTTCTGGTATTGAGGAACAGTGCAATCACCAAAGTGAGGAGTTTAAGATTCAAGTCAAACCAGTGATATGGAGCAGTTTCTGTCTCTGATAAATAAAGTGAGAACCAGTTGACCTCAAGCTCTTAAATATGACAAAGACAATTCTAGCAAGAACCAGTATACAAACTGCACTGTTTTATTTATTTCCTATACTCCCTAGGGCCCTGCTCTGCTAAGAAAATAATTTCAAAAAATGTCACGTTAACTCCTGCAGCAGCATTTTTTTTATCTCACATAATAATTGTTTAATGTACATAATTCCCAATGCTGCCAGTGTCTGTTCAGGTGCTTATTGCACCATTTGTTATGAACCATGTTACAGTAACCACAGGGAATGATATGATGGATATCATTCAGCAGCCAAGATGCTGTAATCATTGAAATCCAGCACATTGCACGGGGGGGGAGGCAGGGGAAGAACATATTTTGAGAACACTTTTAAATTGGCAGCTCTGCTACAGGGTTCGTAAAGAGTTGGAAGTCAATCACAGAATTATTCCATTCATAAACTGCAAAATGCCAGGAGCCCTGGGACTGTGGAAATACGTATGAGAGAAATATCTTCTCACAAGCTTAGGTTGTGACCTGAGGTAACAATTCTGTACTTCCAACCGTATACATCGCTGACAAATTTGAGACAGCCCAGGATGTTGTAAGCTACCCTACTTTATGTGTTGAAAGGAACTCAAAACTTGCTCCTAGGTGCCAAATCCTTCTGCTGATCACAGATCAGGATCTTCTTTTTGGGTTTTTAATTTTCCCTTCCTGTTTACACTGAGAGAAAACTTATGTAAAAAAGTTGCTGGCAGATGCAACAACAGTAATTAGAGCAGATCTCAATTCTCAGTGGTGAGATTATAACAGAAATAATTACCTAGCTTAGCAGATTAAACAGGGAGGTGGTAAATCCATCATCTCACCTTTAAAGACCACGCAAAAAAAAAAAAAAAAAAAAAGGCATTTTTCAAGTATGATTCATCTACTAAATTTTAAATGTCTCTTGTGGAGTGTAATCTATAGCCTCCACCAAATCCGGAGGGAGTCCAGTGTGAGTAGCTCACATTCAGAAGTCTGCAATGCAGTCTTGTACGTCAGGTCTGGGGAGCCCGACCTAACTATTACCACCGACTGTGCAACGGGAGGATGGTTTCAAACGCCTGCCAGATTAGCACAGCACAGCTCTGCTAATTACTCCACTGATGAGCTGAGGCAGAGACAGATCCAAAAAGCCAAATAAATCCCACCCTTAGTTCCTTGTGGGTACCCAGGTAAAGTGTAAAAGGGAGTAAAAATAAATTCCGTGCTGGAACCATTAATTTTTAACTCCATTTTCATTGCTGCTTTGAAAACATTAATAGCTGTTGGATATTTGCTGCACAATCTGCTATTTCTAGTAAACTTCTGAGTTTGTTGCAATCAGTGGTAAAACCAAAAGGCTGTGCTCAATCAGATCCGAACTGCAAAATGAGCTTTTTAAGATGCACTCGCATCCTTTAAGCTACTGTTTGACTGACTGGTGCTATTTTTTTTTCCTCTTTCTTCCTTCTTTTCCAGATAAATTTTGTATTTCTGTTTAACATAGTTCGGATTTTAATGACAAAGCTGAGAGCTTCAACCACTTCAGAAACAATACAGTACAGGTAAGTCATGTGCATGTGCATATTAAGATCTTTGCTCACACTAATATCCTAGCAGAGCTAGAAGTAAAAGAAGAACAGAGCCTGGGCCAAAACATCTGTAATCAATAATGGTATCATTACCAATGATTACTGTGCACAGGTGGGTATTTCCAGTAGGGTTTAATGTTCTTTTTAAAGTGTAGGGTGTGGAAATGAAGGGCACTTCTCCTTTCAGGAAGGGCACTTTCTGCCTCCCCCTTCAGCTGGTAGCAGTATTCATGTACCCACTCGGTGGGGTTGCATCACAGAACTGATCCTTAACTAATAATTCCTTTATATGGGGTGGCTTCTCAAGTGGACCAGCTTCCTGAGCTGTGCAACCTCCCAAGCACTAGTATGGCAGAAAGGAGAAGACAGGAATGTTTATCCCAGGAGAACAGAAAGTAGGTGGCCTGGCCCTTCTTCTCTGACCCTTTGCAGTCCCTTGTAAGGTGTTTGGAGCATTTATGGACAGACAGGTCCTCACCCTGGGAAATAGCACAGTTTTTGCGGAGTGAGTTGGTCACAATCCTCTAAATCATTTCTAGATAAAATCTCAGTGTATCAAGCTGAGGCTTGAACCTTGATGTCCTCAAATCAACCCTCTCTTGACTTTGGAGGCAGTTTTGCTGCAGTAACGGGGTTTTGTTGTTTTGCCTGATTCATTCCTTTTACTCCTGTCTGAGGTTTGGGGACAAATGGGAAGTTAATGCAGTGGTCTGATTTTCTTGTTCAGACTCTCCTCCGTACATTTCCTGGGAAATGAAGGAGAAAAATACCCCTTTTTTTCATGCTTAAACCTCATGCCATAAAACTAAAACTAGCACAAAAACCCACCCGATTCAAATCTCGGTACATTTTCATCCCTTCCGTAGTTTGCAGGGAGCATTAGAGTTATTAGATTCTGAGGCAATCTAAAGTAACTGCCCTTCATCCTTGAACAGATGACTGTGATTTCTTTTTCCTCACTACAAGCTCTGTGAGGGAATCTTCTTCTTCACAGCCTAAACAGAAAGCCATATCATTCCAGGAAAGCCTGGGGCAAGCCTTTCTGCTCTAAAGCTGGGTACTCCAAACGTTCGTTAAGCAAGTACTAAATGATACTTTGTTAAGAATGTCACTCTGTCCTGACGCTGGCAATGGTTTTGTACTCCCCTGCCTGCCCACCTGCCTGCCTTTATCTGCCTCTTACGGAATTTTACAGAGATTTATACAGACTTAGCAAAATTGCAGCCTTCTGTGTAGGGTATATAGCCCAACAAGGTGCTGGTCTGCAGCTGACATCCCAAGACACTATTTTAGCACCAATAATAAAGATTAGCCCCTAATAATTCTGTTAATAATCGCATACGCTTCGTTGGGCACCCACCTGCTTGTTTATTATTGATAAGAGAGCCCTTCGCAATTGAGTTGGGTGTGCAGGTGTTGCAGAGAGACAGGAAGCATTTAGACTCCAGACAGAATACAAAGATGGGCATAAAGCAGGTCTCGAGGGCACAGTGTTCCTGCCCTGGTCAGCAGCTAAATTGGGCACTTGTCACATCACCCTGAGGTAGAAGGGATCACTCGTGGAACCTGCAGAGAGTCTCAAGACTTCACCCTAAGGCAAGCCTCACTGGTAGGACAGAAGCTGTCTGGAGAGAGAAGGGGAGGGATATAAAAAAGGTTCCCATTTGTACCCTGGAGTCCAGGGTGTGGGCACAAATAATGGGATTCAAAGGCTTTCCCAGAACACGTTTCTCCAAGTGGTCAGGCACTGGTCAGAAAGTGTTAACGAACAAACTCACCTGTGCCTTCACAACCCTCAGTGGAGGCTGTCACTCTTTCCCTCCTCCCCTGCCAAACTCCATCCAGCCTTTCAGACATGCAATCAGGCTCCCCCTCAAATATCCTTTCCTGAGCCCTAAGAAATCTAAGTTCTTCAATGCCTGAGGACTCCGGGTAACTGAGGGTTACACAAGAAGCTGGTCACAAACCTTGGGCCTGTTCCTGTGCAGGCAGGCTGAGAGGTGTCTAAAACTTGGATGTCCTTCTGGGAAAAAGCTCATATTCTTACTGTGCAAATACAGACTTCCAGTGCTATCCTCAGCAGGGGCTCTAGCAGCATGTCTCAAGAGTGGCAATCTACAGCAGTTCAGATAACACCGTTGTTCTTTCTTGTGTTCACTTGTGTTTTCTGTTTCCTGCCCACAGGAAGGCAGTCAAGGCCACGTTAGTTCTTCTGCCTCTGCTAGGCATCACCTACATGCTTTTCTTTGTCAACCCTGGTGAGGATGACATTTCCCAGATCGTCTTCATCTATTTCAATTCCTTCCTGCAGTCTTTTCAGGTAAGGCAGCCAGTTTGCAGCTGGTATTGGGTACTGTTGAAAGGATTCTTAATACTTTTCAGCCGTGAAACTTATGGCAATGAAGTCCATGATAGAAATATTAGTTGAAAATAGCTCAGCTTTGTTCATGTTTATGTAACAGATATATAAGCATGTCATATATCGAGGTGCTGGAGTGAGTGCAGAGGAGGGCAATAAAGCTGGTGAAGGGCCTGGAGCATAAATCTTATGAAGAGCAGTTGAAGGAGCTGGGACTGTTTAGTTTGAGGAAGAGGAGGCCGAGGGGAGACCTCATCACTCTCTACAACTACTTGACACTGTAGAGAGGTTGGTGCTGGTCTCTTCTCGCAGGTCATTAGTGACAGAACGAGAGGGAATGGCTTCAAGCTCCAACAGGGGAGGTTTAGACTGAGCATTAGGAAAGAATTTTTCACAGAAAGAACGGTCGGGCATTGGAATAGGCTGCCCAGGGAGGGGGTTCAGTCACCATCCCTGGACATGTTTAAGAGTCGTTTAGATGTGGTGTTGGGGATATGCTGTAGGGAAGAACTTTGTAGAGTAGGGTAGATGGTTGGACTCAATAATCCCAAGGGTCTTTTCTAACCAAAAATGATTCTATGATTCTATATGGAGTGGAGATCTCCTCTCAGGTGTGTACTGGAGGGATTTGTCCCCCTTAACATCCTCACTATGTTCAATCTATAGTTGCAGCTCCTGGCTGGGGCTCCATCTAAAGTCAATGGAGAGAGAGATGATGTTTCATTCTAGCCTGAGAGAGGATGATGAATCACCCTCCCAAGGCACCTCTCTCTTCACAGAGCAGACAGTGAGCTGAGACTTAAGACTAGATGTTGCTAAAACAAAGGGAAACATCTCCTACCTGTTGGGCTTGCTTGATAATGACATTAGCTGTATTGCCCAGCCTCTCACTCCAGCTCTTCTGCAATGGTGTGTGTGCTCAGCCATCAGACCATACCAGCTGAGAACTCCTACCCTATCCCTTCCCTCCCTTGAGTTTAATAGGAGTTCTGCCAGGATGTAAAAGGCAGTGGGAATGCCAGTAATTGACCCAGCTTTCTGGACTTGGCACAAAACCATAAGTGACTGAAGACTGTGAATGAATTTTAGCCATGCATTTCTGCTTAGATTTGTACTTCAGCTTTATCTCTGCTTTAAAGATCTTCTTGAACTAGGGTGAAAATATGTTTGAGATTGATGTTTTACCTCTGATATCTGCAGGAGCAAGTACTCTGATACTCAGCAAATATACAGCGGAATCCTGTCAAACCAAATCTAGGGTTATGGTTTGCAAAAGTTTTGATTTTTGGATTACTGTTTTTACTGATGGCATATTTAGCTTTGAAACACAGAGCATCCCACCAGAAGTCACAACTGCATATCCAAAATGAAAAACATCCCTTTAAATCTATGAAAAAAGGAACTTTAGCTTTTACCAGTGAAACAATCCACATTATTCATTTGCTAAAATTAATTGTATATTTTATCTGCTGATGCTCTCTATGTCTCAAAAAATGCTAAACTGCTTACTTTATTGCTAGTATTATGAAGATGTGTAAGAAAGCAAGCACAGGGAATCTCTTCTTTATGGTGACAATAATTACAGTCCATTGCTGAAAGCAAAATGGGCAGGATTTCACTCACGGGTTTAGAGATGAAAGTGTCATCGTGTTGTCATCTGAGCTTCCATTATTATAGTCATTACAGTCTTTGCAGTCATTACAGGGGTCTAGTCACTGCTGTCAGTAGATTCCACAGAGCCATTCAGCTCAGATGAATGTGAGCAACCTGATGACACGCTTGCCCACACAAGACCATCTAAGGCCATTTGACATCCCTGTAAGTGTCTGAGACATCCACAAAGAGCTGGTAGGCACGACATAGCTCCTGTGAAGGGTCTGTGCCATTCTGGGGAGGCAGCTGGAAGCTCTAGATATGCTTCAGCACAGCTGGAGTGGGAATCCCCTCTATTAGAAGCACTGTCTAGCTTCTTGCTCTCAGATCTCACCTGTGAGCTGCAAGACAATGGGTCTTTTCTCATGAAGTTGTAGGGTAAAGATTTTATCAGTCTAGAGGTGGCTGATCTCAACAAGACTGTGCTTTTGCTCAGGATGATCCCAGGATAAATTTCCGTCCCTAATACTGCAGGGTAAAATGCTTACCTAATAATTGACTACTTTTTTTTTTTCTTTCCAGGGTTTCTTTGTGTCAGTATTTTACTGCTTCTTGAATGGTGAGGTAAGTAGTGTCCCCTGCTGTTTGTGTAATTAATTCTTGGGAGGTGGAACCTACTTGGATGTCTCATTACAGAGACAAGAGATATTTTTACACAGGGTCACAGTCCCATCAGTCTGTTGCTTCTGCAGAAGTTTTTGTTAATGTGCATCCGAGTTTCCCAGCCCTCATTTTTAGGTGTCCTTTGTTCACAAAGCTTTATCAAATTCAGGTGATTCCCTGGGAGGTCAGGGTAGAGCAAAAGAAGTCTTCTCAGATTGTAAAATGTTTGTTCTTTAGTTTAAGACTTCTTTGAAGTTTCTCATTAATTACAAATTAGCATTACTTCTGAGCTGGGCTTCCATTAAAGATATGCTGCTGATGGCCCTTTTTTATAATGGGATTTTTATAATCGCTGATTGAGTCAGTGAGTTTTTCTGTGTGAATGTCTATCTCTGAGTGACCAATACCTGTTGTGTTCAGAAAGAAGGGCTGGGGACAGGGTTAGTAGTGTTCCTCAGAATAAATTTTAGGTACTGCTACTTGAACAAGAAATAATTCATTAGTATCCCTCAGTGTTTGACTTATACCCCAAAATGTGTCGAGATTTATATCTTTTTCTCCTGCTTGCACTGCCAGCTCATTTACCTGCTTCAAGCAAGTCATCTTTGTCCAGTTAAAATTTCTCTGCAGAAATTAATTCCGTGCCTTAATTACACCTGCTGTATTGATTTATGTTTCGTACATGCTGCTTCCTAATTTTGTTGTGGGCTCCCTGTGTGGCACCATGAGAAAAAAATGGACATGTCTTCTCACCCAGCTCCTCTGCAACATTTTCTATACTTCAGCCAATGAAGCACCTCTATTTTTAAATTATTTTTTTTTTTTGCTTTTCTTCATTTCCCCTCTTCCTCATTAATTGTAAGGTGGTGTTACCGAGAAGCAACACTGCTTTCTCAGGTTAGGCACATGTCACTTCTATATGCTGGCAGCAGAGTGTTCTCAGTTCTCTTTCCAACTTTCCTTCAATAAATTCTGAGCACTCCGGTTGCCTCTCAGTAAGTAGGGAGGAGAGGTCTTTCCCAGCAAGTACAGGCACGTTAACAGTGAGACTACAGTTACCTCAAAACCACATGTTGGGTATATGGATCACAAATGAAAGTTATCAAGGTTTCTGTCTTTTTGTCAGTGCTCTATCAGTGAAGTTTGCCACATGAAACGGAGAAGAGTTTTTTTTCTGTAATGTCTTGGAGCCTCCCTTGGTTTAAACAAACATATCCTTATGACTTAGAACGTTTCTCTTCCTGTGAGCTCTTTTACCCCAGATGACAGGGGTGACACAACTGTGCTGCTTGATAGGTCTGATGTTCCAGTGGCAAAGGCAGCGCCTCCAGCACTCGAACTGAAGATGGCACCTTGGTAATACAAGATATCACCATAAAAGGTCTTGGTCCTGATTTTGCTGTGATTTCGTCTGACAGTTCAGCATTGAAAGGGAGAAGTAAAGCTCTTAAATTATTATTCCATGCAAAGAATTTCAAATGGGATGAGTTTATTTCCTTATGCTTTGGAGTAGACATTTGACCTGGGATTACAAACATCTTCCTTTCCCTCATTTTCACAGCAAACAATGTTTCACACAGACCTTGGACTAGCTTTGCTGGCTGCAGTGAGATTTAATCTGATGGGTTTAGTCTTGAGAGAGTGTGTATCATTTGGGCCCTTTTACTGGAGATATGATCCTTCAGATTTTGAATATGAATGTCTTTCCTGGCCAGCACATTATACACAAGTTATTCCAGTAAACCTAAAGAGAAGAAACAGCTTAGATACAAAGTTGTCAGGTTTTTATGTTTTATTGCTTCTGAAAAGTTCTGAGGCTGTTTTGAACAAACTGCATATGCCATGAATGGACATGAGAGGCCGTTGGCACTTGACTCATATTAATTAGCCTAGAGACTTTATGGATAAAAATTTGGATTTTTAGGACACAGAGAAAATCAACTTGCACTAGAGGGCAAAAATATGCAAATTTCATTTAATCTGAAGGGTAAAGAGCATAGCTGATCTTCTAAGAAAATAGAGGATGAGAGGGTTCTGAGAATTTTAAATGCTATGAAAAATGGAATAATGAAAAATATGTATGCGTTTACATTGAATGCCACTTAAAAAGAATTAATGTAGGTTGTGAACTTCTTTTTCAGTGAGTGCAAAAATCAAGATGCTCCTCAAAATATTTTCTATCAACTCACAGATCACAAGACTGAATTTATTTACATATAAAACTGGATTTCAAAAAAAGACTTCAAGATGGAGTTTTTTGGAACAAGGATAGATACAATGGCTTGAAACTCTGCATTTCCCCCAAACTCCCGTTGGACAATCTTTATTGCAGTTCACTAAAATATCTTTAGGTTTTTTTAGTTGATGAAATTTTCTACCTAGATCAGTTTGCTTATAACAAGATAATAATGTGTAACCAGGGATATGCTTCCATGGTGTCTCATCCTTATGTAAGTTTGGATGAGAGTATAAATGCATAGAAACAATTTAATCGTCTTCAGCCTCTATAGTACCAGCTGATGAATTCAATCCAGTAACTGAATTTGATAGCATGTGTTTAATTAAAGCCTATCTTTCAAAAGGGTGTCTGGTGTGGGAGTCATCTCCCATGGTACCTCTGATTTTTCTGACAATGACCCTGAGAACTGAATGTTGGATAAAAACATTGCTATCCTACCCAGGTCGCAGCCAGACCTGAAACTGAAAAAAGTCTCAGTGAAGGTTATAGTTCTTTAGGCATATGTAGCATAGCCTTATAATTGTCTGCATGATATGAAACTCAGGAAAAATATTCATTATTTCAATATTCAGTACTAAAAGAGGTTCACTGTTATGAAGCCAATGAAGACAATTGTCACCTTTGGCTTTTCATAGGAGAGCATCAAGGGGAGACACTCACTAGCACTGTAATCACTCTTTGTTGCTTTCTAGGCCCACAGCTTACTTGGGGGTTCTTCATACTTCTGTCTCCAGGGTCTTCTTTCAGGTTTTAGCATGCACATTCTGCTCCCAGGCACGTGTGTACGGTACTCCCAGAATTTCTGTTCTCTCTTTGACTGATTCCAGATAAAGTATCTTTAAAGGAAGATGGATCTTCCCTCCAGTTCCTTTCTAGTGTGATATCTACCTTCTCAGCCAGACGTCCTTGCTAATGACAGTTTTCTCCTGAGATAAAACAAAATATTCCAGAGAGAGAGGGAAATAATCCATTTATAGTGTTTCATATTCCAGATGTATCTTCCTGTACGGTTGTGTTAGCTTTGGTCTTATGGCTGCTGTTGGTTGGAATCTGGAGGGGATGAGGTCAGATCTCAGATGCTGCAGCATCCCCCAGAAAAGGAAATAAAATATTTCCGGCCAGCTATTGATAAACCTTCAAAGGAACAAGAACTTCACTGACAGGGTTGGCTCCACTCCTGCGACCTCAACAAAGACACGATGGAAATACAATGAGTATAATGGAGGAAAGATCCCTGTCTCCAGAGAACGCCTATCCTTGTTGTTAGGTGCTTCATCTCATTTCCAATAGCCACCAGTGCTGATCCCCCAGAGAGTTCTGTGATCCTTGGAAACTTTACCAGCCATAATGGGAGATATTAACACAGCTGTATCATAACGGGGTGCTTGTGAATGAAGGTGATCATTTGTGAGAATTACCCAAATTTATATAGTGACAGTGCTTGAAGGGCCGGACAGAGAAGAGCAGTCTCCACTATCAAACTGAATGAAGGAAACAAGGGAAACCCTCATTAAACATGGTAAAAAAAAAAAATCACGGTGAGGTTGTTTAAGCACTAGAAGAGAGGCCCAGAGCTGTTTTGAGATCCCTGTCCTTGGATGTACTCCAAATGGCTGGATAAGGCCCTGACATAATTTCAAAGCTGGATAAAATTTCTATGCTGGACTTTCTTTGAAAATGACATTGGACCAGAGGCCTTCTGACATCCCTTCTAACCTTAATTATTCTATAATTCATGAATCCTATGTCCATAATAAGGTGGCTGTCCTTCATTTCTAACCATGTCCTGAAGGGATACATAACTAGCAAGGCCTGTTCCTGAAATCATCCCACAAACCATTAATCCTTAGCTCAAACAGGCCTCATATTCTATTATTGTCTGGTCAATATCGATAATCATCAATGAATTAACATTTAAAATGGAAAGCAATTAGCTGACCCTGAGAGAAACCATAACCAGAGAGGAATAGAACAGGTTACTTCGTTAGATGGCACTGTAAATTATTCGCACAACGAGGTGCAAGGCAAGGATAAATATGTTTAATATTTTTGTGTTGACCCTGTACCCGGGCACCATCTGTCTCTCAAAATCTATTAAGCTCAAAGTGGCTTACTTTGATCTGATCATCTTAGGAGGCTATTCATTATAATTGCCAGCTATGAATCACCATCTAAATGGTTAGTCATCCACCTGCCCATCAATCTAAGCAGACTTCACATTAATCATTCTGAACCCAAAGGGCATGCATTAAGCGTTCCTTCAAATCACTGAATAAATATGAATATGGGGGTGAAGTTTAATTCCATCTCCCACAATGGTTGCTTTCTGAGCAGAGGTGCCCAACAGTGTGAGTTCTACTCCTAAAAGCCGCTGGAGGATGCCTGGTCAATATAGAACCAACTGAAGGGATCAAACCTTGCCTTTGGGACAACCAGGCAGCAGTTCGTTACAGGACTGCACTCTCCTCTCGCTACCCATCTCCCATACCCAACTGTGTTCAGGTAGAGAGTCACCTTCATTACTGTGACTCCAGTAGGTATCTTCAGACTGAGGTCCTGCCAGAGAGAGAAAACTGAGAAGTCCTGGCATGGTGACTGGTAGCATCTGGTTTGAGGGTCCTTCCTCACTCCATCTTCCTTTTCACTACACCACTGCTGCTTTGAGCGTGACTCCAAAGCACTTCACAACTAAATCACAGAGGCTTGAGGTGGGCTGGTTGCATTCATGGACTCCCTGTCCAGTGGTTATTTCTGGTCCTTTGTGGACCAGGAGAAAGGAGCAGCATTTGCTTCCACCCCAAAGTGTGTGACAAGTCTTTACCACTAGTCAGAACTGTTCTAGCTTCTCGAGCAGTTATATATGATAAAAAAATTACACTGTTGTGATCTCAGAAATCAAACTTCCACATCCCAGTCTGTCAGGAGCTGCTAAACTATCCATGTGTTACCAGATTGTATAGAATTGTTGCCAAAGACTCTGGGAAAAAAAAAAATGGAGTTGCAGACCAGGTACATAGGCTAATTTTTTAGGGAGAAAAAGAAACTTTAAAATGTTACATAAAATAGTGGTGTGGTGTAGGCTATTTGGGAAAAAAAAAAAAGTTCCATCTGAGCTTCATTTTTATTTCCTTTGAGTCTCGTGGATTGCTTTGACTAAATCCCTTCCCTAGCTTAGGAGCATTGAGTACTGATAATGGCATCTTGATGGAGGTGTTTGGTTCAATTTTTTGTCTAATGGTAATATGACCATCTTTGGCCTGTGAGGTTGGCTCTACTGGGAGCCTTGTAAAGCCATACCAACAGGGTGAGAGGTGGCTGTAGGACATAAATAGAGTTGCTCAGTGATGTACGTTATTTACAAAAAATAGATAAAGACTCAGTCCCATTTCCCTGAGAGTGTTAGCATTCCTCATCTGCAGATCCCCAGGTCTGTCAGTCCAGGGGTCTCTGTGCTTAGGCCATTCTGTTTCTTTGCTTCCATTCAAGACTGCACTTAAGCCTTCCAAGGATCTGGAGATGCTTGACCCACAGGCTTCTTCACAGCATTTACTATTAAATCCAGCGTTTACTACCCCTCCTCTATTAAGGGACACTCTAACCCTTTGGAAAACTTTCAAATTATCATGTAAGGCATCACGTTATGTTAGTTTAAGTTTTGGTGTGTAACAGATGGGATTTATCCCTATCATTATACATCTGATACATACACATATGCAGTTGAGCTGATCACCCTCAACTTCATTTAGAGGCAGTGATCCACCCCCATGAGGATAGATTTTTAACCTACCTATTTCGGTTATTTCTTTTTGATCAACTGTTGCAAATAACCTGTGGTCTTTCCTGTGTCCCTGCTGGATACAGAGAGAGGCCAGGGCTTCAGAAGCTTCATGGAAGTGGCCTACACTGCAGTCAGATACAGCGAGACCAGTGTCTTGACATTTAAAGTCTGTAGAGCCAGTTCCCTTTCCTTAGCCAAATCTGGACTTTGCTTGAAAGTCCCTCTTGCTCATCTGTAGCTTACAACAACATTGAATAAATCTTCATCAACTTTTTGACAATTTGCACTGTCATTCCTAACCAAAGATATTTAAATTCCAAATTTTTTCTCCGGTTGCCTCCAACTGTAGTACAAGGATCTAAAACATGGCACAAAAGTGTTTAAGTGTAGCTGGAGCCTGACGAATTCATCACCTATTTTCATAGAGCAAAAATCGGTCTGTCTCAAAGGACACTGAGATCTATATAAACCTTTCTTATTTATTTCATTTGCCTTTGGTTAAGGTTTTCTGGGAGTAAAAGGTTGCCTGTGAGGAAAGCAAGAACTTAATTAGGGTTATATAGTCACAGACTACTGAACGTCATGATTATTGTGTAGTCAGGGGGTACCTGTTGTCCCCCTGCTGCTGACTTCCATGTGAGAGATGTTCTCTGGGGAGGGAGTTTGGCAGCATCCCGATAGTCTTACTTCCACCTTCCATTAGCATGACAGCTCATTTAATCCTACTCTTCATATCAGACCTTTCCTTTTACCTACATTGCTATTATTATATTGTAGTCTTACGTCAAGAAACCCCAAGTGAATGGCCCCCTTTGTTCCAAGCACCGTGCACATGGATCAAGCTCCTTCCTCTCTGCTAATAGGACATGACATTTCTTCTGAAAACTGATGCTTAATGTTGCTTAAAGGCTCTTTCTTCAGGTCATTTCTAATTGATGGCTGCAAGAAATTAGCCAGCAGCCAGTGTCTAGCATAAGTAATAGCAATACAAAATTGATGTCAATTTTATCAAAAGCAAACCTTCTCTGCATGTTTTCATCCTTCTCTCCATCTCTGCCATTCTTTTGGTTGTTTTCTTCTGAGGGGAGGTTTTTAACAATTTTTATGATCAGATGTGGGTTTTAGTGGTTGTGAGATGTGATCTGAAAGGCTGAGAACTCCTCTGTTAGGTGATCCAATTGGGAAAGGAAAACTTCCACCCTCTGACTTCTCTCCACCCCACCACCGGAATTCTTTCTCTTGACTGCTCTGAAGCAATCCTGCTGAGAGTGCTGCCCACACTCCGCAGGCACAAATAACTTGGTAAATCTGATTTGACCGCGTGTTCAGAAACTGTGATTATTCACAGTACTCAAAGTGAAAAGAGCTGAAAAGGGTAATTTTCAGAGAGTAACTGTTGCAAGAAAAAAGACAGACCAAGGGTCAACACGGAGAACTGAGCTCTCTGCTCAGCAGCATGGATAAGCTTTGTCATCTCAAGCAAGAAATGTTACATAGAGTTGAAGCTGATAATTTGTATTCCCCAGGCTGCTTGTTAAGCTTTAACCATTGATGATGCCTGTGCTCATCTTTGGGCTTTTACAGGTGAGTGCTGTTAATTTCAGGTCATGGATGTGCTAATGCTGACTCTAGGACATGGTACTGACTCTGCAAACGCTTAAGGGATAGGCATAGTTGCTCTCATGGAGATTAACACCCAGGTTTGAAGTTGCTATTTTGCTTTGTCTTTTCCTATTACTCTTTTGCTGCGTAATAGCTTTTATGGTGTCTTTTTTAACATGTTATTATAGCAGTCATAGCTGGGTTTCTTGTTTGTTTCCTCACCTAAAGTTGAGCTAGCCTTTGTTTCTGAGTTCAGTTGTAAGAGAAGAAACTGAGCTTAACCTTTTCTGCTTGTGCTCTGGTCACATCCTAATTGTAGTGAATTACTCTGTCATTAAGGAATGCTTTACACTCACACCTGTAAGTGCAGTCTGTTTCCATGTGCCCAGTCCATTAGGAATGGCTCCAGCTGTACAAGAAGACAGCACTTTTATTGCTATTTTCTATCCTCTCTCAAAGCTTGTAAGCAAACCCTATCATAAAAGCCATTCAGACAACTGCTTGTTTAGACTCACGTCTTTATCTCCAGGTGACTCTTTTTGACTTGATTGGTTTGAAGCACAAATGATAAATCTAATCTGGCTTCACTGGCTGAGTTAAGTATCTATTGACACAAATTGCTCAGAAATACAAAAAGCCCACCAGGTGACAGCCCCTTTTCAGGACCCAACGAGATGCTGGTGTAGGAGTACCTGGGATACTTGCATTCCCAGGACTGCCAGTCTGCTATTAACATCTTTAGCAAGACTGTGCTGTACACATTCTCTGCTTTTGCATGGGCAATGAAGAAATTCACCTTTTTGAAGGACTTAAGTGAATCAAGGGTGAATTTCGTTGCAGCAGAAAGGGGAAAAAGCTTTTTCTAACAATTTTTCAGCATCTGGTGACATCTGGGGAGAAATGAGCATTTGAGAGGTAACATCCCTCTGCAGAGCACGTCCAATGATCTCCATGGGATAATTTCAGGACACTGGTTACCCCTCTGACACCTTACATGTTACTTACACCATTTGCCTTAGGTGCCCAGCATTTGGCTAAGCTAGTTTTGTACTTAGAGGAGCAAGATGGAGCAAGGACTTACTCATTCCACATATCTAAATCACCTCCTTAGGGGGATCATCTCTTTCTGCATTACCTATTTTAAAAGTGTAAATAATTGGCCAAGAATAGGTACCAAGCTTTCAAATGAGATGGATCCCCCCCTTGTATGTACTCTGGCATGGGTATTTGCCTTTGGGTGTGCATTATATGTGCCCTTAAATGCAGAATCAGAAATGAGTATCCCTTGGATACTCCGGGTACAACCATGATAGGTTTGCAAACTTAGGGCATCCGGGAAGGTGCAGCACTTGGACATGTCTTCTTTCCACTGTTTCCCGTGTTTTAACAAGAGGGTTCAGTGGCGCAGTGAGTCAGGTTGATGATACAGTGAAAGTCAGCAGTCCAGCTGACTAGCATATGGCTGAGTCAGCCCATCATTACTCTGGCTTTATCATACAACTATCTCATTTTAATCATTTTGTAAACTGGCCAAACCCCATCTTGAAACTAGTGGAGGTATGTTGTACCTACTACTTTGTAATGAGAGGCTCTTCTAGAAATCCCCTTCATTGTTGTTTAACCACATTATTCTCATTCTCCTCACAAATTCATCCGTGATGATCACGCTCCTCCTGGCAGTGCTGTCTTTTACCTTCAATCCTTCTTTCACTTGGATGTTCACTCTTCTCCATGCAAGCAGTCCTAGCCCCCCATACCCTTTATTTTTCCAAGGTCTGTCCCACCTATTAAGTGTAAACCCCATTATTTTGTAATGAAACAAATAACTGATTCAAAATCAAAAGAAAGAAACCCAGCATGGAGCTTAGTATAAACATCTGCATGTACTTGTCTTAAGTGTCAGATCAAGCAGCACAAATCATACACAGCTGAGAGAAAAAAAGAAAAAAAACAGAAGGAAGAGATCCTCAGGTCTGTTTTGCCCAATTTGTGCCTTCTGGAAGGGCTCTGATAGAAAAGGCAAATTTTCAGCTTCAGGATTCCACTGAATTGAAAAAAAAACCCATGGGTTTTGGGGGGGTGTTTCTGCGATTTTGCAAAACCGTTTTCCAAGTTGATACTCACAAACCTGGAATGGGGTGTATGTCATTGACAAAGTCGGTAATGAGAAGGGGTTGTAGGTGCCAGACCACAAAACTGTGGAGTTTCTAACTAGTAGTGCTACAGACAACAGGTCTGTCAAGTCCCTAAGTCCCACCAACAAGTGGGGGAACTGAAACCATCTAAGAGAAGGAGCAGAGATCTCTCCTTCCCATGTCCTCCTTATGAACCATTGTGTGTTTTAACCATCAGGCCATCATTCTTCTTCATCTAGGACATCTAATACTTGACCGTGTGTGGTTTGGGTGGGAAATACCTCTGCTACTAGAGCTCATCGGCTCATTTGAGCATCTCTTAGACGGGATGTTGGAGCTGGTCTGAAGTGTGGTTGGGGAGTGTGTGTTCCTTATGTTTTGAGTAGACTTCAGGGTGCATCAGAAGACAGGCACAAAGGCTGTGCACCTTCGGACAATTTCTTTCAACGCCATCCTCCCTGCAGTCCCGGTGGTGATTATAGACACACCCAGGAAGGCTTTGACCTACCTCAAGTGCTGATAGTTGAGAAGTTCTGCCAGCATGGGTTTCACAGAGACTGTGCAAGCGCATCTCAGGTCTTATACAGTTGCCATGGTAGCTGATCCATGTTGAGGTCTACTCTACAACAACATCACTGCTATTAATACACAAGCTTTAGCCTGCCGGTGGTAAAATGGGGATAAGAGCACTCTAGTTTTGAGGGATGCAGTGAAGATAACTACATTAAAAACTGAAAAACATTCTGAGTAAGATATCAATATTTTCTAAATTTAGCTATATTTATAATCCAGTCACCTAAAGCAGAGCTAATTGTCTAGACTCACTTTATAACTAATGAAAGGAAATGGACATTTTTTCATCTGACCACAGTATCTGGCCTACTTTGGATATCTCCTTTAGGAGGAGGTGAATTGTACCCTTTGACCATACTGACACTCTTGGCCAGGAAGAGAACTATGGGTCAATAGCTGAGGTGTAATGTCTACATTATATTATTTATAACCCCACCTTCTAAACAAATGTAAACAAAGGAAGCCCTGGCTTGATATAGAGGTTGTATGTAAAAATGCTTTTATTTCAAAGTTGACTGGATTTCGGGTTGGCAGCAGAATGTCAACGTCCTTTTCCAGGTGTCATGAGTACAATTACCAATGACTGCCCCAGAATCTGAACTCAGAGTCATCTCACCTGATTTTATAGGCTTACCTGTTTGCCTAAGATAGGGGTCTGAATTGCTCTCATCCCTACAGTAAGCTGGGATCAACAAGAATATCTAGAAATTGGTCTAAATATTTCGTTTCAGCTTCTGACTTTGAGTCTTCTATACCAGTGATGTGGCAGAAATTGATTACAGTCTATGTGAGGAGTATCTCAAGCTTCCTTTCCCATTGTGTCTGAGGCCAGGGTTCCTACCACCTGTCTTTTCTCTTGCTTATATACATTAAATTTGAGCTAGAGCTCCCGGGCTCTCTCTTTGGTTCGTGCAGCAAAATACGCACTTAAAGTTCATCTGGCCTGTTTGTAAACATCTGCTTGCGGACAACCTTCTGTTGACTGTAGAGTAGCTCTCCACTGCCTATGCAAGGTGCTCACAGGCATTAGCTCAGCGTATCTGTAGTGTAGACATCAATGTTGAGGTAGACCTTCTTTGATTCCCCTTCATATACAAGGGAAGAGGGGTAACTACAGGCCCTGTGATGGGTTTCTCTTCGTCAGGTGCATCCGTCTTTAGAGCTTGACTCAATTACATAAACTTAGGCATTTATTGCCATTTGAAATGCTCTGGGGCATTTAAGACATCAGGTGTGAGACATGAGATATCTAAAACCCATGCTTTTCCCACAGTGCAGTACCCAGGGCAATGTCAAGTGAACTAGATGCCCACGCTTGGGCAGCTGAATCAAGCCCTGGGTGTTTCATTGGCTTGACACGTATCATCATTTGTCTCAGAGCTGTCTTGTGTCCCTTTACAGAGGACACCTGAGTAATTTAAATGTTCATGTTCTTTCTTTTTTTTTTCTTTACCAGGTCCGTTCTGCTGCCAGGAAGAGGTGGCACCGCTGGCAAGACCATCACTCCCTCCGAGTGCGTGTGGCACGTGCCATGTCCATCCCCACGTCTCCAACACGAATCAGCTTCCATAGCATCAAACAGACCGCAGCCGTGTGATATGCCCCGTACATTCACGCACCACATGGTGGCCTTCAGGGTTCTTCTCTCTTCACTCTCCCCGAGACCCTTTCTTCAGACTTTCTTCCTTTATTCTGCACTGCTCTCTTTTGCAATGAGGTGCCCATCATATTTTTTGTGGATGCTCATCTCCCATATTCATGATGCTGCTTTAAAGGCAACCAGGCAAAAGCTCTTTGAGGAGGCAGTGGTGAAAAAGATTCAAAGAAGAAAGAGATTCAACACTGAGTGCACCTTGTGGAAGTTCACAAAGCGAAGTCTGAAACAGCACACTGGCAGGAACAATCAGGGTTTTTTTCTCCTTTCTTTGTTTTTTTGGTTTTTCCATTCTGTATTGTGGTGAACAAAGACTACTTTTAATACACTGCCCATCTCACCCTGTACATTGATTCCCAATGATTTCAACAGTTTGATGTATAGATAGCCCGTCTTTTCGTTGTTTCTTTGTAGAAATTTCTTCTCTGCAGAACTGTCATTTGAGAACATGTGGCAGCAAGAAAAAGAGCGTCTGAAAGGTGGTGTGAAAAATTCAAATTTTATCTGCCTTCTCCATTTCTCCCTTTGATAGACTGGGAGTTTGCCAGGGCATCGCTGGACTGTTTAACACAGGACACTTTGCCATGCGAGAACCATGTCCTGGTCACACACAAAATTTGGAAAAGGACAGCAGTACCTCTAGATAGCTCTATAGAATATCCTTATTCCTCTTAGCCCTGTGCTTTCGACACAATGTAAGTAGCCTTTGGACAGTCTTTGGTGTTTTTTTTCAGCTAAGAGGATTGGGATGGGGAAGGACAACAGAGCATGTTTTGTGGGTTTGAAAAATATAAAAGGGAAGCACTGTAAAAATAACAATGAGAAGAGGATGTTTGCCTCATAAGGGAAGTGCTACATGCTGCACAAAAATTATCTATTGAGCAGTTTGAACTAGAGCAGTTGTATCTACTAGGCTTTTTATGTGATGTTCAAAAATACTGTATATTTTCAATAATAAACACTACTCTGGGTTGGTTTCAATAAACCAGGCATCACTTTCTTTACTCTGGAAAGGAAGAGGACACCTATCTTGTGTGTTTAAGATCAGGGAAAGAACAGTGTTTGATAATGAGCCAATAAGAAGAACAATCTCATGAAAAATCTGAGCAAGAGGGAATTTAAAGGCAAGATGAGTTGTTTGCCTTCTCAGCTCACAATGTTACACCAGATCCCTGTCCCTCTGCACTCCCCTCCCCTCCAATGGCCTTTGCAACAGCAGAAGGAAAGAGAGCAAGTTGTGTAATATATTCTCCATCACCGTGTCACCAGTGCTGGAGTAATTGGCTCTTTCCACTTTAACATGCTTATTCTGAATTTTCTTCCTGTGCTTTAGAGGACTTTCCAGCACGAGCTGGATTTAAATTTCTAGGTTTAAACTGGCCTCTCTCTAGTTTTCAGGACTACACAGGGCTGGAAAATATCTTGGAGGGCACCGATGTTAATCCCTTACTTTTGGAAGCATCCTGTCCTAACAGCTCCATCACATTCAACTTTGAGCTGGTTGTCAATGCCTAGCAAATTTAAATGAAAAAACGAAAAATTTGTAACTTTTCCCCCTCCTGACTCTCATTTGGATTCATGAGCTTCAATGAGATAAGGGAGGGAGAAGGGATGTGTTGGTGCTTTATTCATTGCCTGTATCACAATAGTGATGTGCAGCCTCCTGGCATTTTGTGTTTGAAGGGGCAGAGATACCTACAGGTTAGAAACGGAGGCACTGAGAGCCTCTGTGTCTGCTCTGTCTCCAGGCCAGTCTGGGATGAAAAAGGGGATTTGCAATGCAGCAGAGGCTGTCAGAAATTGCAGGTTATTGTTGCTGCCAGAAGTTTATTTTCACAAAAAAATGAAATCCTTATTCCAATTAGTGTATGTCCAAACCAGAGATTTTTAGTCCTTCCAGCACTGGACCCTGTTTCCAGCCAACACGGTGGACGTACACCATTAATGGGAGACTGCTTATGTTAATTTGAAGTGATTGCCATGCTGACACATGCACTACCTCTAACTTGTTTGCCATGGAGGCTTTCTGAAGTCTGCCATGCCTGAGGTACTGACAGCCACAGTCCATTTTCTCTAGAGCATGTGGTGAAAATCAAGCTTGAATTTCTACCATTAGCCTACCCAGGAAGAGCAATAAAAAATTATTTTGAGGGTGGCTTTTTTTTTTTTCCGGTGTTCTCAAAGGGTGCAGAGCAGGGGAGAATGATGGAGAGAGATGGGTTTGTATCTCTGAACACAGCATGTCTAGGAGGGGTCATAAAGGCCAGGGTTTGAGAAAAAAAGGCAGGGTCTAGGTAGTATCAGGCTAAGTCCTAGGGGTTGACGGCTTTGTAGCATCTAGTGGGAGGAATATCATTCACACCAGCTGAGGGTTTCCCATCTGAGATTCGACACACAATCCAAAGCTCTTCTCCTTATGAAGTTTTTCTGCAGGTGGCTGCCCTGTAGACAACCTATGACTAGTTTGTAGGCTGTCTAACCTCCCAGTGGGCACCAAACCCTCCTGGTCAGCAACAACCTGTGTTCTGGAGCTCATGTTCTGGTTCCTCTGGAGCCACAACCTGAGGCACACAATCTGTGGGCTCTCTGCATTTGCAAGGTGGTCACCATCAGTCTATTTTCTAGACTGATGCATATAGTTCAGGTCTCTGGAATGTATCTTACTGGTCTCAGTAGACTTGTATTTGCCCTCTCAGTATCCCTTTCTGGTTCCCAATAAAGAAGCAATTCTCGTCTTACTCTTTCTCTCCTCCACATCAAGGACCGGGCAGACCTTAGGACTATCAAGATCTCGTGATGAAAGCTGCCATAGAAACAGGGAGTGGAAGGTAGTCTCCATGGAAATAGTGCTTTGAAGGCTGTTTTTCTTTTCCCCAGTCTGTCAATTGATCAATATCATCTTGTTGCTTCCTTAAGTTCACTTGCCTGCCTGTATCCTTCGTTTGGTTTTATCAGGTGCAGTAAGATCCTTCTCAATACTATAACTATGAGTCAGTATAGTCCATGTTAGCCGTGTAACCAACCTGCCCATCACGTCTCAGGATTGAAGAACTAGGACTCATCCTGAGTTTTCCTCACTGTTGTGTCACTCACAACCTGAATTATCCTATCGTGCTAGAGGGAATATTGTCAGTGATTCCACTAACACTAGGTAAGAACGAACATGAGCAAGTTTGGGCTGCTGTATTTTTTTCAGGTGCACCTCAGATGTCTTGGAAATATACTCATGTCCCCATCTTCAAAAGAAGCTTCTTCCTTTGTTTTGTCCTGGCAGGGATGCAGAGATGACTAAATTCACATCTCTTTAGGGAATACTATTGCCTTTACACTGTGACACCTTTTAAAGCTCTATGTCCTTTTCAACAAAATAATCATTTGCAGCACGGATCTGGGATGATTCAGATGTAGATTTTTGGATCAGCAGGAAAATTCTCAGCTGTGCCAAGAAAATGGTTGTGGATATGATGGACTGAGAACCTCTGTGTGTATGTTTAGGTATTAGTGTGTGTAGGTCTGATTGCAGGTGTGGAGCGTGTGTCTGTGCACATGAAGAAAACTGGTCAAATTGCTTTTAATTTTTAGTGTATTATGTTTGAAGGAAACCAGGCTTCTTGCTGTCAGGGAACCATTACGGAAATGAGCATCCATGAACACTTAAGTACTTGAAACAGGAATCATAAGAGCTCTTCCAGGAAAATGTTTGCAGTGCTGAGTGCTGCAGATAATGCATGTGCCAACTGGCATGGGAGAGCGAGTGCAAGTTACTTTGGATCTGGACTAATTGCTTCCTTCTGACACTATTTAAATCTTTCCACCCTCCTCCTTTGCAATAAATCCTCAGTCCCAGTTTGTGGTGAAGACAACACATTGCCTCATCCCGACTGTTCCCTGTGGGAGTCAGCGATGCTGCACTGCAGCTCCTTGGATGCAGGAATATCAGCTTGGGGATTGGGTTTGATAACTGAGGAATCTCTACGGAGACTTACATCAGATGGCAAATTCTATTTTAAATGCATCATTTCATAGCCTCCTCTGTTGTCTTTTGCTTACAAGCAAGGGTCTAGCCCCCAGGAGATAACAGTAAAAATCCCCTGCATCTGATGCCAAGTATCAACCATTACAGTGGAGCACACGTGGACAGTGCTGGCCACCAGACCACAGCAGCACAGTTTGCAAGGCTAAAATGGCACAAGCAAAGAACACAATGAAGATTTGCAGCTCTTAACAGTCACCTGGCAAACCTGACAGCTGTCTGTTGGAGGGTGAGGAGAAGAGCAAGACGCAAGCCAGGGAGCACCCATGTGCTGGAAGAGGAGAGGATGTGCCTCCAGGGCACAGAGGTCAGTACGGCTTAAGGACCAGAGGGAGAAAAAGGGAACCCAAAAAGTGGTATTTCTCTATGTGGAAAGGATATTGTACACTCATGCTTATGAAGGTTTCACATAAATTCCTTAAATTTTCGTAGAATAGTTCACTTTATTCCATTTCTCATTTAATGCCATAGAGCTGGAAGATAACAAGCATCTCAGGAGAAAATTTTGGAGAAGAAATAGAGCTATAAATTGTGGACTGATGGCAAAATGCATATTTAAAATAAAAGCATGCATCATTGGGATGGTCCTGTTGGATTTCACATTGGCTTTTTAAGTTTCTCCACCTGCTAATTAGTGTAGTAGAAAGAAAATATTTCTGATTAGTATAATTACCATAGAGCTATCCAATAGTGACCTTAAACTATGAGAAGCCAAAGCTTTAAAAAAGAACACATAAAACTTTAATGAGTTTCCCAGATGCTAACGAGCAAGCCAGCTTCCATGAAGAAGAGTATCTGTGCTTGGCAGTCTCCAAAGATTGTGAAATGAACCCTCTGACCCCTTTTGACACATCTTCCCTCCGTGCTCCCGGGCTGCAAGGGATCATGTCAAAGGCTGAACCAATTAATTGCACCCTGGATATTGGCAGATGTCAAATGAGTGATTCAGTCTTCCGAGGGAGAAAAGTGACAAATTACAAAGCTGTTGGCAAGGTCATAAGAAACAGCACCGGCACCCTGCAGGGATGCTTTCCTCACGGTCTAGCAGTGTTGTGTTGATTATTGGCATAGTGGCTAATGAGCTGCCCCGACCAGGCTGAGCTGGGAATAGTGGTTAACCTGGCTCATCCTAGTCCTGGCCAGCCACATCCAGCCTGAAAGCACATTTATACAGTAGAAATTCTGAATGTCCTTCAGCTGGCTTGCCTGTGATTGATTTAGTGGTTGACTCATTTTGACCTTGGGGTTGCTCACTGATTGCCAACTTCCAGCTCAGCAGTTCAGTTGGAGGCTAACTGATCAGCTGCCGTGTCAACCAGTGGGTCCTGACACATTAACTGATCACCTCCGATGTCTGAAACAGAAATGGTTTCTTTGTAGTATGAGGGTGAGGCAACATCTAAGCTGACCCAGGAGCAGCATGTAACCAAAGTGATGCAGGCCACAAGGTCACCCCAACTGCTTCTTTGTGACATCTGGAGATTGCCATGGTTTTATATCTCCCAGGGATCCCTGCAAGTCTCCTTGCCCAGCAACCAGACCTCAATTCTGTAAACGTGTGCAGGTATTTCAGATGAGTCATCAAGTCTAGAGCAGCCTTTCTTTAAAAAAAGGATCGTAGAACCTTTGGGGGAAAAAAAAAACAAAATCAAAAACAATCCCAGCAAACCCCCCACAAATCTAGTCATCACAGGATCGTCAGAGTTGAAGGGACCTCTAGTGATCATGTAGTCAAACGCCCCTGCCAAATCAACATTGCCTAGAGCACATTACTCAGGACTGCATCAAGGAGGGTCTTGAAAATCTCTGGAGAAGGGCACCCATCCAGAAGAGGTCATCATATGCTGTTTTGCCACAATAATAACACTGAAGTGGAAACTGGAGTTCCCTTTGAACATCTAGTGCTCTTTTAGTAGACTTCAACTTGTTTCCAGGTATGTATAGGAGCACATGCGTTTTTTTTGATCCTTTTGTTTACTTGAGAAGATGTCTTGTGGCCAAAGAGTGACTTACAGACCAAGCAACACTTGGCAACGAAATGAAGTGCTGGATTTGGAACACAACCCCTATGTTCTCTTCCCACCTCTCCTGTAGACTTCTGGTGTCACTCCAACGAAGATTCTCATCTGCCTGCATTTGTCCAGCTGGAGCACTTGCACTGGAAGCTCTTTGGGGTACAGTCTTCTCTCAGTGGACACCCACGTAGCATCCAGCACCTAACACGGTGTGGAATCTTTTTTCAACATGCAATTACCAAAATAAAATTTTAAAAAAATCAGTAATTTGAGAGGTTTGAAGTTCAATCTACATCTAAAACCTAATGTACAGTACTGTGTCAGTATTGTCCATCTGTGATTTAGCACAGACATTAGTACATTGTACTAGCAACAAGCGCCTGTGAAAGGGGGTTGGGTAACAAATACACCATCATCCAAAAATAATGTACTTTTTCCCATGCTATTGGCCAAATGTGTATTGGGTTTTAAGCATGGGGAGACACACCTAATGGGATTTTCAAACATTCCCTTGACTACTTAATTGACTACTTAATTGCCATTGATTTTTAATGGAATTGAGTGCACATCACAATTAATTGACTTGGTAAATACCTTTATCAGTTCTGGTTTATTTTTCACCCTATTCATGCTTTTTTGAAACACCTGACAGGTCTTCTGCAAATATCCCTTGAACTGGATGGGAATGCTCTACTGGACCTTAGCAGGTTTTGGCTGGACACATCTGTGTCCCAGGGAACAAAAGAAGGTACGACAGCCACCAATGCTCAAATGCTGAGTGCAACCACTGGTGCCCAGTCCCCCACTGCAGAAAGCTCCATGGCCTCATTTATGCAAAAGAATTAATCATCTCAGCCACCAATTGGTTTCTCTTCTGTTTTAATAATTTAAATCTGACCTACTGAGAGCTCTGAAGGCACAGGTCAAGCTTTTTAACCCAATACCATATACCTTGGGAAAAGAAAAAGTGAGAGGACAAGCATTGCTCTTTTTCCTGAAGGCATTTTGGATTTCTTTGATGGTGTTGTGTATGAAAATACAAAGAGGAAAAATCTCTGTTATTTTTCACTTGCTCTATTTAATTTAGGTGAGCAGGCCTTTTTTTTTTTCTTCAGATGTTTTTTGTAGGCAATGTTTCCATTTTTGGGGAGTAAGTATGTTCAAATAGTACCATTAATATATGCAGCTCCATCACCAAATCAGTTTAGGTCACTGAATCAGAACAACGTGACATTTTTCCAATAGTTAGCAAATTCATGTCTCTTTCCCAAAAGGGAATTTCACAGGAACTGAAGCTATTTGCAAAACTAGGCTAAATGAGGCAGTAATTTTGAATGAAGGAAAACAGGTCATTGAAAATGCTGTTACTGATGACTAAGAGTGGCATTTCAAATTCTAAAAAGTGACATTTTTTGTTTTAAAATTGACCAAATTCTTTTTTTAAAAAAAAAAAAAATTTTAAAAATAACTCCTACATCAAATCACAGGATTTTTTTCCCTGATGCTTCCTTTTTTTTTTTCTTCCCCCCAATTTCTCCAGCATTTGTGGGTCAGCAGAGGAGGCTAGGACCATTTCTGCCTATGTCTACAAACTCTAGTCCTATCATGAACGCCTTGTAAATATGGGCTTGTGAAAATGAGCGATTCTTACTGGTTGTTCTTTTCTCCCTTATACATCATGGAAAAAATCTGCTTAACACATCTCCGGGTCAATCTAACTGCCACACGCTACCTGTTCCCACCCAGTTGGTGGCTTTCTTTATGTGAGACCAGCAGCCCATGAAGCAAATACCTGTCTCTCCCTTCAGTGACCATGGTTCTTATGTTTCCCCTCCAACTTGCTCAGCCAGCATGTAACAGACTTATTTCAGGCTTCAAAAACTGCATCAGCTTTGGCCATATTGGCATGAAGATGCTTTCCCGGCTTGTACAGCTTCCCACTAAGGACAATATCTTCCATTAGACCCATTCATGCCACTGGAAAAGGTAAATGAGCTTTGGGCACATGAGTCCCTCTGCTTCACCTGTAATAAAGCACACTTTCCCTTTAAAACATTCAAGGTATTTTCTCCCAGGTTTTGCAGTCAGGGGGCATCTGAAGAACCAACTTCCCCCATCAGAAAATGGGGAGCTCGTTAAAGCATGTCCTCCCCAAGCCACACTGCACTGGTGGTCACTGAAGCTTTGAAAGCAAAAACAACCATCGAAGGCAAGGGAATGTGTGAAAAACTGGAAGGATGGTGGCCATTTAGCAGCTGCCCACTCCTGCTCTAAAACTCTCTTCTTTCCAAAAGCACCACTTACAGGTCTCACAACCCTAATTCACTTCAGTCTTTTACCCTACAAGTTATCTCCATGTGTTTTGGTGGCTGAATTTGGCCTCAGTTTGACCTGAGGCCCCAGGTGAGTCCTTGGGAGAAACTCAGGTGCATTTGCTCCCCTGCGTGTGGTGATAATACTGTCTTGATTTCTGCCAGGAGCCTCCAAATTCCAGCCAATTCAGCATCCACTCACTTTATCCTCAATTTCTATTTTTCCAGAAACTTTATGCTTATTTGTTGGTCCTTGTGTGGCATTGTACTCTTCATTCCCACACACCTAGCACCAGAACAGAGACAGCTAAGACTTCCTTTGCCAAGTCCATAGCAGCTCCGAGTTGCCTTCTGCAGCCGGTCAGGTGAGTGTGCTCATCACAAGGGCAAGTATTGAGTTTTTATTGGGAGTGCAAAGAAGATGACTCCAACTGGATAGGATCCTGCCAGGAGGATCCCTATCTTTGGGGATGTGAAAAAACTGGGTGCCAGAGAGAGGGGTATGGGAGGAAAGAGTGACTGAACTCGCAGAGATTTCCAAGGGGTGGTCAGTTCACAGGCTGGAGCAACAAGGACCAACCTACCAGGTAAAATGATTCAGTGAACAGCCTGCCCAGAGAAGGGGAGAGATGGCTCACCTGAGGAAAGTCTTGTTGAGTCCAGGACAAGGGCTGGATGTAGAAGCAGTACAGATGGCCTGCTACCATTGGTACGTGCTGCAAAGACTAAATGGTTTGAAGGCATAGGAATCTGCATGGAAAATAGTCATGGGATTGGAGTAGGAAAGTGCTGTTCTTGCACTGGTCCCAAGTTCCATCTTGTGTATGCAAAGTTCAGTGCCTGGGAGAAGGTAGCACACAGCAAAGACACAAGCATCCAAGGCTGCTTGGAGGTTTTGTTTCAGCTTTGCTGATTGATTTTACTACAGCAACTCGTTTTGCGTGTTTTACACGCTCACTGATAAAAATCTGTGACTAGCAATACGTCTCCACATTTGTGCTGTTCTCCAGGCTAACTCTCACCTTCTTCACAACAGCTGGCTTGCTCATCCTCATTCTTTTCCCCCATTTGGTGCACACAGCCTTTCAAAGCATTTTTGCTTTGGTCAGCATCGGCAAGTATCGGGAAGTTGCTTGCAAAGCAATGAAAAGAAAAAGTTGCAGAAAAATATCGTAGCAAAGTTGCCAACACCATAAATCTTCTAGGATGCACGTTGTTATCTCTTCTGCTGAGCTCATAGAGTCAGAGAAGTAAAATGAATCAGCTCAAATCTGCCACTCCCTCCAACCTGCTGTGTGCCTCAGGATTGAAAGGAAAACCTCGAGCTTCTGCAGACCTAAAACTCATCATGTGACTCCCTCAATAAATCAGCCCTTCCCACACGTTCTGAAATGCTATTAGCCTCTCGCCACAAGACATTTATGATTCATACGGGACGGGCTCCTTGTGAAATTATTACTAGCAGTCCCATCTGCAGCATAAAACCGAAAGACTGTGCAGCCAAAGCCAATTAAAAAACAAATACATCAGACCTCCTGCTCCCTGGTTCAGCTAGGAAGGATCACATGCTCTTCCCTATGATTTACTCATCAGCATCATTTTGAGTGGTGTTATTTATTAGGTGCTCCTATCTGAATCAAGAACCCAAACTATCAAACTGTCTCAGCTCAGTTATTTTACTGTTTGCAGACTTTTTTTTTGCATGACAGTGTCTGTATACCCCCTTGAGTGTGCTATATATATCCCATCTGTGCCCATCTTGAAATGAGAATATTGGGTTTGCTGGGACCGGATCAACATTTGTCGCCAAAATCACGTGAAAGACTCACATTAAACTCTGCAGAGACCGTGCCAAATGCACGTGGCTGTTGTCACGCAGAGGGCATTCGCTGCATGGGATTCAAAATGGGCTTTCAAAAGGCTGCTGGTTTCCCACGTATCTTTTTGCTGCTGTATGACAACACAGCAGGCTTCCTGTCCCACCTGTGTCCTAACCTAAGGCGAGATCTCAAATCCACTCCAGGATCAGCGTACCAAGCACTAGTTCCTCCCCCTCTCCAAGGGGAGGTCAGGCTCACACTTGTACATCAGGATCCACCTCACTGAGGACACCTAAGCTGAGGTGTCAGGACACAGGTGTGTCTGAGGAGCAGGTATCTCCATCCTCATGGTAGGCAGTGGAGGTGTCATCCATGCTGTGAGCACAGTCCAGAGAGTTGTTTATCCAGTCCAGACATAGGTGTTTGCCTTTGGGTGACCCCAGCAGCTCCCACAGGCTGTAGGGACAATGACAATATTCCCATTGGCCCTGAGAGGAGCTTGGAGGCTGGTTCAGATCGATTATAAAGAGATATCTCCTAAGCTAAAGCTCAGAACTGGGTTGACTGACTTATCTAAACACCCCTGCTAAGTTCCACCTGAGATGGTCCAGGGTGTCTGAGACATCCCCATCGGGTGGCAGGGTGAGAAACCAAACCATGGAGGGCTCCAAAGGTGCTAAACACCAGCAGGTGCATCACTTGTGTGTGGCTCTTCTGTATCACAAGTACCGTACCACATTATAGTTTTATGCCAAGCCAAAGAAAACTGCTTTGTATTTATGAACTTCCCCTCTACCTCCTGCTCTTCATTGGCTATCGAAGTGCTTGGATTATCCTGCGTTAGTCACCCGCTTTCCTTCTTTATGTCATTTCCTAAATGAAGAGTTTTCTTTATTCTGTTCTTTTATCACAGCATTAGGCAGCACTAGGAAAAAGAGAGAGAAAGCCCCTGAGGTTGTGTCTCTCTCTGCAGCAGAGACTGGCACACTTGCAGACTAAGACAGATGTGGGCTCTTAGGAGGCAAACTGGCTTGAGCTTCATCTCACAGGCTGGTGGTGTGAGGAGAGGAGGCAGCAGGAAGGAGCAATGGTTGCGAGGGAATGAAGGGATGGGCAAGCAGGAGCTCGCTGTTACGTCTTCTGTAGTATAAGTAGGTGTCACACGCTGGGATCACAGCCCTAAGGCCTGATTGCAAGGAGGACAGAAAATTACTTCCCAGGAATGGAAGATAATATGTTTATTTCTTTAGAGAAAGCCAGAGGGTGGTGAGGACTTGAGTGTGGGGTTTTTTTGCTCTGTGCTTTCTGTGCCCCGTGCTTTTCTAATATGATTATGCTGAGAGGAGGAAAAAAAAAAAAGCAAGCTATAAAATGGTTATAACTTACACATAATGCCAAGGAAAACATTCCACAGTTACAGTGCAGTTTTCCATTGTAAAACTGCTGGCTTTGGCTGCAGAACTGAAGTAAGAAAACTCCATCAAAAGTAACCCTGAGTTTTTTCTGACTCGGCTTTTGGGCTGAGATGTGTCATAAGCTCTGGAGCAGACACATGCCTGGTAGGCAAGTTAGAAAGGAGTGTCTTGTGTGAAGATGGAGATGAGAGAATCCAATGGTGTCATCAGCATCAGCAATCCCAGGGCATATCACCCCTGTGGGTTCCAGCAGCAGGTGGGTCCCACCTTCCCAGCCTCTTTTGGAGATATCAGCAAGGACATCATGGACATTTCTTCTTGGGTGACCCTTTGCACTCAATTCCACCATTCTTACACGGAGAAAGGAGTTTGACACATTTCACTGTGCAATTCATAGTCCCAGATATATCACCCATGACATTCCCATTTCCCCTACACCTACATATTCCTTGGGGTTCCCATTCATAGAATCATAGAATTGTCCAGGTTGGAAAGGACCTTTAAGATCATCTAGTCCGACCATCAACCTATCTCTGATAAAAGTCATCACTAAACCATGTTTCTAAGCACTATGTCTGCCTGTCTTTTAAATACCTTCAGGGATGATGCCTCAACCACTTCCCTGGGCAGCCCATTCCAAGGCTTAATAACCCTTTCAGTGTAAAAATTTTTCATAATATCCAACCCAAACCTCCCCTGGCACAACTTGAGGCCATTTCCTCTTGTCCTACACATTGTGCATTCCCTGCACTTCACCTGTTACCAGCCTAAAATCCATTCTCCAGTGTGCAGGGCAGTCTCTGCTCTGCTATCCTTATCCCTCAGGAGCCAGCAAGGAGAATATTATTAGTAGCATCATTACTGTCCCTCATTCACAGTTGAGAGTGAAGAACAACATGAACAGCAGGACACTGCCACTGGGAAACAACAATCTTCCCCTCAGACCTCTTGTCCTGTTCATTACTTCCCAGACTCTTAATTAAAATTCCAGACCATGTTGAAAGCACTTGGAATATAGTAATATAACACTTTATTTACTTGCCCAGAGACTGCACACACGTAATACCTTTTACATACGAGATCCCCTGGGTTACCAGTGCACACCATCTTCCCACGTGTTAGAGAGAACAGGTTTTGCATATTTGCTACCTCTCCACCTCGCTGAGGTTTTGGATACTGTGATGATCGTCCTTGTGCTCAGGTAGGGTATTTCAAACCTTAGCTCCATTAGTGAAAAAATAACATCACTTATGTCTCAGCTAAGTTGCAGAAACCTCTGGTCTAGCAAGCTTTCTGCCTAAATAAAGAGGGGATTCACCTGAATACAAATCCTTACAGCCCAGCTGCTGTATTGAAGCCAGGCAACTCTGAGGTCCCTTCCAAGCCAAACCATTCTGTGATTCTATGCCTCTGCTCCATACAGGCTGCAGAAATAAGTGACTAACAGGCTCTGCTTGTGTAGAAAGCTTAGAAGTCAGATCTCATCTGCAGACAGTGAGCTGCCCTTTGTCCATCCCTTCATTATCTGGCAATTATTCTGCTTTGCCCCTGCCTCCTTTTCTTATGCTGCCAGCCTGTGAGGTGATGCTCAAGCCAGCTTGCCTCATTACAGCAAGGAGCCCACAGCTGTCTTATGACACTGCCCATGACAATCTCCACACAACTTTGGTTTTCAGTTAATTTCTCCACTTCTTTCATGTACAAGAAGGTAAATAAAGTAGGATTTCACTTTATGATTTATCTGCAGTCTTCTCTTATGCGTTTTTTAGCTAACTCCAATGCAGCCTGGATCAAGAGTCATTACAGGCTTGTGTTATTCCAGCACAAATACACAGTAAGTAAAGAAAAATTAGCTGGTCAAATTAGTGTTCAGCTGAAAATTGAAAGGGAATTATTCAAAGTTTGATACAAATCAGCACAAAAACACAGACAGTGGCAGTTCAGCGTCAGACACAGGAAAGCTGGAAAAAGCCCTCTTCTGTCTTTTTCACATATGCATATTTTTCCCTCCCTGATGCTGCCAGAGATCCATAGCTCTGCGGAGAAATCAGTGAGTTTAACTGACTCTTGGCCATACCTTCTTGCTGGAAACTACTATCTAACTTCATCATAACGCAGGAAGGATCCTCCAGCAAGTGCCCAGCTATCAGATGGCAACGATCCAGGATCCTCATGAATCAATACTACAGCTTTTCCCAGACCTTTTTTTTTTTTGCCACTTTCTGTCCTGATCAACAATATATTATTATATAGCTATATATAACTGATCTATTGCCAGGTTTAGCAGGTAGTGACAGACGGCAGTGAGCACGTTTTTCAACCTGGTTTGGTCTATTCATTCCTCCAGTAACTCTCTGAGAGCTTAAACATGTCTTTGTCTGCTTTGGTGGAGAAAGGGTTTGATAGAGACTCCGTTCCTCAGCTCAGTGGAAAGGAATGGGTGCTCTGAAGCCGTGACTGACCTGTCTTCTTACAGAGTCCTTCCTTAGGCACATGGGACTCCATTGATTGTACCATTTCCTCTGATAGAGGGAACCTCAGTGACAAGTGAGATGAATTCACCCTTCATGCCTCAGCACAGAAATGACCCATATTCTGTACCTGCTTAAGTCCACTGAGATCATTTCATTGGTGTATCCCTTCTCTTTTATATTAGTATAATGTAACGATGAATCACGCCTATTGTTTTTTATGGAGGTCCTTTTGATCCTGAGTGGCATAAGTGGGAGGAGAAAACCACTGACGATATCATTATCCTTCTAGAGGAAAACATCTCCTGAATCAGGCTGTCACTACAAATTTATTTTGCAAAGTTGAACACTGAATTTTAATGTTACCAACTGTATTACTGAAATTTTATACAAAGTAAACAGAAAAAAAATATTAAAAAAAATCTATCTTCAAAGGAAAGAGTGGAAATAAAACAACATATTACTTAAAAAAATAAGTAAATAAATCTCAGGTACTCAAACACCTCACTATTTACTGTCTCTTTTTCATATCATTTCTACAAAAGCTGACAGCAGGAGTGTTGTCTTTCCTGTAAATACACAGTTCTCTCTGCCTCTTCTTCCCAAAACGTGGGTGTCTTGTGCCATGAGAAATGCCCCAGAGCATCAGAGACATATTCCCAGCTGACTGATATGACAAACGGCTTGTATGTGGACCTTGCAGGGAAGCAGCCAGAGGCCACAAGGAATACCTTAAGAGGTCTGAAATGACAGGGGATGCCTGGCACATGAGTGAAACCCTTCAATTTGATCGTTTCTTGGTACCATTCACAGCATGAAATAGATCTGCAGAGGCTATAATGGGGGCTGGAAGTCCCCACTAGAGGCATGTCACTCTCACATTCTACTCTTCTCTTATATAGTTTTAGTCAATTATAATCCAAATGAATCATCCTGCTCTGATTTATATCAGTGTACACCCAAAACATTACCTGACACCCATTCGATTATTTGCAAATCATACTGGTGTGAATCACAGCTTAATTTGTTTGTGGAATTGGATCTCATTTAAAGAATATATGGAACTAAAATAAGATCTAACACAAATATTACTCACTTTGCCCTTTTTCTGTACTTCAGCCCCATGGTTTGGTAAGACAAAGCAATATTGTACTGTTTTGATGAGGTGCCTCCTGCGTATCTACCTGTGTATCCATCTACCTGAGGCACCAAAGAAACAGAGTGTATGTTGGCATCCTCTATATGGAATGGATGGAGAGAGAGTATGCCATAAGAAAATGATGGCCTGACTATTTGGCCACCTGTGCATGTGTACACTTGTGGTGTGTGGATAGAGGGAAGCTACAGAGATGGTGGTACTGGCTTCACCAGCATAAAGCCCGATGGAGGTACACGAGTCACACAATACTACCCTCACGTAATCCTGCTCTGAACATCACAGCAATGCTGCTGGAACCAAACACAATGTGGCTCCACTTGCAGAAATTCCTCTCTGCACAATACCTTCTCCCGGACTTGGAGAGACAAAGCTTAACCCAAGTCACTTTTCCCCACTTACTCCACTGTATTGCTGCCCAGACAATTTAAAACTGTGGTTTAGCAATTTAGGAGCATCTCCTACACCGTGACTGCTGCACTTACCAGAACCTGCTCTCCCAGAGCAAAGCTATTTGTCTGTGTGAGAAGAACACAGGTGAGACCAGGTGACATTAAAGTGTTCATTGTGTGGAGTACTGCTGGTAGTAATAATTGAAGCAAACCAGGAAAAAAAAGGAAAAAAACCAAACAAACAAACAAAATCCAGAAAAACATAAAACCCATTGAGCTGATACATTCCTGAAGACAAGACAGACCAAACCATAGTGAGCAGAGGGTGGAATCAGAGCTTTCTTACATTCTGGTCACACAAATCAGCAGAGTGGGCCTCACCTCTCCTCCATCCTTCCCCAGGAGGTGATAGACTGGTTGAACACAGGTTTTCACTGGCAGGTCAGGGGGTGTACGAGTAAAAGCAGCACCAGGTTGCCATCCATCAGTTGAACCTTGCTGCTGGATCACCACCTTCAACCCTGTAATCACAGCCAGCTCTGCTCTGCAGCGGTGCGTAACAGCTACAGCTGACTCACTCGCTAGACACAGGGCTCTTTTTATGACCCAATGCCTCTGGAATGGTTTAACTGCAAAACCTGCTTCTGTCAAATCAGTGATTTCTACCACCCTGGTCACTTGTTACCTTTGAGAATGAAATACTGCAGCCAGGTCATGGCACTTGGATAGAAAAGTCTCTTTTAGTTAAATATCCTCTGCTCCTTCTGTGGTCAACAGAGAGCGAGTTAACATCATCAAGAGTCCAGATCATGGCTTATCTCATCTTAAAGGAGGCATCAAACAACATTTTTAAGCCTCTATAAGTGTCTGTTTCTCTCTGTTGGCAACAAGGGAGCTGAGGGGGACTGGTCCAGTTTTAGCCATCCAGCTGAGGCTGTCAGATAAATCACGCCTGGTCTGTGTTTTTGATGTGGCTGTGAACAGCTCATGTGGGACCGGCTCCACACACAGCTGAGGGTCCGAGACATTACTGAGAGCAAATCTGTCATAACAGCTGCAACCACCACCACAACACCTCCTAATCTAAAACTGCATAGCTGTAACACATGTAGCACATGCCAGAAAACTGTAAGCACCAGCACTTAGCCTGAAGTCAGGAAAGAATTTCAATACAAGCGATGATAAAGGGGAAAAAAATAGCCTTGAAGGCTTCTTTTTGTCAGCTCAAGGCCTTGTTACATATTTTCAGTTCAACAGGGCTTCAGTGCGGCCAGGAAACTGGTCCCGAAAACCCATTTTCCCTGGAGCATCAACATAATGTGGTCTGAAGGAAGAGAGCAAGAGTTCTCAGCAAAAATACCAACCCCTTTCAGAGTGACACTATGTGCAATTTAAAATCCATTATCCACCAATATATAAGCTGTACTGCTTCTACCACTTTTTCCAACAAAAAGTTTATATCAAACGCTGGCAGCTGTCATAATGCTTTGATCAATGTTCAAATTGCCATTCTGAATTTAATATGAAATTGTTAGCTGAGTCAAACTGAGAGAAATTTCCCCAACTCCAGCGTTTAACAACCTTTCTGTCTGCTAGCCATCTAAGGAGGGAAGAACAAGGGAATGGTCATGCTGGAGTCTATTTTGGATCTATGTTCTTGCACTCTGTGGTAGACACTGGCCTTATCTTTGTGTTTCAGAGAGAAAAGTAAACCCACAATATAAACACACACGCCCCCCTCCTCTGAGGCTGTTCCCTGACTCACTTTTTAAAAATAAGAGATAAACAGCTTTAACAATATAATTCCATCCAACTGAAGGAGCTGTTTCTCTGGGAGGTGATGAAGCCAGAGTCAACATGTGTGAAATGAGATATTTGCCGTCATAAGGCAAATCTACAGGGAGATCTAGAGAGCAGAGGTAGCATTGCACCTTCTGACACTAGCAGCAATGGAACGTCTGACATTTGCATTTTCTATGCTATTTTCTGTGTGGAGGAGGAATAAGGAGCACAAGATTAGCTTTGTGGAAATATTCCTTAAATGAAACTCAATGCGCTCCCCTACACAGCAATCCTGAGATCAAATAGCCCTGGGGTTTGCAGGGCAAGCCCTTGGCAATCCCAGCGGAAACATTCTGGTTTCCACAAGTGACTCTAACTGGAGATTGACAAAATCAGCAAACTCACTGCCCACTCACAGTCTCCCATCGCTGCCCAAACCCTAACGCATTCTTGGAGTAAATTAACTTTTGAGTAACTTGCAACTAGCTCCAACACAGCGTGGAAAAATCTGCTTGTTCTAACACCTTGTTCTGATGTATAAAAACACATTGTTTAACTACTTGATATCTTTCTGTATGAATGGGAAGAGTATAGGAAACCGTATAGGAGACCATGGAATGAAATTATGGAAGGATTGTGCTGTCATAAACTCCTTTGCACAGCCACGGCTGGGACACCAGGTAGCCTGACTGTGAAGCCACAGCAAGAACATGGATGTTTCCATCCCTTTATCAGGGAGCATAGGGATAACAGTTTTAAACTGAAAGAGGGGAAATTTAGATTAGATATAATGAAGTTATTTACTGCGAGTGTGGTTAGACACTGGAACAGGTTGCCCAGAGAAGCTGTGGATGCCCCATCCCTGGAGGGGTTCAAGCCCAGGCTGGACGGGGCTTTGAGCAACCTGGTCTGGTGAGTGGTGTCCTTGGCCAGGGCAGGGAGGCTGGAACTAGATGATGTTTAAGGTCCTTTCCAGCCCAAACCCTTCTATGGTTCCTGGAAACTGCAAAGGAAGGATGAGTCAAGACACTCAGCTTCCTCACAGACATCCAGGAGACAATCCCAAGAAAAGCAGATGGAAATCAGGGAAGCGAAGAAGTCACTTATTAAGGTAAAAGATTGAGGTTTTTTAAAATGCTTCATTACTAAGAGACAACAAAAGTTTTACAGGGAAAGGCTTAGTGGCTCCTTTCTGGTTTAAACAGCCTACAAATTGACACATCATCCATTTAGCTGTCTGGAGCAAGTACTAAAACATCAGAATGGAACATAAATTAGTCTGGTGAGTGTCTAAAAGGAATCAAGGTTAAAGGACAAAAATGAATGTATTAAACTGCTAAACACTAAGTGAAACCTGCAAAACGCTAAACACAAATTACAGATATGTACAGAAACCAGCCACTGCTCTGCACCCCTCTGTCCCATCAGAAATTCCTCAGTGACAGTAGAACATTGTCTATAAACATCGCCTTCCCAAGCTTCACTTGTTACACTCCCAACTCCTCACCATTCAGAAGCTGTTTATTGCCCCTGTGAAATACCCAGAGCAAAGCAGGACAGTCATGGATTCCAGGATCAGCCTGGTTTCATCCCAAAATGCTACAACTTTGTCTCCTACCAATCATCTACTTATATCTTCTGGGAGACAGTACCTTGCTATATGAAGATAGGAAATGAAAAGCTGAGAGAAGATTCATCCTACCTAGGGTAGGTTCACTCCACGAAAGCTTTCAGAAGGCTGAATCATCCTCCCTATCACTGAGTTTGAAATCCTTTCAGGATTCAACATACTGCATGATCTGTGTTCGAGGGGCCATCAGCTGGTAGGACTGGTGGGGATTGGAGTCTCCTGTTCTATCCCTGTTTCCTTACGGACACGGAAACCAAAGTTCTGCAATAAAGTTCAAGTGAGTGTTGGCATTCCTGTTCTTCACTTATTCCACATCTCCCCATATAGCCTGTCCAAAAAGAGAGCAGGAAGACCTCTTTATACATAATCCTGGGTGGTATCTCCTCAAAACACCTTGAAAAGCTCTTGAAGGGACTCAAGGCTTCAGATCACTGACAAAGCACCAAAGATAAAATTCCATAGCTCCCAGGAGACCCTTCTTATCTGGAGACCAAATAACTTCATGAAACAGAGAGCATCATTACCTGTGCACCAGTGTTGGAAAACCTGTTGTGCAGTTTAGAAACTGCTATTGCTGGTTATGGGGAGGGACAGCCTGTCTCTCCCCTCACTAAGGGTCTATCCCTGGTCTGCTTACAGCATGTTTGCAATGTCTCTGCTGACTGCCCCTGTTCCTGGACCCCTGACATCTCCCACTGCATTTGCAAGCCCTCCTCTTAACCTAAGACCCTCTGCAGGTCAAGCTGGCTCCAGCTTTTTCTCTTTCTAGTGAACCATTTCCTTCTTCACATCCCCTAAGGCCTCCTGAGGAGCTCTCCAAGGAGTTTGCAATGTCAAAACACACTCATTAATCAGTTATCTGCAGCTTTCCCAAGAACACGCACACAGGCGCCGCTGTGTCCCTCTGAGTAATTTCCCACCATTCTGTTTGAGAGATGCGAAGCTGCTCAGTGAATTCTCAGACCCCCAAAATTCCTTCAAGTCTTTCTCACTGCATTACAGAGTGCACAAATAGGTGTTTGCAAACAAGCCCAGCCAAACACTAAGCCTCATGCTCACCCCATCCTGACTCAAAGCAGGCATCAACAGGGAATTTGACAAGCTGTGCAATGGATTATCTTATCCCCACAGGAGCTCTCGCCCACGTCTTGTCCAATCAGAAGCCAGTTTCCCCACGAAAAATGTCAACCCATCCCAGGAAAGGATGCTCAAAATTATCTCATGGCTTTAGAGAAACTTAGGCTGTTCAGAACTCCTTTCAGCAAGTTTTTTTTAGGATTGTTAGCATATTGACAGTTCAGCTTGCCCTATAAAACTAAGCAATCAGTAGTCAGCAGCAAGGAAGCAATGTTTCTAAACTTGTTTTCCCAGTCTCCAGGTCCTGATGGTGGTTGGGAGCGAAGTGATACCTCACACCTACACAGCTGAACCCAGTTAATAATCTCCTGTTGGGCTATTGCTTTCTCACCCATTGCACTGTTCCAGCAGCAGTACAACTGAGTAATTCCACACCAAAATAAACCCCACTGAGAATTATACCTGTCCTTCCCTGGACTTTTCAGCACAGAGCACCTTGAACAAGAAAAAGTAACATCAGGAGAGGAAGGGAGGGTGATAAGAAGTCCATCTCTGACCTTGTGATTGCAACAAGTCTTCTGTAACATGCGAGGAAGCCAATCGACACTGGGGAAGACAAGGAGGAAAGGGAGACCATATGTCTCACCTCCACGGCTGCCAGCACATTTCTGACTTGTTAACAAACCTGGGTCTCATCCAAGATGCTCTCTGTTGTCACATTTCTGAGCAAGACCTAAAGGGCACATCCTTGCACTCGGTTGCGTGCGAGAACCATGCTGACTCCACAGACAGCAATAAAATGTTCTCAAGAAGTGCAACTAAAAGAGATATGTGGCTTGGAGTTGTTCTGATGACAGAGTAACCTACTGAAAAACCAAAATCCTGCAGCCTGGAGGTAGTACGCTCAAATATCATTCCCAGAAATCTCAGCAGTGTCTTCGTATTCATCCCTCCATCCTCTAAATATGCCTCAAATTTTAGCACAATACCAGCACAAGAGGATGCTTAATGCAGAGCACGTCTCCTTTGTATTCTCGTCCTATGAAAATGTGCTCAGGCTTGAGACAGGGATGTTAGCAACGCCTGGTCTGACACCCAGGTCTCCAGTCTCTTCCAAAAGCCAAATGCCCTGGGAAAAGGTGAAAACCCAGTCACCTGGGTAATGACAAAAGCTGTCCCCAGGATGCCCTGCCTAGTGTCCAGATGAAACTCATGTCATTGAGCTGCACAGGAGAGAATCTTAAAGCTCTCAATGAGATAATCCCACCCCAGAATTCATATGGCGAGGCAGAAGTTGGTGCATCTGCCATGGCTTCACTGAGGAATGGCTCCATCATCAGCTGTGATGCCCACACCCCAATCACTGAGGGCAGTAGCTTTGCTTTCTCTCATTTGATCTCCACTGCTCAGTGCCACCATCTGCTCCATTGCCCCTCTGCTGCTCACGCACAGTGTCCATGCTTCTGAGCAGCCTCTTGGCATCCTGTCTGTGTTGCTGCAAATACTGGAGTCTATAAGAAACCTCAAGAATTTTCCCCTACCAGACCACAAATAAATGCCTTCCTGAAGCCATTTTCATCTTGCTCATCATATCACGTAATGGACTACACAGGAGTCTTCCCTCTTCCACTCCCACCTGCCTCTGCTTTACTTCTCACTGTATCCATTACACGACACAAATCTGTTCCAGCAACAGGTTCAGAGCTGGTGCTTGGGGTTGATACACAAAATCTAAGCAAAACCTATGGGGTGAAGCCAAGCATCTGTGCACCCCATCATTTATTTTTAAGACTCAGTGCAAAGCCAGGAGCCATAGGTGTTCTTTAGCCACTGAGAATATAAAGGAACAAATCTCCCTGGCCAAAAAAAGCTTTTAAACCACATGCTGAGTTAAGTGTATAAATCACATTGCCTGGATTATAAACTGTGGCTTTGCACGCCCCACTAATACAGGTAATAAGCTTTCCCCAAACCCTAGATTGGCCTTAAGATGCTGCAAAGGGGTCCCTGAACCAGGCTGAACCTCTTGTTAGGACAGCAAGTACTTCATAGACAAACATTGTCTAATATTAGCACCAGGAACCACAGAAGGACTGTCACAAATAGAGTTCCTAGGCCAGAGAAGAAGTACAAACAATATCTTTTATCAAACTAAATGGTGCATCTAGAGAAAGCAGACAAGCTGCTGGCTACACAGGCTGCTTCTTCCTGAAGCAGACGCCTTCAACCTGCTATTCAGCCTTCAAAGCTGAAGATGATTTTTAGCAGTTGCACAGATTGTAACCAATTGCTAAATCTGGCAGAAAAACAGGGCTTCCTCATTTTCCCGAGTTCATATGAATTTCAGGATGCTTGCCAGGGAAAGGA
This sequence comes from Gallinago jamesoni, assembly GCA_025769975.1. Taxonomy (NCBI): domain Eukaryota; kingdom Metazoa; phylum Chordata; class Aves; order Charadriiformes; family Scolopacidae; genus Gallinago; species Gallinago jamesoni. The sequence goes on from JAOQGH010000012.1 coordinate 4,183,943, forward strand.
GTAGATATGTCTGTGAGTGTGATGTGTTGGAGTGACAGGGAAAAAGAAAAATGTTTCATGTTTATTTTTATCTGGGGTCAGTGTTGACTCAGAAGGAAGTCAACACAAACTTAGGCAAACAAACAAAAAGAAATCCAGGGTTTCTGGTGGCCTGGAATTGCCTGTATCTGTAGGTGTTGAGGGAAGCTGGCATGTCTCATTAGTCATTCAGAGGTTATGAGGGCCCAATGTCCTTGGCCTCTTATCTGTAGAGCATCATGGGGCTGGGAAATTTACAGCTTCCAGCACCTAAGGCTTAAATTTAAGACCTGAGGGAAAGTTCATTGAAACCTAGATTAAATACTTCCATCTTAGATTGAAGACATTTTTAGAATGAACTTTGTGAGAACAACGCACATGGCCTCAGCATCGCAGGACTAGAGAGGACTCCAAACAACAACACAGTTTTGTTTCTATCACGCAGTCACATGGTGGTGGGATCAGAGCTGTGCTCTGCCAAGCATCACAGGAAGAAATTCGTTACCGTGGGGGTGGTGAGCAGGATGCCCAGAGAAGTTGTGGATGCCCCACCCCTGGAGGGGTTCAAGGCCAGGCTGGATGGGGCTTTGAGGAACCTGGTCTGGTGGGAGGTGTCCTTGCCCATGGCAGGGGGGTTGGAACTCGATGATCTTGAAGGTCCCTTCCAACTCTAACCATTCTATGATTTTATCACCACTATGATTTTATCACCACAGAGGAGAGCAGAAGAAGGAGAGCTCCGAGACAGGGAGATCACAAGGCAGCATTTGATATGGTGCAATACATGGATAAGGTGGGATCGGATGGGAAAATTTTAAAGGTGCAGCACTTCATTATTTAGAACTTCTCCAAAGGAACGAAAATCTTGCAGGAGGTCAGCAATACACTCACTACCTCTCAGGTCATCACACCATCATGACTGTGGATCTGGGAATAGTATATTTTAACAGAGTTTCTGGTAGACTCCCTGTGGAACTCATCTCTCCACATTTCCAGAACCGCTTTAGAGAACAGGAGAGAATTTCGCCCAATTGTGCAGGGCAACTTTAAGGCTGTTGTGGAAGAGAGTTTGCCCGGTATCCACCTCTCTGTATTGGGAGGACATGCTCAAAAGGAGAATAGAGCAGGTGAGGAAAGTAACTTGGATTGACCCTCCCTTCTCAGGAACACAGAGATGAGGGGACTGGAGCTGCTGGGGAGTAACATGGTCCAAACTCCAATACCTCTAATTCAGAGGAGAAGGCAGCAGATCCTGTACACACCTGTAGCATATCTCGTCCAAGAGGAAGGATAAGATGAAATGTTCATCACTAGTGGTTGTTTCATGGACTGGTCAGTGTCAATTTGGCTCTCTAATTCTTGTATACCATATATGCATATATATAGCCTACTACATCTGTTCAGAATGTACATTATATATTATAGGCTTTTAAAATACTATATACACTCAGAACTTTGAAATGCTTTTCCTAGGCTGTCCATGCCGAAAGCAGAGATGAATCTAACAATGTCGCTATTTAGGATAAAATTGCCTGGCTTTGATGGGAAGAGAAGACTTGCCAAATCTGGGAATTCCCTTCCCGCTGTCACAATTAAATCTATGTGGAAAAACAATTTTAAGAAAATAACAGACTGGAGTAAATTGCTGAGAGTGTGATAGTAGAGACAGAAATATTACAATAGAAATATTCCCTGTAAAAATAGCCAACCACATTTGGTTAAATCTCAGTCAGCTCTACCAAACCACACGCAACTCCTGTGAGTCTTTGCTGAGAAGCAGCACGGGCTGGAAAAGTGTCAGAGTTAAAAAAGCTCAACCTCCCCAAACTTTGCAGCAAGCATGGGTCAGGTCAGCTTGTCCTTTCCCACACTCCTGGACACCATTTGGAGGTTAGCACAACGTGGGACACGTCCCCAGTAGGTAGTCTGGACACAGTCATCCTCTTTGAGAGAAGAAAAAGAAAGAGTTTGAAAGCTGGAGAGCAGCCTCTAGCTTGTTTAATTTGCTAGGCCAGCCTCAGGGATGCTAACCATGGAGTATTATTGTCTTATTGTCCAGCTATGTGAGAAGGAGGTCAGTCCCTCAAGGGCACAATGCACTCCACATTTCCCAGATTAGACTAAATTATTGTCTTCCCACCAAATATGATGTTAAGAAGCTGATGAGAAGGTTTTAGGAGTGGTTATAAGGAAATACTACACCCTGAACCGCTGGTTATTCATAGTGAATAAGCTAGTAGGAAAGTGACATAGCTAGTGGGAAAATTTTCTCAGTACTTAGAGAAGTGGGGTTTATTATTTGATAATCTAACTCCTGTGGACGTTGTCTTCCACACAGGAACCCTAACCAAGAGTAAAGGTTTACCTTAAGAATATCTCAGTGCCACAGAGGACAGCAGCAGATCAGAAGTGTTCCCTGTGTATTTCCAGTAACGTTGGATCATAAGAAAGAATTCAAATGGTATATTTTCTTGCAAGTTCCCTGCTATTGCAATAGTCAGAACAAGTGCTTGAGAGAGCAAACCTCTGGCTGGGCACCAACAGAAACAAAGCACGAATAAATCTGTCCACACCATGCATGTGGACAGGCTGCATAAAGAAGATGCTGTTCATATCTTATCAGAGATGTGGAAGATCTTTGTCTTAGGAAAAAGTCAAGTTAGGAGTTGAGGATTTTTTTTTTTTCAATTAAGCCATATCTTTTGAACACAGAGATTTTTAATCATAAAATAACACCTGCAATGACATATAACAATAGCTGTTTTCTATTAGTCAGGGTTTTGCACAATAAGGCTTTTTGTTTGGGAAGGAAAATAATGATACTCTGCTATGCCAACCTTTTTTATTAAAAAAGAAGAAAGAAAAAGATAGACTTCCATTGTGAGAGATTATTAAAAAAATCTCTTTTAAAGTATAATCATATTGGTTCATTTTAACTGTTATGAATAATCTATTCTATTCAAATATATTAACAACTGAAGAGCATGGCTCCTTTTTCCCCACTTTCTTCCTGTGCATTTATACTTTTGTCATGGTCAAAGCAATTAAACTTTACTCTCCTGACATGACCAGCTGCCTGGAAGCCTAGGAGAGGAACAAGCTGACAAGAGAGAGTGTGATTTCAAAGGCAAAGTGCTGAGGTGAGAGCAAAGAAGAAACACTCAAATGCCATTTCTTCAAATGAAGGATGCTGGGGGATGTTCATCAGCATTCAAAAGAATATATGCTGGGAGACATCCATCCCTTGCTCACTGCAGAAGTGTGTATGAAAGCTGGTGAATTCTACTTGTATTGCTTATTTTTAGTGACCACTATTTTGATCAGCACAGCAATGACCGAACTGTAGACCTCCAGCACATGGATCTATAAAGCTGGAGCATTTATGGTATCTTCTCTGGGAGGTTATGACTGTCTACAGAGTAAGGTAACAGCAGCTCATAACTAATGTTCCCTTAGAGGTGGATTCACCTCACCTGAGTGCAGTGGACTAAGCATCTATGGCTCACCTTCTAAGCCTATGCAGGCCTATGATTCATCTCCCTAAACATAGGGTTTGGGTGTTATTTGAGATGACCTAGACCATCCTGCCTGGCTGCTGATCTAGAAGGTCACAGTGCTCACAGGGGCAGGTTTTGTCTCTACTGGCCTCCTATGAATGTTTCAAAAACCCTCAGTAATCTCCAGCAGCACCATATTCCTTCATTAAGGTGACTGAATCAAGCCCTTGGACCTTAGGAACTATCACAGGCACTTGGGCAGCTAACTCATGAATAAACTGCCTTTGGCCTTTGAATTGTCTTCATTTCTCCTGAGAGCTGTGACGTGCAGTACAGACAGTTTCAGCTGAGTCAGACACCTCTGGGCCCCATTGGTAGTCAGAGAGAAATAGGCTCCTCTACAGCATGAGTTTTCGAGCCTGATTTTGGATGATGGAGATCTTCTTCCAAATGTCTAATCCAGGCAATATAAACTCACAAGGAATTGTCTCTAACTACATGAAAATTGTGTTTTCCTTTTCCAGGTATAATGAATGATTTAGACAAACCCTTCTGACATTCCCAAGAGAAGGGTTAGTTTAGTGCCTTGTATCTAGGACTGAGTATTTCTTGGCTAAGAAGACCTCTAAGTCACAAGCCAGGGTTTCATTCAACCCCAGGTGCCTCAAAAAGTAAGCTGAATGCCAGCCCCAAGTCAAGGTCATGGAAATGGGGATTCAACAGGATGCTTTAGAACACACTGAGCCCCTCACCATAAATTGGAGGTATAAGAGAAAGACAACACGTCAGCCAGGGACTGGAGCTCCCCTCCTGGCCTTCAGCATTAAGTTGGTGGGTCTTCCTCTTCTCCATTAATTTGCTTCCTTCCCTTTCCAGGTGAGCTGTGCTTCCTCAAAGAAAAGTGATTATCCCTCACTAAGGTGCTTCCAGCTGGACCTGGTAAATGTTCTACCATTACAAATAATAAAAACAGGCTAGAAAGGCACAGAAGTCTAACACATCACCTGCGCACACAGACTCCTCAAAGGATAATGCAGAAACCTTCCCCAATTGCACTGTCTTCATCTCTATCATTTCTTAATATCTCCATTTTTCATCAAAACCCTCTGTCTGCCTAAAACCACAGCCCTCACAACTGAGTTAATTCTACAGCAGTGGATCTCATTCATATGTAAAAATATATCAAATGATGTGCCACTGTTTTTAAATAAGCGTACTCTGGTTTCTTCCTAACAATTTTTTCTTCCTAATGTCACGCAGTTATTCTAACAGTTGTTTAATGTAAGAATAAGAAGTCATGATAAATGGAAGAAAATCTGTGAAATGGCACCCTGCCATTTCTCCCTTCCTCCCAAACCATTGCAAACCCAATAGTTTCTCACATACTGCCAAACCACTAGTCTAAAGAGCTTGGTGGAACGCTATTTCTGGTTTCCCCCTGGTGTAGAAGAGCCACTGGCCAGCAAAAAACCCCAGAATTTTCCAGAGTCAAGCACCAAAAAAGTTGTGTCATTGAATTCTGGACAACTGTGGTACGTGTCTGAGCACTGAGTGACTTCTCTAGACTCCCCTTTGAGGTGCCATGGAGATAAGTGGGCATTTGTAGAACACATGACCATATTGTTGGGGTTTTTTTTAAGCCTACAGTCAGGTGAGACGAGTTGCATCCTAGAAGTGTTTAAGGGGAGCCACTATAAGGATATCCACATTTGTGCTCTGGAAGTATTTCATTCCTACCCTGCCATCTCATTTAGGAATAGAGGCCACAGACAAGGAAACACCAATGACAAACATGAGGTGGAGAAGGATCACTTAAGACCCAGGGTGCTGGTGTGGGAGTCACAGCTCACCATGAATCACAGGCAAAGTGTGTCTGGGACCCTGCCCCTTTCCTCTAAATTCAGCACCTAACTCCTGCCCAAATGTCTTCAGTGATCCATCCCTTGAAATGTGAATGATCTTTTAGGACAAAACATGAGAATTTTCTCTGAAAGCAGCCAGTTAACGTTTTGCCATTCTTCTACGTGAGTGTTATCTTAACTTTCCCTTTCAGCACCTAGTTCTGAAATTATACTCATTTTTTTTCTGAATCAGAAAATTGTTTCCCAGATGAAATAGATCCTTAACAAATCACCACATTAAACATTTTCTTCTACTATTAATTATAAATTAGGCTGTTCGCTGATGAGAAGCAGCACATATCCTTTTAACTGGAGACTCTTACAACCTGCATGCAACAGTAAATATCCCCATAATTCAGATGCATTCGCTCTTTCCTTATATTCGTGAGCTGGAACAATTGACCCTCTCTGCAGACATCACTTCCAGGATAGACACAGCCTGGCAACCTGCCGAAGTTGTCAATTGGCTCCTGTTGTGTTCCCTGTCTGGAGATCTTGCAGACAAAACCTGCCAAAGTGAACAGTTTTCCTCCTTATCGTAATGCCAAGATCCCACAAGGTTTTTGTGAAAGCAACGGTTTGTTTTTCATCCTTCTCCCCTCCTCTACTATGTGGCTTAACTACTTCATGCTTTGGGAACTCGACTCCTCCTCTGGAGATTTTTTAACTTCAGTAGTGGTAAAAATCTAGTAAATGGTGTACTCACTATCACAGGACAGACTTCTTGTCTAATGTCAAGGCCATGATGCTTCAACTTCTTTTGCCAGAGGGAAGTTGGGATGTGGAAGTTTCCAGTTACTTAAATGGAAATTGCACTGTGATTTCCTGATGTTAGTTATAAATGCATCTGTTAAATTTGCATATTACATTTTTAAATTGGAGCATCATTCTTAGGCACTCAAAGGGGACAATTCTGAAGCAAGATTTTATTAAGTCCTCACATGAAATCCTGAGACTGAGACCGTGCAGTCCAATGGATGGCAAGGAAAAACGATAGCAAATAACGTGGGTTTGATTGTTTGGGGAGAGGGGTCAAATGTTACGTCTTTCTCTGGTTTATGCAACTGCCATGGGTGATGGCAAGGCAGACAGGGTGACTGTAATTTCTAGAATGGCTGGGTGTAAAACTTGATAAAAAGCTGACTGATTAGAGGTACTTCCCAGCTAATGACCATCAATTAATGCTAATCTCCAATGACTGGCAAAGAAAATAATGGATTACTGCTGGCTACACTGTGCTGTCTGCACAGATTAAATGACTTTCCTCTCTGCACTCCTGAATAAAGCAAAGAGTGAAGAGTATCAGAGCAAAATTCAGAGACAAGGCTGCTTAATCTGGAGCACCCTATTTGTGTTGACCATGAGACTCTGTGCTACCTGGTCCCACCACTTGCTCACCTTCCGGCAATTAGGACCCAACACCATGCTCTTCTCAAATCACTGATTACCATGGGAAAAATTTGTCTCAGTGATACCTTCTTCCCTGATGCATGTACCATAGGCTATGACATTGTCATCTCCTGGGATGATGGGCTTCAGATTTGTCCTTGGCTAAAGCTACTACTTATAAGTCTCACATTCCCATCAGACACTCACAGGACAACCACATCCAAATACCTTCTAGAGGCATGGCTCTGGCGCAGCAGAACAGGTCTCTACTAGACCAAGGAACAGATAGTCATCTGTTTCATGTCTCCTTTTCATACCCTCTGAAAGACAGGCAAAGCTACAAGTAAGCAATTCTACTTGCCCTTGGGACAGGCAACAGCAGGACCCTTCAGAGAAGGGGACCACGGGACCATGTTACCTACTTGACATCAGTCATGCAGGGTTGGCCCCGCTGGAATGCCTCAGAGGTGGTTCCAGAGGCTCCCCACAGACCCTAAAACCAGACACTGGCAGGAGATCCCAATCTCCAATACCCAGTGCAAGGGCACAGACAAGTCCTCCAGGAGCTGCCCTCCAGCTCAATTGGAGTTACTATGGGCAAAGCTTTCCATGAATGGGCCTTAGTTTTCATACTGTCTGTGCCATCTGCCCAGCTATGCCACCTTTTTGGGAGCCAGCTTATCAGTTACCAGCTGCCTTATCGGCTTCTGGGGAACACCAAATGCACTACTGCCAACTGGAATCAGAGCAAATTTCAGTGTACATGCTGTCTAGGACTAATTAGAAAATAATTGTTCCTAGCAAGGAATGTCATGAACGTCAGCTGTATTCATTGTCTTTTTGGAGCACAGATCATGAGATCCCAAAGTTTAACAAATAGCCTTTTTTTCATACAAACTGCCTGGTACATGCCATTTGAAATGAGGAGACCTGAATAGGGAACTCTTTTGAGAGCACCTCCGGTATATAAGGGAGCCCAGATGGAATGAAGTAACTCAGAAGAGCTGACACGTCACATACTCAGGAGGTTCCTAATTCAATTTTTTTAGTACCATGGAAATATTTTTTTCAAGGCCCTTTGCTACTGAGATCTCCTCCTCTCTCTCAGCAAGTTCTCAGATGACACCAAGCTAAGCAGGAGCATTGATTCACATGAGGATAGGGAAGCTCTACAGAGAGACTTGGATAGGTTGGATCATTGGGCCATTAACGGTATGAGCTTCAACAAGGCCTAGTGCCAGGTCCTGCACTTGGGCCACACCAACCCCATGCACCACACGGGCTGGGGGAAGTGTGGCTGGAGCTGCCTGGCAGAAAAAGACCTGGGGGCTTCTAACTGACAAGCGGCTGAATGTGAGCCAACAGCGTCCCCAGGTGGCCAAGAAAGCCAATGGCATCCTGACTTGGATTAGAAATAGAGTGACCAGCAGAAGTCGGGAGTTGATTGTCCCCCTGCACTCAGCACTGGGGAGGCCACACCTGGAGTGTTGTGTCCAGTTCTGGGCACCTCAACACAAGAGAGACATGGAAGTGCTGGAGCAGGTGCAGAGGAGGGCAACAAAGCTAGTGAAGGGCCTGGAGCATAAATCTTATGAAGAGCAGTTGAAGGAGCTGGTACTGTTTAGTTTGAGGAAGGGGAGGCTGAAGGGAGACCTCATGACTCTACAACTACTTGAAAGGACACTGTAGAGAGGTTGGTGCTGGTCTCTTCTCGCAGGTCATTAGTGACAGAATGAGAGGGAATGGCTTCAAGCCCCAACAGGGTGGGTTTAGACTGAACATTGGGAAAGAATTTTTTCACAGAAAGAGTAGTCAGGCATTGGAATAGGCTGCCCCGGAAGGGGGTTGAGTCACCATCCCTGGACATGTTTAAGAGTCATTTAGATGTGGTGTTGGGGAGAACTTTGTAGAGTAGGGTAGAGGATTGGAGTTGATCGTCCCAATGGTTTTTTCCAACCAAAATGATTCTATCATTCTCCTTGTTGATTTCCCTTCCTCCTGGCAGACAGTAATAAAAATGGGGAGAAGCTTTACATTTCTCCGTCATCACCAAAAAAGCAGAGATAACTAGAACTGTTCCTCTAAAATGATTAGTGCTCCACAACCCTCCCTGTGTTTTCAGCCTACTAATTATCAACATTTTTCTTCCTGTCAGCTCACAAAAACATTCATTACCATTTGACACGTCTTTTGTGGCACGGTGTTAGTAGAGGAATGCAGCCCAAGACAATGCTGAAAAAGTAGCGTTGGCGAGATCATGGTCCCCTCCCACACTCCCGCAATTCCTGCGGGTCACACAAAGAAACAGGAGTCAGTTGTTGCAAACCTGGTTAAATGTGACTTGCAAATGCAGAAACAAAGACACATGTGAGGCTTCTGTGAAAAGTGTCCAATGCCCAAAGGCTGGAACAGCTGGAGGGAGGAAAATTCTGTCGAAAGAAAATATCTTGCAAGTAGCTGTCTCCATCTGAGTTAGCCACCTTCAGACCTTCTGAAGTCAGCAGAGATCTTGTCAGTTTGGTCAACGGGTCCCGAGGCACAGTTCAGATGTGTGCTTCGGCATCAGCCAAGACAGGCCAGATGAATCGTTAATGCAAAAGCGACTCCTTTCTCTTTTGCTGACAAAGGAGTCTACAGTCATTAACTCAGCTGCACGCTTTGTTAGGATGGACAGTTGCTTCCCATATATTGGCTTTATTTTGCAATTGTCTTGATCACTCCCTCTATGCAGCATGACTTAACATTTCTGCTGTTCCTGCGTTCCTGGAGACCTGTTACTCTGTTTCACTCACTACTACACTGCTTGAAATGACATTATTATGGGGAATTTCAAGTTTCTTTGAGAGGAGAAAAAAAAAAAATCATGGAAGTGCTTTTGCCTTTGTTTTTTTTTTAAAATAATTTTCAACAGTTTTCATGATTTCAGTGAGCAGTTTAACTTAAGCTTTTAAGCTTTGGCTTTTTCAACCAGTATCTCTAAGGAGCAGCTGACACAAGCCTAAGTCTGGCTGATTTCACAGGTCCTGTTATCTTTGCTTTGGATAAAAACATCTACTGATAAAAACATACCGGGATATCCCAAATCCTGGCAAGCATTTTCTCTCCTGACTGATGTTTTTCTCAAAAAGAGGTCAAGGTCTACAAGTTACTGAAAGACCCAGTTTGTCAGACTCTTGCTATAACCAATGTCCTCACTTGGGTCTTCCAGTGAGTCCCCAGGAAAATGCTCTTTTCTGCACCTGTGTCAGTGAGCAAAGGGGTCTCCTGAATGAAAATAACCCTCTGAGGGGACATTTGGATAGGATGGAAGTAATTATATTTTGTATAGGCACACCAGATCAACATGTACATTTTTACTCCTATCAAAGAACGTATTTAGGTGTCTAAATGTAGGTGTTTTACTGCCTTTTGTGCAGCCTTGAGGTATTCAAGGTACCCACAAAGGGAAGAGAGATGTGAGACAGAGCCTTTGGAGACTTGTGCTTCCCTGGAGCAAAAGTTGGAACCTGCTGGGGCAGAGCATCTCAAAAGATGTTCAATGTTTGTGTTTAATCCACAGAGCCAACACCACACTATCTTTCTACATCAGCCTCACAGACATCAATGAGACCCTTTACAGACCAAGGTTAGGACTTGATCTTACCTCCCTTTGGTGGTCTAGGTGTCTAATCTAAGCCAGATGTCCATGGCCCCTGTATAATCAAAGGAGGGAAAAGAGATGTTCTAGAGGACATCTCAGCCCACTTATCTTAAGCACATTATCTTGGAGTGGGCTAAGATTTTATATCTTTTCTTGACAACAGAGGGACCCTGATGACTACTTAGAGCCAAGACTGCCTCAAAAGGTCTGGAGTTAGCTCAGGTGATCTGTATCCCAACGTGCTGCTCAGCGTGAGCAAAGTTACTCAGGCTCTGATGCAGCAGACCTGGAAGGAAGAGCCAGGGCAGCAAGAAGGAAAAATAGGGAGGCAAAACCTGGAAACAGTCTGGGAACGTGGCTGGGAACATGGCACCTCTGTGGACTGTTGCTGGATAAACAGCCCCATTTGTTTCCACTTTGCAGAAGCAAAGTTGGAAAAACACCATGTCTCCACTTTGGAAAAGCAGCCTGAAATATGCTCCACTAAACAGACACAGCCCAGCGTCCCTCACAAACAGAAACTTTAGGAGCTCATTAGCAAGCAAAATGTGTGGCACCTGATTGCCACTCTGTTTGCTTTGTAATTGACTTTCACTGCCCAGCCTGTGATACGCCAGTGACCATTGGCTTCATAGGAAGAGCGCTGCCCAGTGTGATTACACCAGCCATTCCCTCACAAATGAAAATCACACACTGTGAGATGCCGTAGAGGCTGGTAAAGTTGTATTCACCAGGAGCAACAACAGAAGAAGGGCTACACACTGGCTGGCCACACCACAGGGTCAGAAGGAGAGGTTTCATTACGAAAGAAGCCTCTTTTGGTGGACAGGCTGAGGTGACATCAGAAAGGCTGCAACATAAATTCTCCTTCCTCATGAAAGAAAACACAAGGATTTATTGACTGGGGAGGCTGGAGCTTCTCCATCACTGGAGGTTTTTAAGCAGGTGTTAGACATCCCAGAATAACATGAGCAATTCATTTCACACGCGAACGATTTAAAGATAGGTTAATTTGTATAAAGATATCTCAGTGTAAAAACCTGGAGGCAAAAGGAATGTAATGGCACTGCTTCCAGACCACATAAAAGAAAGGGAAGCTCCTAGCCAGGATGAGTCACTGGTTTCTATTTAGCCATTCAGAAAGAACTTGTCACTAGCAACAATATAAAACTCTTTTAAAACAATTCTTAGAGTGAATTAAAGCTCTGTAGGCCTAGGGGGACATGGCACTTAGGTGTCAGACCTGGGTGTCATGCCCTCTCCCCTGCACACACCCAGGAAAGTAAATTTGGGATTAATTTCCAGCATTCCATTAGTGCTTTACAACATGGAGGAAAATTGCTTCCTTACTCCGGGCCTTGGTTTCCTCACTGGTGAAAGTGGAGATACTGGCACTGACCTTCACTTCCCAGTCCTCTGCCAGGGAGTAGCAAGAGTGGGGCATCCCTGCAGGGGTTTCAAGGGAGGATTCGAAGCTGACTGTGGACCACAGTGGTTTGGGGTACCACCACTTGTAAAGCTACCTAAGAAAGGCTGAGGAGAGGGCAAGCCAGTAGGGTTGTTTTCCCAGTCTCCAGTGATCTGCAGTGCCTGGATGCCAGAGGGCTACTCCCTACACAGCAGCTCCGGTTATTATGATGGCAGAAACTTGCTCCCCTGGACCACTGTCCTCTACAAGCAGATCAGACACAGCTACTGAGCCAATTCCCCTCGCAAGGGTGGCACAACCACAGGCAGGTTCGGATCCTGCTGTCCTGATTTCAGGGGTTGATCCCCAGGTCAGGAAGGAAAAGAAATGTCTGTATTTTGGGGTCTGGAGACTCCTACCCAAGGAGGATCCTTTTCAGCCTCTGGCACCATGCTGGGTGTAGGACATGGCATGGGGCTGGCGCTTTGCAGAGCAGACACTTGAGCAAACAGAGGCTACCTGAAGGACAGCACAGACACCCACACAAATTACCATGACAGAAGAGCTCTGATCTAAGCAGATTTTGAGGACTAGAAGATCAGAGTCTATCTTCTGCTTAAGTATTATACTTCAAGATCAATGGAAAGAGCCTAGTCTCCCACTCCGGTGGAAGCCAGTATTAAACTTCTCATTGACTTCAACAGCAGAACAACAAAGCTCTAGCAATTCAAAGGTTTCTTTTATGGTGCTTATCCTGTTAATAAGCACCATCTGTTCCTTTCACCAGGGGAGCCTTCCACTGGTTTGCTACCAGCAGTTTGCTCTCCAGGGATGTAGCCCATCTTTATAAAATAACAGCAGTTTGCCTACACAGGCGGAGAGGGGGGCGACAGCTTTCCACCACACAGAAGTAACCCTGAAGAAGCAACAGGGCACCTAGCTTCCAACAAAGGTGTTGGGCTTGTGTTGAAAGTCCTCACATTTTCAGTTCTGCGGCACAAACCGCTAACTCAGCCCAGTCCTCAGAGCAGGAGATGAGTGCTTCACACTAAATGAGGCTTATTATCACACAATTAGCATTCGCATCAGTTAGAGAGTTGTAGAAGTCCTTTGTGGAACCCAGAATAGAGTTCTCACTATTTTTAAAGCTGGAACAACCCTTAGAGCACAATTGCAATTTTGAGGGATTGAAAACTGTAGAAGTTTGAAGCATCCAAAAGCCATCTGGACATGGTCCTGGGCAACCTTCTCTAGGCAGCCCTGCCTCACAGAGCCTTTGACCAGATGTCCTTCAGAAGTCCCTTCTAACCTCAACCATTCTCCGTTTCTGTGAAATCCCTTTAAATACAGGAATATACTATCTGTTCAACTTCAATCAAAACAGGAGATAGGTGATTACTCAGAGCTTCACTTTAAGGTACGTTTCCATATTCTCCATTTTACTGGAGAAAAAAATTGATATTGCTGTGGACACCCCCCCATCCACACACAAATTGAGTCTATCTATGACCTATAAGACAAATGAAATAAAAGGTGCAAAACCAAGTCTTGCTCTGAATTCCCATCACAGCCCAGAGCAAAACCAAACTCCAGGAAAACAAGACACAGTCAGGTATCAATCATGTGCTCAGATACAACACCACCTTTCAGGACTTCACTTAAACAAGGTAGAAGAAGTATCTTTGGTACTTACACCTCACGTAGGGATGACCACTCACTGCTGCTCTCCAACCATCCAAAGGAGCAGCTTCAGGCACGAGGAAACAGCTCCTGTGCATCACCTCTTTAAAGGAAAATGTTTTCTTCACAAGCTGCAACTTATAGTCCTTGCCACTGGTTATACCACCTGCCATTACTAAGAAGAGTGTGGCTCCAACACCTGTGTGACTCACCTGCAAGTAGTTGCAGACAAATGACTCTTCACCCCCGCCTCAGCTGGCTAGAGAAGCTCAGATCTCTCAATTGCCCTGCAGGTTTTCCAAGGCCCCTCAGATTTATAGTTCTATCAGGCACTTAATCTGGTGTCAACTGCTGATTTCCTAAGAGTAGCTCTGTCATACGATCTTAGGATCTCAAGATAGCTCAGACTGGAAGAGACTTTAGGAGGCCTTCAGCCCATCCTCAGCTATGAGGGCAAAGCAGGTTGCTCAGGGCTTTATCCAGCTGGGTGTTGAATATCTGCAAGGATGGGCACTGCACAACCTCGCTGGGTCTTCTCATGAACATGGTGGAGTAAATGGGATTGTGGCAACTCTTGGTGGCCTCTTCTTATCGCTAGCTGCTGGTCAGCCACTAAGGCAGTGATCCATATCCTTGCCTTATGGTGGCCAAGGGTATGGATCTTGGCTTCACACTGCAGACCAGTACTAAAAAAACCCATTTATTTCACTTTCTGTTGCTAGATGATAACAGGTCTCTTGCCCTTCTCTGGTGCTTTCAAACAAGCTGATTCCAAGAGCTTTGAATTAATTGCGTAGAGAATGAAATCAGGTGTTCAAAAATCAATGCTACTAAGGTTAGTTTCACAACCGCTCTGCTCTTGCAAAGAATTAGTGTTGAATGCCAACATTTTGTTAATTTTGAAAGCCAGTGCTTGCTCGAGATTTTGCTTCGAATGAAGGATTTGGCTTGCTCCAAAGAAAATGGGGAAAGCACGAGACATACGAGAAGGTGTTTCTAATGCTCTGCAGAACTCCAGCTGCCTGACAGCATATCATAGCCCACACCGACTGAGCGGCTAATGAGGAAACAGGGCTTTTTTCATTCCCAGCCCTGTTCTCTGACCTTTAAAACATCATCTCCTTTGAAGTAGCATATGAAATACAAGAACCGGGATGCCACTCATTTTCTCCACCTCTAAAAAAAGTGTAAGAAAACAACCCTTAAATGTCAAAAATCTCTTCTTCCCTGAGTAGGCACCCAATAAATCCTCCTGACTACTGTAAGCTCACGCTGCAAACTCCTGCACTCTGGAAACTTTACTGTGACTCCTTTCCTGGGCAAGATGCTAAATATTTATAAACAGCTGTCAAGAGCTGTTTTCTGGGTCTCTCACAATGGGTAGCCGGCAGTGATGTGAAGCCTTGGGGACACAGAGGATAAAAACACCTTGGGTGCCTCTTCAGGGTGGTGGATGAATCACTAGGAGCATGAGAGTTACTGCTCCTAAACGTCCTTGAGCTCAAAGGCTCCCAGACACTTTTCTTGACACATTGGCTTCCACGTCCTGCTGTAACTCCACAAGACCTCGTTACTGCATCTGCAAGTTTGGTTTTTAAGGCTGATTGGCTAAAAGCACACCCTAAACATGAAAGCAGCTAGGCTTTGAAGGATCAACATGAAGATTTTCATTCCACCAGCCTTTCACATACTTAGAGTTAAATTTGTGAATGGTTCTCTAGACCTTTGAGGAAGTCACAAAAGCTGATGAGAGGTTGTGTTTGGATTGCCCTCTTCACCAGCTAGTTGGTCCTCTGAAGATAAAAATACTTTGAACATGTGAGCACTGCTACCCTCTAAAACTGATTTCATTATCCTTATTAAGTCGTGTAGGCTTTATATCTATATAGAAATCCTGATTACCCTTTCTCAAGTGGAGTGAACAAGTTTGAGAAGGGTGATAGGCAAGATCAGAGAGGTGAAACCAAACTGCACCTGAAAGAAGAAATAGCTGTCCCATGCCAAAGGAAGACTATCCTCTAAGCATAGAGTGAGCATTTCAATATGGGGTTACTGTTTTCCTTGATCCAGGGGACTGGGTGATGCTCCTCTCTTGGAAACTGTCCTTACCACATGGAGGATGTATCTAGGGAACGATGCAAGAAGGAAGGAAATATTCTCTACACTAAAAGGCAAAGAAAGATGAGTGCAGCAGGACAGCCTAGGGGACTTGGTTACACATTTATTAGCAGCTCTCCCACAGCTGCTCATAGTTCTCAGGGCTGTATGCAGCAGGGTGCACTGGGCTTCCCCCAAGCCCTGCATGTTGTGCCATGAGGGGGAATAACACCTCCTTGACCTCCTGGTGGGTAAATTCACACCTGCCTCTCCCTTTTAGTCTCCATTGACAAATTCCAGGGAGGAGTGGGGTGGGCAAGAGCCAGGAGAAGAGGGGAGCTAGCACATCAGGGTTTTGTCCTTTGGGCAGGAGGCTGACAGCAGGGTTTACATGGAAATATGTGCACATCTGCATCTGAGACAGCCTTCCTAGGTAGGATGCAGAAATCAAGTCAGGGTGGTTCAGGGTGTGATCCATCTCAGCCTAAGGCAGATGTCTAAATTAGAGCAGATGCATCATACCCTTGAATTTCCTCCAATGAATATAAGCTCCTTTCACTACTAGGGAGCCTAGCTCTGCTGCAGGTTTGTGAAAGCAAAGGCTTTACCTTCCCAGCTCCCCACGCTGTTCTCCAGAAAGGGAAACTGAGGCACTAGCACAGACCAGACTCATGCCCAGGCTCTCTTCTATAATCTGGACTTGGTAGACATCTACAGTCCTAGGGGTAAATACTTGTTTAACTCTCAGTGGGACATTAGGAATCAAAGACATCGGGGAGCAAGTAGTGCTCACTGCTGAAGTAGCTACAACTTCATTGCCCGTGACTAGGGGCAGGGAGGACCTAAGGGTTTTATCTGTGGCAGGAGGAGGAGGCCAGTAGAGTAAGAGCACTGGGTAGCAGCTGGTGCACTGGGAAGGCTGCTCCATTAAGTAGCAGATCCCTGCTGCCTTACACCAACTTCTGAGATGCTTCTCTGCTCTGCTACTGATGTGCTCTTCAACCTTGGGCATATCATTTAGCCCTGACTATTTTTTTTGTGTTATGATGGGGTTGTCCTTTGGGAAGGAAAGTTGCCACCAGGGTGAAGGGAGCGGGTCTCAGGGGATGAAAGGGCAACTGGTGCAGAGTCCCAAGGTAGTCCCAAGGTCCTTGTAGCATCCCAGTTTCCTGCTCACCACTAGAAGACACAGAGATGTTTGAGCAATGGTGACAGCACTTGGGGCTCAGTGAACAGGGCAAGGTGGGGTTTCTGATTTGGGGGTATCACAGCCATAATCCTTTCTTCTCCCTCTTGACAGGAGCCCTGCAGTCACCCTGCATCTCTCCCTGGGAAAACAAAATGAAACTACTGAGACTTCATATACGAGAAGCCTGTTGCTTGAGGATGGGTCTCTGTGATCTGGCCAGGCGTAAAATCAGTGCTGGACCCATTTGTGCTTAAACAAATTTTTCATTTCAAGCCCTTATCAGTTGGGCACGGAGGGTATGGAAGGCACCACAGACACCACAATTATTTTCATGGCAGCAGGACAGGAAACCGTGGGCTTGAGCTGCACAATGAAGCTGTAGGAGATGAGAGCTAAAAAAAAGGAAAGCTTTCCTTCCAAATAAGATGCTCAAAAGTAATTAAGGAAAAGCGGGGTGGGGGGGTGGGGGGTGGAATAGCAAGGAAAATTACTTGTAATTTAAACAATATATTCTCCTTCGTCACAGTTGCCTTACTGTGAGAGTTGTTTCCTAAATTAATAAAAAAAAAATCTCTAGTGTAGCAAGGCGGCTAGGGGCTCTCTCAGCTGGCACGTATCGTGTTTGCAAATCTTGGGAACCATCACGGACTCACCTGAACAAATAACTGGGCTTCCTGTTCCCTTATCTCCCCTTGTTGCTTGTCCAGCTCTCCTGCACTGTGTGTACCCAGCACAACAAGCCACCGCGCGCCCTCAAGCCCCCTGATGTGATTAACTGTGGCATCTTTAATAAAACCCGCGGCAATATTTTCTTCTAAAGCAGAGTGAAGATTTCATTTCCCCCTCCTCCTCTATTTTGCCAAATTCCATTTTTATTTCATTGTATAATTAATCAGGCACTGGAACATATGACAGCTCAGCTTAAATTTAGTTCTCACTTCTCCCATGCAGCCTTGTCGGATACAGTCAAACACAGACTTGGATTTGTCTGAAAAACAACACAGAAGTCACCAAACTGGATCAGAACTTTACTCCATCAAGGCTAACATCTTGTCTCCAATGGCAACGAGCCTCAGGCATGTCAGAGAGCAAGAGGTGCACCAGGCACTGAAGGAGAACGCAATACCGAAACACGGCTTGCCCAGAGGGGAAGGTGTTCCCAACCCTGGTGGTCCTCTGCCGTGAGAGGGTGGCTGTGCCCTGCACCTGAAGGACACACACACACACAGAGACACAGACACACATCCCTTCTACAGCCTGGATAGCTGCTGAGCTTTGTGTTCACTCTGGAGCACCCACGGGATAGTCCAATTTCCTTGGACCTTGACCAACCAGGTGAAAAAAATGGTGTGTGTAAATCCTGGAGGCTGCCAAAGTCTTAGACCTTGTGAAAGCATCAGTGGGTATCGTGGGACAGATTATGTTCTGCAAAGTGCAGAACTCCAGGCAGCAAAAGATAAAATCTGAGATCGTTTCAGTCCTATACTGACCTCTGCGTCAGGGAAAGGCAGCATAGAGCTTGCTGGTGTACAGAACCATGAGCTTTAATTGTTTTTTACCCTTTCCCCACATAGGGTTTCTTCCCCAGTATTTCAGTGTCTACACATTTCATTTATTTCATATTCCCACTAGACACCAAACATGTGCAAGGTGGTTGTCAGCACCACTGCACTAACTTGCCTCTGCTCCATGATCCCCTCCCCAGCTCCGTGTGGGTCTGTTCCTCCAGGCTATCATTCCTACACTTGGATAAGCTGGACCTTTGTCTTGCCTCTTGGTCACCTGATATGAAGAAACATCTCCCAGAGCAGAAGGGAGCTTGAACATGCCAAGCTAGCCCCTGTATTTTCTTGGACTGATTGTCCTTGTCAAGACATCAGGTCATGATGGTGTGGTTAGAGGATTTGGTAGGTGAAGGGTTTGGAGAGCTGGGGTATGTTTGATAGGAAGGGGGATGAGGAGAGGAGCATAGTGATGAGATCCTTGTCTGGGGAGACACTGGGAAGAAGTTCTAAATAATAGCAAATAGAGACAAATACATATATTTGAGAAAGAGAAACAAAGAGTCAGGAGATAAACAAAACACATTCACGCATAAATTCATACATACTACCTAAATTCCAAGAAGCAAGGAGACCTTATTAGATCAAAAGTGAAGGATTACCTTTTAAAACATACAATAAAACAATTCAAATTGCCAGAAGTGTGAGATTTTTGAAGCAGGAGCACGCTGGGAAGAGCTTTCACTGGCATCTAGTGGTACGTTGGAGAGTCAGTCACTGCAGCGATGGCATGTCTTCAGTTCCAAAATGAGTCCCCTGGGATAGCGGAAGGCTCTGTTCAGACTGGGTGGTCACGGCTTCCAAATTGGGCTTAGGAAGAGGCATTTTTGGATATAGTTAGTCTAACCCTGCACTGATGACTTGTCTATGGACATCTTTTGGGGATGAGCACAAGGCTCTCTATTTTTGACCACATGAGCAAAACCTTGATGTTGTATTCAGCCTCTTCTTTTCCTGGACTTTGGGGCTTTGTATGATCCTGAGGGGACAGCAGGCAGATCTGGTCTACCACAAGGACAGGATGAGCTGTGTGGGGGACTCACCTGGGAAAATGCAGATGTCAATGGAGAGAAACAGGAGCTTTGAGGGCACAAGCTGTCTTTAAGATAAATTGTACCTCAGTGGACAAATGGGCCACCACTGAAATGGCATAATCTCAGCTCCTTCCTCCAGGTCTCTCTGGCAGCAAAGGAGTCACACAAATATTCCCCCCAGGTGTTCCAGGTGAGCCCCACATCCATGTCCCATCTTAGCTTCTCTTCCTCTGTGGTGTCACACACCAAAACAGGGACAGCTGATGGAGCTGCTGACTGGCATCATGCAAAGTGTTGAGACCCAGGGGAGGGCAGGATTTTTTGGAAGGTAGTATGGAAATTAGAAGGATGGAAAAGAGGTGCATGTTGTCTAAGGAGTCCTGCACATGAGGAATCTTGTTTAGCATACCTGGGGTCTACTGAGACCTGTCATAGTGGTCTCTCCTGTCTGTCCGGAACCTGCTGTGGCATTTTTATGCATCAAAGACCTTCAGAAAGGCAAACTTGTGTAACTTCTGCTGTGCCTGTACTGGTATAAAGATGGTGAGATACATGACTTCTTCCTTCACTGGACTGGGATACAGGCTGGCATGTAGGCACCTTCATACTGGTGATGCTGACTCACACTGCTGGTTTGTACTGGAGCAGGAAATTCATCAGCTGACTTTAGCCAAGTCAAATACAGTGTGTAGACCATGTCTGAAATCCAGGGACCCTGTAACCTTGAAATTCTTCCTGTGATCTGAGCCAGGCACCTCACCACTTCCTGCCTCAGTTTCCCTGAATCAGGGAGGGGAATAATAGCACATTTGCAGCCTTGATTTCATATTCAGGACAGGTTTGGAGGTGCTGGATTATGCAGGACTGAATGCTGTTATCCAACCTCAGAGATCCGGGACAGCCCCGAATTGCTGCCCTGGAGATGCTGCAGGAGCTTTTCATCATGCACATGCTCCCAAAACCCTCCCAGAGAAGCATCCTGGGCTAGAGCTCCCTGCTGAGTCTCTAAGCCTCATTGTGCAGGACACATCCAGAAGGTCTGGGTGCTTTCTGTGAGGTCCTGCTGGGGCTCAGCCTCTCCCAGGTGGTGGTCGTCACTCTGTTAAGTCTAGTTCATGTGCCTCAGCATCCACCCTTGCCAGCTCTGCACATGCCTTTTCTGCTTTCACTGAGCACTAAAAGGGATCCTTTGTTGGTAACTAGACACCAGCCTCGGTTGCTACCTCACCCCAGGGGGCTTGCAAGCTGCTGGGGACACAGACGTATTCCCTGAAATGCATCTTTCCTCTCCTGATGCTTCCTGGAGCAAGTCCCAGAGACTCAGTCTGGGAGGGACGAAGGATGCCCGCAGCACTGCAGGATGTTTTCCTTTCCCCAACAATAAAAAAAAAAGCAACAAATACTCTTAGGTGGGGTAAGAGAGACCCCCTGGCTGCCAGGGCAGTGAGGGCAGGATTGGGGGGGGGGAGCAGTGCTGCTGGGAAGAACTACAATTCCCAGAAGGCAGTGCGAGCCGGGGACCCTTCCAGCTTCTCACCAAGATAGCGGTGCAACAGAAAGGCACAAGATCGGGGAGAAATTCCCCTCCTCTCCCTCCCCGCCCTCCCACCACCACCTTGGCGGGGGCCAGAAACATCCCTCCCATTGGCGCGAGTCAAGAGCATCCCCTCCGTCCTTTCCCCGGCTCCTTCAACCTCTGCTCTTTGTCTTGTCTTCTCTTCACCCTTCCTCCGGTAGCTCTCGCTGCACCGGCCACAAGACTTCCTTTGGGTCACCCCAGCTGGGGCTGCAACACAACTTGCAGCCAAGTGGCAAACACAGTTGCGTGGCGCTGAGGCTGCTCCCCAGGAGAGAGATGCCAGCTGGAGACTGATGGTCAGCTCAGGTAAGATGCTTTTCGGCCAACCGCCCGCCCTTCGTTTGTCCTCGTTAGCCCAAATTAAAAACCGAGCGGCTCCCCAGGATCTGCTCCTACCCTTGATTCAAACCTGGCTGGGGGAGCTGGGAGTAAAGGCAGGATTTGGGTCTGTAGGATCTGGATACTGAAAAAAAAAATATATATATAAAAAATAATAGAGGAGGACAGTAGGAATTGCTTTTACCCTGATCTGAATTGAGGGATTTGTTTGTTTTTGCCAAATCCCAGTGGGAATGGAAACCCTGCTGCTGGGGAGTTGTTTGCTCTAAGGGACTGGAGTGAGTGTCCGTGGTGAGGAGAGAGGCCGTGGACACGCAGTGACCCCCAGCTCCCTCCAGCCATGTCCCCTCAGCATCAGCCAGACCCGACAGGAGGGTCCATGGCGGCAGGAGGTTAAATCTGCTACCTGCTCCAGGGGTTAATCACCTTTCTCGGGAAAAATATATTCTTTTCAACTTTTTTTTGAGTCCTCTTTCCAGCCTGGCTGATGCTGAGGCTCTGGCTGCTGAATTAAAACCTGGTGCAGGTGTCCCAAAGCTGCTCCCCCCACACAGGGAGAGGGTCTGTCTCCCACCTCCTGGAGTGTCCCCTCCACTAACGAACACTAAACCCAGGTCCTGCTCCAAGTGGGTGTCTTTTCTCTCTCCCAGCTTGGTATAATTTTGCAGGCAGCTGTGGGTTTGGGGTTTTATTTTTCTGTGGTTCCTCTGTACCAAAGTGGAGAATTCAGCTGGGACAGGAGCGTGGTTGTACTTCGCTGGGGACCCAGGTGGGGCAGCTGAAGGGGAAATGCAAGTGGCGTGACTCAATCTAAAGTAAATTTCCCTGTTATTGCTGCCCTCTGAAGGAGCTGCCCACTTCATTCGACACCCCAACCTCTCTCCTCTGAGAGCTCCAAGCTCTACATCCCAGTTGTGCTTGGCTGTTTGTACTCCACATCTCCCGTCTCTTGTCCCCTGACCTGTGTCATTCCCCCTTCCCAGCTCCCGGCGCCTTGGTGACAGACTCCCCAAGGACTCATCTTCTCAACCACACCCTTCCCAGTGACCCAGACTTCCAGGGACAAATTTCACTGACAGCCCGTGTCCTTGCTGGCAGCCTGCCCCATAACTGGTGATTTTGGCAGCAGCACCTTCAGTCATCAGTCCCACCAGTATAAGCCTGCCCAGCCACGTCTACTCTTGTTGACAGTCATCTCCAGCACCACTGTCTTCCTCCCCTCAGTCTTTCTGGCTCTTTTCCATGCTTCAATTGATTGCCTTAATAGGAGACATTGCTCACATCTCTGTTGGCTTTGGTTTTGGGGCTTTTTATTTTTGTTTTTCTAATGGAAACACGCAGGACCCAGAACTGGCTGTCTCCCCTTTCAAGGAGAACAAAGTCACTTCAGGTTTCTGCATCTCACTTCTCCCGCTACCCACTGAGGACACCACTCCCCTGTGCATGGAGGTCTGCCAGTACAAAGCAACACGTCCCAGTTTGCAAATGGGATGCAGAAACCAGCTGGGTTTTCTTCTAGATTTGAGGGATTTGGGTTGCTGCACAGTCACTCTCCAAAAATGGATCTAATAACAACAATCACGGCAAAGTGCATTGATTGATTAACTTATTTACTTAAATGGGGTATATCAAGAAGAGTGTGGTCAGCAGGTCGAGGGAGGTCATCCTGCCCCTCTGCTCTGCCCTGGTGGGGCCACATCATCTGGAGTACTGTGTCCAATTCTGGGCTCCCCCGTTCAAGAAGGACAGGGAACTGCTGGAGAGGGTACAACAAGGGACCATAAAGATGATTAAGGGTCTGGAGCATCTCTCCGATGAGGAAAGACTGAGGGACTTGGGTCTTTTTAGTCTTGAGAAGAGAAGACTGAGGGGGGATCTGATCAATGCTTACAAATACTTAAA
>JAOQGH010000012.1:4215717-4247111 GCA_025769975.1 Gallinago jamesoni
TTGTTTTTTTTTATGTGGTTGGACTCGATGATCTCAAAGGTCCCTTCCAACCACTAAGATTCTGTGATTCTGTGATTGCGGGCTGGATGAGCGCAAACCGGTGTGGGACCTCAGCCAGCACCTGCCAGGGGTAGCAGGAGGGTAGCAAATACCCACCAGCATAACCAGCCCTAAAAGCACTTTCCAGACACTCCTGCTGTTTCTGCCCAGGAAAAGGCTCAGAAATATGGAATTATTTACCCATGGGAGGTTCAGGAATCATTATTCTTGGGCTCCTGTTCAGTTGCTGTAACAACACGTCTCAAAAAAAATGCCCCTTTCACTAATGTGAAGCTCTTGAAGAAAGAGCTTTGCTCTGTTCCCAAATTGAAAACCAAAAAGGGAATTCCCTGACAAGCTCCCTTTGCTTTGAGCCTCGGGGACTAGATGTTGAGGGTTTCTTGCTTTTCTTGCTGCAAAGCAGCTGCATTTCTCATTAATTCATGAATGAAGACGCAGAGGCCTGGTCTGAAGCCCTGCCTGCTTAACCCGATTACACCGCAATTGGCTTAAACCCTGCTCTCAGCACTCTTATCAGCCAAAGGCTGCCAGAGATGGATTTAGCTTGTGTGGGCTCATCTGTGTGCTGACCGCCAGGAAAACAAATGATTACGGCTCCGGTCCTTCCCAAACCTCCAAGTCTTCACAGACCAGGCAGCGGCCACCAGAAGGCACAAGGGAAAGAGAGGATGAACCGCACAAGCACACAGCGATCTCTCCTTCAAGTACCTATTTTGAAGCTGTTCATTTTATTGATTATACAGCAATTCGTGTGCTAGAAGAGAAAACCACAGAATCATCTAGGTTGGAAGGGACCTTTAAGAGCATCAGGTCCCACTATTAATCTAACACTGCCGAGTCCACCACTAAATCATGTCCCTTGGCACCATGTCTACCCGTCCTTTAAATACCATCTGGGATGGTGACTCCACCACTTCCCTGGGCAGCTTGTTCCAATGCTTGAAAACCCTTTCAGTGAAGAGATTTTTCCTAATATCCATCCTAAATCTCCCCCGGCACAACTTGAGGCCATTTCCTCTTGTCCTATTGCTTGTCACTTGGGAGAAGAGGCTGACCCCTACCTGGTTACAACCTCTTTTCAGGCAGTTTTAGAGAGGGATAAAGTCTCCCCTCAGCCTGCCAACAAGCCCTGGAACCTTTCTTTTCTACTGGCCTTCTTCACACGCTTCCTAAATGTGGAGATGACCCTTAATAGTGGCTAAATCCAGAGCGAGAGCCCTGGCGATGCAGCTGAGACATCACTTAGAAAAGACCGATGGGCTTTGCCCAGTGCTTTTCATTTTTTGCAGCTTTGTGAGATGAATGAGCCGTGTTCTCCCGCCCCCTCGCAGGGGAGAGGGCTGCAGATCACAGCAGAAAGGGGAGCGTTACGTGATCGGCTGGGATAGGAACATGGAAATGAGCATGGCAGACTGATGCAGAGCTAGACTGAGGTCCAGCAGCCCCCGCTTATACATACTTAACTCTGCCTATCCGGCGCGGGGGGTGAAATGCAGGTCACAGCAACGACAGGAATCCAAAAGGTTTAAGCTAAATTTCCAAAGTACATCTGTTGGGGCTTTCTATGGGGCATCCATAGCTTCTCTGGGCAGCCTGTTCCAGTGTCTCACCATCTTCACAGGAAAGAATTTCTTCCCAATATCTAAAATCATAGAATCATATGGGGTTGGAAGGGACCTCTGGAGATCATCTAGTCCAACCTCCCCGCCAGAGCGGGTCTACCTAGAGCACATTGCACAGGAACTTGTCCAGGCGGGTTTTGAATGTCTCCAGAGAAGGAGACTCCACCACCTCTCTGGGCAGTCTCTTCCAGTGCTCTGCCACTCTCACAGTAAAGAAGTTCCTCCTCATGTTTAGGTGGAATTTCTTATACTCAAGTTTGTGCCCATTTCCTCTTGTCCTGTCCCTGGGCACCGCTGAGAAAAGACCAGCCCCGTCTTCCTGACACCCTCCCTTTAAGTATTTGTAAGCACTGATCAGATCCCCCCTCAGTCTTCTCTTCTCAAGACTAAAAAGACCCAAGTCCCTCAGCCTTTCCTCATAAAAAATCTAAAATCCTCCCACAGACTCTGCAGATCCCAGAGGCTGCCCCAGAGCCTACAACCACCTGCGCTGTAAATAAGCACACAAATTTAGAATCACATAGAATTGTCTAGGTTGGAAAGGGTGTTTAAGATCGAGTCCAACCATCAGCCTGATTTAATCAGATGGATCCCCCCAACTCCATAAGCTCATGGCAGAGGGATCCAAATGTCACTCTTACACCCCAGCTACGCACTCCCCCAAAGACAAACTACTGTCAAGTACATTTTTAAGACTTTCTTAGGATTGTTCTCTCAGTTCTGTTAAAATTTGGGCTGCAACAGCATTTTCAGCCCTTCAGTCAACAAAAGAGCATTAGAGCAGCCCATCGCTGGAGGTGCGGGGCTGCAGCGCAACTGAAACAACCCAGAAGAGTTAAAAATAAATCACAGGGTTTCCGTATCTAAATACCTTCCTTGTGCTGGCTATTTTCTGCCTGACAGCACCCTCTTCTGGGAAAGCGGGTGCTGCTCCTGAAGGGTTCACCCCGCTCTGCTCCCATCGGCTCCCGAGCACCAGCAGGCAAAGGGCAGAGCCCTGCGGGGTGAATTTAAGCCAAGTGGCATCAGACAGGCTCTTCTGATCTATTTTTTTACAGTTCCCTTTGAAGGAGTGTGGAGATCACTGGATGACCGGGTCAAAGTCAGTCACTTGGTACCCACGAGCTGGTGGGCGCAGCTCCCAGCACCAGGAATCAGGAAATCCTGGCAAATCGCTGCTTCACGGTGCCAGAGCAGCGGGTAAAATCGATGCTGTCCTGATGAGGACTGCCCCAAAACTTTTAATTATGCCCTCAGATATGTTCCAGCCTTTTTATTCATTTGCTCGAAACAGCAGGTGAGCAAGCACCTTTTTGCAAATGATGTGCACGTTAGTAGTGAAAAAGCTTGTTAATTAAAATCCAAATAAGCCCTGGAACCAGGAACAGTTTACACCTGCACTGCAAGGCGAGACCTGGCCAACACAAGACATGAGTGAGAAGCTCCTGCCACTGAGGACGGGGAGGAGGCTGATTTTGGAGGTGGTGGAATCTGGAGCCCTGGCAGATGGATGCTGATGGTGGCTGCCCCAGCATCCATGGGCAGCTGAGCTGTTCGTCCCCTTCTTTGCTCAAAGCCCTGTCTTTAAATGAGAGTTTTAAACCCAAGCAAAAGGTTGGAGGAGGATGCTTTCATACCTCGGAAGTTTCTAGCTCAGGGACAGAAATCCCTGTGATGGCACTACCAGAGCCCTCTCCAAGGGCTGCAGGAGGCATCTGAGGAGGCTGAGAACTGACGTGGAAGGAGACAAGACCTTGCCTCTCTGCTTCTCAGTGGGATGAGAGCCTGAAACATAAGGACTCTCCAAACTGGTCTGGGAGAGGTGGGGTTTGGTGTTCCCCCCACATCAAGGTGCCATTCCCACCTCTGGCTGCAGCTGGGTGCTCTGACAACACAGGGGTTTGAATTTCTCCAGGACCCAGGGAAGTCAAAGGGCACCTGGCTCTTTTCCCACCTGCTTCGGGCAGTCTCCGGTTTTGGCCCTTGCTGCCAGAAGATGTTTAATGGAAGAGGGACCCTGCCAGAGCCCCTACTCTCCATGCTTCTACCTGCTCACTCCCCCCAGCCAAGTAAACCAGCCATGCTCGGCAAGAACTGCAACAGGATTTTCCACCCCTGCACCTGTTTTCCTCCCAATTTCTGCAGAAACAGGTATTAAACACCTGCAGCCAAAAGAAAGCACTAAACCATCTCTTAAAGCAGCTGCTTGAAGCACTACGTGATTGTGAAAGGAGGACCAACACCTTGATCACCGCTTCATAAACACAAGGCCAAGCAACTAATAATGTCTTTCATAAGAGTCTGAAGTGATCTGAATCCAGATGAGATCTACCTTCTGGAGGGACTGGAATAAACCTGTAACATGCACAGATGTAAGCAGGAGGGGAAAAAAAAAGAATGATAAAAAAAAGACAGACAAAAAACCCCCAGGTATTTCTGAAGTAAGTACAAGGCTGCATGAACACAGAGAAGCAGGCATATATAATGGCGTTTTTATTCATAACACCTTTAATTTGGACTGTAATTATTTCAGTTTTTAAAGTTAAATTCAGGCAGCATTGAGGAGAAAAAAAACCAAAACAAATAGTCCCTGTGTGCACAAACAATGCAGCTTTGAGTAATACATGATAAGTTTATTCCATATTAACATGATCAGTAAAAAGGGGACATTTGACAGGATGTTACTTCAGGTCCTTTTCTTTATTCCTCTATTGTGTCCTTTTTGCCAGTCTCTTGTCCCTCAAATTGTGGATACTTTGCCTCAACGTCAGCCCAAGTTAGATAACCGTTGGCCAGGTCACGAATGACGGCAGGGAGTTCAGAGATCTGCAGGCAAAGTCACAAAGACATATGAGACATGAAGCCATCAGAATCAAGATGCTCTGCTGGATACTTGGGGAACAGGGGTCATTTTTAAATCAGAAACGGAACAAGGGCAAGATGTCTTACTGCAAGATCATTTTTGGGAAGAGAAACAAAAACCTAACTAACTAGGAGGATATCTTAAATCAGAGTCTGTCTCATCTCAGCAAAGACTGCTCAGCTATTCAGGGTAACCCATGAGGGAAATGCAACTGTCTCTGTAGTGGACCACAGCAAGGTTCAACCCTGGAAGTGTTACGTTACAGTTTCAGAAGGGAAAGAAAACCCAATACACACATCCAGAAGATGCTGTAACCCAGGATTTAGCCAGGCCCTACTTGCTGTAAGACCAGCATAAAAGCTGCTGCTGGTTGCCTTTTCCTTATTCCTTGTAGCACACTGTCATGGTGCAAAGGATCAGTAGAAAAACTAGAAAATTTGCACAAGCTGAAGGATAATAAAGTCTCGTCTGTGCTGCTTGGCAGTGAGAGGTCAGGGAGGTGACAGAGGGACAGATGGGTGCCCTGAGGAGCCAGCACTGCCTGTTACACCCAACCAAACCCACAACCAGCTCAGCAGCCCCAGGCAGTACAGGTGCTTTTGTACAGAGTGGAGCTCCAACAACTCAGCCTCCCAGATCTGCCCTAACGCCTCCTCCTACAGGAGCCAAACTGTGTTTCTGGCAGGGGACAGGGAGAGAAGGGCAGGACAGAAGTGCTGAGTCTGCCTGACACAGCTCTGGGCAGGTTCTGTGGCAGTGAGACCACCACAGGCATATCTGCTAGTCCAGTCTCATGGTCAACCAGGACTCACAGGTCTCTTTCTAGAGAGAGAAGCTCTCACCAGTTTTTTTGGTGCTGCACAGGCAACACTGTAAAGAAGCAAGCTTTGAGGAGTTACGGCTGCACTGTGCCCTGCCAGCCAGCCTGCAGCAGGCAAAGATCTCCTGCCTTTTGATGCCTGTGGATTCAGAGGAGCCCTCGCTTTAAAAGCCAGATACCACCCAGCAAATGCATTTACTCAGCAGCCTTCACTTGGAAAGAGGCACTCTGAAGAGCAGTGCAATCAGCACTTTTACTTTCAAGTAAAATCAACACCTCTGCATCTCAGAAAAACAAAAGCTTCTCCTCGCTTTAGCAGCAGGAATAGGATCTTCTGTTTGACCAGTATCTCTTCCCTGGAGATTTCTCAGAATAGCTAAATTGCCTACGAGAGCTGGAAACAGGTCCTGTATAGACCAGCGCCATTGCTGGATCAGAAAAAGCAGCTAATGCTCTCCTCTAGCCCATGAGAAGCAGACGTGGCTCTGCCAGCAGCCAAACCCATCAGCCTGCCCCTTACCTCCGCTCGGATCTGGCGCATGGAGTCGCGGTCCCTCAGGGTGGCGGTGTGAGGCGTCCGGTTCACGGTGTCGAAGTCGATGGTGATCCCGAAGGCCACGCCAATCTCGTCAGTCCTGGCATAGCGCCGGCCGATGGATCCAGAGGAATCATCCACCTTGTGAGAGATGCCGTTCCTGGTGAGTGCTTCAGCTGCAAGAAGCAGAGAAGAGGGGGATCACCAGGACTCGTTACATCCTCAGGAGGCAACATGACCCCAGCAGTGGCCTGCCACATCCTCATGGTACTCCCTGAAGCGAGGCACCACGTGTCCCGGTTTCAAACAGCATCACAGACCCTCATTTTTATTTTGACAGAAAACCGAAGGTTCCAGTCCCTGCCAAGACTACGAGCTCAAATCCACCCCACAGCTCCCCACATAGCATCACTCCACTCTTGCCCCAAAAGCAAAGTCACTGATTTCTTCAACCTGTTATTACAGCCCCAGAACTCTGCTTTAACTCAAAACCACACCAGTTTTACATGTGTGCAGGGGCACGTCCACCACGGGGAGGTGAGGTCCCAAGCAGAACTGCTGCACGCAGCAAGAGACACCGTCTGACGTGTAGTTCATGTTCCTACCCTGGGACTGATTCAATAAATTAGGTGGCCAACAAGAGCCAAGAAAAGAGTTTAATTCAAAAAAACAGTAAATGAAACACTGCTTCTGACAGCTTCTCCCAAGCAGTGAGAGATGCCTTTTTGACACAAGAGAAAAAAAAAAAAGAAACATCTTTTACACTGCAAACCAACACAGGCAAGGGCAGGGAGTTGAGTTTTTTGAGTCTAGACTGAAGGGTTTGATAGATAACCAAAGGCTACTGATACCATCTCAGCTGTTTTAGTTTGATGGCTCTCCCTGTGCACGTATGAGAGCCACATGAACCCAATGCTGTTTTCTGGGAAGAGAAACCTCTCTTCCCAGGGCACATTCCCATCGGACCCACAGTGCTTAATACACTTACACAATTCCTTGACAAAAGGCATGAATTCCTGATTCTGGCTTAGAGGAAGAACGGAGCACTTGAACGGTGCTACAACAGCTGGGAAGCTGAAGAACTAAGAGAAAAAAAAAAGAAAGAGCATGAATAAATACAAGTTTAATGGTTAGACCAGATTCTTCAGAGGTGAGAATAAGCTCTGACTGAGGTTGGAGGCAGAGTGACCGTTCAAAGGGAGAACCTGGCCTTCTATAACACGTCAGCATTTAGGGTTCCAGCAGTAACATCTCACATTGATTAAGCAAGATTGATTTTCTTCAGCTCCCTCCACACCCTCTTACCCTCCTGACAGCCAAACACTACCTCCCACCAAAAGAGGTCTCCCAGACTCCTCCCTGAAGAAAGTGAGCCTTACTTGAATTACAGAAAAATGTAGGGTAGAGGGGTCTTTCTGTATCTTATACACAGTCTAAAGGGAAGAGTTCTCACAATCATCTCACTCCCTGTTTGATTTCCACAGACTCCACGCATACATGGAACATATGCAGCATAAAGGTTTCCAGAACCCTCCACAGATACCTTCAGAAAACAAAAATACGCAAAAATGGGGGTGTGGGTGTGGTAGGTGGAAAATATCTTTCCTAGCAATGAGCAAGGCCTGTAAGGGTGCAGAAGTAATGCAATTGAGACATACCACAACATGGAGCAGCCCAGGCCACACAGAAAGTAAACTGGGTACTAGAAGGAAGCAAGTCCAATATTTTAGACTTCACAAGCGTTTTGTGATTGAGTTAACTGTGTTTTAACTCTGGGCTCCTGAATCCTGTTCTCCTCATTCAGAACTGTATCATGTCCTGTGTCAACAAGGGTCACTAAAGAGTGCTGTTATTTTTCTTTTCTATAAACACAATCTAGCAGCCAGAAACAACGAATGGGAACTGGCATCAAGTTTACAACCAGCTTCCCGTGGGCCACCAGCAACGGTTCAGAACATCAGTCTGGGCACTGGCTGGAACAGGCTGGCGGTCTGTACGTAACACACACTTCCCTCTGGACCCTGCTACAACAAAGTTTCAGGCCAAGATTTCAGGGATGCCCAGAATCAGAGAAGGTTGAATTTCATGGGGGGACTGAGGAAACAGTCAGTCT
This sequence comes from Gallinago jamesoni, assembly GCA_025769975.1. Lineage (NCBI taxonomy): Eukaryota > Metazoa > Chordata > Aves > Charadriiformes > Scolopacidae > Gallinago > Gallinago jamesoni. The sequence continues at coordinate 4,223,731 of JAOQGH010000012.1, forward strand.
ATTGTCTATTTTGCTTCACAGAACTATGATTCCAGGAAAAGCACGAAAGAGAGAAAGGCAGGAAAGGCAACTCTGAAGAGATGCCTTTCTCTCAGCAATGGGACATTGCCAAGTGTGAATCCAGGAGGAGGAATTTCTCACCCCCTTGCCAGTAATACAGCGAGAGCCTCAAGCTCACACAGCCCCAGCACGCTGTCAGCACGCGTGTATAAATGACACATACGCTGGCAAAAACAGCAATTCAACAGCCCACCTGGGTTTTCCCCATCTCTACTGTGTATTGTGCAGTCTTATTTTAGTCCTTCCCCTGGATGTTAGGGAAAGGCAAATGCTGGCAGCTGGTTTCAAGCTGAGGCCCAGCCCCAGGAAAGCTCACCGTTCTCTGCTCGTCTCCTTCCCGGATGCGGAATGTGTGTTCAAACACTGTGTACATGATCCTCCCAATACCAAATGAGGGTTCGATTACATTTGGGATGATTTCTTCCACTGGAATACAAAAGAACCCACGTCATCATCAAAGACGAATTTATAGACAAAAAAATATAGTCACTGAAGCTGCTTTTCTGCTCATAAGTTCTCATTACGTAGAGCTGAGCATACGGAAATAAAAGGTTAAACATTTCTGCTCCAAAAACCAACGCCTGAAGCACAGATTTGGACTTAGTCCACACACAGAATGTATTTAAGCTGTAAATAACAAGTCAGGGCCCCTTCTCTGGCCTTGAGAGAAAACTATAGAATCATAGACTGGTTTGGGTTGGAAGAAACCTTAAAGATCATCTAGTTCCTGCCCTGGGCAGGGACACCTCCCACTACACCAGGTTACTCAAAGCCCCATCCAGCATGGCCTTGAACACCTCCAGGGATGGGGCATCCACAGCTTCTGCGGGCAACCTGTTCAAGTGTCTCACCACCCTCACAGGAAATGATTTCTTCATAATATCTACTCTAAATCTCCCCTCTTATAGATTAAAACCACTCCCCCTCGTCCTATTGCTACATTCCCTGATAAAGAGTTCCTCTCTATCTTTCCTGTAGTGCCCTTTAGGTACTGGAAGGGGCTCTAAGGTCTCCCCAGAGCCTTCTCTTCTCCAGGCTGGACAACCCAGTGAGGTACTTAAGAGCTGGCTGGAAAGACAAGACTTCTTTGAGGAACTAAACCCATGCATTTTGGAAAGTTACTTTTCAGCCCCATTTCCCATATCAGGACAAAAGCTCCGTGATCAAAGCCGTTATGATTAGAGGCTAACAGAGGAACTGACTGGACTTGTCAGCTTTAAGAGTCTGGTCAGCACAGCAGCTTGGTGAGCTGGCAGCTGCTGGAAGACTTGACTGCAGGCAGTGGAATGACAACAGGAGCTCTGAGCACAGAGATTTGCCCATAGCCCTACCAACACTGCCACAGCCCATCTGCTGCACTGCAGTGAAGATGAAAGCTCCCAAAGCTGGTGACTTTCCCCAGCTCCTCTACCCCTACAGCAGCTGGTTCTTAGCACCACGTGGGACCTTACAAATCCTAGAATATAGAACTCAAGCAGCATGAATATAACATACCACCCAATTAATAAATGGGTTCCTGAACAGACCTGGCGAGAAGACCATCAATGGTCACTGAAATCCCACTGCCGTGTGAAAGCTTTCCAACTCTTAAATAAATGTCAGATTTCAAGGAAATAACATTTGGTATTTTTCCTGTACCACAGAACAATGCTAACAGGACAATGCAACTAATAAAGTTCACATTCAAAGTGTATCCTGATCTGCCCCTTATTTTTGATGATCAAGCAAAGTCACAAATTTACCATGTAATGTTTTCTGAAATCTCTTCACAGTAACCATGTCATTTGTTAATTTAAAAGTTTTCCCTTCAGTTTCAACAGTGAATTCCCTGCAAAGAAAACAGAAGTCACTTAAAAGCTACATCAACAAATAAACAAGTTAAATTTCCTTAATTGCTTCAGTTGGTTGACTTTAAGAGTGGGATGATAGAAGACAGGGCAAATCCCAGAGATCAAAGAAACATGTGGAATGCTCATTAAATGAAATTTATGTTAATAATAAAATTACTACGTCTACATTAACAGCAACCATCTTCATAATCACACTGAACTTAGTTGTGGTTAACGGCCTGAAGCAAACTCAATTAGGAAATGGAAGAATCTCCGGATGAAGCATATACACCAAAAGAAAAAAAAAAAAGGAGTCACACAAACCAGGCGTTTGCTGCAGACCACACATCTTGTCGAGTGCATGGACTTCTCATGAAAACCGAGTTGGGTCAGAAGGTACCGTACATCTTCACAGGTACCAAACCAAGGGGATGAGGCAGCACAGTTATTTTACTGCTTATTTCTAAAGCTTTTGGTTTTCTAACTACTTTCTCTTGTTCCTTGCTAACTTACAATTAGAACACACTACTTACCAAGGATAACTTCAGCTGCATTGACCTCTCCCACTTCCAGGGAGCAAATGTCTTTATTATTATGTGTCCTAACAGAAAACTACTGCTGTGAATCTGAGGGCTTTCCATCATGGATTTGTACAAACATGGTCATATGAAAGGAGGTCTAATGCACTGACACTGTCAGCATGTACTCAGCAACGGTACCCTCCTTGCTGACGCATTCAGATCAGCATAATGCAAAACACAACGTGTTTAAGAAAAGCATGTGCTAATCACCTGCATTTGGACCTGATACCAAATGGTCTGAAGTTTATAAACGCTTTGCACTGAATGCAGCTACACCTAGATGCCGGATTTGCAGTCCACTATCGATTCAAATCCAAGGCACTGCTTAAAACTCCTATATTCAATAAATGTGGGATTCTGCATGAACTAGTTTCCTCTAGTTTTGATCACACATCACCTTATTCTGCAATAGCTTATCTCCCCATTTCGAGTGCTGAACATTTCAGATGATCCACCCAACCCTCTCTCAGAGGGAAGCTGGTTTCAGGTGGCTCAAATTAACCCAGCAGCACTTTGGGAACCCTTACCAGAGGTGCCAGGGAAGGGTACCTCGCACACATAGCCAGCTCACCCTTTCTCGTTGAGCAGCTGCTCCATCTCAGTGATATAACACTCATCACACATAGAAAGGTATTCCATCACCACCTTGGCATCCTTCTTATAAGCTTTGCCAATGGCTCCCTTATTTGCCTCAAACTGAACAATGTTGACTGTTCTGTACGAGGCAGTTAAGGAGTTTGAGGTGACAGAAAGCAGGGCCTGGTTTCTTTTGCTATGTCAAAGCCAATTGCTACAGAACACACAGAAATCTCCCCTGCTACTGGATTAAAGAACTTCCCTCCAAGAAAGGAAAGCAACAATAAAAAATGCTGGAGGACAGAAAGTCACAAACTTTGAAAGAATACAATTTTAACAAGTACAGCTGGCAGCAGAACTGTGGAATGGCATAAGTAACCTGGGACAGTAACTCCACATTCATGTTTAAACCATGCTTCACAGTCAAAACAACATTAACCTACAGAAAAACAAGCACAACAGTAAATCCCCTTTGGCCACCTGAGTAAAGTCACCCAACTCTTTGCAGGTTACTTCCCACAGTTCTGCTGGTCTGTAGCTCTATGTTACCCTCTTAAATTTACAGGTGTAACTTTAAATAGAGCTGCATGGCTCTCCAAGACTGTCAAATCACTTTTCACTTCAAGAGAATCTGGTTTATTCTGAAAGGATATAGGTTCTTTGAGAGGCTTCTCAGCTACAAGAGGAACTTTGGTGGCACGGGCATGGCAGGAGAGGTCATAACAGGAACGATCAGCACAGCCAACGATCTCAATCCAACCCTGAAAAAACAAAAGTGGAAGCTTTCACCAACTTGCTTTTTTTGTCCACTTAACCATCAAATATGTTTATTCGCCCTTAAGCCCTCCCAGCTCCCATGACTGTTTTTTCTACATAATTAGCTCTGTTACAATAAGCAGCACTCGCTCACTAGTTGCTCCTTCATTTGAATGATTCCATTTGTTTCCAGAGAAAACGATCAGTTATCTACCCAGTGCCTGTGCTCAGGGCCAGTTTTCTACATGGCTTGGCAGAACACAGCGCTGTGCCAGTAGCTCGGGGCTGGGACCAGAGCACACAGTTCTATCACTCACATGCTACAGGCACAAGAAGACATCATCCCTTCAGGGCTTCACTGCTCTGCAAGCTCAGAATAGGCAGCAGACAACCAGTCACATCAGAATAGCCAAAAGCCTGGTTTGCCAGCTTGTAAAAGCCCTGGATTCAGAATATTTCACCTGCACTGTGTTCATACCAACATGGGGCTGGACAAAAAACATCACACTCATAGCCCTTGTTTTAAAAGCCAAGAAATAAAACAAAGCCCCTTCCCACACTATCAGCAAATCTGACAAGGAGTATCACTTTGCCACTTACATACGATGTTTTGGACTCTGCATCCCAGCAGTCACAGGCATAATGAGCCATCTCATTCTCCATGTGCTGTCGGAAGCGGAGCTTCTCTGGGGATACACCGACCTTTGTAAGGAAGAGGTAGATTCTGCCAATGAAGTAACCGAGAACGGAGTTATTGATCACACCCTGGAAAGGGGAAAAGCAGGAAGGAAAAAAAAAAAACAAAAAAACCCACATAAATTCCTAAAGAACCAAAGTCATGATTTGTTGTACTTCTGCAGACAGCCTGACATGTAACAGACAGAACTTCTTGCAACTGCCTGTGATAAAGTACTATGTCTCCCCTGAAACTATTACATCTTTTCAAATTCATCTAGTGCCACTGGCACTATCTCCATCTGGACAGAATAGTAATTTATTATTATTCTAGGACTCATCACCAACTGTCTCTGAAGATCAACTACTTGAAAATACCCTGCTGTATCCAACAGTGTGGTCACTGGCATTACAAGAGCATGTGGGAATTGCAGTTATAGCTCAGGACCCCACAACAGCTGTACCCTACAGCTCACAGCTGCAACACAACAGGGGGTGGTGGTCTTTTTTGTTGGTGGTTTTGTTTTGTTTTGGGAGGAGTTGTCTGGGTTGGGGGCAGTGTTTTGGTGGTGTTTATTGGGGGGTTTGGGGGGGGTGAGGTGAAGGAGGTTGGGAAAACTACTCATTCATAATTTGCACGTTTGGAGAATCAGGCAGTGAAACCCCAATGTGACAGCCATATACTGGTGGGGTCAGCAGCTGAGTATTAGATTTCCAGACCCTGCTGAGCTTCTGGCAGATATTAGTATTCCTTACTGTTCCTTTCCCATTAGCTAAGTGTGAAGCTTAACCTCCAACCACTATCCCAGCACCCCCCACAGCCTTTCATTACTGATAACGAGGGCCAGGTTCGGATCTCAGTCACACTGATTGCCTGAAGAGACCTGACTTTTACACCTGGGAGCAAATTCCAGCTGGCACCAATGCAACAGTTCATTATTTAGCCTTGAGAGCACTACTCAAAAGAGCAAGCTCCTTGTGTTTTCAAGAGGAATGTTACCTGTTGGACAGCATCTCCCAGCCGCATTATGTGGGCAGACTGCCCACTGACCTGGGCCTTGGAAGAGTAGAGGAGGATGTTGAGATCAGCCACATTCTGGAACTTGGGGTGATTTTTCTCACTGGGATCCACAAAGTGCTCAATTTCTGCCATGGTGAATTCCCTAATGGAAATACAACCAACCAGGTGTATTAAATATTTTGTGTGTCAGCCACAGTCCCTTTAATAAATGATTATGCTTTAGCCTGTCAGAAGCAAGTCAGTAGTTTAAAAACATATACAAACCCAGAGCAACAATGTATAGATTGGAACATAAGCCAGTCTTGACCCTGGATTTAGTTTCATCCTCAAATTCCTAATAAAACTTTCTACAAATTCATCTGGAGATTTCCAGACCATGGTCATCACCACTGTGATTCAGAGCAGAGAATACCACTTCTGGAAATACTTCCAGAAGTTCTCCAAACTGCTGTGATGCCCATATTAGAAGTATACATTTCTTATAAGGTCAATGAAGACTAATCTACTGATTAACTCAGTAGCCTTAACTCATATTAGAGGTGCACGAAATAGCCAGATGAGGTGATAATTTCTTGAAGATAATGATACTGCTACGTTCAGCAATGGTGTACACTCTGTTTGAAGAATTTGTCTCTAAGACATCTATAGTCATACATTGATTCATAGCCTTGCTTGAAATCACTTTACATTGAATTAGCTTAATATCAAGAACCTTTAAAAAAGCTCTAGGTAATCATTAACTTTAAATCACTGGCATCAGGATATAATTTGCTATGATAGCATAATAACACGGTCTCCAATAAATGTGCCACAAGCGTATAATTTATATTTGACTGAAAATGCATTTCAATGAGAGAAGTTCTTGTTTCCAGATGTGCAAGAGAGAAAAGGAGGACTGAAAAAATTCCAAAGAGCTCCCTTAGTGCTAATGATGCCACTGCCTCTCAGTGACATTTATGGCACCCTATTAATCAATTACCAAGCTTGGTAATACTGCCTGTGTGTACGACACAACCACCCTGACTGTGCACAGGAGCTCTGTTTCCGAATTAGATGGAAGAGACTTCTGTTCAGAATAGTTCAGCTGAAATACAGATATTGTCCTTAATGAAATGCAATAATCACTTTTGTCCTGAGACAGAAAGATTTGAAAGTAATTCTCAATAACCCTGAGCTTTCCTGCCTGACTCATCTTGGGACAAAAGCACACGTCCCGCATCAGGTTATCTCCCAACTTCCTCTCTGTAGGAAGCCGCAGAGCTGTAGATCTGCAGGTTTCCCTAGACAAGGAAATGTTACTGCAAGGTCAACCACGTTTGAATTCCAGGTTTCAGTTTTAAAGTAAATCACGTGGACATAATTAAACAAGCAAAGCCACATGTCCTGTATAGAACACAGCTACCTTTAGTATGATTTGTTTGGATTTTGATGGAAGCCAAATTTTGTTAGTAAAACTGATTTTAATCTAGTTGTTTCTAATGCAACAGCTATTTCAGAGATCCTACTTCCCACCAGCCAGGCTTAGAGAGAATTCCATAGTTAAAGCCTTAACTAAACGAGTTCTTTGCCTGTGAACCCTTGGGCACGTTATCAGAAATCCTCTGGAAGAAAGCCCTAATGGGAAACAATCAGGTACAAACACCAGAACACAAGGGAGGTGCCACCTGCTCCCAGGTACCCTTCTGTTTGAAAGAGGAAACTCGCGGTACCTCACTCTGATAAGGCCGGAGCGGGGTGAAATTTCATTTCTGAAGGAGTTTCCGATCTGGGCAGCAGCAAAAGGCAGTTTGCCTTGGTTAAACTCCAAAAGACGCTTGAAGTTGAGGAATATTCCCTGTGCAGTTTCTGGCCTCAGATAGCTGAAAGAAGACGGGGAAGAAGAAAAAAAATAAATCAGAAAGATAAAGCAGTGGGGAAGCAGAGAGAAAAGAAAACCACAGTTACTACAAAACATAAAGGTCATACTTTTTCTCTTGAGTCTTTCAACACCAGACACAAAACAATGAACCAATAGATTGAGGGAAAAAAAACCAGTCAGGCATCAGCTGCAGCCCAAACACAGCACTCCATAGTTACTCCCAAAAGTAAACTGAATGGCTTGGCTGCTTTTGAGGTGCAAGTATGGAATGGAAAAAGGTGTTTGCATGAAATACAGTGTACATCACAGAGGTCACAGGGAATGTACCCTCCCTTTGCCTTTTCTATGTAGGCCTGAGCTGTACCAGGCTGCTTACAAATATGGATTTTGCAGGCAAACCATGAGTCCACCTTTGCTGTTACAAACTGTGAAGCAGCTTTAGTGTAAGGCCCCTACAACCCCTACAGTGATCTGAGGCTTCCAGAGAAGATACCACCTACACAGACTATTTAATGTACTGCTCTGGAGAACACAAATGACATGCATCTCTGATGCCATCCCAAAGGATATACAAGAATTATATTCTCTTTAATGGGGGGTTTCAGTTTCATTTTCGGAGACTCAAGGCAACAGCCTGTACATTCTCACAGACCAAATACAAACACCTAGAAAATGATGCTACACTGGATCACCCTGCTAAGTAACTTCATCCTGGAACAGGTACGCTGAAGCAGGTTCTCTATAGCAATGAAGTCGCTGACAATTGAGAACCCAACCTTAACTGGCTTTATGGAAACAAATCCAACCAGTAAGGGCACTGCTGTGATCCACGCAGTCTACCTGCTTCAGGGGTTTTTGTAAAGCTGCAACAGCTCCGTGTTTCTCCTACCTTTCACCAAGAGTCCAAGGAATGCCAACCTGCCAGAGAAGACTAGGACTGAAAGGCAGGGGAAGGCTACTCAAGAAGAAATTGCATATTTCAATCCTGTTGAGACTTTGTTGATTGATGAAGTGAGAGATTGTGATCAATGAAAAAGAGCAAGTGTGAGCACAATGAGATTAATACTTACCCAGGCATGTTTCCTCCAGGCCCAATAGAGGTCTTGAACATCAGATTGAAAGAAACAGGAGGGGACAGGTCATTCCCAGTGATAGGTGACTTCATATTGTAGTTCACAAAGAGATCTGCAAGTTCTTGCTGGCCATAATTGTCCAACTAATATCAAAATACAGGAGAAATTGAATTACTAGACAAGATAACAGGAAAGAATGTCCCCTTCATGTTTTACTAAGTGTGATTCACAGCTCTGAATCACCCACCCAAAGTATTTCCTTTGAACCTAAATTTTCCAGCAAGGTAAAGTTTGAACCAATGATAGAAGAATACTCTGTGTATCAGCAAACTCGTTTTAGTAATTTAGGTGCACCACTCAGTCATACCACAAAAAGTCTGAACTCTAAATAGAAATGCAAGCACTGAGCATAAGAGTGGGTGTAAAGAAGAAGAAAAGTCATTGGGACTGCATCACCACCCACAAGCAGCTTCTTTTGAACAGTTTCAGCTAAAACATGGGGTGCAGCATGTTGGGAAGGAAAAGAAACACAGCAATGAGAAAAAGGCTAAAATTTCTGCAGTGTTTTGTCTGCATTAGTTTCTCTTTCTTCTGCTGCATGAAACACAACATTCAAGCTATGCAGTAGATTCTCCCTTTCAGAGCTATTCTGCAGCACAGGGATTCTTGATGAAATATTTTCCATTTGCTCTGAAAACAACTGGGTAATGACTGGATGCTTTCACAAGTGGGATAATCTTCCAGACCCCTACCTTCCCCTTTCTCTGGAAGATGGGAATCAAGCAGTAGTAGAACTACAGATCTAACTGCAATCTAACCACACAAAACCTGCCATTTCTGGCACTGTTTTGTGCATTTATGTGCCTTTTGCACATGTACATTTAAATGTAGTTTCTAGAGTTAACTATAACCTATACTGAACAGTACAGCAATGATTTAACACTCAAGTTTAAAATCAGATGAGCTACTTCTAGCATTAATTGTCACGATTCTTTGTATAGCAGAGAAAATTCAAGGCAAGAGATAAGAAAAGAGTTTATTAATAGAAGAATTCCCCTAAAGGGTGGTCAAAGTTCAGTGTTGTAGTGTGGAAAACCTAATGACAGCTGTTCAGTGATGCAATACACTGAAAAAAAAAAAAAAAAGTTGCTGTTTCTGGAAGGAAATATTCATTCTATGCATGGCTCTGGAAGCGTTTATCATAGAAGTCATGAGAAAAAAACACATTAAAAACAAAGCAAGAAAAACAAATAAAATAAAGGCAAATGTCTATACAGCAGCTCAGGAATGTCAGCCTGGAACACCAACTATTCTCACAGTAAACACAGGAAAAATCTGTGCTAGAGACAGGAACAAATCTCAAGTGCTTCAAAGCCAAGATAACTTTAAAACACACCAGTTCAGTGCTAAGGTGATTCAGAAAAATCCTGACAAAACTTCTCATCTGCCTCTGCTCCTTTGTATCATAATCCCCCAGTAAGGGATTTATAAAAGTAAACAGGGGATTCAGAAAGAAAAGGCTTTTTGCCAGGGTGTAAAGTGGAACAGAGCAAACCAGCTCCAAGGACTGAGCCTCAGCCCTACCCATCCAACATCCAGGAGACTAGTATAATAGCAATAACTTCACAAAATAGCAGAAGGGAGATGCAATTAACCAGCAAGCTTACAGTATTTGGTAACCAGCAAGTTTTCAGCATTTAGGAGCGTGTACAGCCTACAAGTATCTCTGAGGTAAAGACTTGTGAGCATCTTTAGAGACACAGAAGGGACACTGCCTCTGGACTGAGTGCATCACACTTCCTCCGTTACACACACATCCCTGAAGCATTCCCCTCCCCGTGCAGGCACCTACTTGTGTTAGAACATTTTCCATTTCTGCCTTTTTTTCTGCTGTGCACTTCTTGTCAGACATAAGCTTTTGCAGGTGAGCTGCAAACAAGAAAAGCAAGTTGTGAGTTTATAGGGCAACCCCATCACTGACCCGAGTCTAAAGCTGGACAAATGAGGAGGACCCTCCAGCATGAGTGTAAGTGTATGTATGTCCACTATTTGTCCTGCTAGTGTCTCTCAGGGTAATTCCACTCATGTCATCAGGGCAGTGCTGATCTACAGCTGAAGAGCATCACCAGTTCGCTGTCCTCATGTGCCACAGGGAAAACAGGCCATTATCTAATTTCTTTCCAATACTCATTCCTCTAAACCTAAGCGATGGCTTCGTAGTCTCTTTCCCCTTTTTATGTTTTCTTTCTATACAGACTGGAAATTAAAAGCAACGTCTGATCCCAGGCCAAGCAAGGCTGATTTTATCCAAATGCACTCGGAGGCACACACTGACTTGGTACAGCAGGGTTAGACTGCATTCCACTTCACAGCACAACATCCTCCGTGAGACACAAAGGCAGACAGTGATGCCAAGATTTCCCACTCCCACTCAAAAAAAGCAATCTGACGTTTTAGTGACAGTAACAGCAGGTGGCTGCTCACCAGGAATGGGCTGCAGAAGAGACAGGGACACTCTTTGTTTATGATGCTGTGCAGTGTGCAAAGTGGGCAGATGTTAGATGGACTTCTTTTGTGGTTTTTTCATAGAAGAAAAATTCTGAGTATTATGAAAGCAGCTTTAATGCCAATATAGAGTGTTCTACCTTCTCAACTTCAAAGGAGAAGGCTAGAAAACTAGAGACCAAAACCCACTTAAACCAAGAGCAGAAGAATCCTTCCTTTCACAATGGACCTGTATATGAAAAACCTTTCAGACAGGTTTTTTATTTCTAAGATTCCTTCATGTGATTTGTTTGTTTGTTAAATAAATTTTAATCAATAACTGGAAAGAAGCATGAAGACTTTGCCAACCTAAGAAATGCCTAAAGTCTACTTAGCATTCCCAAAAGAAAGCTGAGGTCTATGGTATACGGAAGTCAGCAGCTGCCGTGCAACTGACCTTTACATAGGGAAAACGTGCTCTGTCCCCTTATATCATCATTAAATCATTTCTCAGTTCTCAGCAAAAATACACTAAAACTCAAGAAAACCAAGACCAGAATATGGTAGAGAACAGGAACCTCGATATATAGGGAGGTCTCAGCTTAGACACACAGTAATCTTTTATGACCAGTTGGGTCTCTTTTTATAAAATCCTGTGTTTGCACTAGAGATCCTGTACTTCATTTAAGACGCTAACACAACCTTTGGGTGGAACTGAGAACTTACAGGATCTTTGCTATGGTATGATTAATGAATTACAAACACAAGTAGGAAAGACTGGCTACACCAAATACTCTTATCCTGTGTTTGTACCACTACAAGAAATCCCCAAGCCCACATAGCCTTGGAACAAACCCATACCTTTTAAGAGATGATCAGCACGAAAACATTCCCCATTTTTCACATCTTTCACCATGAAGTCAGCAAACTTGTCTACGTGGCCAGAAGTCCTAGAAAAGATGATACAAATAAGGAACATGAAAGCTGCCACTGGACAACCCTGGATATTGAGTGATCCCAGTGCACAGATCATTATCAAAGAGAAGCCCTTCAAACTATGCACCCAAACTGCAGGCTCACTCTTGCTTCAGGTTATATATTCACATTAAGCAGTACCGTCCCAGAGAAAATCTGATCTGTGAGAAAGTATCAATACACCTAAATGTTAAAACATCACCTAATCCTTTTTCTTGTTGCCTTGATCTTTTAGGAAAAGGCGTATATGGCAATTTCCTATGTAGGAAACATTAAGAGATTAGACTCCTAGACACGAGTCCCACTGCTCTCCCTGATTTATGGAACAACAGCTTCTCACACTGACCTTGTGCACTGATACCTAATTATTTTGCACTGCAATGGGGTATGAAATTGGGTGACCCAGTCTCAAGATCCCTCTGGGTAATTTTAAAGAAGACTGTAAAAGGCAACTATGACCAGAAATTACATGCTGCAGAAAAAAAATAGACCCATATTTACTTGAGAACGGGCTCTGGTGTGAGCATGGTACAGTCAATCTCCAGGATTTGCTCTTCCTGAATAAAGTGCTGCCTCCACGCCTGGATAATGTTGTTCTTCAAAGCACACCCAACAGGCCCAAAGTCATACAGACCACTGACACCTGCAAAGAGAAAAAGGTACAAAAAAAAAAGTGGAGGGTGCCAGACTGTATGAACCTGCATTGTTTGGAGGAAAAGTCCTCCTTTCTCAGTGTTTCCATCAGCTGGTTTAAGCCTAAGGTCATTTTCTGAGCATGAAGCATCAGCTTCTCTGGGCTAAACAGAATATGGAATGTGTCCCATGACATAAAGGTTGAAAGCAAACTCTATGAAGCACCTAGATGGACACTGCCACTGGGGCATCAGGTAGAAGTTGAAACTGATAAATTCCTGCAACCAACAACTGGAAAAGCCATACACCAATGGATTGTATTCTATGGAGACTTTTGTGGGAGCAATCCAAATACAGAAGAAGTGATAATGCATGTGCCCTAGCAATGGTTTTTGTCAGCAATAAAGTATATCTGCCAATCACTAGTTTAAGTGCAAAGATGATAAAAAGAAAGAAAAAGGCGATAAATTTATTTTAGTATTTTAGGTGAAAGAGCAGTAACTATACAGGCACTGTGCTGCCCCAGCCCACCCCAAGCTGCCTCAAATCAGCTATCTGAAGAGGTTTAACAGCCATATTTGTTCACCTGTTCAATAAAGTTCATTGACAAAGTTCGTTAGGTTAACAAGTTCTAAAGTTCACAGTAATTTTGAGTGTTACCTTGCCAAGGAAAGCTCAGATAGAGATGAATGGTTACAAGGAAATAAGCTGATCCTTAAAAGCCAAAACACCCTACCTCTCTATAAAGAAAGCATCCTTTATAATGTAATTCAGAAAGCAAAAGACTAGTTTTGAACCACCTCCTGACCCGGAGACTTTAGGAAAGGGGAAACTTTTGAAAGGTTTACAGACTCAAGCAGGACAGTTTAAAGCCAACTTTAAAAAGAATTATTTTATGTTGCATTAATATAAGATTGCAAGAGTACAGCATTTCACAGCTAGAAAGACCAGAGCATTACCCTCAAGGGATTAAAAATGTAAATTTCTTCAAATCTGTACCTCCATAAATAGAAAAGGCTTGATCATAGAAAAACCTCCTTTTCAGGGTGTCTTCCATTTTAGCTCTGTCCACAATGTCATCTTTGGGCTGTAAGGCCAGCTCCTGTAATTCAAGCAAACCAAAACCAGTTAATAATTCCCGTTTCTGGCAGGAGGGCAAATCCTCTCCATTCAACACTACGAGTCAAAAGTCTGTAAAGACCATTTTGAAGCAAAGGTATCCTGCCAACATGCTCATTTTCCAAAGAGGAACGGTCGCACTGAGATTCAAGTGCTCAATGATGAACGTGATTGTCTGAATGCAGCATTTTACACACTCGAAGCAGACTCATCTGCCCTAACTTTCAGACAACTAAGTCTGAGCTAATTATCCTCAGCTGTTTTTACAATCAGTGGAGAGAAATGGCCACTTCTAAAGCAATTCTTCTGACCTATTTCCCTCTCCTCACTATAAAAAGAGCTTAAAGCGACTAGCACAGACTACAAACATCTAACTCTCGGTATATATGAAGTTTTCAATGAAGTGTTCCTCACATGAATGAATATTAACCATGAAGATTATGAACATCATCTTTGTGCTCTGCCAAAGGTGCATATTTAGCTTGTTGTACGAAGAATCTATTTGCAAAATGTAGGCTTTCACAAATGCAGCCCCATGCACACAGAAACCTTACTTATGGAGTGCCTAAGTGCCCTGACTAGAGTCTGTGAAAATGTTTTACGGCAGACTCACTATTTCAGCTGAAAACCTATGATTTTTGCAACCGACCCCATTAGTGAAGTCAACAGACTTGAAATATTTTCTTCAACAAAGACGTTTTGATAATTAAAGCAGAGTTAAGCCAAGAAGTTCAACAAATTAATTCAGATCCTGCCAAGTGGCTAGCACTATCATTTTGAACAGACTTTTGATAATAAGAGGTATAGTATAACCACTAATTTCAAACTTTTCTTTTTTGATCATCTATAAAGACAAATAAACATGGTCTAATTTTAAAAGCACTGTCCCTCTGCTGCTCCCATAAATTACCATAAGCCAAGGAGTAACTTTGCACGAGGGACAAAAAGAGTCAAAGACAGAGTACACACAAGAGCAAGCACCAGAACAGTACTTTTAAAGCAGAGAAAGGGAATCCATTTGGCCTAAAAATGCAGAAACACATTTCACAATGACCAGGGTTTCTTAAGAGAAAGGGTGGGTTTTGCCCAGAGATGGACAGAAGGAAAGGAATGGTGACACAGCCCAATCCTGAACTGGCAGGGAGAAATGGCCAGCAGCACGGCAGGAACTGGAGCAGGTACACAATTCTGCAGAGCCCCCGTTCTACTACCTGAAGAGAATAGTTAATGAACTGGCGCAGAAATCAGAGAAACAGTCTCTTCTACGCAGCATACATTCATAACCATAAATATATTCATAAATAGAAGGCAGAAAAGCGCCTGTGTTAGCCCTGAAGGGGCAGAAAGACCCTGTATAGGAGCAGAATCTACTGACTAAAGACATGGGTGTGAGGACATAAAGCCAAGGGTTTCAAGCACTCAACTGCTCTGCCCTGTTCAAAGCTTCAAATTCAGAGCCATTCTGCTATCTTTAAGTAGGAATCACAGGGCTTGAAAAACATACCAGCAGCTGCTAAAGCTAACAAACATTCACACTCCTGCCTTCTGCTAAAGTTGCAAGCGACCGCGCTGCATTGCTGGAAACATCATCAAGAGAGAAAGACCACATGGGAGAGCTGCACTCAGAAGGGCAGACGCTGCGTTTGCAAGGTCATTCTTGCGCTGACAGGGACACAGCCCACATAAATTGTGTAACTGGCAAGCACGCCTGCATCCTACTGGCAGCTTTCTAACAGAGAGGTGGGGCTCTCAGGGATACCAAGGCTCCAAACCTGCCTCGCTACATCCCTCTACGTCAAGCTTCCGAGGGCTGGGAAACAGAATTGGGGAAACATTTAGAAACTATTTACTCCAGGACGCCCTAGCTATCAATACAGGTTTCATGCCACAGTTTCAAAGCACAGTTCTATGCTGAATACTAAATAAAAATGACATCTTTTTACTCGGGTTAAATGTATGCAAATGGCTGGCGATAACACCAGGCCTGGCAGAGAGCGTTACCTGCTCCTCACGTGACTCTGTAGGACACATAGGGTCAACTGGTTTCAGTTCAGCTACGCTCACATTCTCACAGTGAGTTACTTGCAAGTGTTGGCAGATTCATGTATTCATGCATTTATTTTTAAGAGTACCATAAAATATAAATTAGAAAGAACCTTGCAGTTTCCTGGGTAAATACGCACACCCGACTGTCTTTAAGCTTCAGGAGTTTCTATTTGTTGTTTCAGTCTGCGAAGGGGAGGGAAGCTTGCAGGATAAGGAAGTGTATTTTTACTTGTTTATTGATCTAGAGACAAAACAAACTTGAAGTTCCATCATTTCGTTTGCAGAAAGACTTGTCAGAGCACAATCACTTTTGAAAAAAGGGGGCACAATTTCAATACATCCCTCTCTTTAAGGCTAAGGAAAACCATAGGCTACTTGAAAGATCTCCAAAAATTTTGTTTAAACTGTAGCAAATAAAATGGCTTCTAAAGAAACACATTCTATGCCAGTCTGGGAATTTAAATGCTGCCCAAAGAATCTGAAAATGAAACTCGCTACAGTGAACAGCATGTCCTCTTACTGTGCAAAAAAAAAATCTATACAATAAACAAAGATTAACGATATATACATTGAATTTCAGCTTTGACTATGAACAACCTCATGTCTATTTGCTCACATGCTGTGATTTAACATTAACAGGTATTAGCGTACCAGATAAGGAATGAAATTGCCACTAGTTGAAAACTTAAGAACTATTTCAGAAGTGAACCATTCTACCCCACTATGACTCTTTAGCCCAAACCAATACTGTAAAAAAGCATTAAGTAGAGATTTCAAGGCTTTTCTGATAAAACTGTGAAACTCCAATTCAACTTCCAGACTCACCTTTGCTTCTAGGACCCTCTTCCGAGCTTTGAGCTCTGCTACAGCTCTGTCAATGTCTGTCTGAGGAGCCTTCTCTTCCTTCAGCTTTTTTACCAGTTCTCCCTAGAAGGAGGAGACAAAACACAAGATGTAATTTTTTCTTTGAATGCCATAGAAGAGAACGCTCCTTCTTCCAGCTCCCCTGGCAATCCAAAAGGAGGGGGTTGTCCTGCCTTCCCGCTCTCCACACAGATCTCAAGAGGCTGCTTCAACTGTTAGAAACACACATGTGAGAGTCGGCAGAACTAGACATCGTTAGTGAAATTCACACACACACACACACACCACTACTGTTAAATCCCACACCTGTTATTAAATCTCAGTGTGCAAATATACTCCTATATGTACCACTTCACAGCAGATTTCCACAAATCCTAGTCTTCTATCTTTGAGGATGTACTAAATGGATTCTCGGATGGTTTATACAGTAATAAGGCTTCTCTTCCTTCTACCCCTTCCTTTTTCTTCAAAATTTATAACCATTTTAGACTTCTTTTCCTCTGTCATAAGCACACAAATTTTGAAAAGAAGGACTCACAGAAGACAGACATTTCTAGCCTATGTCTAAGCAAAGAAGGCATTGCATTATCTCTAAAAACTGTTACTGTTTTTAAAACTTGTCCAGTAACTTTGGAAAAGAACAAAGTAAAAAAAAACAAAAAACAAATATAAAAAAACCCAATGCCTAAATACGCAAGTGCAGCAAAACCCTACAGTGGGTTTACACTGAGGTCAAACCCAAATACCCAACAGCATGCTTTTCTGAATGGGATCCTCAACAGTTATGCCCAGCTTGCTCTTGCAGATAAATTAATTAAAAGTCTTCCTTTCAATCTGCTCTTCTTCATCCAAAACCAAGGTCTATCTTGAATTATTGAGAAGGACAAAGGAGCTGACCCATGAGGGAAAAGCACAGAGATGTCAATGCCTTCTCAAGTAGGATGTTCTAAGAATGAGATGCTCCAAGTTAAGCATTTTCTTTTGCACCTTGCACTTCTCCATTAAACAAAAAGAAAAAAAAAAGACACAAAAACCCCAACAAAACAATCCAAAGAGATTACAACATTTTCACAATACCAGCTTCATAAATTCTGAGGTTTCCTGACAGGCAACTGAGAAACCAAAGAGAAGAGAATACACAGATTGCTATTCAGTAATCAGATTAAAAAAGATAAAAGTGCTTCAGAGACTCAGGGACTCAAAGGCTAATTTTATTAATAAAAGGAGGAAGACTCAAAAGACTGCATTAAAACAAACACACCAAGAAAAGAAAGACAAATAAGAATCCTGTCAGGCTCCCTAACCCCATCGGCTACAGGAACAAAATCTGCTGCTTCCTTCCTGTTAACTAGTTATACCAAAATGTGAAAGTTTCACTCTAGGGCTGAGGGCTTCAACTGCCATTCCTGGGTAACGTGGCAGAGGGAGGGATCTGGTCTTTTTCTTTTTTTTTTTTTTTCTTTTAAAGTAGTAAGTCTAAATTGTCTTTGTTGAGCTAAGGGGTCGGCAGTGGAAAAATATCAAGGCGGGAGTAAAGCAGCTACTGCTGACTCAATAGAGCTATCGCCCTGCTCGTTGCTGAGCACCTAAAAGCAGCACACAGCAGCTCTTTGTCCAGATCTGTAAGTAACAGAGTCCTCAGACATACACAAGGAGGAAAAAAACAACACAACTGAAGCAAATAATTATGTTTGCTGACAGGACTCAATCTAATTAAAGCTATGATCTCGAGCCCAGCCCAGAGGAGGAGTGCACAGCAGCACTCGATGTGGCAAATTTTGCTGCGGCTTTGTCCCATAGACCAGTAAAGCAGAGAGGGATCCACCCCTGGATCACGGCAGCTTATTGCATCAGGCACTGCTGCAGGAAGATACGCTGCTCCATTTCCCCTCCATAGGTTCAGTCCCTTAGGTTTAATTAAACTGCTTCTCTGCGAGCCGACAGACAAGGTTCTCTGCATCCTAAGGTATCAACTACCCCCAATCTGCATTACTCCCTCCCTTTCCTCTTGTGCAAAGACCTCAGGAAATTACTGCTGTCAGCTGTAGGACACACCATCTGTGCTCCCAGCTATAACAAATTTACCCACAAACCTTCCCCTGGCACCCCACGCTCCTGTCCCAGTCCCACAGGCAGCCAGGAAGAGGGGGTGCATCGATGCTTTAAAGGCCAATGACAGCACCCAAGATACAGCATTTTAAAATACATAATAAATTGGCTGGTTCTAGAGGTCATCATTTTATTTACAAGGAGCCCTCTCACCAAGGCATTATGCTGTACAATGATTCATAATAAAAACTCCTTGAAGTGCTGGTGGCTGGTATAATTAGAGGGCCATAAATCCACTCTTTTAATGGGAAAACACATGCATGAATCTACACATACATGGGACACGCACGTAGCTATGTGTGCAGCTAAGCAGAAGACTATGGATTCAGCCACTTAAAAGAGGATGTGGGGAACCCATGGCCATAGGTCTTGCTGCTATAGCAGGGAGGAAAGGGAACTTCCATGTGCTCCACTGCCATTAACGTACACAGCAAGGCGATCAAAATTCACTTGGGAAATAAAGAAACAACCAAATCCTTCTCAGGTAAGAAGGATGCGAAAGATAATAGCTTCATCTGTGAGGGAGATGGAAAGAGAATGTGATGGCAGTCCCAGTTAATAGGAGACAGCTAGAAAAAATAAGAATGATGAAACAGAAAATGTGCAAAGGAATTAATATCCCTTACTGCATCGGGCAAATATGCACCTCTGAAGAACATCATTCACCTCCAAAACTCAGCTCTAAAGGGAAGTCATCCTGTGACCCTGTGGGATGAGGAAACCTATGTGCAAGCTGTTTTATAAAGAACAGGTGAGAAGCCCGCTGCGGGGCCCGGGAAGCGTGACAGAGCCAGCCCTGGGCTGGGCACAGGAGGCCCGGGAGAGGATCGCCAGGTGGAACTGACGCAGGGATCCAGTTCTGCAAGCCAGCTCTGACACACGCCGCCACCACCGGGAGGGGAAGGGGCCGGGACACCCCCACCGGCGGCCACCCCCGCACCGCCTGCCAGCCCGCTCCCCCGGGGCCGGGCAGCGCCCGCCGGCGGGGAGACACCGGAGGTCAGAAGCCCCCGGGGCAAACCCCGGGGGACCCTCCAGCGTGGGGTCAATGCAGTAACCCGGGGCACGGAACCGGGGAGGGGGGGGTGGTTCAAGCCGGGCTGAGGGGGGAACACCCCCCCCGAAATACATCCCACGCAAGCCGGCAGGGCTCGGGGTGAAGGGAAAGTGGCCAGTGTCCCCCTCCCCACAGACCCCAGCCGAGGCACCGGCGGGCCTATCACACACCCGACCGCCGTCCCCCCAGCCCGGACCTCTCCTCAGGCGGCTCCTCCCCCGGCGGGTTTCCCCCCACCTCACCCCGCACAGCGGGGATTCCCCCCCCCCGCCCCATTCTCCTCAGCCGGGCCGCGGCGGGTTACCTGGAGCCGCACCGCCTGCCGCAGGGGCGCCAGCAGCGCCTCGGCTTGCGGGCCGTCCATGGGGGTCGTGGCCGGGGTGGGCCGGGAGCGGAGCGGGGCGGCGGGCGGGCAGGCGAGGCGGAGCAGGCGGCGGAGCAGCAGCGGCAAAGCGGGCAAGGCGTTACGGGGAGGCAGCGGCATGGAGAGGCGCGGCGCACCGCCCTCCCCACCGCATGATGAAATCCCGGCCGGTGTAAAGCCGGGCTGACGCCCCGCCGCCGCACTTTCCGCACGGGCAGTGGCCGCCCGCCCCGCCGCAGATTCGGCACGGTGAAGGCGGCGGCGGGTCGGTAGGGGGAGCGCGGGGACGGCCGCCTCACAGGGAGGGACATGGCTGCCTGACCTGGGCTCCCTGCCTCACACAGACATGGCCGGCTCACACGGAGAGACATGGGCTGCCCCCACACAGACACGGGCTGCCTTCACACAGACCATGGCCGCCTCACAGAGAGATGGCTGCCTCACGCAGATAATGGCCACCTCATCCATGTCCCCTTGTTCCTCAGCCACTCTCACACACACACACACCCCCCCACTCAGTGCTTGGGGGCTGAGGGGAGGGTGTGTGTTATTTTTTCAATCAGCCGCCGCGCTTGAGCACCAAAAGCTTTTGTAGCTTTTGGGCTCGGCGGTGTTTTGCTTTCCGTTGAGCTGCCGTCGTCCCTCTGCCACCAAATTCCTCGGGCAGGGTTGAGGGCGGCAGGCAGGAAGCCAGGGCCGGCTTTCTCCTTGCAGGCAGCGTTGTGGTGGGTCTGCCCTGGGTGGAAGGACCACCCCATGTCAGAACGAGGAGCTGTTGAGGAGCACAGGTGCCACAGGAGAATCATGGAATGGGTTGCGTTGGAAGGGACCCCTAAAGTCACCTTGTCCAACGCCGCTGTCATGAGCAGGGACATCTCCAACTACATCAGGTTGCTTAGAGCCCTGTCCTTGAGAAACCTAGAATGTTTCCAGGGATGGGGCATCTACCACCTCTCCGGGCAACCTGGGCCCATGTGTCACCACCCTGAGCATAAAAAATTTCTTCATCATATCTAGTCTAAATCTCCTGTCTTTCATAGAATGATATGGTTTGGGTTGGAAAGCACATTATAGATCATAGTTTTCCCCTCCCCATGGCCAGGGACACCTCCCACCAGACCAGGTTGCTCAAAGTTCCATCCAGCTTGGTCTTGAACACCTCTAGGGATGGGGCATCCACAGCCTCTCTGGACAGAGTTTCAGTTTAATACCATTGCCTCTTGTCCTGTCGCAACAGGCCCTGATAAAAAGTCTGTCCCCATCTTTCTTATAAGTTCCTTTTAAGTACTGAAAGGCCGCAGTAAGTTCTCCCTAAAACCTTCTCTTCTCCAGGCTGCACTTCCCATCCCTGGGAATTAAAGCCTTCCATTAAGGAGAATCCAAACAGTGGTTACATAAAACAAAATTTAAGACCAATTGAAAAAAATAAGCACGTTTTCCATACACGCTTTCTCTGTTGCCCGCATCCTCCTCCCCATCTCCTCCTCACCCGCTCCTGCCTCTTGGGGCCAGGAGCACCGGTGCTGATGCCATGTTGGCTTAATTGGAGTATTCAGGCTGCTATTTTGTACCTGTCTGTTCATTTGAGAGACAGCCTCAACGTTGTAATGAACGCATCTGAATATTTATCTGCTTGTTCTGAATGGTATATTTGTATTTCAAATGCTTAATTGTTATTTTTATTTAGCTGTAAATTGCTGTTTTTATTTCACTGGCGTACCTACTTGGAAATGGCTCTAGCGCGAGGTTAATGCTGAGCTTCTCTTGATTCCCAATTATTTTTGTTAATTAATCCAATGCAGATAAGAGCAGAAGGACGCACAGCCCCCTTCTACCTTGTCACAGCGATGTAAGATGTGAAGATACTGGATCAGTCCCAGAAGAAACTGGCTTGTGTGGAGGAATCGGGAGAGGGCAAACTGTCTGGGACCATGGAGGAAATGTGGGCTAGATCTAGAGAAATGGGAAAAACCCATGACTGGGAGCAGCTTGGTTCTTCTGTGCTTAACCTGGAGGACCAGGTAGCAGCGCTTCTCCAGAAAATGCCCTTTTTTTTCACCCTCCTAGAAGATTTCCTCCCTTTCTCTGCAGCAGTGTGGTCCCCAGGACAGCACCTTGGAGCTGCAGCTGAGGATGGAGGTGGGCCAGGCTGGTGCCTTGAGCCTTTTCCCCTCGATAAAATCCTTTCTCACACATACTGCTGACCCCACCAACATCTCTCCTTGCAGATGAAACAAGCCTGGGACGGGTTTCCAGCACCATGGCCAGCTGGTATGGGACAGCCTCAACACAAGGGCCAAAAAGACCTTCTCCCTGTCAATTCCCAGCCAGCTGGGGAGCAGCTCTTTCTCCAAAGGACTTTTAAAAAGCATCTGGTGGAGAGCACCAACGGAGCAAAACCGAGCTGTAGGACCTGGCCTAGTGACCAAATCCTTCATTACACATTTGATTGCCCACGCCCTGGGCTCACACAAGGGTTGAACTTCTAGAATCAACTTGAACTTCTAGAGTCACATTGTTTTTTTCAGATAAAGGAACAATGCAATAAAAGAAGAAAAAAGGGAAGAAAAAGGAGGAGGGGAAAAGGGAGAAAAAGGAGAAGAAAAAGGAGAAAAAGCTTAGAGGAGGGTGGTTAGGGAGCACACAAGGAAACCCCAACTGTCCCTGTTGCAGTGGTACTGCTGAAGACTGACAGCGTGATTTAGAGTCCTTGGATTCCTGCTGCGTTGTGCAGGAGGGGAGCAAAATTAGGCAGTGTTTTGCACCAAACCGTAACTGCAAATGAGAGACCATGAACAAACCAGACCCCCAAAAACGGGTCTACACTCAGGGCCAGCTGGACCCTGGTCCAAGTCAACTTCAGTGGGAAGAGCTACATATTTCTGGGAATTATCAAGAAGTTAATATCGGAGCTAAAAATAAAGCTTAATATCAGCGCAGAGCTGCATAGAAGGACTTCATGGATCCACTACCGATAGGAGGGTCTGTGGACCATGGCACAGACCCAGTAAAGAATCACAGAATCACAGAATGGTTCGCGTTGGAAGGGACCTTAAAGGTCATCCTGTTCCAACCCCCCTGCCATGGGCATGGACACCTCCCACTGGACCAGGTTGCTCAAAGCCCCATCCAGCCTGGCCTTGAACATTTGTATTTTCTTGGTCTTGAACACCTGTATCATCCAGAACAGCCATGGACCAAACGTACGCCCATACAATGGGACACGTCACCCTCGTGGCACAGCGAAGACGCCAGAACAACAGGGCAGAGGAAGGGGGGGGGGGGGGGGGGGGGTTTTTTT
>JAOQGH010000012.1:4248011-4334714 GCA_025769975.1 Gallinago jamesoni
GCCCAAAGAAAGTGGCCCTAGCCTAGCATAAACATCACTGACATCGTCATTTTAGTGCCATTGGAAATATCTCTAGCTCACCAACTTTTGGGGGCAGAATCAGAGGGGTATCAGCACCCCCTGGAAGGCCTGGCGGCACGTTAAGGAGATAAGGGGACACCAAAGGGAGAAGTGTGGCTGTGTCCCCTGCTACTCTAGGGGGGGACACACACATCGGGGCTGGCAGCAGGGCGGGAGCAGCGAGGCTGCAAAATGGGAGGCTGGAGGAGAGGGGAAGGGATGGAGAGGAGGGGAGAGCCCTGCTCCAACCGCGGGGCGGGGGTGGGGGGGAAGGATGTCTTTTACGGGAGGGAAAGGAGGAAGAAATCCTCTGCAGAGGTGTAAGGAAGGGGAAAGGAGCCGTGGAGGAGGTGGGGGGGGGAAAGAGGAGTCCATGGCTGCTGGGTTCAGCCTGGCCCCTCGGTTTACAAACACATTTCTGCTCTGCTGCGCTTACGGCTCGGTGTGGTTTCCTGGCAAGACCCCGCTGGTAGAAACCCCTCGAAACCCCCCAAAACGGAAACAGATCCCCCTGCGTGCAGAGGGACTGGGGGGGGAAAGGGGTGTCGGGGTGTTTGGGCTTGGCTTTGGGGTGTTCCAGGGGGGGTTGGGGGGGGGAAGCGCCCGGTGCCGCTAGATGGCAGCCGGCCCCTCGCCGCTCCGCTCCCCGCAGCCCTGATGCTTTTCCCGGCCCCGGCTCGGGGCCTCCCAGTTTTCCAGCATTCCCGCTGGGTTTTTGGGAGGCGCAGCGTGGGCCAGAGTTTCCGTGCCGGGATGCTTTGCAAAACCGAGGGGCACCCGAGCCCAAGCAAAAGGCTCTTTCGCAATGCGGGGAGACGGCGAGGACGGTCCTCCGAGTCTCCGACGCCTCCGGGCTGCTTTTCCCCGAGACAAAATCCTCCCCTTTCCTTCCCTCCCGCCCCTGCTTTTGGTTTCTTTTCTGTTTTTCTTCTCTGTTTTTCTTCTTTTTTTATTATTTTTTTTCCTCTCTCTCTCCAAAAGGCTGCCGACTTTTCCCTAGTTCATTTCAAGCATCAAGGTAGCAAAATCAGACGGATACATCCCTCCGAACACAAGCTGAGCCACAGCAATGTGCATACAAGGTTCAAGATGATTTCCCAGCACCAGGGGATTTTTAGGCTGGCAGTAAACTAAGCAGGGCCTGAGGCAGGCACATAAATGGCTTAACCTGGCTTTCCTCCGTAGGGCTGCATTTTTTTAGCCTCCAAACCAGTGTGGCCGCATCCAACTTGCTTCTAGGGTATAGTCTACAGCTCCTGCTTTCCCCCAAGCCATGCTTGAGGGCTGTCTGGGGAGAGGAATAGTGGGCCCCATCCAAATCCATGGCACAGAGCATGCAAATAACCATGGGATAAATCCATTCCCAGGCCATTTTCATCTCTGAATGAACAACCATCCCCGCTCCTTTAGCTGCATCCCTCCTCCTATGAACCCTTCAAAGCGTGGTGCTGCTCTGCCCCTGGGCAGGGAAGGATGCTCTGAGGGTGCATCTGCTTTATTTTCATCACCCCTATTCTGGTTACAAAGAATTGGGCTCGGGTTGGGGGCAGACATACTGGATGTTACTGAAACTCACCCCCTCCTGGGACAGGACTTTTTTTTAGACCAAAATAGGAAGCGCAAACCTCACCCTGAGCTTCCTTTAGGGTTTGGTTCTTCCTAGAGGTTTCTCCTTGCCGGAAATTTCTTTTCTGCGCCCTTGGCCCTGATCCAGCCAAATGCTTAAGCACACGCTTAGCTTCAAACCACCTAGCCCTCTGCACTCCCACAAGTGCCTTCATGGACAGGTTCCCTTGTCCCTTCTCACCGTGGGAAAGGCTCTGCCTCTCCGTGCTCCTGCTGTGAGATGATGGGTCTCCTCTCGCTGGCAGCAGCAGGAGACAGGAGTATCAGTTCACTTTGCTGTAAACTGGCCCCAAAACCAGCGCTTGTACCTGTGGAGGGAGAGAATTATCAAACCTATGGCCCATGCCATGAGGGCATGTGAATGCTGCACATGAAGATGTGGGGTTCCCAAGCATGACCACCTCCAGCTCCGAGAGCTAACACCTACGGCTCAGCCCATCCTCATCCTCTCCATTCTTCTCACCGGGGGATGGTCAGGTACTGCTTAAATTGCCAGTAGTGCCTGTGACTATTTGATACTGGCTGAGATGGCCAAGGAAAATCCCCGTTGCTGTCACTGACAGGGATTCAAAAGCTTGTCCCATGTCAATGCTGTGCCCCAACAGCTGTTCTCCAGAGACTGGGACCACCGGTTCATTTTGGCACAGGCCACCAAAAAGTGATCCATTTGGTGACATCCACCCAACAGCTTGGACCCAGGTGGTGGTCTCCCAGGTGTGGATGCGCAAGAGCTCTGATAGAAATTCAAGTTGGTTTCCCAACCCTTCCACTGCCGTGAATTTAAATTCTGCAAGTCCTAATGCAGGGAATTGAAATGCATATTGATTAAGGGCCTTTTATGGATGCCTTGCAGAGCATATTAAAACTAATTTAAAACTTGCATTCCAGTATTAATGACTCTTGTCTCCGGCACTTTGCAGTGATTCAGTCTTGACTTTTAATTGAAACGCTTTAGTTAAGACAAATTCCCTCAGCCAGAGAAGATGAAGTGTTACTTCAGGTGTGTGCTGCACGGGGGCTTTTGACCTTCAGGTTCCCAAATTGCAAAGCGGCTGTGACTTCTTGAGAGGAGCCTCTGTCCTTCAAGTGGGTGCGTGTGGATCACCTCTGAGGAGCCATTTCTCTGGACTTCCCCTCCGGGCACTGGTGATTTAAGTGCAGGGGGCTGCAGAACAAGCGTTTCACTGCTCCAACACTCAAGGCAATTACATGGGAAAGATTAATAACTTTCCTCAGTGGCCAAGAACTGCACCCACGCGCAGCATGCAGAAAACGGTGGCTCCTCGGTGCTGGTGGTGCTCCCACTTCCGACAGTAGCGGTGCATGTACCTGAGCTGAACAAATCTGAGTCAATTATTGCTGTCACCAGGTTGAACACCTCACCCCTCCCTCATCATGTTTTCTTCTGCTTCTACATCTGATCCCAGGTGGCTTGTTTCTGGCCTTGAAGCTCAGTTCTGAAAGGACACTGTGGCTTGAAAACATCCCCCAGGGAGAACATGGCATTTCATAGAAGGAGCAGCAAGAGACGGCACCTTGGGGCTGCCAGGATGAATATGGCCCAGCTTGATGGAGACAGCAGCTTATTTAATATTTGCTGGCTCCACGGTGGCCAACATAGGAGACAGGGGTCTGCATTGAGATTTGGTGTAGAACAAGATCTTGCATGTTATGGAGACTTATTTCAGTGTTATCCTCTTGCTCCATGACTGGAGCATTCAGCATGGCATGGGAGGGGATTTGTCTTTGCATTCTCCTTGTCTCCAAGGGCAGACAAGCCCATAATAAGCACACAGCCCCAGATGGATGGTGTGATGTCACGTCCAGTGCTCAGCCCACCAGGGTCAATGCCTGCATGGAAAGCTTGAGCCCTGGCAGTCTTCACTCTCACTGATTTGTGAACAGAGAGACAACTGCATCTGTGAATCCGCCTCCTCTCCTAAGCTCTTAAAGGAAATCAATATATTCCATCCAGTCTCTGGTGGGACAGGTCATTGAATGTCAATCAGTGCCTTCACCCCTGTGTGTGGGTCCACAGCCTGGGGGCACTCCACAGGGATTTTCAGGCTGTCACCCACCCTGTGGCATCAGAGCAGGACAGGAGAGTCCCCCACGTGCATCAGAGAAGGCCTCTGACTGTGAGAGTTGGAGATTAGTGACTGACCTATTAAGGTTCTGTTTTAAAAAAACCTTACTCCATCCGCTGATTGCATGCTAAACGATCGTTTGATTTTTATGACTACATGTAAAACGTGAACCAGCTGGGATCCGAAGTGCTTCTCGCTGATCCAAGAGGCTTTTCTATAGGTCTCATCAAAGCCACCAGTCACCAGACGCATCCCCAGGGACCAAGTTGTCCATCCAAGCCATCATGCATGCAGTACAGCAGCACTTCCTATCTACATCCTGAGCGGAGTCGCAACCACCAGCACAAATCAGGTGCTGAATAACCATTACCCCATAGAAGTATATAAATAGAAAATATTTTGCCAGAGGCTGCATTTTTTTCCCCCCCTTAAATATTCATTTTATCCCTCCTCTGTTTTTAGCTTCTTGGTGACTTCTTTGTCCCACCTGTCACGAAGAAAGCCCCTCATCTTGTCAACCCAAAGATCAATTTCTTGACAACAGCTGGGATGAGCCCTCACCTTCACTGCCTTGCTCCCTCACAAGGACTCTCCTGAGGCAGTGCAAACCCATTGCTCCCTATAGGGACCCAACCCAGTCTAGCAGAGAAGCTCCTCGTAAGGCAGCAGGGAACCCCTCCAAGTCTCGTTAGGCTGAATCTGCTAGAAATATGCACTGGTTTAATTTCATATCCAGATAGGTTCCGTGCCTCTTTTCCTGCCAGTGGTAAAAATACTGCTCCATATCTGATTGTGCCATTGTGGCATTTTATGGGGCAATGGAGTCAGGCTGTGTTTCCAAGGGGTTCTGTCAGGCAACAGAGCAAGTGCTTGCCCATGTGATGTCAAGGAGCTACAAATCATGAGCTAAGTCTCCAAACCCCAAGCTGAGGCATCCTCCAGACCCAATGTCCTCATATTTGCCCAATTCTCTCAGATTTTTAACCAACAATAAGAACTATAAAGTCCAAGGGTAGGCAAGAGTGCATTCACATATATCTTGACTATCCTAAGGAGCGTGTGTGATGCTGTAGTTTGGGTGTACAGAGAGGACCTTGCCAAACACTGCCCAGACTTTCCAAATTGCAGTGCTTTGTGCATGTGGGTAGATCTGAATGTAGCCCTCATGAAAAAGCCCATGAAAGAACTGAACACGTCCTACCCTCTTCTCCTCCCAGTGCCTGCAGAGGACAGTGGCATTACTGCAGGGCTTCCAGCATACGGTAAGTTATGATTAAAAATGGTGGATATTTATAATAAATGGAGAATTCAGATGAAAAAGTCCCTCCCTTTTTCTTTTTTTAAGAAATTGTTCAGAGTTGCTTTTCTATGCACAAGGTGAGGGTGCTGGTGATAACCTTTGCAGAGATGGTACATGTTATGTCCCAGCAGTCAGTGCCCTCGTGCCTCTCAGAAACACACTCCCACAGGCCAGGATGCTTCTTTCCTTCTCCCTCAGGTGGGATGGAAATGTCCTACAGGTGAAGGACCATTTGGAGGATGCCATGTCTAAAGAACAGCCGTGTGACAGCACAGAATGTTTTCATCCTTCTGATTCTGAGATTTATCTATTTTTTTAAAGTCTGGTGAAAGCTGAGTGGAGATACAAATGCCTTGCTATGATATTAGGCTTCTTCAAAACTCAGACATATATGCAGATCTATGTTTTGCTGAAGGATCTCACCTTCCTAATGAACTACATGAAAGTATTCAACCCAGGCACTCCTCACCACTGAGGGCAATTCAGAAGCCAGAAGTGAAGTGTTGTAGCTTGAACTCATCTTTAATTATCTGGAGTTTGTTCACACTGAAATCGAACAATCAGAGTGAAATGTCCTACCAGCATAGCCCATAATTCATGACTCTGTTTATTTCTCTCCTAGGCTTACAGTGACATCAGTAAATAACAAAAGACTGGATCCTGTCAGAGAAATCAAGGAGGAGATATCAGAAGTATCAGGCAAATGCTCTCCAAGGGACATGAAAACTAGTGCAGCCTGCCATCACCCAGCAAGAAAAAGACAGTGAAATCACATGGGATTTAATTCATCAAAAATGTGAGTTTAATGCAGATTTGTGTTTATATACTGTAGCATCTGGAGTTTCCAAGGAGTGTGACCACATCCTCCTTGAATTCAGCAAGCCTTTAAAAGTGAACCAAAAAGGAAACACAGAACTGATTTATTTATGGAGAAAGAAAAGCTTTTGTTTTCTGTTGTTTTACAGAATACCATTATGACACAACTCTGCTTCTTCTGGGACCTGTGCTACGTAAGCAGATCCTTGTTGTCCCCAAAGGTCACAGACCGGTCTCCCATCTTTAAGACACTTTCCACTCTCCTACCTTTAAGACCAGTTACTGATATTTTCCTGACCCACTAGAGTAAATAGGAAAAGTTAATAAATATTTGTGTTCTTGTACTGCTAGAGCATCTGAATAACCTGGCAGAATAAGGAAACCACATCTCACCCGATTTTTTCTCCGCAAGCTAGTGACAGACCACTTCAGGGCATCTTTGATTTTCCATCTCCTAGCCTCCAAAAGCCTGTCAGCAGCCCATCCGTTGGAGAGAAAACCCATTTGGCTCTGCTCTGTAGTTACTTAAGGAAAAGGACCACAAATGGTCAGTCAGGAGTTTAAGTCCAGTAGGAAGCCATCAGGTTTTGATTCTTAACTCACACCATACACAGGTAGGTCACTGAGACTGAATTTGAACATTACCTGGTGGTACAAAGATGGTGGGATCTAATGTGTTCACCTGATGCCATGGCCATGCTTCTTTTGCCAAATCCAGAGCACGTGCTCTGGTGCTGATGGTGACTGGCAGCCTGTCCATCCCACCAGCCATCGCAGCCGTCACTGCCAGGTTCCCTGGCACAGCAGGACACATGGGTGCTCTTGCATGGTGGAGAGGTTTGTGGAGGACATTGCTTTGAGGATAGGCTGTTTCTGGGTCACTACCTTAGCAAAAGCCTCAGAAAAAGCAGAGACGGGATGCCATTGCAGGGCATGGCATGGCACCATTTCCACAGCTCTGCTCCCCAGATGCCATCTGCAGCAGTACCATATGGGTACAGTGACCCTAGAAGTGGCCTTTCCCCAGAAGGCAGGGTGATGGAGATAAACACCAAATCTTTCGGCTGGGGTTGGCTACCGTGAACGGCAGATGGTGCAAGAGGAAGCAGAGCCGGCAGATCAGCCAGTATTTTTCCTAGATGATGATGAATCAAAGCCAGGAAGCTGCTGGCTTCTGCCTTGCATGGTGTCCAGTCCAGGAGAACAAGAGAGGGCTGGTGGCAGAGGGTTGTGCCATGAATGTGGGAAGATCTCTGGAGGAGGGAGAGCCTTGAAAGCAGGAAGGCAATGCACATAGAGAAGTGTTGAACTCACTCTAGACTGGTTGAGGCAGAAGACCGAAACATGAATCAGCTACTGAGCCCTGAAATGAGGCTAGTCTTGGTCACTTGGAGTTGGCTGCCACTGACTTGCCTCATTGCCAGTCAGTTCAACACCAGCTGCACAGGATCAGCCCTGGCAAAGAGCCTGCTGAAGTTGATTAAATCACGATGCTGTTGTTGCCTGAAACCCTTCCTATACCCCTTTCTGCAATGGCTCAAGTAACAGTACTCTGACACCCTTCAGCATCTCCCAGACATCTCCTAGTTCCTCCTAGAGAGCTGTAGGACATCAGTGGAGTGTGTGCCTGGTTAGTGTGAAGGCAAATGGACCATTATGCTAATTGTTGCTTCTCTAACAGGATCTTTTCTGTTTTGCCCTGCAGGATGTGAAAGCAAGAAGGACTGGAGGAATGAACCACAACTGAGGAGAACCAAAACCAACAAGGGCTTCTCTGGCTTTCTCGCTGCTCCATGGGAACCAGGAGGGACGAATCATGAGGCATGACAATCTGCTTGCTCATGGGGCTGTGGCACCCTCATGCCTCTCAATAAAGTGATGTTCCAGGGAATTCCTGGCTATACTCAGGAGTGATACATCTGGCCTAACGTAGTGTCAAGAAACCTCTGTGTGGTAGGGTCACAGCACGTCACTGGTGCCAGCATATCTTCCAGATTCCTTGGTCTTCAGACAGATCAGCTGTGACTTTATGCTCCTCCAAGTCTCTAGGTCTACCCTGGAGGGTATGGGTAGAGTTGGAGCAGCAGCCCTGTGTTCCTAGCCAGCACCAGTGATCCATGGAGAGGTGGCAAGGAGGGACAGCCAGCTGAGTCCCCACCAGCCATGTGGCTCTGCCTGGCTCCTAATGTGAACATGGAGAACATGAGGAGATGAGTCTGGGATAGCTGCAGGGTGTCCCAGCAGGGAGGTTAGCAGAGCAGCAGAAATCTTTCTCAAGCAGGTCTCAAATCTTTCAAACCTTAGAAAATCTTTCCAAACAATACAGCTGAGTCACTTTATATCGGGTTAAAGATCTGGTTCTTGTGGCCCTAGTGTGTAGATCTGGCCCTAAAACTCGAATTACTGCACTCCCTGATGATGAGGACTTTAGTTGCTTTGAAAATATCATGCGTATTCTATGGCATAATTGATCTAAAATGTCTTTTCCTTGTTTTTCTAGTGCCAGCGTCACAGTTACACCTCCTAAAGCAGGTTTTGAAACCTGCTTGTTTACGCTGCTTCAAGCGAGATCAGAGCCAGGCCCCTGGATGCGGTGGTGCCTTTCACTGCATTCTTCCTTTAGTCTTTTTCTCCGTCTTTTCCTCCCCATCCCTGACAGGGGAAGCGCTGTTCTTCCCGTGCTCCTTGTTTCTGTTTGAAGCAGCCATAGAAAAAGTGACAATTAGGAAATAAAGAACCTACAGTATCTGCTTTGGCAGCACGTCCCGCTGCTGAGCAGCACCGCATCAAACCAGCGACCGCCTGCCTGGGTCGGATGGAGATGTTACTGCCTGATATTCTCGGATCTGCCTGGTGTAGCACACCACGCTGCAGAGCAAGCAATGAACCAGTCTTAAAAGTCAAGCAATACACATTTATAGTAGTCCTGTGAGGAGCAGGGAGTTGGACTCGAGGATCCCTGTGGGTACCTTCCAACTTGAGATATTCTACGATTCTGTGTTTTCAGGCCACTTAATTGAAATTTGGAAAATGATACCGATTAGAAGCAAATGGCGAGGCCACTTATGATTTGGGAGATCAAATAACCGTCTGGGGCAGGGTAACAGATACAAACTTTGGTTTGTATTGTTCTCTGCCAAAATGATTAAATGTTGCTAAGCAGTGTCGGTGTATTTCCCCCAAATTGAAGGAATGTAACAAATGTGAATGAGTTCACTGCAGTTGAATTGAACTTATATCAAGGCTATATGTATATATATATAATCATTGCTAATAATGATTTATGTTCCTCAAAGAATGCCACTCACCTGAAAGATCTAATGAAAGCCAAAATAATTTCTCCACGTCATTTATAGTGCAGAAGTCTTCTGGATCAGCCAAGGTGGACCTACAGCCCCCTCTTCAGGTCTTGTTTGGCCCTGGTTCAGTGTGCAGCCACTGTTGCTAAATGCTGTGTTCTGTGACTTCCTCCATTCCAAATGGTAAAACAGAAAATCTTATCAAAGCACAACTTTATGAAAGGGAAGGCAGACAAAGAGAGCGGGAAGAAAGAGAAGATAACACCGTAAAACATGGAACAAGCCTCATTTTCCCAAGGATCCCACACGATAGCCTCCCCTTCCTTATTTTTATGAGGTAGCAACCAGCCTCTTCCTGTCAACACATCCCCTTCACGTTTGGTGGGACCTCCACCTCTCTTCCCTTCTTGCCCAAGGGAGGGTGCTGGGTCTGAAGGTCCCCCTGGAGCTCCTTCTCTCTGCCAGTCCCTCTTGTCCATTCTGCTCACCTCTCATCCCCACAGGACGCTCTCTGGTCACTCCATAGGACCACAAGCCTAGAGGGAACCTCCAAAACAGCATCCCCATTGCCACGAAATGAGGCATTTCCCAAAGTGGCTTTGGGGACTATAGTAGAGTGTCCAAAGAAGTCTGGAACTGCACATGGAGGTGACATGAAAAACAGGGGTAGTAGATGACAAAGGGTCCAGGAAAAGAGGTGAAAAGAGGTGAAAACCTGGAATTATCCCCTGTCACATCTTGCAGGGACACAAAAAGGAGTCTGCAGTGCACAGCAGAACTGCTGTGGCACAGAGACCATCAACATTTGCTGGAGGTTCACCTGCCCACTCCGGGTGAGGACCAGCCAGCAGTGGAGACGTTGAGTAACATGGGGCTGGTGTGTACTCCTCCCCTGCAGCCAGCTCCATGCCGTTCATCTCTCCAGATTTCCTAGTATTTGTTCCCTTGTTCTGGGAAGAGGAGAGAGCTGTGAGGCCCATCTTGCAGGGATGTTTAGAGAAAGGAAAGTCCATTGTGCGAAAGAATTTGGTATTTCGGGGTTTGTTTTCCTTCTGACACAGAACAAAACACCACCATGTCAAAACCCTCCGTAAGGCAAAACAGAACAGAAAAAAAAACACAACCCAAAAACCAACAAACAGTGGCATTCAGTTTGGACATGGTCTGTGGAAGAGTTTCTCTCTGCTTTTTGGCTT
This sequence comes from Gallinago jamesoni, assembly GCA_025769975.1. Classification (NCBI taxonomy): domain Eukaryota; kingdom Metazoa; phylum Chordata; class Aves; order Charadriiformes; family Scolopacidae; genus Gallinago; species Gallinago jamesoni. Next base: position 4,258,396 of record JAOQGH010000012.1, read on the forward strand.
TTCGGTCTCAGGATGCCTACTACTGTAGCTATTTCAGGAAAAGGAAAAGAGAAAGGAAAAAAAAAAAAAAAGGAAAACAAATTCCATGCCAGAGCAGAGAAGGGGTGCTTTTTCTTGCACCAGGGTCTGACCCCACCTCGGTGGGTTTTCTGTGCGGTGGCACCGGGATCAAAGTGGCTCCTGTCTTTCTGCCCCCGGTGGGAAGCAGAGCTGCAAAGGAGCCTGTGAGGTTTAAGTGCGGAAACTAAGGACTGGGCAACGCAGAGTCCCTGCAGGACACCAACTTTCCTCGAGCTGAAGGACGCCTGCAAAGCAGTTAAGAAATTTTAGAAAGGTTGGACAAAAAGGGTTGGCTCCCGGCACAGAAACTGGGGGGAAGTCAGTGCTCCGTGCGGTGCTTTGGGTCAGACCATGCGCACGTCCTTCACGTCGAGGGCTCCCAGCCCAGCTTCCCCAGCCTCCCTGATGGCCCTGGGCGGGCTCCCGTCTCTCCTCAGGCTTTTCAGCCCCTGGGATGGTGATGTTTTGTGGGTACTGGTGCTGGGATGAGTTTCTCCTGGGAGGCAAGGCAGGGTGCCGATGCCTTCCCCGGCGGCAGAGAGCAGCTCACCACCTCTCTCCTCCAGCCTTCTCCCCGCGCTTGGCGTGGCGCCCGGCCGCCTTTCACTGCCGCCTTTTCATTCGCCTGAATTCGCTGCCTTCCCTTTCTCGCTCCTTGCGAGGAACAGAGGGAGAGCTTGTTCCAGCAGACGGGCCCCATCCGCTCCACCCGGCTCTGCTGGAGCAAGGGCTGGAAAAGAAGGATGGAGGCGATGGGGTATATCTCCCACCCCTCCGGGGCCCCGCGTGCCGCCGGCTTGCTGCTTCCCAGCAAATACGGTAAGCGCTCAGGCTAAAAATGTGAGTCTGATCTCATGACACAGGGTGGCCCTGCATTCCTCACCTCTGACATAACCCGCTGGGAGTGTGCTCGGCAGAAAAACACAAACAAGATGTACTGGCGGGCTGGCGGCGGGGGCCAGGCGGCTGGCAGATGTGCTCCAGAGCCCCCGCGCCGTCCCCTCCCTGGGTACCGCAGACTCTCTCCAGCACAGCCCGTCCCCTTCCTGGGGAGGGCAAGACCACAGCCCTTGCTGGGGGGACGGAGCCGGCCATTGCCTCTAGCACTAGGCGATGTGGGGGTGCGCACCCCAGCCTACCCCCGCCCCCCCCCCAAAAGCCCCGTGCCCCAGGGAGGGGGGCGGTGGGAGGGTAACTTGCTGTGGTTCAGTATCATCCCGGGAGGCGGCTGAGCTCCCCTGGGACTTCGCTTGGTGAACGCCTGAGGGCGTTTTTAAGGAGCTGCGGTGCTTTTGCGGTGGGTCAGTGGTTGTTATTTTTTGCCTTGTTTTTGTTCTTTTTCTCACATCTGAGTTTCTCTGCTCTGCTCTGGGTCTGCCATGGTCATGGCTGGTGCGACTGCTCCGGCACCAGCCTCCCCTCCCTGTTAGAATCCTAGAATGGTTGTGTTGGACAGGTCCCTAAAGATCATCTTCTTGATGTTAGCCCCCCTCTCTTGTCACCAGGTCTGCAGTGATGCCATCGTCTGCTCCGGCTGCAAGCTGTGCCCCACAGAGCTTGGCACCCAAAGCCTTGGGCTCACGGGGTGGTGATTCCTCCCTGTAGCCAGACAGGGCACTGGGATGAAATGATTTGCCAGTGGAGAATCAGGGCAGGGTAACAATCCCGGTCCTGCTGCCATAAGGCTGACTTTCCTCCCAGGAAGAGCCAAACCCTCCTACAAGTACAGCCTTGTCTCGGGCAGGGGCCAGATCCTGCTCAGCGTGGAGCTGACCTCCCAGCTCACCCAGCTTTCTTTTGCAAATGCCCTAAACCTTGACAACGACCTATTTTCCCTTCTGTTGCGCAAAGTTGCTTTCCTAGAAAGAGGCTTTGTAACACACAGTCCAACCAGCCCAGCTCTCCTCGCTCTATCCAAAGCAAAGCTTAGATGGCCGGCAGGTTTAGCGTAGCTCGGGCTCACTCCCGGTGAGCCGGGAGTCTCGGTGGGATGATACCTGGAACTGTCCTGGGACTGCCAGCCCGGCTTGCTGAGGCATCAGATAAACACTAAGTCTGCTTTCAAGTCCACTCCTCAAACTTTCTTTTTCTTATTAGTGCTTTTCGTCCGTCTGCTCCTGCTCCAGCATTCAGCAAAGCTTGGAGAAAGGTTTTCTTTTCTCCAGATGTTTCTCCCCTGTTTCTGTCCTCATCTTTCACTGGCAGTGAAAACATTTTTTTATTTTTTTTAATTTCACATTTTTAAAAAGACATTTTTTAAAATAAAATAATTCTCCTCCTTCATTCATAATGCTTCCAAGTTTTCAGGACTGCTACTCCTCTGGCAGAGGACTGTTTGCAACAGAAAACAAGAAAAAACAATGGTAACGAGAAACAATGGTAACAAGAGAAACAATAGCTCAAATTTGCTTCTTCAGAGCACATGTTTGATCCCAGAGCAGAAGGAGAACGCCTTTGGTCATGGCTCCAAGCTTCTTCTCAGCCACCCCTTCATCCTGGGGCTCTTCATCCTTTCCTTTTTCTCGGGGAGGTGCCCTGGCTGTGCTCAAGCTGTCAGTTGCATAGAGTTGTCTTCTCCTCACACTGGTGATCACATACAGCTCCTTCTATGACTTCTCCATCTTTAATCTAGAGCCCAGCTTTTTAAGTTGACCCAAAGTCAGTGCTTGTTTATTTTAACATGCCAGGCTGTAACCTGAAGCTAGAGAAATAAATTCAGCCTAACAAGTTCCCCTTGGCCAGCTGAGAGCACAGGTTAGAGATTAATCCAACAGCAGCAGATGGTCTGGGTTGAACCCTTGCTGCTTGCCCATGGCTGCTCCTTCCCGTCCCCTCGGTACCTGCAGCCTGGCTTGGCATCCAACCACGTCCTCACCTCGGCGAGCTGCTCTGTGCGAAAACAAAATACATGACTTGAAGCCTGATGTGCCAGGCCCAGGGTCTGGTTGTGAAATGGCTCCTGCACCCACTGACACCTACATGTGTGCACACGTGTTTTCCAATGGGTGAAGTCACCAGACTTCAAATCGCTGCCAGTGGCTCCTAATGTCTATGCAGGACAAGGATGCTGGCAAGGACATGGTTTAAACTGATGAGGCTCTTCTCCAGGTCTTATCCCCAATTCAAATGAGCCTGAGATGATACAGTGAGTGGAGACACTGGGACCGGTAACAGATCCCCTTGCTCCTTGAGAAGCCATATGACTAGTATTTAGAAGAATGAATGACCTGGTCTTCCCTGGATGTAAGACTTCAGGAAAAGCATGGACCTTTTGGAGCAGGTCCAGAGAAGGGCCACAAAAAATGATCAAAGGAATGGAACAGCTTCCCTATGAGGACAGGCTGAGAGACTTGGGGTTGTTCAGCCTGGAGAACAGAAGGCTTTGGGGATACGTTATTGTAGCTCTTTGGTACTTAAAGGGGGCTTATAAGAAAGATGGGAAAGACATTTTAGTAGGAGCTGTTGCAATAGGACAAGGTGTAATGGCTTTAAACTAAAAGAGGGAAGATTTAGATTACATAGAAGAAAGAAGTTTTTTACACTGAGGGTGGTAAAACCCTGGCCCAGGTTGCCCAGAGAGGTGGTAGATGCCCCATCCCTGGAAACATTCAAGGTCAGGTTGGACGGGGCTCTGAGCAACCTGATCAAGTTGAAGATGTCCCTGCTTATTGCAGAGGGGGTTGTGATAATTTCCAACCTCATCTGATGGTCCCTTTGGAGTCCTGGAGAGCTGAAGCCTGCAAGGTTTGTGCAAATGGGCAGCTGGGTAGAGAAGGCAGGGGGAAAGAGACACGGAAAGGGAGATTTATTATTTACTGGGGACAAGACAACACATTTAGGGGTTCAACCTAGAATAATGGAATCATAAAATAATTTGGATTTCAAGGGACCTTTAAAAGTCATCTAGTCCAACCCCTATGTTAACATCCCTGTGTTAACTACATTAGCCCTGCTTGTAAAACCAAGGAATAAAGGGCCATCGACTGGAGCTATTCTTTGAGCTTTGGGAGCCCTGCAAATAATTTTCCCAGGTTTGCAGGCAAGTTTTGCATGTGCTATTAGGCTGAGGGGTTACGAAATACCAGTGGCCTTCAACAGAGTGTTATTCAGTCACAGTATTGCATTTTTTACCTGCTTCTAAATGCACATGGAATGCAAACAAGTCAGAAGCTGGCTGGTGGGCTGATGTCTGTGCTTGCTTATATGGGAATTATTGGGCACCTGGGATTTTCAGTGGCACGACACTGGTAGGGACAATAGACTGTGAGCGTCTTTGGGGATCTGGGCTGTGAGCAGAATCAAGCCCCTGAGCCCCTGGCGATGGACTGCTACAGCGTCCCCATCACAGGATGAAATAAAGCATCTCTGCAGCCAGTCAGCTGTACCTCAGCAGAATCTATTTTTTGGAGTCAATGTGCTGTGTACAGTACTTTTGCCCGTAGCAGTGAACGGTCAGTCCCAGCAGTCCATCAGCAGAGACAGAAGCTAAAATTCAAACAGATCAGGGCTGGGATGTTGGCAGGTACCTCTACCACGGAGACAGCACTAGTATATTTCCAGTTTCATTAGTTTTCTCCATTTTAAAACTGAAAATCTTGGAGTCAGCAAGTAGGGGAACACCAACATTAGAAAAATAAAAATAAGAAGGAGAAGGAGGAAGAGGAGGAGGAGGAGGAAAAGAAAAAAGAAAAAGAATGAAAAAAGAAAAAGAAAAAAAAAGAAAAAGAAAAAGAGAAAAAGAGAAAAAGAGAAAAAGTCTTATTTTGAGCACCTAAGAGGCACAGCAACCAGAGCGAAATAAACCATGTCCCAGGGTTATTATCTTGCTGTAGTTCTGTGCACAGTTGCAGGACAAATAGCCTATTCCTGGAAGTGCTCTTTCCGTGGTTGCATCTATGGGTTTAGATTTAAGGTCAGATTACCTGATTTAACAAATTGAGGAGTATCAGCTGATTCACAGTAACGAACCAATTTCATGCAGGAGTAATGCTGTGCCTCCCAACCTTCTGCCTCAGTTTCTGAAATCATCTCCCCTAAGTCAGTAATTTTCAAACCTCAGTGCCTGGACTGTGACCCAGCAGTATAAAGAGCATCCTAAAAGACAGCCCCCAAAATATTCAGGCTAAAATCCTATGCTTGGTCTCCATACCAAGCTTGGCATTTCCTTTCACATTCACTTCAAGGGTGCGAGAGGGAAAACACAGCCCGGTCTATAGTTGCTGCTGGACAGGAAAGTCCCTTTACTGCCTCCTCCATCAGGCAGAAAGGACCTTCAGATTGACACTGGTAGGTCACATATTTCATTGCTATCTTGTTTTCCACAAAAGTGCAGCCCCCTGCCTTCCCAAGGCTGAGGACCCAGACCCTCTGGACTCGCTAAGGAGATGGCATGGACTTGCTGCTATCGGCAGGTTTCACTGATGAGGAGAAGCCAGCTGGCAAACTGCTGGTCCTTGTACCTCTTGTGTGGTGGGAAATCTGTTCAGTTTTACTAGAGAGCAGGAAACCTGCACAGCGTCTTGAGCCCAGGATGACAATAGTGGCACTGCAAAGGTCTATCTTTTTTAGTTTTTCACTGTGATCTCCTCTTTCAAAACACAGGAGGCTGGAAAACCTCAGGTAATGTCTCAGACCTCATTCAAGCAACCCTTAGATGGTGCTTTTATTTCTTCCCATTGATGGTGTACAGAACTAGGGATCTGGAAATGCAAAGTCCTGAAGTAACTGTGGTTTGCACGATAACAGGAGGTATCCAAGTCTGTAACGAGCTCCACAAAAAATTTCTGCCAGCCCTGCACGGTGACCAGTTCTCCCTGGTGTTTGCAGCTGGAAAACTGCAAAGAAAAAAGCGTCCTAGTGAAATATCCTAAGTCGTTTGATACAAAATAAGGCAATTAAGGACCGGAAATACTTCCAAACAAAGTTCTACAGAGACATGACGATGTTGTTCCTTTAGCCTGGACCTGAGCCCAGGACCTGTGACTAGACCTGTCGTAGACCCACATCTTCAAAGCCAGACCCTGGGCTGCTCTTCTGTTCTCCTATCACAGGGTGAGAGCTTTCCTGGAGCTGCCGAAAGAGCCCAAACGCTTTCTTCTGTAATCTGTCGTGGCTGTCAGGATGCCAAGAGACATGCCAGACCTAGACCCTGGGCCAAAATAGCTATGCAGACATGCCCAGAAAGGAGAGCTGGCAAAAGGTGTTGTATAAAGTGAGATATGTGAAGCCGCGGGCAAATAGTTTGGTAATCACATGGGTAGGTTGGGCTTGGCAGAGGGCAGAGCACGTCTGCTCATCAAGGAAAGAAGAGGCAAAACTTTATCAGGTTGGAGTCTTTCTTAGTGAGAGCTCAGGAGAGCTTCATGGGGTTAAATAAAAATAATTGCTCTGGAAGGTTAGGGTGAAGGACTCTCTGATGTCCCAGTCAGGCCACCAACACCTTTTCAGAAGAGGTTTTCCCAGAAAAAAAAGTTCACAATCCCCGTAATGAGTTCCATTTCATGACAAGGTTCAGGAGCGACTGGAGGAAGGAGCGTGCACCTTGCTCAACGTTTGTGCAAGGGGATCTTCCACATGTCTCAGTGTTGACCTGGCAAGTTAAACCTCAAAGGATGGGAGAGGGCAACTGAGTCCCCAGGGCTGGGGTTAATTATGGCAGAGTGAATCAGCGAGGCAGACCACGGACACGCTGCACAGAAGCCTTGCACCTAATTAGCTCGGGCAAGATAGGGGTGTATTCCTGAAGACGCTGTTACCATTCCTCACAGCTCTCCAGTCCCCTGCTGAACATTTTTGATCAAAGTCTTTCCAAGCCGTCTATTTTCAGCCCAACCCACTCAATACCTTGATTGCTACACAGCTCTTTTAGCTGCTCTTAGGTAAACACGCTGTCACTCCTTGGCGTTTTGCCTTGCTAAAACCAAAAATACAAGTGGCACAGAAAAGAAGAGAAGCTGTTCTCCTTCGCCAGGAAAAATGATGCTATTTCTGAAATAAACTGTTTTTAATACACCTCACCAGCCACGCACGTATACGTGTATGTATAAATATACTTGAACTAGAGGTCCAGCTGCTGGCATTGTGTACGCCCAGAAGGAGACAGAAACAGAGAGAGAATTATGAACATCTAAACCCAGACACACCTTCAGTCTTTGTCTGAATGCAGAGGCTTTGTGATGCTGAGATAACAGACTCCCACTAAAACAGGTTCCCATGTACTGGTCCCAGCTCAAACCAGTGGGGTATGATCTGTTCTGGAGAGCTGCTTCTGCTGTGGCTGTTCATGACCACCATGATGCTCATGCTGGGGTGTGCTTTACACCCCATGGTGGAGCGGGGGGTACAGAACAGATACTCTGGAAACCCCTCTGAGCTAAAGAACCATAACTTCACTGCTGGTGGCTGTGTCAGAGTTGTCCATTCCTGGCTTGCATCCTTGTTCCTCCATGGGTTGAAGTTGCCCCACACGAGATGGAGCACTGCACAGGAAGCATTTCACAGGTCCTCCCTCAGTCAGCATCTCTGTGGCTGAACCAGAGCTGGCTTGAGCAGATCAAAATCAGAGCTCAGTCCGCAGCCAACCTTGTTTTTATGGAATGACAGTGACACTGGCCAGAGCCTGAAGTCACGTTTTCAGTTTTCCCCTTAGTAAGTAAACACACAGAAGTCAACAACAGATGGAGCATCACATGGAGTTACACAGGTCAGCACGGACTTCAGAGAACCCGTGCTTCTGAAGAAGAAATAATTTGGAGGGGGGAGCAGCTGGGCGATTATTCTGAGAGATTGAGAAAGACAGCAATGAGTACTGGCGTGAGCTGCCTCCTCTGTGATATGCAGCTGAAAATTTTGGTTTTCTGGAAGAAGACAAAGATGGACAGATAACAGAGCAAGCCGACAGCTCCTGAGTAGGAAAGTTTTTTTTTTATTATTTTTATTTTTTTCCCTTTGGCTGGAGACTAGAGAATGCAAGAAAAAAGTTGTTAAACTGATAACAAAATGGACAGGAGTAAAGCAGGCAAATGCAAAACAAAATCAGATTTTCTGTGACAAGAGCAGGTTGAAGCGATGAGACAGAGAAGAAGGAGAGCTTTTTCAGTAGTTTATATAGTACTGCAGGGAGTCTGGGGTGACAAACAAGGGATTCAGGTGAGTGCAGTGCTGCAGTAATGGGCTGTTACTTGTGGAGGAAGACAGAAGGGAGGAAAGGGAGCAGAGGACACCCATTAATAAAAAAAACCCCACATTCCATTTAAGATTTATTGGTAGCTCAGAGCCAGAGAGTCTTTCATGCCTTTGCGTCTTTGAGCTAACATTACCCAAGAGTAGGTAGTGGCAGGGATCCGTTATGAGCTATTGAATTCAAGTGGAGAAGAGCTCCAGCCTTTAACATGCAGAAATGAAAAGACTTCAGTTAATAAGAGATTTCAGCCCGAGAAACCTGCGCTGCAATAGCAGAATAGCATTAGTGATCCTCAAAACATGGCTGGTCATTTCTGAGCATGCAATATCATGCATAGAAAATGAAATCACTCAGTTGAGGACCTCAGTATTGTGGATGGATGGACGAATTTGGCGCTGGATGAAAAATTAATGGTTGCCTTGGGACTGGTGTTTACTAGCTAGTGACATTCAAAGAAAGGACAGTCCCATCTGGTCATGGGGAGAGCGGTGACGATGCAAAAAGAGAAAGTGATCGCTGTGGACTAGATGCAGACCCCCCAAAGGAGGGTCAAAAGGACTGGTTTCGTCTTGGAGATGGAGGATTGAGTCAACACAAGAGGGATGCAGAGGTAAGGCTGCTTCCACGCAGGGTGTTAATGAAACAGGTACTGTGAGGTTCCCGTTAAAAACAACACTGGGGAGTTGGGAATGGTGAGTCACCAAAATAATGAGGATTGCCTCCGAGGAGAGAGGGTAGAGGGCACGGAGCTGCCTAATCTAGCGGAGAAAAATGTGACAATAGCAGAGAGCTGGAAAGCTGAGGTCCAGGGGAATTTGCATTAGAAAAGAGGCAGGATTTTTAAACAGGGATGGTGACAGACGATTAGGACACACTTTAAAGGGCAGCATTTTATATTCCCCCACACCAAACCTTGTGTGCAGCTTGGCAGGTCACAGAAGGAAAGAGGCACTTTGGTGGCACCATAACTCATCTGGTCCATTTTGGATTTCTGCTGGAAGATGGGACGAGTGTGTCCTTGCCTCCGTCAGCTGCTCCATCAGGATTTCAACAGATTTAGTTAGAAGGATCGTGTACCTGATACTTTCAAATCAATGCTGCTCCCACGGCAGATTGAGCTTTAAGCCAGAAGAAAAGGTCCCCAGAGGGGTAATTGGTATCTTTAGTAGCCTGTGAATGGTCAGAGGTTGGGATTTTCCTGGCTCCAGCCTGTGCTCATGCTGTGTGAGACATGCTGGAGGTAATGCCAGGCAATGCACCTATTGACAGCTCTTCATGCTGAGCAAATATTTGTCTTATCATGGTTTTAATGTGCCCATCTTGGTGATAGCTAAATGTCAACCACAAAATAAAGCAGAGCTGCCTGGGAAAGACCCTGCTCTCTGCCATGCGTTGCTTGTACAGCTTGAGGTTTTATCAGCGTGTCAGGTGCAAAGTCCAACAGTGAAGCAACATGAAGAAACCCCCTTTATCCAAAGGTGGCGTTTGAGGGTAATTTAGGGTTTTTTGGCCCATCGAGGCTGCTGTTGCAGTATTAGGTGTGATATCTGAGCCCAGCCTCCAGATTTGCATTGCTTCTCTCCTTCTTAGTGGCTCTGTCATTTCTGACACCGATTTGCTCTCTGCTGTCTGAAGCCAAGTTTCTTGTCCGGTGACGGAATGTCCCCCTGTCCGGAAGGGGCTGCAGCGGGGAGTCGTGGCTCCACGGTGACATTTGCAGTGACCGGGAGGTCGCTCAGCCGTAAGAAAACAAAGGCAGCAACCGTCCCGCAGCGCCCAGCAGCCCCAGGGCTGCCCCTGCCGAGGGGAAAGCACCAGCAGTACACTTCAGATCTGCATTTTGCTTCAGACCACATTTCATCCACTTTCTTTAAAGTATTTTTTTAAATCACTGGGAAGTCTCTTTTCCCTTCCCTTCCCTTCCCTTCCCTTCCCTTCCCTTCCCTTCCCTTCCCTTCCCTTCCCTTTCCTTTTCTTTTCCCTTTCCTTTTCTTTTTATCTCGTTTTTGTTTCTTTTTCTTTTCGTCTCTCGTCTTTTTGTCTCTTTTCACAGAATCATAGAATATCCATGGGTGGAAGGGACCTTTAAGATCATCGAGTCCAACCACAAAAAAAAAAAAACCCACACCAAAAAAAAAAACCCACCCCACACCAAAAAAACCCCACAGACACAAACCAACATTCTCGGGCACTACAGCATGCCCTGAAGTAACATGTCTACATGCTTACATGTTTTTTAAATACCTCCAGGGATGGCGACTCCACCACCTCCCTGGGCAGGCTGTCCTTTTGTCTCTCCTCTCCTCTCCTCTCCCTCTCCTCTCCCTCTCCCTCTCCCTCTCCCTCTCCCTCTCCCTCTCCCTCTCCCTCTCCTCTCCTCACCTCACTTCTCTCTTCCCTCTGTCCCTTTTCTTCTCTCTGCTTCTCTCCTTTCCAGTCCTCTCCTCTTTATCTCTCCCAGGTGAAGAATAAGGACCATGAGGACTCTTCCTCCCTGGCCCTGGCTGTGTGCTGCAGCCGGAGGAGCTGGGGCAGCAGCAGGGAGGGCTGACCTTGCAGCACAGGGCAAAGCTGCCAGCTCCAGTTTGAGGGCCTCCAGTGTTTGTGTTACAGCAAGGAGGGGGAGAGGCAGTTCTGGGAAAGGGCTGGAGAAGGTGGGCGGGGAAGGAAAATTAAGTGGCAAGGAGCTCGAGAGGGATGCAGCAGGGCTGAAGGTCTCTTGTGCACCTGCCTCTCAACTGAGTGTAAAGTCCCCTTTTCTCCAGCAATTGTAACTCTCTGGGGAGAGGAGGGAAGAAGAATCCATGGAGATGATCTGGAACATCCCCAAAATGGAGTCAAATTCTGATGGAAAAGTCTTTAAAAACCCAGTATTATGATGGGGGCTGAGGATCCTTGAGGCTGTTTTAGAAGTCTGGAGAAAGATATTCACAGTGGACTGAATTAATTCCGATTTTTCCTTGCCACATCTTCATCATCCTTAACGCAGTACATACTAGGAACCAGGTGAGCACAATTGGTGATCCTATTGTGCTCATAGGATCAGAGAGTAAATCAGGTTGGAAGGGTCCTCAGGAAGTCACCTAGCCAGATCTGCCCAGAGCAGGAAAACACCAGGGACTCTTGTTAGGGAGGTTTCTTCCTCTCAGTTAGCAAGAACTGCTGTATGGATGTTCACTTTATTAATAATTTGTACCTGCTGTTTCAGGCTGCACCTAGAGCTGCTCAGACTGACTCTGGCCATGGCACCTTGCAAGCTGCTGTGCACGTTCTCCACGCTTGGGTGACCTCAAGACAGGACCCATTCTTGCATATGAACAGAGGAATCACTGCTACTTGAGCTGAACGTATGAGCTCCTTTTAGCCACGGTTAAAGAAGACTCAAAAGCCAAGAATAAGGGGGAAACAGAGCTGTTTACTGAGTGACTATGGCTTGAAGACAGACATTAAGAGTCTGAGCACGAGACCCACGTCCGAGGTGTCTCAGGCCATTAGTGAATTGCCATGTCCCACGCCACACTGCTCAATTTGGTGGCTTTCCCAGCCTCGCTGCCTCTGCCCCTACACCCTTCCATCCTGCCTTGAAGCTCCCTTTCAGGGCGGAGGATTATTCACTCTCAGTGGATTCCTAACTCAAACTCTGCCCAGGGCTACATTTTCTTCAACTTTTGCTTTGGATTAAAAATGGTTTAAAAATATTTCCATGTATATATATACACTATGTGTTTGCAACATCCTTTGAGTCATAATATTGTTTGTTGTTGCAACCTCTGTCCATGTTACCTTCCTCTTCCTTTTCCTCCTCTTACATTTTCTCCCTGTGAGCTCCTATTTACCTTGGAAAGGGCTCTTCTTTGCAACTACTCAAAATAAGGAGAGCTAAAAAAGCTCTGGTGGGTTTTACTGTTGGTTTTTTTCTCCAAAGTATTTGGAAAGGTTTGTGGTGGTTGTTGCCTTTAAAAATTTTATGGCAAATTTCAGTACTGAAGCTTTCCATCCTGGTAGTGGGGTTTTTGCCAGAAAAAGAGGGGGAAGGGAAGCCTGAAGGAGCAGTCAAATTTTGTGTCCCGGCTTTATTGCATAAAGAAACCCCGACAGCTCTTACCAACATTTTCGCTTGCAGAAAGATGATTTGTCAGTGATATGCGGGGTCTGTTTCTACTTTGGATGAAGAAGAATAAAAGCAAATTCTTTGCTACAGCAGTGTGCTTATTGCTTCCACCCCAGGCTGTGCCAGCCCAGAGGACAAGGAGCTGTGTGGAGGCCTCCTCCTCAGCTGTGGAGCAAAGTGTTGCTGTAGCACCAACAGCACTCTGAATTCAGGTCTGTACTCCAACATCTTCCTTTGCTATGGCTAATGAAAACAGCAGGAAGGAGGCACAGCAAAGAGCAAAACCAGAGTTCAGGGCTTCCAGCTCCAAACCGTGCAACTCAGGACCTCAATCATTCTTCCAGGGCTTGTGTGAGGATGCTCTTTCCCATGCCTGGTCCGTCCCTGTGCTGTATGTCAAAAAATTCCATCGCTTCCAGCAGACACTGAAGTGCCCAGGACAGGTTTGCTGCAGCTGACGCTGAAACCCTTCCAGGAGCAGCGGGGTGGTTGTAGGCATTGCCTTGAGGGACACAAAGTTCACCATGCCTCCAGCTTTTGAAATCCTAACTATGCGCTCACTGGGAGGTTCCTTAGGCTGTGGTTTCACAAACATCTTGACGGAATCACAGAAAACGGGGTGCCCAAAATGATACCAGATGTCCATGAGCTGAACCCTGCCTCTAGCTGACATGGTGGAGCACTGGAGTCACCACCAGGAAGATCACAGTTCTCCATCACCCCAGGTTTCTAAGGATAAGGAGGAAGAAATGTCCATCAGGAGTGGCACAGGCTGAGTGAGTCCTGCACAAGAACCTGAGTCCTGAGGAGTCCAAAGGACTGTACATGAGCTCAGGGTCTGCCTGCCCATGATGGCCACTGGAGACCTGGGCAGGATTTAGGGGCCCATACGTAAGCATTGAGGTCTTTTGGAGGTGACATCAGGGATCCTGCTGTGACTCTATCCAGTACCCCTCCGTCCTTGGGGTACAATTTTCTCAGTCAGACATGGTGACTGTGCCAATCAGCACTTGACTGTTGGGGGCTGTGGAGGAGCTTCCTGACCTGTGGCTCTTGCAGAGATAATCTCGACAAGATAACATCCACCATCAGCAACCCAGTTACTCCTGTCAGAGGGAGATGGGAGACAGGAGGTGTCATGGGAGGACCTCAGGAGGAAAACCCACCCAAGAACCACAGGCAAGGGCACCATAATAAAAAGGGGGGTTGTTGGAGAAGCAGCACCTTTGCTTATGCCAGTGCAGCTGTGTATAACCTCCAAGAGCAACATACAAGCCTGACCCAAAGCCCTTTGGAGCAAACAAGGAGGAGCATTGCTTCCAGGAACAACCTGGATGGGGTGCAACCAGGGAGAAGGGCAAGAAAAGTTCTGCAGCCATCTGCCAAGCACCTGTCTGGGAGAAAACAAATGCCAAGCAGCGCTTGTTCCCTCTTCTGCTTCCATCCCCTCCTTCAGGGACATCTGCCCCAAAAGGAAGATGTGATAGGATTGGATTGGGCCTTCTGAATGGAGACTGGACCCAGCAGCGAGGAGGCCAGCCCTCTGCGTGATGCCAGAGCTGGGGAGGCAGCACGTAGCTGGGTTCAATTAAAACGTTTCACAGCAGTGAGACCGACGGGGACCGGAGGCGCAAGGAGCAGGCTGACCTATCCGCAGACAAAATTAGCCTTATAAATAAAATGAATGTGTGCAGGACAAACAGCCTGTCATCCAAGCAAGCCATGCCGGAGCGCTGGGAAATATTTTATTGGGAGATAAAGTCTTAAATGCCATTCTCCATGCATGGATGGGGGCTGTGTGGCTTTTCATCAGTGAGCCCTTGCCTGCCTGCCTGCCCTCCCCGCTGCCTGCTCCTGCATATTGATTCATGGCTGAACGGGAACCTTCAATTCCCTTGGGTAGCTTTGGAGAGTGTGATTGACACCCCGCAGGACAGGGGCTGGCTTCAGCTCCTCCAGTGCCCAGAAGCACAGAGAGCAGGACCCAGGGCCGTAGGGATATCACTTAGGGGTCACGTCCTCGCCAAGCCAGGCTGCAAGAGTCCCACGTCTCCATCGTGCCACCTTCTCTCCACTGATGCCATTAGCGTGGGGTCAGAGGGGACAAACCCTTCCCAGACCTGTTTTTCCCAGTCTGTCCTCTTATCCTTCCCTTCTTGGATAGGAAAAAAAAAACAACAAACACAAACAAAAAAACAACACCAAACCAACCAAACAAAAAACCAACCCAAAAAGGCTGAATTCCCATCTTTTTCCCATTGAGTTGATTCATCCTGCAAAAGGCTCAGCCCCTCTCGCCCTCTCTGAGGACGCGGGGACCAGGGGTGTTCATCAGGGCCAGCCTCAACCTCCTGAAACCCCAACATAGACCAGGTGGGTGTAAAAGAGGCTCTGCTGACGCTTCCAACCCCAGGAGATATTTAATGGCACTTGTACCAGTGCTAATTACATCTTAACACTTTCCCTCTGTATTTTGGTATTTATTTTGGAAAAGCTCCTCCCTGGAGTAATTTTCTTCCTCAGCTTTAAAACAACAACAATAACACCACGGCGCTTGCTTTTCCCTTGGCTGTTTCCCTCATTATTCTAACTCTGCCATTCTGCTCCTGTACAGTCAGCAGAGGAGTTCAATCAGGCTGATGAGTAAAACTGCATAATTTTATGGCTGCATATCAACTGCCTGTTATTGAACTAATCAATCAACTTCAGTGCAGGCACCAGTACAGCGCGGGAGAGGACAAGGCAGAGGAATTGCTGTGCTGTTATTTTTCCAAAAGGACAAAAAAAAAATATATATATATATATAAAAATAAATAATCCCATCTGACCAACCAAATTCTTCAGCTTGCCCTTCCTTTAGCAGGAAGAGAAATAACCCCCTGCACCAGTACAGGTTGGGGGTGACCTGCTGAAGAGCAGCTCTGAGGAAAAAGACCTGGGAGATCCTGTGGGCAATAGGATGACCATGAGCCAGCGATGTGCCCTTGTGGCCAAGAAGGCCAATAGCATCCTGGGGGGCATCAAGAAGAGCGTGGCCAGAAGGTCGAGGGAGGTCATCCTGCCCCAGTGAGGCCACATCATCTGGAGTACTGTGTCCAGTTCTGGGATCCCCAGTTCCAGAAAGACAGGGAACTGCTGGAGAGGGTACAACAGAGGACTACAAAGATGATGAGGGGCCTGGAGCATCTCCCTTATGAGGAAAGGCTGAGGGACTTGGGTCTTTTTAGTCTTGAGAAGACTGAGGGGGGATCTGATCAATGCTGACAAATACTTAAAGGGAGGGTGTCAGGAGGACAGGGCTGGTCTTTTCTCAGTGGTCCCCAGTGACAGGACAAGAGGAAATAGGCACAAACTTGAGTATAAGAAGTTACACCTAAACATGAGGAGGGACATCTTTCCTGTGAGAGTGGTAGAGCACTGGAAGAGACTGCCCAGAGAGGTGGTGGAGTCTCCTTCTCTGGAGACATTCAAAACCCGCCTGGACAAGTTCCTGTGCAACATGCTCTGGGTAGACCCACTCTGGCGGGGAGGTTGGTCTAGATGATCTCCAGAGGTCCCTTCCAACCCCATATGATTCTATGTTTCCTTGCTGGAAGAAATGCCTCCGGTGAGTTATGGAGTAGGTGACCTACAGCAAGGTAGTGAGGGAGTTTGCACTGTCACAGCACTCAGCTATTGCTGTGCTCCAAAGCCCAGGAAAGCCCCCAGGTGCTCTCTTACCACCTCTCACAGTGACCCACTGCAGACATCTCCAACCTCCTCCAGCAAAGCATTTAGATATATGTTAAGTTAATCCTATTGAAGCCAGTAAGGTCATGATTTGTACTCATTTTTGCTGCACGGTGCCCAATTTTGGCCTTAGGGTCAGCAGCCATGTAAGAAGGTAGAAAGATGATTTCCAGTGGCCTTACGCCCAGTAGTCATCTCCCCTTATGGCCCTGGGGACACTTAGGAGGTCTCAGAAGTAAGGAAAAGATGCATGAACCTCCTTTCCAGGAGGAAAGTGGACTCCTTCATGTATTCACTACTTGGAAATGCAGGACTTCATCCTGTTTGGGGCACACCTAGTAACACTCCATCTATAGCAACATCTGTTATGGTCGGTCCTGGTGAAGTTCTGCTTGAAGCCACAGATGGACATGATAGGCTGCATAGGAAAGAGTATGGCCAGTAGGTCGAGGGAGGTCTTTCTCCCCCTCTACTCTACACTGGCGAGGCCACAACTGGAATACTGCATCCAGTTCTGGGCTCCCCAGTTCAAGAGGAACAGGGAACTAACTACTGGAGAGAGTCCAGCGTAGGGCAACAAAGGTTTAACAGAGGAGTTGGACTAGATGATCTCTAGAGGTCCCTTCCAACTCTGACAATCCCATGATTACATGATTCCATGGTCTTGGAGGTCCCTTGCAGCTCTGAGTCCATGGGAAAGAATGACCCATCTTTCCTTACCTTCCAGGAGGAGGAGAAGGTGTAACAGGGCTTTGAACCTCAGAGCAAATCAGTGAGATCTTCTGTGCTGATAAACATGAGCAGTGAAGGAGAGGAGAAAGGAGGAGAAAGCAGGGAAGGAGAAAGGGAAGAAGGAAGGAAGGAAGGAAGGAAGGAAGGAAGGAAGGAAGGAAGGAAGGAAGGAAGGAGGGTAGGTCAAGGACAGGCAGACCACTCGCCACTTTGTCCCTCTCTCACTGCAGTTGGCACATCTTGTGCTTCCCTCTCTCAGTCATGGTCCCTCCATCTCCTACAGATCATGGATCACAGAATCCCAGAATTGGCAGAGTTGGAAGGGACCTCTAGAGACCATCTAGTCCAAAGTCAAGTGGAAAACAATAGAGCAGGCAAGGGTCTCTGTGCTGTATCCTCTAAATGCTGCAGGGCTTTAGCCTGGATGTGCCTCCTCAAACCAAGAGAGGAAAGGAAGGACACCCTCAGCCAGCCCAAGAATCCTTCCCCAGTCACTGTATTCACTGACACAGATTAAATTGCACTGGCTCCTTCTTGGCTTTTCATTTATCACTCGTTTTACTGCCACATCCACAGGTGCGGGCTGTTCTGTGCCGGGCACTGAGGAAGCAAACAAATAAGTATGGTTCCTGAGCTTGGGAACTCTGTGGGGATCCAACCCAAAAGCTCTTCCTGGGCAGGGAAGGACATCCCTGCCAGCCCCCACGCCATCCCACCGGCTGGGGCTCAGCGGCTGGGGCTGTGGGCTGAGGGCTGACGTCCATCCCCCCCCGAGCCCGTTTCCTCCAGCTGCTGCCAAAAAAACCCTTCGCAGAGCACTTCTCCAAATGAATTTTCTGGAAAACAAATTAAAGGAGGGGTTACATCACGCAGCAGCCAGCCCAGCCACGCTGAGGGATCCTTGCCTGTATTTCGGGCTGCGCCACACGCACCACGTCGCTCAGGGTGGCTGCTGCTGCTGCTGCGCTGGAATTCACAGCTCCCCATCGAAATATACTGTGACAATAAACTGATCAAAGCAGCTATTATTGTCTGCTCTCCAATGGGTGGTGAGGAGCATGGTCTCCCGGAAACCTCTGGTTACTGCGTTTTTCTCCCTGTGCGAAACCACAGACAAACAAAATCAAGGGGGGGGGGGGGGTTGGGGGTGGAGGGTGGCGCAGGGAGGGGGAAGCAAAGGAGACTTCAGTGGGTGTTAAGGCAGCCCAGTCGAAGTCTTGGGAGTCAGGAAATTCCAGTCCCCGCAGGCAGGTGGTGGGAGCACGTGGAGGGCAGCGGTGGGCAGGGGAGCAGAGGACAGGCTGCCTGCTGGGAAACGCTCCGGAGTCAGGCTGGGACCACAGCGATCTGGGCTCCCTCCCCAGGGCTACCACATCCTCCTGGTCCAGCCTCAAGCATATCTCTTCAGGTTGTTTTGGTAGGAATCAACACACACTCCCCCCCCCCATCACCCATCCATCAAGAGCATCCTTAGGAAATCCAGTTTGCCCCCAAACCCTTCCCCAGTGTGGAATATTCCTAAATAAGCCAAGCAGGGATGAGTTCACTATACCCCTGGGAGGGCATGGCGGGGGCAGGACGGGCACTGGGATGGGGATGGGGTCTCCAGTCGAGCAGCGTGCACCATGCTGGCCCACACCTTTGCTTCTGCAAAACCTTCAGCCATCGGTTCCCCCCCCACCACCCCCCTGCTAAATCTTTATTCAGGTGAGCTCATCAGCACTGCCGTGGAACACAAGCACTGCTGCAAATGAGTAGTCATGAATAATCATGCTGGCTATTTTATCCTTGGTGTAAGGGATCCAAAGAAGAGCTGTTTTTAAACAGAAGACTGCTCCTTTGAAACGTCTGGTTCGGTCTCCAACCAGGAGATCTGGCATCTCACCCTGGTGACAGCTGCGTCCCCTGCCCTGATGGTGCGGGATCGGGGGGGGAAAGAGGGAGGATGGCTGAAGTTGAAGAACATGAATAACTTTTTCATTAATAAAACCCTAAACCCCAACCTCAACTCGTGCATTTAACAAGGCTTGGCTGAGAAGCTTCTTGTTGCCTGTCTCCATCCAAGCTGGCTACATCCCTCCTATTATTTCTATAGAGAATTTGTCTTTTTTCTCCCAGTAGCTCCTCCTCTCACTGCCTAATACAACTCAACCAGGAATTAAGAATACAAATGCAAACCCTCCCCTTCTTCTTTATTTTCCATTTCATGAGCACTCGCTCCAGCTCTCCGGCCTGCCTTTGAGTCAAACCTGGGGAAACACCCAAAAAAGGCCTCCTAGCTGAGAAAAGGTGAAAAATGAAAATGGAGAAGGGGTTCACCTTGCTTTAGTCGAGCCTGTAGCAAAACATTTCCTTTGCTACCTATTTATTAATATTCCGGTACACCAGGGAAAGGGTTATCAAAACAGTTACTGGACCATGGGAAAAACTTTTTTTTGTTGTTTTTTTTTTGTTTTTTTTCTGAGAATAAGGGATTTCTGGAGAGCTGCCTCCTGTAGCTTTATGCACTTCTTCTGCTTTGAGGAATATTTTCATATTTTCATTTCCAATGCAGAACGACTGTCACATTGGGCCACGCAGTACATGTCGGGTCTATGCCCAGCAGAGATGTGCAGGGCACGTTCTCAGTGTGGTCCCCTTTCATTACACCTCCCCTCAAACCAAAACATCTGCCATCGTGTCCAGTGATTTGAGCCAAGCGAACCACTTTGAGAAAATAAAAACAGACCTGACTGATGTTGGCGAAAAGGAGTAAAAGCATGGGTGGTGAAATGTAAGCTGAGAGAGAGTGGGAGGAAGAAAAATGCAAAGAGCAAATACCTGGAGAATGATCCAATAACCACAAAGCAGCAGCCCCTGATTTGGGAATGGCAAAAAAAGCCCCAGAGTGCTGGTAAAATCTGCAGACAGTATGTAAACGAGATTGATGGTTAATAAGCAATGGGCTCAGGCTGGTTGCTCAGGCAGGTGCTGATGGCTGAAGAGAGAACCTCTGGGCAACCTATTTATGTGGCCATGGGAAAAGTGAGATGTTTTGGAGCAAGGGACGTGGGTCACACATAGGAGATGGGGGGATACGTCCTGGAAAGAGGTGACTCAGAACCAAATCGAACGGTCCTGGTAGACAATTGCTCGTGTATGAACTCCCAGCGACACTGTAGCCAAGAAGGTTGGAGTAATCCTTGGCTGCGCAGGCAGCAAATGTGAAGTGGGAGTGCTGACGTGATATTATCTCTTTAAACAGCATTAGTGAGACGATTTCTGAAAAGTTATGTCTAGTCCTGGTACTCACATGTCCAAAAAAAAAAATCTTAAGGAAGCAGTAAAGGTTTTGGAGAAATCCTGCCAGAGTGCTTTCAGGCATTGAAAACCTGCTTTAGAGTGAAAAAACACAGCCAAGAAAAAAACAAAGTGACTTTGCTCCAGGTTACCAAAATCGGCACAAGTACAAAAATGCTGGAAACTACATCAAGAAAAGTTGTAATGGGATGGAGTCTGAGAAACTCAGGTTAAATCCAGGTGAGAGATCTGAACCAGTTGTGCTGAGGTCAGGTTTCCCCCACCAAGTCCAGATGACCACCCATCATCCAACATGGCTAAAGGTTGGCAGATTTTTGGTGCCAACTGCTCATCAAGGTGGCTAAGATCATGTCTGATTGCCTTTGACTTGGGAGATTGATGATCCCATGTTTAAAGGAATAAACAGGATTGGCTTTTGGCACAAAAGCTTGAGGCTACGCTCTTGGTATGATCTAGAAAGGTGGATGGCCCTACTGTAGGTGACTGTAGGTCACCGTTTCAGGGACATGTAGTGGGACTGGGAGAATCACAGCACACAAAGTCACTTTAGATTACTCAGCCAAAAAGGTAGCAACCAAGGTAATTGGGCAAAAAGCTCTTTTTTTTTTTTTTTTTTTTGATAACTGTTAAAAAACATGGAGTAAAACAGATGGATCAAAAGCTTGTTGACATTGATGGGGATCTTTCCAAGTGACTTCAGTGGGGTTTTGGCTTAGGTACATATGCTCTTGGATATCAGTAGGCTGATCTCAATAGCAAATGAAATGGCCCCTGGATGTCACTGCTGTGCTACAGTCAAGCAGCAGAAGAGCCTTATTCTATGGGATGTAAAGAAGATGGAGTTAAGACCCGGAGAGAAAGCCTGGATAACTCGAAGCATTGGCTCAGACCTTTGGTCTGCCTCCAGCACAGATTGCAAATGACTGTGAGTTATCATCTGACAGATGCTCCGTCATGGCTCCGGTCCATCCCCTGCTGCACAAGTGTGCACATCACAACCCGCGCTGTCGTCGAGCCTGCGTGGTCAAACCAGCCTTGGCTGCTGATTTTTTTGCAGTTTGTCCTCTTTCCTTTTTCAAACTCCTCCCTTATCCATGGAAATTAAAAAAAAAACAAACCACCCAAAAAACGAAAAACAAAACCCCAACCAAACCCAAAACCCAAACCAACAAAACAATCCACCATCCACCATAAATTTAATTGATTGCAGTATAAAGTCTGAGCCGTATTTCGCATAGAAGTCATAGGAAAACAGTTCATTGATGACTCCTTCAGTTTACAAAATTTAGTGTGAGTGATGTTGCTATTATTAGCAGGTTGATAACAATGAAACCTAATGATGGCCTTTAAACATATCATTTTTATCAACAATTTGCCTGGGTTTCAGCTTGATGAAAAACCTTCAGATGAGTTGTTTGCTCCTGGGAAGGCACAGGACTTGATTATTTGGGGTGGAGGAGAGATAAGAACCCAAATTACTCCCATTACCCCCCCCCTCATAATTCTCATCAGGAAAATATGTATAGTCAGCACAAGAAATTGTGAGAAGTGTCAGGGTGGAATACAATAGTTTGAATTGAATCTCAGAATAAGCAAGACGAGGAAGAGCGGGCTGATTACATCACTCGTTTTCCTGTTGGCTGCACTAAAAGCCTTTAATTTAGCTCTGAAATTTCTGCTGAATTCTTGTCCACTGCACTAAAGTAAAACAGCCTTGCTTCAAAATTGACTTTGACTTTGCAAACAAGTCTGCAGGAACTTCTACCCAGCTGACCGCTGTCATTTATTTAAGCAGCTCGGTACAGGATTAAGTAGCCCTGAAGCCTGGGACAGCCTTTTATCTTGAAAAGTGACTGTTCCAGGTAAGAAACAGAAAGGAAGCAGTGGGTGATGTGGGATTTCTCTCACCTGACTTCATATATCCACAATGCAGACATCTCCAGCAGAGCCGGTCACCCCAGGCTCCCTTTGTAGTCAGCAGAAACAGGCACTTTCAGGGCATGATTCATCTGTCCTATTTTCAACATCTGTGCCGGGTTGTGATGAATTGCAACCAGGACTCCTGAGCCTGCGCAATCGAAGGCCTCATACAACTGTCCCCGAATACACTGTACTTGCAGATGTCCCGGGTTCCCCAGTCCTCAGCTTCTTCTCCCATGTGGTTCCTCCCCAGACCCACCATCGTCCCCACTGGAGCAACCTCTCCAGTTCCTTGAGTGGTCTGAGAGGGCATGAGATACCTACAAGACTGCATGGCTTCTCATTTTTGCTTTAGTAAAGTTGTGACCCCTAAAATCTCTGAGCTTTACCACCTAATATTGATTATGAATTCTCCAAGGTGGTCAAGATTCAGCTCAGGATTGATAGAAGGGGGTGGGGTGTTCGGCTGCTTGTCCCCACTGTGTCTTAACCCTTTTTAAGCCAAGGGGGTGCTGTTGCTTAAGTGCTTTGGTGCTTTATTCTGTATCAAGACCCCAGGAAAAGTTTCAGAATATGTGAGGCACTTTCAGGTTGATGCTCAAATCAGATCATTTGGCAGAAGATGCATCCCTTTGTGGGAGGAAAAATTGCCTGTAACAGTGTTATTTGGCTCTAAATGGGCCGTGGAGCCAAACTCATCCATGGAAAGTTCTGTGGGAATCAATAATTGCAAATCCACCCTGGTCTGTTCTGTGGGGTTTGCTTGACCAGCAGGCACCAATTTTTTTCAGGCTCAAGTACACACTCCCTAATGAATCTGGAGCATGCTCTGGCCCATCTCTGGTGGGCTTTCAGTCACCTCCCCGTGTATATTCCTGCCCTGGTTCTTTGGCTTTCCAGCCGCATTGAAACTCAAACAGAAAAGAGAAACCCCACACAACCACGCGGGTCTTCTCCTCCAGCAGTGGGTTCTTGGGTGCTTCCAGCGTCCTGTCGCACTGGCGCAGGCTCCTTGTACAGCTCAGGTGCTTCTGGAAGCCCTGTCATGCATCCTGCACCCTGAGGAGGGTCCATCCATCCATTTGCTGCCGCCACATTTCACCTTCTCCTGCTCCACCATCCAGGGATGGAGCACACACACTGGAGAAGACACAGAGGTAGGGCAGGAGCTTTCTAAGTGGCCAGCTTTGTCTGTGACAGAATGGCAATTAGAGAGTAGTTATGTTGCAGTTGCTATGCAAACAGCCTCTCGTTTTGCTTTTCAGCGTGTAATTATCACTAAATCATCAGGGTGGAGGTTTAACTGCCTAATTCATTTGCTTTCTTTGCCCTTTGGTGCTCTTGCTACACCAGCTGCTGGGACCCCACCATCTGGAGGAGGCTGCACGCACGGCACAGCTGCACGAGGAGCATCCCGGGTCCCAGAATAACCAGGTGTCAAAGGAGGTAAAACACAGCCAAATGCCATTAATTGCACTAAATTAAAACTACCGTGGCTCAAGGATTAAAAATACCGTTGCTCAAAACCCCAGCCTATTTTTCCCCATGACAAAAGCTATGGGCAGCAGAGCTGGTGCACGCCCCGGCCCTCAGTCCTCCGTCCAACGAAGCAGGAGAGGCAGTGTTTCATCTTCAGAGGAGGCCAAGCAGCAGTCAATGATCCACAGCAGTCATCCGACAGACAATGGTAGGTCGGGTTCCCCGGGGCTGCATTAGCTGTAGGAAAATGCTTCTCCAGCCCTCATCCATCACCTGCATGTCACTGTGCCCATCTGGGCTCTCCGTGGCCTTTGGACCTGCAACCCCCCCACGCCTCTGCTGTGGGCATTAATAGATGTCCCCTGCCCTGAGGGTAAGACAGAGGAGGCAAATAATTAACTTTTGCCATGAGCTGGATGGTGGTCAACGACAAAGATCCCCTTAGCCAAGACCTTTTCGCCTGCATCTTCTCACTCTGGGAAGACTTCAGGTTTGTCTGCCTATAAACCATTAAGGAGGGCATCCAAGCACCCGCAGCGTTCCTCAGCTACGCAGGGTGAGAAACCATCACCTCGTGCCCTGTGTGTCCTCGTCCAGCAGGGCTTTAAGGTGGCATCTACGGCGGCAATTATTTTTGTGACACAGACACATGTTGAGCTGGCACCGGCCCACTGGTTGGGAGCTGAATGAGCTCCAGAGCCATTAACAACCCCTGGAGTCACACAGCCTCCCCGCTGGCTGCCGTTTACCATCCCTTAAATTGTCAGCTAACAAGATGGCGGGGACGACGTCGGTTTAATGACGCTCTCATCATTAGCAAGGCCCAATTAGCAGGGAAGCCTAATGAGTCCTCAAATGCAAGCTTGCTGATTTAAATACAGATAATTCATGGCACCAGTTGAGTGCTTAAATAAAGATTTCAAAGGCCTTTCTCCCTGTCAATAATGTGACACAAAGTTGATCGATCTTCACCGACGACAATGGATTGGACTCTTTGGCACATTTGTGAGAAATTTAACACAAAATCGTCTGCAGCAGCAAACCCTTCAATAAAGCTCCAGTTAAGAAACAGTCAAACTTTCACAACCATTTACCAGGTTATCTTGCAAGCGGCAGGAAAAAAAAAAAAAAAAAGCAGAGAGAGAGAGACAGAGAGGGACCTAAGCACAGCTGTAAAATTTATTATCTTTTTTGCCCTGAAACAGTATTTCTTCTTCCTCTTATGCATGTGACTAGGTTATTTTACCAACCAATTCCTGCATCTCAGAAGCACTCAGTATCACAAGTCAATGGGACTTGGAGTCCAGGCTGTCAGCTGGACTCGGGAAGTTAATGGGCCAGGCAGCTTGTGTTGGCAGGGAGCATTCCTGGAGAAAACATCTTGATAAAAGGAAAAAAAAAACCATCCAAAGAGTGACAAATGGCCACGTGAGGCCAGAGAGGGAGAAAAACAAGACAATGGAAAGAAAATAGCACTGGGAGGAAAAAAAAGGCACATAAAGTATATGTATTTGTGTATATTTATGTATGTCTAATAGAAAGCACGCAATAAAAACAGGCACCCGGGCATGAGGGATGCAGAAGCAGCTGTAGTTTTAGACAGATTTATTGTAGAGTGGGGTTAGGCAGTTTGAAACTTGCAGGAGAAAAAAAGAGAGAAGAAGAAGCTGATTTGATGAAATAATTATGAGCAGGAGAATGTGATGGGGAAGGGAAGATAAGGCTTTACAGCTGGCAGGCAAATGAAAAGGCTGAGCAGATCTTCTTGAAAAGAATGGAGATTTTAGCTCCCTTTTTTTGTCTCTTTGCATTTCTCTCATGGCCTGAGTGCTGCAAGGGGCTTTGCACCCACATCTCTCTTGCTCAGATAGGCAGCCATGTCCTACCAAAGTGCTCCAAACTTTAGGAGGACAGCAGCTGTATCAGACATGCATGTTGCAAATCCACTAGCTATTTTGGGTAAATTGGAGCTCTTTTGTCTCTGTGCTTAGGCCCATCTGCTTTCTAGCACTGCCCTGGATGCCACATACTCCCTCCCACTTCAATCTGCCCTGCTGCCACTGCACTGAGGCTGCACATGTACTGAGGAGGTCCGCAAGTCCTCCATGGAGAGCCCAGGAGGGTGAAAGTGCAGCTCTTGGACTGTGGGGTGAGAGCATTTGGGATGAAAGGCATGTTGTCCACAGCAGATAGTCATCATTCTGCTCCCAGAGCCCTTCAAGGCTACTGCTGAGCTCTTGGTTTCCCTTCTCACATCTGACCACTGAGGAAAGCTCAGGATGTCCTTCATTGTTCAAATCAAGTGAATTATAGATCAAAAAGGTAAGATCCAGAGATTCCTTTGTTGTTCATACTCAAGAGGCTGGATGGCCACAGAAATAGAGGGTTACAGGATAGAGGACAGAGAACATAGAGGATTGTCCTCTGTTAACCATAGGTGGTTGAGTCACCATCCCTGGATGTGTTTAAGAGTCGTTTAAATGTGGTGTTGGGGGATCTGGTGTAGGGGAGAACTTTGTAGAGTAGGGTAGATGGTTGGGCTCGATGAACCCAAGGGTCTTTTCCAACCGAAATGATTCTATGCTTGCCCCCATTAGCTGCAGAAAGCACATCAAGAATAGGTTGAACATGATTCTGTGCCTAAACATAAGTAGACAATGCTTTCGAGAAGCTCCAGAGCATTCAAGACAGAGGGGTGGCAAGTCTAGCATAGAACCTGCAGAAGACCCATGCCATTCTGGCCAAGTTGAGGCCAGATGGGACACCCAGGGCCATGTCAAGTGGCACCAGACACCTAGGGGTGGGGTGTCTGACACTATCTCACATACCAGCATTTATATCATAGACATACAGTTAAATGAAAAGTGAACCAGCTAAATCCCATCCCACATCTCCTGACTATTAGAGCACTCCACAGGGATGTTAAAAATGAACTTCCCTCAGCAGTTTTGCTGACCCTGAACGGACAAAAATGCCAGTCCTCAGTCCCACTCCACCTCCTTCTGTAAAAAAGGCTGAGATATTAACTTAGTAATTGTGACTTCTTATTAGCATTTATGTTTGCACATCTAGATGTCACATTAAGAGCCATTTAGCTGAAAATGGAAAGCTGTGGTTCTCACATCCTCATCGGATGCCTAGGGCTGGAGATTTGTAGAAGCATTCAAGAAAAACCATGTGACCTTCATGAACGTCAAGGGTAAAATTCCCATTGCCTTCCAGGGGACCACCATTGACTTCCCACCACCACCACAGCATGAGACTGTAGACAAAATCATGAGAGATGAAAGGGACAAGTTGCAGCATTATACCTAGAGCTAGGCCAAAAAAAAGTCCTCTCTAAAGAACGTCAAGGATCAGGAAAATTCTGTATTTTCTCCTTTCAGAGAAAGTCACACTCACTTGGTTTCACTGACTCTGTTGGTAGATCATGCTTTGGAATCTCTGGGTTGGATTTATTCTCTGCAGTCACACAGGCCTGTAAAAAGTGTTTTCAGACTTTTGGGGGATCAGCTGGGTTGTTCCCAGAAGTGAAGGTCTCTCATTTTCTCTAGAGACATGTGTATTCTTGCCCATTTGGAAAACTTTTAGTCGGTCAGAGGAGCAGTAAATAAGGTTTTACTGACAACACTAGTCCTGTGAGCAATGATGTATTGTCACCACAAGAGAATAACTTCTCAATGAAATAAGCTATTGTTTTGTAAAGAAATGCTCCTAAGAGTGACCATACGCAGCTGATCCCAAGCCATGGATAATCTCTTTGAAAAGGTTGGTTAAATGACAGAGCCAAACAGCACATTAGTTGCCAATATCTTGAAATGTGCTTTATTTTAAAAATACTTGATAATATTAAATTAAAATTGACCTCTCTGCTTTTGAGTAGTTGTACGGTCTTGTTGGTCTGAAAGCTGAAAGCTGGCGCTGAAATTTAGTATCCTGGCATGTGATTTATTAGTAGAGGTGCTCAAATATGGAAACTGTGACTTTGATCTTTTCATGAGAAATAGTTTTCCCATCTGTAATCCAGGGGCATTTCTATCAGCTACTTTATAACTATGTAATAGCTGTAAAATATGAATAACTATTAAGGAGGTGGGATTTTCCTCTAATCAATTAACTTTTGAAAGCCCTCATCCTCCAGCAGCTCTTTTAGCACCACTCCACAAATGGGATTGCTCATGCAAAAAAAGAACACACAGGAGGTTTTTTTTTTCCACAAGGCTTGATATTGTGATGGATCTTCCTTTTCAATTAATTTGAAAAAAAAAAAGAAGAAAAGTATTTATGTGTATTTGCTTGGCATCACCAAGACTAAGGACATTCCATCATTTTTTTCCTCTCGTGAGCTACATTTAATAACATCGAGACAAATCTACTCTTAGGGCAAATCGCTTGACGCAAGTGAAAGCAAAGCCTTTGATCCATGAACCTTCTGCCCCACAAGAATAGCTCCTCAAGCTTGCTTAGTCTACCGAAATGGGAGCCGAGATGGGATACAGCTGCCATCTGCACATTCATCTCAGGGGTAAACAGGAAAGATCAAGCAGAGCAAAATTAAGGGAAAATGAACTGAAAGTGAGCCAGTGGAACCTCATAGTTACAAGAAGGTTTCTGCCTACCAGACCAGTCATGTTATGGGACAGACTCTTGGGAAAGGAGAAGGGACCAAAAACCCTTTGCTGATTTAACACAGAGCCTGGATGGCTCCGCAAGTCCCTTCCAGCTCCCCAGCCCTTTGTTTTTGCCCTTGCTGGCTCCTCTGGAGCAGGTGAATTAAGCGCAACATCTCTGTCCCTCCTGACCACCCTGGGCTCTTGCAGAAGGAGCCATCTCCCCTGGCTGGCACCTGGGAGCCAGTTCATTTCTGCGGGTGTCTGAGAACTGAGCAGCTCAGAGGAGGAGTGAAGAGGTTTCCTTGCCAAGAGTTTATCTTGCCATTTGGCCCTGTCTTCTCCTCTCCCGTCCTTACGGCTTCCTGCACCAAGCAACGGCCTTGGCCACTGAATAATGAAAGAGGGAGGAAACCTCGGAGGAATCAAAGTTAGCAGACTGAAAAGATTAAAGAGGACAGCATAAGTCATTGAGAGCTGGGGGTCGCAGGGATGGATGGGTGGGTGGATGGATGGATGGATGGATGGATGGGGCAGGGGTGGCTGTCACAGTGCAGCTGGACAGGGAAGAACCTATTCAGGTGCAACACCCCAAAATACTGTGATGGTCCCCCAACAGCAACTTTGCTATTGGCACCCCACAGTTACGCATTTCTCCCCCTCCCCTGCCCAGCATCCTCAGCAGTTCTTCCCCGGGTTGGGCATTGCCCCTCCATTCGGAGTGTGGTCCTGCAGCTTTCAGAGCTGAAGCCCCTCACGTCAGCAGCATCGCCTCAAAAGCTGAAAACGTGCCTGTGAAAGCAATCAGAGATGCTCTTTGAAGAGTCGGCAGAATTTTTCATTGCAGATTCCCAGCTGCATTTTCCTGCTAACCTTGCATTCCTGAGGATGCAAAGTGAGACGGGAACGTACGTACGGCGAACGTGTTACCCATCGCACCGGCTACTCCCACAGCCAGGAAAATATTTCCTGCAAGTTTCCTCCCTTAAGAAGGCCAAAAATCAAACCAGTTTTTCCCCCTAAATTTTCCAAACACTCTCTGGACAGTTCCTGACTGCTTAGAAAGCTCACGTTTCATCCCACAGCTCGCAAAGGGTCTGGCGTGGATGTATGTCACGATAGTGCTGCCATCATCATCTCTACTGCAGTTCCCATTATTTAATTCTTATTCATAGGGCTCAACTCAGAGAGGAGCTGCTGGCGTTAGCACACACAGAGAGCAACTAGAAATGGCTGGTGATAACCAAGTTAAAAGTCCTTGGCAGGACTCATCACTCCTCGATTTGGGGGAAGAAACCAGCTTCTTTTTCTATGTTCTTGCAGCACCCAGCACAAGGTGTACAGCAATATATATAAAAGGGTGGTTTTACAGCTTTTGTTGTCAGGTTTCTCTAACCTCTGCTGGGGGGATCACAGAAGATGTGTGTTTGGGCATGGCAAAGGATGGGGCAAAGGGAACCAGCCCCTGGAAGCATAACAGGAGGAAGCCCTGGGAGATGCTCCCTCTGCCCCCGCGTTGCTCCTAAGCTGGGATAATACGTCCAGGCTCTGCCCAAACCAGAAGCCCTCACAAGTCCATGAAGGTTCTCGGTGATGCCAAGGTGAGGAAGGTGAAGAAAGGCTGGATGTGGGGTTGGGAGGGTGCCCCAGCCCACCTCGGGGACAGCCATGGCTGAGCAGCTCCCACAGCCGTCCCCAGAGCATGTTCTTAATGACAGTGGTGTCAGCACTATTGCTGCCTCTCGAAATGCAATCCATTGTTAATTATTGATCGTTAGCAATATTATCATGACTATTATTGTATGAACATATATAATTAATTATTCACTTTCTTAATTAAATACTTAATGATATTAATGCATTAAATCAGACCATTGATTCACCAGCAGTTATAGCTACCATAAAACTCTACCAGCACTGAAAGAAGCCCTCATCCCCACCAAAGCCCGTCCGTTTGCTTCTGGCCTGATCCTGCCTCTTGACTTGAGGCAGCCCAGGTGTTTATGTAGTCACACCAGGAACAGAATCAGAGAAATTATTTAGGTCAAACCCACTGTGCTTAGACTCTCCACAGCATTGTCCCATCGCTGGGGCCTCTGTCTTGATATAAGTAGTCATAGAAATGGAGGGAAAAAAAAAAAAGGTAAGGTGTGCCTTGTGGGACACATGTTCAGGGTGCACGGCTGGAGCTACTGCAGCATCCCTCCAGCCTGTGCACGTCCCATGGGGAGTGGGCATAGGGACAGGGATACTTCCCCAAGGTTACGGTTGTCAGAGGAATCTACTTCACCCCAGTGGCCTGTAACATGCACATTTTTGCCTCACACCTGGGTAAGCCAGGCCATGCCACGTTAATAAATTAGGCAGTGGATCCAGTGCAACCAGCAGTCTCCAAAGTGGAGAGAAGACGCAAATCCTGCTGACTTCCTCTGCTGCTCCTGTGCTGATCCCCTGCCCACATTTAAGGGCTTGATTTTGCTGCTTAAACATTGAGGTGCAGTTGAGATGCCACCAGGGATCTGCAACATCCATGTCTACATCTCCAGCACCCTGGTGCTGTGGGAGGACGTCAGGAGAGACACTCCAGGTCATCACAGCAGTAAGAGACGTGTGCGTGTTTGTGTGTATGGATGCATGATGTCCAACTGTGTACCATGCACGATGTCCAAATCTGGAGCTAAGACCCGACTAGAATATGCTGTTGGAAATATGCAAAAGAGACGAGAAGCAGGTGGGAACATATCCAGCCATTTTACCACTGCTTTCTTCCATCTGTCTGCACATTGCACAGGGACTTGGTTCACTCAGGACAAAGTCAATCCTCCCACAGCAGGTGAAGAGTAAGAGGTGACTCCACGGGCCGTCTTCGTACCTCTTCAGCACTGGATTTCCACACTGCCGGCACAGATCTGGGGATCACACCTCCTATCCTCTTGTGCTGTCTCCTGGGTCCCTGCCTCCCTCAGCTGTTCAGTGCTGGTTTCTGTATTGTTTTCTGCAGCAATTTCTGCTCAGTGTTTTACAGGAGCCACGATGGCTGAGAGGGCAGGTGCGGCCGAAAACTTTGGGCTTTTTAAAAACAGTGGCCTGAAAGGGAATGACCTGCTTGGCACCCCGTGCTGATGGATTGAACTCAGGTCATGCTGAGAGCTGACCTCAGCCCGGGGCTCAGGCTCACGCATCTGCGAATGCAATGAAATGCCCTCATACCTTGGGACCTGCGCCTTGCGCTTTTTTATCAGGGAGTGAATGCAAAAGGTTTACATGGATTGACAACAATGCTCAGCTGATTCACAGGAGAAAAATTCCTGAAGGGCTACCAAGTGCAGAAACAGCACTTCTAGATGTCTGAGAGTGAGACTAGGGGCTAGTATTCAAGGCAATACCATTTGCCCTGCTCCCATACTCCTCTCCAAGCTCTTATCCTTCGATCCCTTTGGGGAGGTAGAACCTGAGGTGGATGGACCACGAGACCAATATGTGTGGATGTTCTTCGCTCTCCGTTGGCTTCAGTAGGTGTCCTTTAGTGAAGGGTCTCAGCTTGCACCAAGCCATCATGTTCCTTTGAAGTCAATGTGAATTCGGGGCGCGAGAAGCAGCCTCGAGGCACGACTGATCTCCTCTTTCATGTGGCTGTGCTATCTGGACGGCAGAAACCACAGCGTGGTGGAGATTGGGAAATGCACCAAGACAGAAAGCACCATTATGTATGGGTTGGTGTCAATTAACGCTAGAAACGTTCTGAATAAATTAAATTATGCTGCAATTTGAAGCTAAACTGATTCTTAATTAAAAGATAAGATTTTTTTAAATCCTCAGATGATTTCCAGAAAGGAATAATAAAGTGTGGGAATCACAGTTACCCTCCTCAATGGCTGAACTGCTTCACAGTCAAGGCCCTGAGCAATGCAGTGTAACTTCAAAGCTGTCCACTGCTTTAGCCCTGCTTTGAGCAGGGGGTTAGACAAGGTGACCTCCAGAGATCTCCTCCAGCCCAAATCATTACACGAGTTTATGATACAGCTATATTCCTCCCCGTACTGTGAACCCAGCTTTTGGATGCTGAAGAATCAGTATCTTGTTTGGAGAACTCAGTGATGAACAAGTGCAACAATCAAGTGTGAAGAAGCAGGGTGCAATGTGTCAATAAAAAACCTTGAATATTTCCCTTTTTTAGGAAATGTTCAGTATTTCCTGTACAGTAGGTGACTGTAGTAACTGTATATAACTAGGACCTGGAGAGTGACCTCCATGTACAGAGGAGACCTGGTTCCTGGGACAAGGAGTTTCTGCTGCTTTTTCCAGCTGAGCATGAGGATTTGGAAACCTGCGTGTTAGCAGCCCCAAATAAATTCTGGGAAATATAGAGAAAACCCTTATTCCAGTCACTGCAGATGAAAAAAATGGTTTCCACATCTCTCGAGTTCCTGATTTGTCTCGTTGTTTGCAGGGGATGGATGCATCCTGCCTGGAGATCGTATAGCACAAAGGTATAACTTATGGCTAAATAACAGCCTGCAAGTAAACGTAAATCACTATAAAAAGCCAAGAAGGAAAGTCTTACACAGGCATAATCTAGCCCGTGGGAAGCAGCAGGTTTTGAGGCTGGGAGAAATGAAATCTCAGGCCTGATACTTTCTTAGAATGATTAAGTCCCACTCTCACCTCATTCCCTTCACCTGAGCAACTCCCTCTTGATGTCAGTCGTGCGAGCGAGGAACCAGGCTGAATAGTCATTTTCCCCTGACAGTCCCAATACAGCCTGTCTTTTTGTTGACTCAAACTCAGATCTTTTCTCCCCGTTATGAAAATGATTCTTTTCAGCCAAGGCCTTTTATAGGCTGTTCTGCTGCAGTACAATAAAGCACATAATTTTAAAACATTCCCACAAAGCCTAAAGCCCTGCCGTGGTCTGTGGTTGGGTCTGTTCCTTTGCTTCTCTGCGCTGCGTGGAGGAAGCCCTCACATCCTGGACGTCAACAGACCTGCTCCTGATTTACCCTGGTGGAAGCACGTAAAGAAGGATGCTTTCCCACCTCATGCCTCATTATCTTGAGTGCCTGCAGGTTTTGGTGCTTCAATGGGAGAATTAAAGGCTTCTGTGGGACGCTGACTTGGACTCTTGCCTCCGCTACGGTCCTAAAAAAGGCTGTCTCCATAAACAGGCTTGTAACAAACTGCCCCATCGCCTTTCACACCTTCCTCTTTGCTGGAAGGGATTCCTCTCCTCCTGCAGTGAACGACCGTGTATTTCACAGGGACGAGTTGCCCATCTCTGCTCCAGCTGAAAACCTGGGGATAATCATTTTAAGACAGCGTCCCTTGAAACAGCAAACTTTTAGCTATTTCATAATGGCTGTCCTGTTATATCCTGAAATCATAATTATTTTTCACATTGTTTTCTTCATAATCTGTTGCAATAAACAAAATTCAATGATTAAAGAGGCTGTATTCTTTCCTTCACTAAGATTTTTTTCCACCGTTTTTATTTAAAAGTCCATCTTTCCCCTGCTGTAAGGATTTTATGCATGTGCTCAGAGAGAGAATCAGGGTAGATATTCAAAGTTAAAGCTTTATCAGCTCACATGGAAGTTTTTATTTTCAAGCTTCTGCTCTGGAAATTGAGTGTCATGCCATCATCTAGCAGATATGGTTAAAAATTTCTTTTTCCTTTCAGTGTGTCAGAAATTCCAAAAGGAAAATTACAAAGCTGGCCCAAAAAGTCATAAGGAACCTATTTTATATACAGCTCTCTTCCTGAGAATGTTGTAGATTTAGGGTAATTACTTGTTCTTGCAGTTTTGTGGGTTAAAAAAAAAACGATCACAGTAGTTTGTTTGCCTTATGGCCCGATGTTAAGGTCTTTGCATATTTGATTTTAACTGGAGAATGGCCTAAGAAAAAGCTGAAGAATTAAGAGTTTAACATCCTTTAATTTCTTAAAATTATTTTTACAGGAGACTGTGTGGTTAGCAGATGCTTTTTTTGGGGGGAGTCTGTGGTTTAAGCCTGGGGCTGGAAAATGGAGCTGGGAGCCCAAACCCTGATCTTGTACTGCTACTTATTTCCTGGGTGGTCTCGGAGAAAACCATCTTGAATTTCTTGTCTTGATGATTTGATAATAATGCTCCACTCCTCTCACGGACCTTCTCACCCCATGGGGCACTGAACAGAGCAGCTAGCGTTGGTGCTGGATGGGAGCATCCTGGGGGTCTCGGGGGCTCTGGCTCTCGTAGCTTGGCCAGGGATGGAGTCACTGTGAAATTACTCTGATGCAGAGCATGGATTCATTGGGAGAGTAAAGCTGGTACCTCCAGTTGAGGAGTTTATTAACAACTAACAATGGGTTGAAGGAGCAGCCAAAGACACCCCCCAAAGAGATGGCAGGGTGGCTTGCTTATCACAGTTGTCTTTAGTGAGCCATGTTGCTGCACGGTGGGCTGGAGGGATGGTAGATGGGAGCCTTGCAATGCCCCGGAGCTGGCAAGGACTTGAGGGTGGTCATCAATGGGTGCTAACGGCAGGATTCATTTCACCTATTTTTAGCTGCCTAAAAGCATCCTAGCACATCATTTGGGACACACTATACAAGTACTACGTACGTGAAGGGCTATTTTTTGACCTTTTAAAAATTTTTTTTAACTCTATGTCTAGAAATGACAGCATGGGTCTTGCCCTTACACCCAGCCCAGTGGATACTTGCAATCATAGCATCATAGAATGGTTTGGGTTGGAAGGGACCTTAAAGATCATCCAGTTCCAAGCCCCCTGCCATGGGCAGGGGCACCTCCCACCAGACCAGGTTGCTCAAAGCCCCATCCAGCCTGGCCTTGAACCCTTCCAGGGATGGGGCATCTACGACTTCCCTGGGCAACCTGTTCCAGTGTCTCACCACCCTCACAGAAAAGAATTTCATCCTAATATCTAATCTAAATCTCCCCTCTCTTCCAGTTTAAAACCATCACCCCTTGTCCTATGGCTACACTCCCTGATAAAGAGTGTAGCCCCCCTTTAGGGACGTAAAGGCCGCTATAAGGTATCCTTGGAGCCTTCTCTTCTCCAGGCTGAACAACCCCAGCTCTCTCAGCCTTATAAT
The DNA here is from genome assembly GCA_025769975.1 of Gallinago jamesoni. Taxonomy (NCBI): domain Eukaryota; kingdom Metazoa; phylum Chordata; class Aves; order Charadriiformes; family Scolopacidae; genus Gallinago; species Gallinago jamesoni. The sequence goes on from JAOQGH010000012.1 coordinate 4,293,615, forward strand.
CATGCTTATTCATACACCCTCGTAATGAGTAATCCACAAGCATACACAGATATACAAAGCCCACCAAGCTACCAAAGTGACGACCTATTATTATTCAGTTTGACACTGGGCAATGTCTGCCCTTTGCTACTTGTGCTACCAAAAATGATGCCCGGTGCCGACCAGCTCCCATTGCTTTTGAGGTGAAAACCCTTCTCTGAAAACAGTCACCCCAAGTGGGTACACCTTAAGGATGACCCTGCAGGCTGTTTGTAGCCATCCCATGTTACGGAGGAGGGAGGTTATGGAGGAAGGTGGCCTTGGCAACCACACGGTCCCTGGGGAACACTGGCACCATGACTGCAGGAGCTGGACCATGGCAGCCTGGGAGAGCCTTGAAGCCGATCACAGTGTTTCCCTTCCCCCTTGCCTCCCCAAGCATTTTATATCCCTCAAGCCCTTCCTCCTCTAAGATGATTAAGGGCACAGGAGAAATTAAGCTAATTCTGTTGGGGATGTTGCGTCTCTCTTATCATCAGTTCTTACTCCCCTGCTCACTCCACGGGTGTAATTAAAGCAGGTTTTTCTGCTCTAAGATGAAACACCTTGTTCTTCAAGACCGGTTTCGGTTACGGCGGTGCTTGACCTGAGTTTTCGGTGCCTCTCGCTTACGGAAACCCCTCCAACCGCAGCCAAAGCTCTCAGCTCCCCGCGGGTGCTGGTGGAGGTGAATCCCCCTCCCCGGCCACCCCCCACGGTGTCCCTGCTGTAAGGGGCTGCCAGTCCGTACCAGGTCACGCTGGGTCAGTCACCCACCCTCCCTGCAATCCCTGCCTAGCTGGCGTTAAATAACGGCCCGGGCCATTTTTAAATGCTGCCATCACAGTCACCATGGCAACCTTAAAACAGACGTCGGGTGCCAAGCCATGGAGCTGCTACAGCCACGTCAAGCCCCCGGGACAGATTTAGTAGAGGCATAAAGTGTAAGAGCAGCAAAGGGCTCAAGGACAGCACAAGCCCTTTCTGTCCTCTGCAGGAGAGGGATGACCCTTGGGAGATCCCCCCGGCATCTCTGTGCAAGAGCCTGATATTATAGGAGAAGGGAAAGGAGGAGGAGGGGAATCTCTCTGCCTCCTCTGCCAGTAGGTAGCCTGAAAAGAAGAGGCAGACCTGACAGGGGGCAGGGGAACACGCTGGCCACCACCAAACAGTCGGTATTGCCAGTGTTCTGGGGAGCCAAAATGTTGGGTCATCGGCTCGAAGACCAGGACGAGATGGACCTCATCTGGGTGAAGGCTTGCCCCAGGTCTTAGAGTTGCCCTTGCAAACTCTTCAGGCAGACCCTGACATCTGGAAGGGCATCGAGGGTTGATGTACACCTTAGCAGTGGCAGTAATCCATCCAAGAGCTGCAATTACCTGTTCCACACCTTCTTGCCTTTTAGGACTCTGCTTTCTTGCTGGATTTACAAGACTCCAAAGAGACAGCGATTTTTCACACTTGGGCTTGGATGGGTGCCACTCTCCATTTTCCCCTGCTGCCTCAGGTTCAAGGACACAATTATAGCGGTGTAAAGAGTTACGGAGTGCTAGCTGAGCCGTGGTTACCATCTTTTTAGGGCTAGGTGTTCCTCACAAACACAAGGTAACTTTCTCAATTTTTTTTACATTCCAGCCCATGCTTTATGTCTTTAAGGCCCGTATAAGCCTGAGGATGACGACCAAGGTTAAGGGCCATGTGAAAGGGGACGTCTCAGCATAAGGTGCAGGCACTAGTGCCTGCAGAAATAAAAGTTGTAGTGATGACATTGATACTAAATCCCAAACCTGTACTAAAACTGGGATCACCCAAGTATCTGTAAGTCAGCAGCTTGGGAAAAATAATAATAATAATAATAATGAAAAAAAAGTGTTCTGCTAGGTGGGTCTGATTACTGGAAAGTTCAGGTTCAGCAGGAGTGTGTGCCTCTCCCAAAAATACCGTGTCAGGTTAGGCCAGGTCTGATTTTTTTCCTGCAGTTGGCTTTTGTGACCACGCTCCCATCAAAATGAGATGAGCAACAACTGCAGGGAATATTGTGGTTGCCTCTGCCAGCACCTTGGGCCTTTACTACAAGGTGGTTATTGATCACAGCAGATAACAGTCTTATGAACATCCTTTAGAAACCAATAATATCTCCCACAGTTGATTAGGCTATAAATTAATGGCGATTATTTTCATAACTTTGGAGTTGGCTCTAGTTTATTGGGTTTTTTATCTTTTGGGGTTTTTTTTAAGGGAGAGAAATAATCATGGCTTATTTTCATAAGAATGTTCTTAAGGCTTATTGATGGAAATGGATTTCAGGGCTCATTTAAATGAAACGTGTCCTCAAAGTCTTTGCTGAATCAAAGCTCAGAGCTCTCCCTGCACATTGTGCTTTTTTTTTTTTGCTTTTTTTTTTTTTTTCCCATTCACATTTTAGTTACAAGATCCTCAGGGCAGAGATTGCTTGATAGGAATGTTGGCTTTGAGGGTGGGGGTGTTGTGGTGCCAACAGGATACAGCCTAGCAATAAGGCACAGCTCTATGTGATGCGATATGTGCTACTGGTGTTTGATGCATTTGATCCTGAACCATGCAAAACAAGGAGAACATTGCATTCCTTTACCTTCTATTCACACATTTCACCACAAGGGCTCTGATGTGGCCATTCGGCAGTGGGCGTGAAAGATTAACATCTCCAATAGCAGAGCCAAACCCTGACTGGAGATAATTATGTAGAAGGTATCTCATCCTCCCTGGGGTCACTCTTCTACCAAGGGCTTTTACTCAACCTGCCAGTTTTTTTGGGGGAATAAACTCGCTTGAACATGTCTCCCGAGTTGCATAGGTGTTAATATGGAATAGAGCTGGCTGCTCATTTCCTCTTCTACCTGCTATCTTTGGTGCTCTTGACAATGAGCAGAAATACATGCTTCGTGCTTCTAAAACCAGAGTGAGGATGTTCCCATTGACTCATAACCTGAAAGCACCAGGGAAAAGAGAAGCTCAGCCGTTAAAGCCTGGTTTGGAAAGTGAAGAGATCCCGTCTCTGCTGTCTCCAGTATTTGTTGGTTGCTTAGGAGATGGAGGAAGTAATGATAAAGCTTAATGGCCTCTTCTTTGGGCTTGGCTCCTTTAGTCCATAGGTGGAACTGAATCCCTCCAATAAAGGAGTGAGATTCATCCCACCTAATATTTTCACAGTAGTTATCTACAGCTGTGCCCCAGGCTCCCTTCAGAGCCAGTGGTGAGAACATGGCAGTCCCTGAGGAGGATTCATCTGACCTATTTTAAACATCAGTTTTAGGATGAAATGAATCATGTTCCAGCATGTTCCTATTGCTCTGCACTGTTATAAGCAGAGTCTTGAACACTGCAGAGGTAGAAACCCACCAACAGTGCTTGTTTTGGGTGTTGTGGTCCCCTCTCTCAGTGAGATGTAGGGTGTGTTCATGTGGAGGCTTCTGACATGTGAGGGGCAACAGGTCATGGGATTAGGCTGGGCAAAAGTAAGGATATTTTCTTTTTCCCTCACTGTTACTGAAGAACAAGGAAGGCAGCTAAGATCTTCTGTCCCTCTGAGGATTTTTGGCTTTGCCATTAACTGCTTTGTTTATCAATTGATCAAACAGAGCAGCAGAAGGGGTCTTGGGTTGGGTGGCTCTACTATCCCAGCTGGTGAGCTGGGCAGACCCAAAGCAGAAAACAGGCCCTTCTCCTGCAAAGAACCCCCCCTAAGACTGCCTAGAGCTGCATGGGACAACTGTTATGTATTAAGATAATTGGTCATGCTTTGCTGTGTTGTCTCCTTTATGGAGAAGAGAAGCCGTCCTCCACGGTCTAGGCTGAAAAACATCAGCATTTTCTAGAAGTGGTCAATAAAAAAGACCATGGAAGTAGAAAACCAACCATTTTGTTATTTATTTTTAATAGCAGAGAAAAGACATATCATGCGATTTGGGGGGAACTCACCCAAACCTTGACATGCTCCAGTCACCAGAGATGAGAATGGAAATGTAGAAACTGTGGTGTGAAATTGTAGGGCCCTGCTTGATCTGCAGCTTGCGTCTGAAAAAGCGTCTTGGCATATATCTGAAGTGTCGATTTGGCATAGCATCCTAGAAGACCTCATTTCAGTTACTGCATTTCATTCATTTTTATGCCTTTCTAATGCAGATGCAGCTGAACTATACCATTGATTCATGTACACACCTCTTTTCCATATAGATGATGACTGCATCAAAGAAGCCAGCGCTCAGAAATAGCACACAGTGAAATACCACAGCAATTCTCATTTGAAGTCTATAGTGGGAGAGCAATTTCCAAAAATGAAGGGCAAAGTTCCTAATCCATAGCAGCTTTTTGCCAGAGAGATGTGGGAGAGAAGAAACAGGATGCATCCTGTGTGAATCATCACTGTAACCACCCTGGATTTATTAACTGAAATTATGAGGAACACCAAAAATGATTAAAACCTCAAAATGCCTGATGGAAGGCATCGCCTCAAGGACTGGCTATTGTGAGATAATCCCATAGTCTTCCTGCTTATTTTAAAGAATTGAAGGCTAAAAGGGTAAGGCTTTCGAAACCAAATAATTGATTTTAAAAATTTATGGGACAGCCATCATCATTGCCCATCACAGACAAGGGCCTGTAAAGACAGGGCCTGGGAATCTTGTTGCTCCCCAAAACAGGGTGACTACAACATTTCTTCCTTGACTCTCATCCAGCTCATCCGTATTGGCAGATGACTGCTGCCTCCCAGTCCTGCATTATAGACCCCAAATCCACCCCTCATTACTATTATCACCAACCTCTGTTGGTGATTTGCCCCCACCAAGGTGTTGAACTACGTCCTTTGTATAACACGGAGAATGTCCGAGTTTGAGGCCCAGGTTTTGGCAACAGCAGTGACCGTATCTCCTTGGGGTTCTTTCTCCAGCTTTTTCTCCAGTCTTTCTCTCTGGTTTTGCTGTATGGCCCCCTCCCAGTCTGCCTGGCTGGAGGGAGAGGGGCACAAGCCACCCCCATGCTGGAAGTGGCTCTGCTGAGTCCAGTCCTGCATGTAGCGGCCTGAGTAGCTGCTGCCTTTGACATTCCCCACAAACAATCCCCGAGATCCCACTATTTGGGAACTCTGCAGGCTGGGAGAGTGGGAGGGACCCATGTTTTTGTGGGGGGATTCAGTGAGGAGTGAGGCTTTTCCTGTGCTTTAAAGCACAGCACTTCCAGTGCCCTGGCTTCATATTTTGCAAGGTTGTTCTTAGATTCAGACTCAGCTGAGTTGTGTCATGGCTGTCGTGGACCCCAAATCAAAATACCTGCACTACGCAAAGACCAGTCCTTGTTCTGCAGGGTTGTCCTTGGCAGCTGGCACTTGCAGACTCCCAGAAGGAAGCAATGTCCTTTGCTGCTTTCCTTTGCTAATTCTCTGTGAGTATCTGCTGCAGACCCCTCTCTCCTCTCATTTTATGCTCAGGCTCCTCTTTTTCCTGCCTTTGGACATCTTTGTCCATTGACCTGAATATTCCCCTTGTGGTTCAGCCCCATAAGCTCCCTTTGAGGTCATGGTGTGCAGCCATTGTGTTGCCTTCCATTTTCAGTGTCCTGCCCTGAGTTTCTGCCCACTCTCAGACCTGTCCAAATCTTCTGGGAGGGAGAGATTTGAGCTTTATGGTTCTCAGTGGAGAAAGCATCACCACAGTGCCCCTGGGTGAGAAATCCTGAGAAGTGAGAGCCCTGAGCATCTCTTCAGTGCAGGAAACTGCCCTGGAACAAGCTGGACCACAAGCTTCACTTAGTATCACATCAAAGACTTACTGGAAAAGGTGAGGTGTAAGTACAGACTATAGTCCTCACCTTTTTGTGCTCAATTAACAGCCAAGTCTTTTCCCACACCGTTCTTTTGCCAGCTCTCCTACCTGATGGAGAAGAGAAGAGAGAAGCAGAGATGAAAAAGTGCCTCCCAGAGGGGACTGTTTCTTCTTGAGCAGCCACTGGTGTCTGGAGATAACAATGTGTTTCCTCCACATTTTAGAAAGGCCGAGAGAGGCTCACTCAGGGAAGCTCAAAACTAAATTACCAGCCAGGTCATTTCCCCTTCGAGCTGTCAGAGCTCAAGCAGAGGGCGGAGAAGGGCTGTTTGTTGGTTTTTCCTTCCCAGCTCAACAGGCACACTGACACTGCAGGAGCCTGGAGAACACGTCAGATGTAGGTCTCTCTATCCAGGAGTGAAATAACACTCATTTAAAGATAAAGACCTCCCCTTTACACGGCGGTTTCTGTACCAACCAGACAGGGGTTGCAAAGTCTGGAAGTGAGGAGTATGAATTTACCGGGGAGAAGAAAACAGGGTGAGGAGGTCCTAGAAACAAAGGCTGGGAAGGATGTTGAGAGCCCAGGTGGTCTCTCCACCACCTGGATGGTTCGGTTGCAGGCTCTCCCCATGTTCAGCGGTATTCATCTGGAGAGGCTGGATACCCACTCCCCCCTATTTTTAAAGATGAATGTTAATATGTTTAATTGCCAGTACTCTAGGAACAGAGCCAGGACTAAAAAGTATCTACTAAGAAACTGCCAAGAAACACTGTTAAACAGGATCTAGGAAAAAAGCCAGACACAAAAATTTATGATCTTTATCTGTGCAATAATAATTTCACAGTGGTCAACTGAGGAGCAGAACAAAGGTCATCGGTTTCGTATCAGCTGGAGTTTGGGAAATCCTTTGTTTCCTTTAGCGTGAGCTTACCCTGCAGGTCCCAGGCAGAAGACCCTAGAAATTAATGCAAAAACCTGGCAGTCCAGACTGACCCACTTGCCTCCATTCTCTGCTCAAGACCCAAGAAAGCAGAAACCTCCCTAGCACTGGTCAAAGCACAACCCAGATCCTCATCCAAGCAAGAAGCATCTTTCACCTCATTTATTAAACAGTTATCCATAAGAACGATCCAGTGAACTTTGATGTTTCTAAACCCACTTTGATTAACATCAACAGTCATGACAGGCCATCTAAGCATTTAGAGTTGGCACAAATGCGAGAGCCAACCTCATGTGAGGTTTCCTTCCTTCCAGCAGGACAGGGGACAAGCAAGGGACCCATGAAGACCTATGAAAATAAATTAAAGAAGAGGCTCTTTTTTATTATTATTTCCTGCTTGGATAGTGGAAACAATTCTAGGCAAAATATACACAGTTTGCTTCTTGACACTGCTGCCAAGATTCCCAACTTTACAGCGTGGATCAGATTTCAGAATATTTCCAAACCAGCCCCCACAAAATTAATTGACTATCCGAGAATCTTGGCTTTGGATGTTATTTGTTTTTAAGGTAAAGTTCTGGTCCTGGTGACTGCAGAGAAAAACCTTGAAAACATGATCTCTGCGAGCCTTAATCACTCAGAGGGTGGGATTCAGTTGCCTATGCACAGGAGCCTGGTGCCATTTGAGATGCCCTTGTATATCTGAGACATCCCACGGTGTTGGCAAAGTGACACAGAGCTGAGGGAAGACGAGCACTCTTCAGAAGCAAGAGCTGGAGTCAGGGGCTGGATACCCGATAGAATCTGAGTTGGCTCTGGGAAAGTATGTTTAGACAGCTGAATCAAGCCCTAACGCACGTATATAAAATATACATAATCAAATCAATCAGTCACTCAATCAATCACAGGAGATATTTCCAAATCTTCAGATTTCATGTCAGTTCTGGAGGCAATTTAAGCTGCGTTTCAACGCTCAGGACCATGTTAGAAACACACTATTCGCTTCACTGACACTTCCAAGCATACTGAAGCATTCAGCTGGCCCAGGCTCTCTGCTCCCCACCCTTTCTCCTAACATCCTCTTCTCCATCCTCTGTCCCTTCTGCAGCTCTACCACAGAGATGTAGTTCCCTGCCTGATCTCCAGGCTGCAAGAGAAACAGCAGAGGGTTGGGACTTTTTTTTTTCTTTTTTTTTCCAAAGGAGAGGTATGTAAAATGCAGGAGGCAAAGACTTTCCACCGGGCGAAGGGGAAAGAGCTGTGACATGGTTTATGGAGCCCTGAGGGGCAATAGAAGGGGCTGGCATGTGAACCAGCAGCAGCTCTGGGGCAGCATTACCTCAGAAAGTCAGCGCCTTCACGGAAAAGCAGGGTATTTTTAGTTTACCCACTGTATTTAAGTCTTCTTGGAGTACATTAAAATTATAGTAATTATCCCACCTTCTCATGTGGGATTCTGGGAGGTGATGGATTGGTGGATCGTGTGCTGGTGGAGTCATCTTTGGTGAGGTCCTTCTGCAAAACAGAGTTATTTTGTTTTCACAGTTTACAGCTGCAGCATTTCCGGCCCATTAATACTTGACAGTTGAATACTGGGATCTGTTCACATCACACCCTTCTCTCCCAGCGCCCTGGCGCTGAGGCAACCGCTGTGACACAGACCCCTTCCAAGCAAAAATGCATTTGCACACTCCTGGAGTTGTGAGCTTACACATGCAGGCGAGGCTGACGTTTTCTTCACGGCAATATTTAACCTCGGAATCATTTCTGCTTTCCCCTGCATGGATGTGGGGAAACCCAAAGTCTCCCAGCCCTTGCTCTCCTCTTGCTGCTCCACCAGTCCAGGCATGAAAAGGGGATTTCTTTCTCTGCAGCAGCACCACTGAAAAAAGAGCTGTTAAAATATGCAACTTTTTACACACAGACAAAAGGCACATTCTTTTTCAGATCAGAAGCTTCATGTTTCTGATTGCAAAAATCAGAAAAAAATGGGGAAGGGCTGAACAGAACAATCTTTTTTCTTGATGGAGAATCAATTTCCCTTATAAATGAAGTCATCACCAAATTCTGGGTTATCTCTGGTTTTAACCTTACTTTTGAAAGACGGTGCTTCTGATCTCAAGATAAGGTCTCTTCCCCTCTCTTTGTTTCTTTTCATCAAAATAAGAATTTTATCAACACCTGAAAAAAATGTTTTCTGGTTCTTCTTGATGCATCAAAGGCAGAGAGAAGTCCCCAGAATCCCTCCTGGTGGAGTGACACATGTTTCTGCCAAGCCTTGAACCATCTCTCAGCCAAGAGTGACCTTGGAGATCCCCCCAGCCCAGTGTCACCTTGGAGTTCCTCCCAGCCCAGTGCCACCTTGAAGGTCCCAAAGAGCCATGATGACATGCTTTTTGAAGACCTGTGGGGTGTGATTCCTCCACAGTGAGCCTGGGCAGGCCAAATGCTTGCAAGGAGAAATTAAGAGGGATCCTTTGGTGGAGGCAAGCGAATTCCATCCTGGCTGCCCAGACTTGGAGCATCATAGCAAGCCGCTGGGAGGGGATGTGGGGTATCACCTTGTCCCAAGACAGGATCCAGGTGCTGACAGGCTGCAAACCTCCACCCCCTCCTCTCCCCTAGCTCAGACTGAGAAGTCCCCATCACCCTCCTTTGCATGTGGGAAGCCACCTTGCCAGCATCTGGCCATTCCCCTGCCTCACACCCGTGTTCTCTGGCCCCTTCCCAGCTCTTCCAGCAGCATGTTCCTGATTATTTACTCTCTTTAAATGCTGCAGAAAAATGCTGCTTTTCCTGAATACTAAGTAAGGAAGAAAAAAAAAAAAAAAGAAAAAGAAAAAGCAGCACATTCCCTTGCTGGACTGTGTTTGTTCTCTGGTTTGAAGCTTGCTGTTACTGCTGAAAGCTTTTATGACCTTTGGAGATACTTGATCCGAGTGACCTCTGATGTTTGGGACACTGATAGAGTCCCACACCGAGTTTGTTCTTGCATGGACCTTATATATCTATCCATCCATCTGTCCATCCATACAACTATCTTCCTCTTTCTCTCTCTCATTCCAGTGCTATCTGATCAGTTCTTGGCTTTCCTTACACTTCTTTCAACGAATTAATATCTTTCCCCCAAGGATGTTTTCTCCCTCTCCTGGATTTTTTCTTTTTACAGCCTGTCATTCCCCTCTCCATCCTGCCTTCTCCAGACCCACTCCCCTTCTCTCCGTGCTGCCAATTTACAGTTGTGTTATGTATTCAGCATAACATATATATTTAAATGGGATGATTTCCACTAACGTAAACAGTCTGGCCCATTAATTTCAATAGTGGAGCTGACAGCTCGGGCCTGGAGTCTCATTGCCTGGTGACACATGAGTACAGCTGCTTGGACTTGACGGGTAACTGTTTCCAGTGCTGAGCTGCACATCTGCAGGAGGAAGGAAATACTTTTTGTGAGGCTGGAAAAAATAAAGCCGCCTAGATTTCCCTTCCCTCCCCCCCCACCCCCAGATGATGATATTCATCATTCAAATGTTTCGGTTGAGTGGGTGTTTAATTTGGAGTTTGGAGGGGGACATTTATGGTGTGTTACTAGCTTTGCTGTTGATCCTTTGTTCCAACCGCTGCAGTGTTGGAACAATCCTTGGTGTTACCAAGGACTTCTCCTAAGCCCCTCAGAGTGCTGCCATATATCCAGCAACACTGCGGACCCTCATATCTTCAGAACTAGTTGCTTAATTAAAACTGAGAATGATGTCTCTCCTCAATGACGTTGCTATATTGACAAATTATAGCAGAGAGGAACAAGCGGCGGGATTTCATAGTGATGGGTCTAGCATGACCTTGAACAGACCGTACCAAGTGTGGGCCAAGTTCTGACCTGAGACACCAGTTTTGCTGATGGGACCCAGAAGACAAAGTTTGCAAAGCTTCAGGAATTGACTCAAACTTTTCAGGGTTTCAGTTCCAGTTGCTCCAGGAAAATGGGTGATTAACACCATAGACCCCTCCAGCTTTGCTTCCTCAGAGTAACTCAAGTATTCTGAGACTCAAGTCTCACTACAAGAAAGACATTGAGTTTCTGGAGTGTGCCCAGAGAAGGGCAATGAAGATGGTGAAAGATCTAGAGCACACATTTTATGAGAAGCACCTGAGGGAGCTGGGGTTGTTCAGCCTGAAGAAATGGAGGCTGAGGGGAGACCTTCTCTCTCTCTACAGCTCCCTGAAAGGAAGGTGTAACGAGGCAGGGGGGTCAATCTCTTCTCCTGAGTAACAAGTGATAGGACAAGAGGAAATGGCCTCTTCTTTAGGATGAATATTAGGATTAGGATTGATATTAAGAAAAATTTCTTCACTGAAAGGGTTCTCAACCATTGGAATGGGCTGCTGAGGGAATACCATCCCTGAAGGTATTTAAAAGACCAGTAGATGTGCTCAGGGGCATGTTCTAGTGATGGTTTTGGCAATGTTATGTTGATGGTTGGACTTGATGATCTTAAAGGTCCCTTCCAACCTAGACAGTTCTATGATTCTTTCCCACTACGTCATTAGCTACGCAGAAAGACCAAGGTACCCATAGGATATGTTTTGTGCTGCAGTCTGTTGGCCAGCTGTGGTCCCACATGTCACCCAGTGCCTGATCTTCGCTTGGCAGCTGGACAGAAGGAGAATATGGGCCATGAGTGCCACTCGAGGGTCTCAGACATGGAGGATAATCATTAGCTCATATCTGAGTGAGTGGAAGAAAAGGAAGTGTGGTGGCAGCAGGGCTGTTACTTTTGGTGGGACAGCAAGAGAAACTAAGTCTGCTGGACTACATACTGCTGTCGCCCTGAGTGTAAACCACAATTTTCAACCTGTAATGTTGTTTTTTTTTCTCTTTCTGAGCAAAAATCAGGTGCTGGGGATATCAACCTGTGTTGTAACTTGCTGCAGCATGCACTTGCTTTGACTGTAAATGGAGAATGAATACAGGCCTAAACACGTCAAAAAGTGTCAGAAAGTTTCCTCCTGCCTCCATGACAATCTCCCAGCAGCCCTGTCCTTTGAGTGGTGGAAAGTTTTCTCTGAAAACTTTTTCATTATTGTCTTGCAACACACCGGGCAGTGTGGTCTTCTTTTGTGTATTAACTCCTCGCAACTTAAGGTGAGATATTGAGAGCTTTGGGCTGGTTTTGGAGAGTAATCAGCTACTTTAACATGGAGTAAAAGGAAATAGCTCCCACTGAAGTCTAAGTATTGGGGCTGGACTTCAGGTAATTCCTAGAGCACTAGTAAGAAAACCTATAGGAAAAAAGTGATCCACTCTGCTGTGATGCCAAGATCTGCATAGCAAATGTCTTGGAAAGCACAATTTTTACACAGCTCCTACTAAAGGAGCACAGACTCACTCACAGACCTTATTTCTGTGAAGGCTGAAAAAGTGTAAAGATATGAGCAACTGTTGAAGTTGGCCCTGCTTTGAGCAGGGGGGTGGATTGGATTATCTCCAGAGGTCCCTCCCAACCATTTTTTCCCTAAAATTCTGTGTTTTTCTGATACCATTTGCTGTATCTAGGCGGAAGCTGAATTCTGGTGCTGCTAAAATGCATTAGACTACAGAGTTTTGACCTTCAGGTCAGAGTTCTTGTGGGATAACTCATCAAATACACTATCTGGCCAGGTTCTGGTACCCTCTCCTCAAAGGGCCTGATGATTGGTGGGAATCTGTACAAAATAGGTTTGTCACTGCCACGTACCATAGACACTGTGGGCTTTTTTCCCTAAAAAGAGACGTCTGGTCTCGATTAAAAAACCCAAAACCTTCTTTCTGAAGTCTGTTGAAAAGGCAACAGCAAGCAACATCATTCTGTAACTGATTAACCAAACTCAAATAGCCATTCAACTGAGACAGAGTACATATTTGCATTCAGTAATATGGTCATTTATTGCATCTTGTGACCTACTGAAACACGAACACAGCTTTTCCCTTCTCTGTATTTCAGTCCTTTCAACACAATAGTTGTCTGCAGGCCCAGAAGCGTGTCCTGATGAGCCTGGATTTTCCAGAGGAAACTCCTACCTATTTTGTGAGTTTCATTTTTTCTTTTCTAGAGCAGGAAGTTTTCTAGTTCAGGTAGTAAGTCAGAGGTGGGACAGAAGGGGCTTTTTTTTGCCTAGTATACTTAAGAAAAGCTTAGGTTTTGATTAGCAGACACCCTGGGGAGGTGACTGGCAATTTTACATGAATATCAAGGCTCAGTCAAATTCTGCATTAACAGTTTTAGGGATATATTTCCTTCTTGATCTCATTCAGAGTAGGAAATTAGATGGTGCTTATACATGATCATGTCTCATGATCGGTTTGGGGTTGAAATGATGCAACACCAGCTTGTAGTGGTGAGAAACTGAACCCATACTGGGACCTCTGTTGACTGTAGTGGAATCCAAGGCAGACTAATCTGGATGGAGATCACAGCATTTAGCTGACTGAATCCTAGCTGTAGTCCCAGGAGGAGGTTGCCCAGAGAAGCTGTGGCTGCCCCATCCCTGGAGGGGTTCAAGGCCAGGCTGGATGGGGCTTTGAGCAACCTGGTCTGGTGGAAGGTGTCCCTGCCCATGGCAGGGGGGTGGGAACTTGATAATCTTTAAGGTCCCTTCCAATGCAAACTGTTCTATGATTCTATGGTCTAGCAAGTCTGCCCAGCCATGCTTTCAGGTTGCATATCCATTCCCTTTCAAAACATCTTTAAAGACTGTGCTTTTCCCAGCTGGCTTCTTGCACAAATTTGGCACCACCCAGGTATGCAGAGGCTTAGTGCCCTTATATTTGCAGTCCCTAGGAGTCCACTTCTGTGATTTTAGAGCCATCAGATAATAAGCAGAAGCCTGTTGTTTCCTCTGAGCCTCTTTGTCTCAGCCCAAAAGTCCAAATGTGCTGCCAGTCTGTGTCCCTGCTGCAATACTTCTCCCAGAAGGCAGAGGATGATGCTTATCTGAAAAACTATCTAAAATAGTTCAGACAAGATCTGATGACACATGCTGTAGAAGTGAGCTGTCTTCTCCATAAAGGGAGCCTTTCACAATCAGTCCTTTAGGAAACATCCATGCTGTGAGCATCTAAAGTCTGGTGAGATGAACCCTAGTCCAAGAAATACAGAAAGACTACACTTAGGACCTAGGAGATAAGGCCATATTCTTTCCCATCCTCACTTTCAACTAATTTGAACTTGTTTGCTTTTCGCAGAGCAATAAAATAAATGTAAAGTTGCTCCCTTGCCTGTTTCTGACTTTGAATAGGGCTCTGAAGGACACAGCAGGAAAAGATCTGGGCTGCCTTAAAGCATGGACCACATGGCAAATAATTTATTTGCCTGTTTATATCCTGTAATAAAAATATGCAACAAAACCTTCCTTCTTCCCCACTTAAAACTCTCAATTTATGTGCGTAGATAGTTTATATAACCCCCAGCTCAGTTTGTTTAGATCATACACAGTGTCTGAACAATTTGCAAGCACTTTGAGAGCTGCAGTGGCACAGGCAAGTACTGGTGACTGGTGCCTCTGTTACTGCAGAGAGGGGACTGAGGCACAGTCTGGCCCAGCCACTTCCCAAGGTCACACTTCCAGGGATGGGGCAGCCACAACTTCCCCGGGCAGCCTGTTCCAGTGTCGCGCCACCCTCAGAGATAAACATACTTTTCAAAAAAATGAAAACTGAAAGGGCCTGGTAATTCCCTGACACCAGGAAAATGGAAGAACAGCAACAAATGTCATGGGTCTACCAGTGAGAGCTGGGACGTGTGCTTTCTTTTGTCTCTGGTCAACGGACTCTAAAATGCCACATCCACTAGAGACATGCGACTCTTTGTGAAATATGAAGGACAATTGACCTGAAGGTTGAATATACTGACCTTTACCTATTCTGTTTAACTGTATTTTCTTCCTGAGTAAAAAGAACTTTCTGAAGACTTGCAGCAATGCATTCCTTCTGCTTCCCATATTATTTTCATATAAAGACTATTGTACATTGACTTTAGTCACTGTAGATGCAAGAAATTGAATACTACTTTGATATATCCATACGGCTGCTTTATAGCATTTCCAAGCAAGTCTCTGGAGAAATTAGGAAGGATTTCTCAAGCTTGTTTCAAAACCTTATTGAATTTGGGAGTCCTTGTAGCATCCAGTAAGACCAGAAAGCAAATTAGTTTAGCTCCAATTTATATATGACCCTACAGTGCTGCATTTTTGATAAACCAGAAAGCCCCATGGAGCTTAGTGCTCAGAAGACCTCCAAAGGATCAGCTCTGGTTGACTGGGAACTGGGGAATCCAATGTTCCACCAAGACCATCCCTGGAGTAAGCAACTTATTTCAATGAAAGCCTATGAAGTCCAATCTCAACTTTAGGAGTCATCACAATGAACACCTAGGCTTTAAGTTACCCAGAAACTTCAATCGGTACCTGTCTCCTTCACATTGCAAAAACGCACAACTCATCTTTCCAGTTACTTGAGCTGTTTGTGTCCTTGCTCTCCATTGATGTCCAGCACCATGGGATTCAGCTTTTAGACACCGAGTCTTTAAAACTGATGTTAACATTGAAAGGCATAGTAGTGCTAATGTCTGCTGTTAAAACTTTGCCAAGCTACAAAAACAAGCATGACAGCTAGTTCAGGTCTGACATGATCGTCTGAAATTTTCTCTAAGGCCACCGCAACCCTGCCAGACGTCGCTGCTTCTGTGGTTTCTTCCTTGACTGCCACTGGTTCTACGTGTCATCCCGGGAGGGAGGTGTTAGTGGACAGACTAACAGCAAAGCACAAGTGACAAAGGTGGCTACACCCAGGAGCAGAGTGCACACCTTTGCCATGGGACCATGTAGTTACTGCAGAACTCCATCCTGGGGCTGAGAGGAGAAACGAAGAGCAAGGCAGTGCTTTCGTTCAGAGGAGTTTGGTGACTTTCCTAAATCCCCACTGTGGAGGTCACCTGGATCTGGACTTCGGCCTGTGAACTCACAGTGTCAAAGGGGAGCAATTTGGCTGCCTAAATATAGGTGGCTTGTGCCATTTGAGATGCCCCAGAGTATCCAAGTCATCCACAT
Organism: Gallinago jamesoni; assembly: GCA_025769975.1. Classification (NCBI taxonomy): domain Eukaryota; kingdom Metazoa; phylum Chordata; class Aves; order Charadriiformes; family Scolopacidae; genus Gallinago; species Gallinago jamesoni. The sequence goes on from JAOQGH010000012.1 coordinate 4,309,459, forward strand.
GCACCTGACAGACACCAGACCTGGATGACATGAGGTTTACAAGCGAACTGTGCCTCTCTGGAGCTGTAGCAAGAGGCCAAATGTGACATCTTATGATACCAAAAATCCCACCATCTTTTATGTTAGGCAACTGAATCACACTTCAATGGCCAGTCACCTGCATCACACCTAACCACTGCAAACTACAAACTTCATCTCCATTGACAGTCATAGCTGCTGAGACATATTGCTCACGTGGAGCAACTCACATGCAAAGACCTCAATTCAGGTGTTTAGTTTGGTCACTACATTGCAGTCACGGGGCTCCAGGGCTAATTATTTCTCAATCTGCAGAGGGGATGACAGTCCCTAGGGAAGTGAGGGGCTTGTCATTAGTGCTATGCATGGGAATCTCTGCCAAGAAGAGTCAAGTCCTCTGGTTCAAAGTGGGCCTTGCCAGTCTGCAGTCACAGGAAACATTTTCACATGCCTGTGCTTGGAAGAATCTCATTTGGTTTATCTCCCTTGTAGGTGTCTACCTTTAAGCTTGTCACTCTGGGCATATTTTTTTAACAATTCAGATCTATCTAAACAGTTTGCGCAATGGAGACTAGCACACAATTCATCCTGGAACGGGCATCTAAAACAGAGCAAATGAATCATGTCTTAAAAGCTCCTGTTTCAGTCTACTGACTGAAAGAGGAACCTGAGACAGTGAGTTCAGAGACAGACATCTGCGCTGGAGCCATCTAAAGCAGGGTGAGCTGGATGCCACCTCCGATTTCTGGACCATCCCTGCCCTCGAGCATATGAATGATAAGGCAGGGCAGCAAGCACAGCTCAGGAGGGATCTTCTCCACGTTCATGCTGACGGGCACTACAGCCCAGAAGACCACCATGTGTGGGAATGAGCCCATCTGAACAGCTTGCTGCCACCTGGAAGCCAGGCTGAGAACGAGAACCAGATGGTAAGATGTGAGACCTTGATTAATAATGATATGAATGCCTACTCTGTACAAAAAGGTCCTCATCAGCAGGTCTCAGTGTGCCTCATGTGGCCACCGGTGTCTGAGAAGTTAGCTGTGATCATTTCGCAGCCAAACAAGTCTCTGCAGTCCCAAGCCCAAATTGGCACCACGTGTGTCTCCTGAGTAGCCCAGACACCAACCAGCCTTCAAATGCGTAATTTTGGAGTCAGGTCTGGAAGTTGTCTGGATGCAAATTGAAAATCAGGTCTGGGATCAGACCAGGACACGACTGTTCATATAGGGATAGCCTGAAGCACGAGACACGGCAGGGACTACTTCATGCAGGGTTTCTCTCCCATGCCAAACTCCCGGCCTTTGCCCTGCCTCCAGTGGCAGGACCTGTCCTGCCATTCCTCTGCCTGCTCTCTACCCTTGGTTCTTTGCATGGCTGGGGACTCAGACTGAAGAGACCATTTTTCTTGGAGATCACGCTCTCCTTGAGTCGGTCTGCTGCTTCTGAACTTCTTCACCTTCTTACAGTGAGAGATATAAAATTTAAGTACATCAGATGACCAGACTCACTTAAAACCATCCTGACCTGGATGCCTCCACCTTTTCCAAAGCAGCCCTAGCCCAGCCTGCTTTGCCACACGTGTGTTTCCCCTGTAGCCCATGGAAATGTATATCCCACACATTTCCAACAAGAAAGCAACTGCAGCAGCAGATCTAAATCACAGAACTGTAGGGGTTGGAAGGGACCATCAGACATCATCTAGTCCAACCCCACTGCCAAAGCAGGGTCTCCCAGAGCAGGTTGGACAGGAAAACATCCAGGCAAGTTTTGAATATCTCCAGAGAAGAAGACTCCAGACCTCCCTGGGCAGCCTGTTCCAGGGCTCTGGCACCCTCAAAGTGAAGAAGTTTTTCCTCATGTTGAGATGGAACTTCTTATGCTCCAGCTTGTATCCATAGCCCCTTGTTCTGTCACCAGGCACCACCAAAGAGAGCCATCACACCTGCCCTTTAGATACTGATAAGCATTGATGAGATCCCCTCTCTTCTCTTCCCCAGGTGAAACAGACCCAGGTCTCTCAGCCTTTCCTCATCAAGCACATTGCACGTTTGCTGCAGCTGCACGGGCTGCCATGGCCAAGCACCCACATGAAGGTCCCACATGAAGGTCCCACTGCCCTCCCAGCATGCAGAAGAAACCCAGCAACTCAGCTACCTCAGCTATTCCAGCAATACGGCAAAATGCTTCTCTTCATCTGCTCCATCCTGCTTATCGATTGGAATATGAATAAAAAAAAACTTGTTCAAAGCTCCCTCGGCTTCCGAGATTACTTGGGAATAGTCCAACGCCCCAGTCCCAGCTTGTAATGAGGGGGCTGGGGGATCAAAAGCGTTTTAAAATGGCCTTGCTAATCAATCATCAACAATTGGGTAAATTAAGCCCTGCAGTCTTTCCTTTTGCGAGCAAGGGATCTGCCGGACGTGTCTTTAATGAGCAGATTCCTATCCCTTTAATATTCCTTAATACCTTTCTAGAGGAAATTAACTTTGTTGGTGGAATGAGAGGAATGCAGATAACTACTGGCCTCTGCTTTCTCACACACAGGGCTGAGAAACCCCGGCTGGACAAGGGATGCTGGGTTTCATGGCATGGTAATTTCCTTCCAAAGATCCTGATAACACTCCTGATAACTCCTTTGGCCAATGCCATTGCCAAAAGCAGACGTTTGTTTTCCTCCTCGTTGCCAAGCTAAGCTCTGTCCTTATTCATCTCCTCCAGGCATCATGTCCATCTGTGCCTCTAAGGATCATCTCTATCTGTGGTGAAGGCTTGTTTTGTAAAGTCCATCAGGAAGATAGACACACTATTCCCAAGGTAATGGCCCCAGAAGCAGATTCCTGTTAATTATTAACATGAAAGAGGCAAAGCAAATATCAAAGGAAGGCAAAGAAACTCGGCTCATCCTGGGACTTTACTGGGACTGCTGATGTTTGATACCTTTTTCTACAGTATGAGGCATGGGTCATTTTCCACGTCCCTCTGGGAGGCCTTTAACAAATCCCCTTGGGACTTGGGAGATGCCCTCTGTGTGTCTTTTTCTCTTCCTGTGGCACATTGTATATTGTGGTCTTTTCTTGAAGGCCTTAAGTGCTTTTGAAGGTCTTGATGCATTAAAAGGTCTTAGGAAGGGTTTTATTGTCCGTAGTAAGTCTTGGCTATGACATAATAGGTTCTGCAGACCTTCTGTGCCCAGAGACATCTGTCACACCATTGTCTCCCACCAGCACTTCTTGGCAGGTTTTGACATATGAAGAACTTCTAATCATGGAAGTCGTGCCAGACTACAAACGGTACCCATCTACAAAGGGACAGGGAGCATGAGGCAGCTCTGCTAAATTCATGGGGCTGCAGAAGCGAATAATTTGGATGCTTTAGGCACTCATGCGAAGATCTACAAATTATGTGATGGAAAACAATGTTGTTTCTACATATTAAGATTACACTGGTCTAAACACAGTGAGAAGGCAATCAGATCCAGCCATACATTATGGAGATGCTGCCCAGCTGGATGGTGCGCACGGCATCGGCAGAGGATTTCAGGGAGATTTAATTTCTCCGCAGGGAGCCCAGCTTGACAGTGTTTTACCTCTTAAGCCTGATGGCACAGCACATCCAGCATTTAGCATCCTGCTTTCCCCTTGGGAGCGGGGGCAGGAAGGAGGAGCAAAGACGAGTTGAAATGAAGAGTCCCAGCACTGCCAGGATCAGAAGCGCAAGGGGACCTGCTCCGCTCGCCTTTCTTGAAGCCTCCATGGCACACGTTCCTCCTGCACAGACACCTAAAATCAAAGGGAATTTATGAGATTTTGTCCATAGGCAGCAAAAGCCACTATTGATTACTGCAAGGCTCTTAAATGAGAGTAATTCACAACCCTCTTCAGTTTTGGAGGCAAGCTCTAATTTAATATCATTATGTCTTCATGCCCCCACACATTCCACTGTCTCATTCACTGAGCTTTTATTGGGCTCTGGATAATTTATGGCTAGATATGCTGCCTTTTATCTGACCTATTTTTAGCTATTCTTGCTTTTTACATATTTTTTTTCCTGCCATCATAACTGGCAATTAAAGTAAAAAGGTTTAAAAAAAAAATATGATAAAGTTCCACCGAGCTTTAACCTTTATTTCTTCTCTTTTATGTGCTAGTGGATGCATTTGTTACTGCTACAGCATTTTGAGGACAGGAGTTTATGGTAAAAACACTTACCCCAGATTTAATTTCTCTCCTTTTTTCTTCATTTCAACAAAGCCCAAAACACATGACTTTGCCCCAAAATCTCCACCAATGATCCTGCCTGGGTTGCACAGCTGCTGATTCCCAATTTGCTCCACTTTCCCTCTATTACTGAGGTCCAGAAACTTCTAGAGACTTTTCCTACAGGAATTCAAGTGTCCTCAGTACCTTCAAGGGAAGTTGTTGACAGGCATCACTCAGGTTTGAACCCCAAAGTTTTCAAAGTTCTTGGGGGCAGAGACAAAAACAGGGACAGCTTTTACCTGGGGGGTAGCTTAAATTTTATTTTTTAATAAAGAATTTTGTATTTATAATAATACAAATATAAATGCTGTTTTGTTTTAATAATGTAATTATATAGTTATAGGATACGTACCATACACAATTTTATTTGTAAACGAAGTGTTATTATTTAAATGTTGAATATTTTAATGTTTCACACATCTGAATTATGTATCTGAAACAACAATTTTTGTTGAAATTAAAGAGTTCAGACCTAGAAGGCTGAAGATGTCCTTGTGCCCCTGAACCTTTTGTTACTCTTTCCAGCAATAACAGTTGATCTGCCTTTAAAAAAAAAGAGATCAAACCACTCTCGGTAGCTATTTTTCATGCTGTTTGGGTTAGAAGGCAGGCCACGTGATGGTGTAAATCAGTCCCACTGACTTCAAAGCTATTATTTCCTAAACTTTTTCCACTAAATAATTAGATTGGTGAAATCTCTCCCAGGGGAAGAGTTTGGCCCTTTGCTCCCAGGCCGTGGGGCTCAGATGCTGCATCTCCATGAGTTAGAATCATAGAATCATAGAATGGTTTGGGTTGGAAGGGACCTTAAAGATCATCAAATTCCAACCCCCCTGCCATGGGCAGGGACACCTCCCACCAGACCAGGTTGCTCAAAGCCCCATCCAGCCTGGCCTTGAACCCCTCCAGGGATGGGGCATCCACGACTTCCCTGGACAACCTGTTCCAGTGCCTCACCACCCTCACTGTAAAGCTCCCGCCCTGCTCTCCAGGAACAAGCCAGGTTTTTCTTGGGCTGAGATGTCCAGCCAGCAGCCAGCAGGGGTGCTAAGTGGAGAGGACCGTGGTGGCATTGCTGTGGCATTGGGGGAGACAGGCTTCACTGCTGCCCTGGAAAGCCCAAGAGGGCCACCCAAGGATGGACATGCTGAGAAGAGCAGCTAAAAGTACCATCTAATCATTACAGCAAGAGACTTGCACGCTACAGCTGGAGATGGATGTTGTCTGGAAACATTTACCATAGGACAGAGAAGCTTTGCTGGGATCCAAGTCATCCGCAAGGACTTGGCACTTTTAGCAGAACCCATCCAAGAGAAACTTTCCAAGGACTTGCCTTGATGCCGCTCTAGGTGCTCAGAGACGCTTCATTTCTTTCAGGAATTTTAGCCTGGTTCCTCACCACTCCCTTCCTCAGCTTTTCTCTTCACTCCCCACCTCTGAAAACAGAGGCAAAACCCCAGATCCTGGAATGTCTCACTTCAGGCCTCCCACGTTAACTTACAAGAACTTTTGCTATTCTGATGTTTTTCTGCTATTTTTAAGACGAATGTCATTATGTTGATATTTCCTCCATACAACAATTCCAGTTTCTGGACATATTTTTAGACATATTTTGTTCACAACTATTAGTTCACTGTCTTTTTCTTTTTTTTTTTTTCCTCCCTCTGCATTTCTGGTAAATATAGAACTTACCTTATAATATATTTATAAATGCATACATAGTGCGGTGTAACACTATAAATATTACTTGCAATTAACTGTGATATTGATATAAAATAGAAATGCATTAATTAGATATAATGAACATATACAACTTCCAAAGTGTCAAAACCCCATCATTTGACTGCCCCCAAAGCTTTGGTGAGCCGTGGCTTGAGCCTGCCAGAGGTGGCTGCCCTGTATTGGGGCTCGATCCCCCTAGATGTGCCAAGTGTCCAGCAGGGATTCCTCCTTCATCCCAGCCCTTCGGAGGAAGGTGATGGATGCTGGATCCCTGCTTTGTATTAGAGCTGCACAGATTCTCCAGCCACATTCCCACCCGGAACGATCACGACAGCGCCGCTAACGAGAACCAAGGATCACAAGGCAGATTTCCCCTCTCCTCAGCCAACAGGAAAAATCATAAGACTGGATCTGGAAAAAAAAAAAAACAAACAACCACAGGGTTTTAAAATCCATGCGTGTCAGTTGTTTTCACAGATGAGTTTCATTTCAAGCAGCTTTCTCCAGTCATGAGGGAGAGAAAATTTGTGGTTTGTTTTTGTTTTTTTTTTTTAATTTAAGAAGGCAAAAAGTTCTTAAACTGTTGAATAATCACTGGGCTCTGGGAGCTGGGGCTTCCGAGTAGACACTACAAGAGGGCACAGGCAGAAGGTAAGGTGTGTAGGACATACCCTGTGATCGAGCAACACTGCAGGTCTCCGACCACTCTACACGCAGAAGATAATGAAAACAATTCTAACGTAAACACTCTAATCCCACAATGTTAAAATATGAAGGGGAAAATATGTGGCAACAGTTTACTCTTGCGCTTGCGCCCTTGTCGTGTTTGCCTGGTTGGGAGGCACACCAGGTAGGATGTTGTACCAGACCTGCCAGCTCGACCCTCAGGCTAAATCCTGCCTGGTTGGAATACGCAGCAAAACCGTCATAAATAAAAAATGAGCTTTTTTTTTTTTAAAAAAAAAAATACAACCTTAAACCATCTGATACCATCTAATTAGAACAGCCAAACACTACATTTAAATAAAAAGGAAAAGGGGAAAAAAAAAACCCAAATAGAAAACAAAAAGCATTTTGTTGCTGGAGGTAAGGGGGATCACTTTGGAGATGTCTTTAGGAGAGAGATGCTCGCCAGCAATGGCAATCGCTGCAATCTGCCTTGTGCAGAAAACTCGTAGGGGTGAAAAAGTGGTGTCCACCTCAGAAGGGCTCATTTAGGTTATAAGGTGCTTGTCTACTAGGTTATATGGGCTTCTTTAGTATATATGGTGCTTGCTCACTAGATTATACAGGCATTTTTAGGACATATGGTCCTTCCCTGCTAGGTTATACAGGCTCTTTTAGTCTAGTTGGTGCCTGTCCTCTGGGTTATACAGGTTTTTTTTAGGATATGTGGTACTTTCCTACTAGGTTGCACATGCTCTTTTAGGACATATGGTTCTTGTCCACAAGTTATATGGGCTTTTAAAGGATATATGGTGTTTGCCCACTAGGTAATATAGAGGTGCAAGGGCCAGAGGAGCTGTTGCACCACTCCAGCATCACCCAGAGATGTCGGTACCCAGAAGAGTAAAATTACAGTTGTGGGTATCACACCAGGTCCAGGCATTCCCACCCACTATGAAAACACATTTTTGGGTGCTCCGGTGTGGTGGCGGGTCCTGGGGAAGTAGAAATGGAGCGGTTTGGGTTTGTGCCCCATGCAAGAGGCCAGGCTGGAGGGTTGAAAATAGCATTTTTCCTGGGAATCAGACCAGGTCTGGGAAGATCAGGGGCGGGAGGAAGGTTAGACTGTGCTCACCACTGTGATAACTGCACACGTGCTCTGCGGGTAAAGGACTTCTCCTCCCTTGCCCCCTGTGCCAGCCTCTCTCGGTGGGGTTCACCGCAACCTGTAAATTAACTGGATATTTTATCACCTTTTAATTAACAATGCGTTTGTATATAGTGTACTTGGATACCTACGCAACAGTATAAATAATAAATGCAAGCAGCGGCAATTCATCAGTGCAGGAGGGTTTAGCTGGATCAATATTGATCCCTCTTCATAACTACATATTCTTACAAGCAAAAGATAATATATTTCCTACTCACGGAGTGGTTAATTACTGCTTAAAATAAATCGATACTAACTGGCCCAGCAATGTAACCCATGAGTTGTGTTTAAAATAAATTAGTCAATGAGATTTTCTCAGAACTGATTTTGGGGGGGTTATTTACATTTCTAGGTGTTAGTAATTTGCATCAAAGAAATCTTTGGCACTGATAACAAACACTTCATTAACTAATTAAGCTTGTAAAGCAGCTCTGTGACTGGCATAGTTCATTCGAAGTTCAACTTTAAACTGACCAGTTTTAAAATTTGAAGTGAATCAATCAATTAATAAAGAAAACAAAATGCTGAAGAAAGCATTTGTTTCAGGTGGGAACTAAGGGTATTATTTTCGATTTTGAGAGATTTTAAACACCTGTAAAATATAAAATTGAGGTAACATTTAAAACAAGAAACTATTTGTGTTAATTATTTTTTCTTCATTTTATAATCCTGAAATGAAAACCTCAGACTTTATTGAACATAATCCCACAGGCTCTTTTTTATTACTATTTTGGGGCAATTTAACAAAAGCGGACAGAAATCAGCAAGGCATTTCTGGATAGCTGAATTCCCTTTTTTTCTAAAAAAAAAACCAAAAGGTTTGGCTAAAAAAACCCAGCACTGCGATTTAGATTTGTTTGAATAAGAGGAGAACCTCATGTTTCTTCCTCCTAAAGTCTCCCCGTGCTTTGAGTTGAGGATATTATTAGGACATTGCTGTCCTACAGGGAAAATCCCAAACCGAGCTCAGGGCCTTGCTGAGCCCCTTTGCAGGGGAAGACTTTCTCCAAAAGAACCAGAAAAGCTCAGAAAAAGGGTTGAATTGAGGGGGAGGAGAGGACAAGACCTGTCTGACTGCAGAGCCACGTGCTCCTGACACAGATGGAGTGCACCTTTACCTAATGTCACAAACCTACAAGCTGCTAAAGACCCATTCACCCCAGACTCTATGATGAGTGAAGAAAAACAGACACTTTTAGGATGTTTGTGTGCCCTCAATTGGGTGATAGATTTAGGAGGAGAGAAACTCACCCTGGGCTCGCTGACGATGGAGGTAGCCCTGGGTGAGCAGTTTTGGTGGAGACACCACCACTTGGCTGGGTGACCCCCTCTCAAAACGCCAACATCTTTGGCCTTGCCCAAGTCTGCTCTGTGGAATAGAAACGCCCGTTCTCAGCTCTGCTGGTGTGACTGCTCCCACTGAGCTCGGGGGGAATCCCATCTGGGAATAGCTCATCCAGCTTGAGCTCTCCATGGGAGTGAGATATGGTGCTCACCACCTTTGATGCCACCACTTCTGCAGGTCAGGCGGTGCCGGCGGGCAGCGCTCTGCTTAATCTTGTCAAGGTTCCTGGAATTTTATGCTGCTGCCCTTGAGGCACAAGGAATGACTCCACTGAGAAACCATAAGCTGGGCCCTGCTTTTCCAGAACTATTTGGTTATTTCACTCCAGATGACACACAGAGCCCTGGGTAGGAGGAAGGCGATGGTATTTCAGCATCTCAGTCAGCACTAGGGAAGAGTTTGGGGAGGGAAGAGGAAACCCATAGCCAAACTGCAAGTGCTGTTATGGTGTCTGCTCTTCTCTATGTTGGGGTCCAGGAGCTGCAGGTGGAGCTCCTTTTTGCAGCCCATTTCTGCTGCTCACTCAGGCCTTTTATCCAGGAATGCCTTCAACAAGCTCGTAACCTCTGGATGAGTTACGCTCCATCAGCTAGAAAAACATCCCGGCGTGATTTAAAGGCTTTGCACACAGGTCGTAAGGAAGCATTTTCACCAGTTAATCACTTGCCCCGTTAAAAATAACGCCTTATTTCTGCTTCCAGTTTTTCTGGCCCTGGCTCTCACCCTCTGGTCACTGCCCCAGCAAGGTTGCAGAGCTACCTGTTCTCAAAAATCTGTTCTTTACACAGACACTGGCAGACACTAAATATTAATTCTGTTGGATAAGCCCCAAAGAATTCATTTCTTCACTCCTATTATGGAGCAGATGGCAGCTCAGAGGCTTGGGTTTGGTCCTCTCCCATGGGCTAGAGGCACGTTTACCACTCTTACAGGCTCCTGAGTGGCTGGAGCCCTTGGGTCTTCTACATCAATGAAAGCCTTGAACCCCAAGTAGGATGAAGGACCTATGCCTTTGTTTTTACAGCCACTCAGAAACTAAATGCTTTTCATTTATAAGATTAGCAAAAGAAGCAGAATATTCCAGGTTAGGAGCCATTTTCCAGCTTGTCCATCTTAAGTGGAAGATCCCAAGTACGGCAACCTTTGAGATCCACTGTGATTTATGTTCTTCTTCAGGTTTCACCATGCAACCTCAGGACTAGACCATCCAGACACACCTTCTAAAACAACCTGTTGATCCAGCATTGCCTTGGCGATGTGTCCTAGGAGCCACCAAAATGTGAGACAGCCTTTTCCATGGGTGCATGAAAGGGAAACACAAGATGGGTGATTTGCAACCACAAACAACACTCATGATGGGATGTGAAAGCAAGAACTGACTTGTAAAAGCAGGCATGGAGTGAAACAGGTTGAAAACCCTGGCTTATTCTAACTCACCATGGAGGTGGCTGCTTTTCTGTGCTGCACCACACCGAACTCTGTAGCAGATGGTCGAGAAGGCACTGTCTGGCTGCCCTTGGTTTGAGCAGATTCCCAAAGTGCTTTCCTTTGTCATTCCCCGAATGGCTGCACGATCAGTGGTGCCCTAGCAGGTGGTGCTCTGGTAAACAGAGAACTTGGACATTGCCTAGTGATGCACCAACACATGCTCCAGAGTCATATTTTTTTCTACAAATACCTTGTTTTGCTCAAGTTTCCAAAGAGAAAAGAAGTATTTCAGCTTCTGTTTTGCAACAGTGGCCGAAGGGACACTCAGACCTTTCAGTCCACAGTTGCTCCTCTGGGTTTTGCACCCCTGCACATTTCCTGGTAGTGTCTAGACAAGAAATTGCAGTGCTCTTGTAAATGAATTCTTGAAGTATGTGAGATAATGAGTGTCCTTGTGAACACGAATCCTAGACATTCCTCAAACATCCTCCAGGATGCAAAGGTGGTGCTGCTTGGGCAAGGCTGAACCATCAGAGAAAATGCAAGTGCCTGTGTCTCTGTATGCACTGCACTAGTTGGAAACTACATCATCTTGACCTTCAAGAGCACCCAGGGTTGACATGGGAGCGCAAGTGGGAGGGAATCTCCCTTCTGACCTGGAGGAGGGAAACCAAGGAAAGGGATAGGATCAAAGCAGTGGTGAGGGTCCACCTGAGCATCCTCTCCTGCAGAGATGGGGCTGACCCCACATGCTGGGGAAAAACAGCCTGGTTGCGTTTGAGAAGCAGCATCTCCGACCTGGCCAAAAAGGAACAAATGAATGAATAAGAGACTGGCCCAATCTGCATAGTCCTGGGACAGACTTGCATCCAAAGTTTGTCTCTTCCCAGACTGGGGCACGGACAGAGATACAGGGTTCTGGTTTGAGCTGCTCTCAAGCAGAGACGTCAGGCATGCTGGCTAAGGGCTTTCATTTTTTACTGCAATGCCACCGCCTGCCAAATCAACTTAGCTGGGAAAACAATCCATAATTGACTACAGAGGCATGAGGTTATAATGATTTACCCTTTTTCTGAAGCATGCACATAACCTCTGCCAATTAGCCCAAAAGTTAGAGAGATTTTTAATGACAATACGTCCAGAGGGAGGAGGCGCTTGGGTAGGGGGGGAGTTGTGACTGCAAATTACCATAGCCTGAGTTACAAGACATAGGAGCTTGAGATCTAATCATGCAAAGAGGAAAAGGCACAACAAAGAGCTTTCCTCTCAGATGAGCATGAAGCACACAGCTTCCCAGTTGGAAATGGGAAGTAGCCTGGGACAATCTGGAGCTGGCAGGTGGGGTTCTGCTGCTGCAAAGTTCGCTTGCCATGAACTACAGTGTCCTGGTGTAGATGCTGTGTGATGGCAAGGAAAGTAAGAGGCTGGTGGCCAAGTCTTGACCCAGCTTCATGGCAAGCACTGCAATGGGCAGTCAATGGCAGCAGTCAAACGGAGCTTCTTCTGCAAGGAAACAAGTGAAAAACTTCTCTGCCTGGTGTACGCAAGCCAAAGAGGTGAAGTAGCCAGGAGTGAGTATTCCCATGTTGAACATATAGTCCTGAGGGAATGACTTGCAAGTGCCAATGTACAAGTGGTTTCCTGAGACCCAGGAGGACACAAAGGTTGTGCTCCTCCTCCTGTCCCTCCTGCTTCCCTCTCCCTACCAGCTCTTCTCTCTTACCTCTTCCTTTGTGGTTGCTCAACACCACCATGAGCAGCTTTAGAGGCAAAACTCACTTGGCCAAGAATAGGTTTTTTTCCACTATCATGAGTTGAATGGCTCAGCCAAGTCTTGAAGAGCAGTCATGCCACGAAGGAAGGATCTGGGCTGCCTGGTGTGATGGCAGACATTCAGGTGCCCACAAAACCTCATGTGGATTTACTGTTGGCACAATTTCAGGGCAGGGAGGGAATGAGGCAGGCATATGCCAGAAACCACATGAGTTCAGCTCATTGGAGTCCAGCTTATCCTTCTTCCTTGGATGCTATTCCTAAAGAAGAATGCAAAAAAGCAGTTGGGGACCTCTGTTATAAAGATCTGAACTGATCCCTGAGTCACTCAATGCAGTAAGTGTGGGAGATAACCTGTCTACTCAGTGCCTCTCAGATCTCACGATGTTGAACAGCCATTTACATCAATGGTCTTAGCTGGGAATTGATTTGGCCCAGTGGGTGTAAATCTGACCTTGACCCTCTTTAATTGTGGTGTATTAGCCACAACTTCATCAGCACAGAGCGGAGACTCAGAGGGCAGACTTTGGGAGCCTGGGTTTGACAGCACGTGCAGCTTTCTCCACTTTTCTGATCCAGCTGTTTTGAAAACAGAAAGCACAATTTTGCATTTTAGATATTGACAGGCTGCACCGATTTATAAATGTAATAAGTAAAACATATAGCAAATATTGCAATATATTCAGGCTGGGGTGCATAAAAAGGGAGTAATTCCAGCTTCTGGCCCTTCCTGAACACCACATTAGAAAAGCTGCAGAGGAAGGACAGATTGAATACAACTGGAACGTGCAAAGTTGTGAGAGGAGTGCTGTGTGTTTGCCGGATGCACCACACTCACCACTTGGCCATGGCAGTCTTACAGAGCAGATGACACAGAGTGTGGACAAGGAAGGGGGAAACATCTGATGCTCTGCTCGTGAAGTCAGTCCAAGCTTGAAAAACAAAGAAGCTCTTCTCAAGATAGGGAGCCCCCTCTTTCAGCTCTCTTGGCTCTACGTGTTTTTGACTCCATCTCTTGTGTTTACTATCGTGTTGGGCACAAACATATTTGTTGCTAGGAGGAGTCCCAGGCAAGATTAACTATCTCGAGAGCCAGAACAGAGCATGAAGAGATTGCTTCAACTAGAAATTTAGGGCTGACAGGACTGAGGACTCAGCACCGGATCCACATGGAGGAGTCAGGTTCTCAGCAGCAACACCTCAATTGCAATGTTGGCGAAATCTGCAGCCTATGTCCTTGCACTGTCCCATGGCGACACTTGGACACTTGGCAGAAGCCAGGTAGGCAGCGAGGAGCCTTCCACATTAGCCATGAGGCAACAGGCAAACAACAGCCTTGGGGAGCTCTCCAAAGGTCACATCTACAGAGCATGCAGCACAGAAATGACTAGTCTGTGCTGAAAGACCTTGCTCCATGGATGGCATCAGTGGCAGAGGAATAAACTGCCTTGCCACAGCTGGTGTCCCTCGGGTCTCCACGCATCGAGCTAATTCCTCTCTGCTGGTCCTGCCCTCCGGGCTTGCTCAGGGATCTGTGCATGGTGTGATGCCATCGGTCCCGCCATGTGTCAGGCACATCTGGCCGCTCAGGCAGCCTGCCAGGGAATCAGGACTGCGCTGCTCTAGCTTTCACATGAGCACAGGGGGTTCTGAACGCCTTGTTTCACACAAGCCTGGATGTGGCCTCTCGGACCACTGGGCAAATGCTCTAAGGGTGATGCTCTGTGTGATGAGGAGCAGATCCTCTATGGGCTGATGCGGGAAGGATTTCGGACTCAGCCGGACGGAAATAATTTCCTTGACACCAGGTTCAGAAGAAAGCACACTGAAGGAAAAGTAGGTAGCATGCTGCCGCTTCATTATCTCACGAAAGGAAATTGATATTATATCCCGGGGGGGCTAAAGCCCTTCTGGAACACATTTGCACAAGTCTGCACAGGCTTCTGGCTACATATGGAGTGCTCTGGGCTCACGGGGAGTGTATCTCTGCTCTGCCACAGCAGTTTGGTCTTGGCTTTTACAGCTACCCAGCCAAACGGTGTAAGATGGTCCTCGCCTGGTATCATGCTCCTCAGCTGCAAAACCCTCTTCTGGATTTCAAAGGCTACAGAAATTCCAGTCTCTGTTCCAACCATGTTTGTTTTCTTTGGGTCCCTCTCCCTAACTAATTAGCTGTTGTGTTTATTGGAAATAGGAGACACATTCCTGACAAATGTGGAAGCTCTGTGTTTAATGGAGGAGGCTGGAGTGGGAGCATTTCTTGAACAAACAAATCTTACAATGCACCATAATCTTCAAACCAAAATGAACCGCTGGCTCCTGATAGCAGTGGGGATTGTGAAGTGTAATTTGCATAAGACCTTCACTAAATAATCGTTAGGAGGCAAATGAATATAAAAGAGGCTTGGTTCTTACCGGGTTTGATCTCAGAAGCGCTCACAGGAAAAAATTGTTAAGCATCTACATGAGCAAAACTCTTTGTCTTCTTCAGTTCAATTGCTACTTTCATTTGTCTTTAATAATATGGTATTTGCTCACTCTTAGACAGCCGTTTGCAAGGTTGTTCAGATCCAAGGCTAATTTGCTCAGACACTTGGCTCTCCCAAAGTGATCGCTAAAACTCCTGGTACACAGAGTACTTTTCTTGAATGTTAAAGCATTTAAAGCTTTTTTTTTTTTTTCCCCTTTCCTTGTCCATGCCTTGAGTAAGTATTTACATCTAGTCAGAGACGGCATAAAAACAAGCTAATCTTTTGACTGGGGAAAGTTTTACACTTCGTTAAGCAGGTGGAAACAGCACAGGGGTAGAGAGGGATGGGCTATTTCCAGTAGGTCATTTTCTTGTTCCGGTCAGCCCTTAATTTAGGCCAGCCCTGCCCCATCGAGGTATGTGCAACCACACCACTGACTCTTGCCTGTTTCTGGAGGCTGCTTCTCAATTTGCATCATGCGAAGCCTAGAGCTATTTTCGACATAGTTTTGGCCACAGAGCAAAGGCAAGGGCGTTGCATGCCCCCTATGGGGGCACCACCTTAGAAGTCCTACCACAGAAGGATCTCACAGGTGTGTCAAGGGTCGGTCTGACCTGAGATCACCCACAGTATGACCAAGGCTCACCTGATACTCGCTGTCTCTCAGCACACAAAGGAGAAACCCAGCCAGTGTCACGCCCCACCACATCACCACATTTGACTCCCAGGGCACTAGATCTTCAAGCATCAGGGGATGGTCCACAGCTGCAGGTTAGACCTTGAGGGATTTTTTTTTGCCAGAGGACGTGAGGCTGCTTCTGAGTGGTAAATCTGTGGTTTGGGTGGTGGCTACCTAACAGCAGATCTCTTTCTTCCTGCCTTGATGGGAAAGCCTCAAGCCAGAAGGAATCATTGCATTTTCTCCTTCAAGCTCCAGGATATGGCAGACCACACCTGTTTGAGGTCCAGCACCTGGGGACTGATGGCAACATCAGAAAATGGATCCTGGATCCGAGGAGATGGAGCGTGGTCCCCTCCCCGCAGCAGTTTATTACCTTCATAGTTAGGGAGAAAATGCAAATCCTTTTTCCTGGCTGGAGTTTGCCTGGATTTGCCCTCCAGCAGCAGTTCTTGCAATGTCTTGCTCTGATGGATTGAAGGCCCCTTTAGAACCCAGTATTATTTTTTTTCAAGAGAAGTTACTTATGGGCCCTAATGTCCTCTCAATCTTCTTTCCGATAAGCCTAACAGCACAAGCTCTGTAAGTCTCTTGCAAGCTGTTTCTTCCAGCCCTTGTATAATTTTCATGGCTGTTTTTGGCACCTTCCTCAATTTTTCAACTTCCTTCTGAAAATGTGGGCATCAGAACAGCACTCTGTGTTCCAGCGTCGGGCTCGTCAGCTCAGACGCTGTCTAATCAGCAGGACCATTTCCAGTGTCAGTGCCTGGGAGGAGGGAGAGGGGGAGGGAGGAGGAATCCCTGGCAGCAAGCTGCGCCTTGTCGAGGGCCCTCTGCTTTGGGATTTCGCACTCTTTTCCCCACTATAGAAACCAGCCTCTATGCGAGCACATCTGGTTTAGAACCATAGGACAGTTTGGGTTGGAAGAGACCTCAAAGATTGTGCAAGAAGACCTCGTCTTGTACCCTCCAGGACTCCTGTTGGGGCTGCCCTGGGCTTCAGATGGATTTATGTTTGCTTCTGCACCGTGCAAACGTGTACAGAAGGCTTGACAGCCACCTATCACAAGCCTTAAAAATCAGTGTGCCTGGCCTAATCCATCTCTCCTCTCCCTCCTGGCTCTGTAAGAGGTAAGCCTGAACAGTCGTGAGTCTCAGGACACCGGCCCGAGGCATGTCTCTGCCCCTCTGTGTGGGGGCTGCACGGCTTGCCACCGAACAAGACGTTATTTATAGCCATTCCCGTGTCCTCAGCAGCTCTTCCTCTCCAGGATGGTGTCACCGTTGCTTTACTGCCCCTGTAACCATGCCAGGGCTGAGCTCTTACACCAGGTTGCAAGCCGTCTGGGTGCAATCCCGGCAGCATGGGAACAGATGAGTGTTTGGTTGTTGGCATCCCCGTACCCAGCGGGGAGGCGGGGAGTGCTAAGGTGCTGCCACAACCCATCTGCAGCGACAGCCTCTCCGTTTCTTACTGCTCAAGCAGGGCTTCTCGCTGTAGACAGACAAAATCACAAGTTCTTGAGCTTTGCTTTTCGCCCCGCTGCGCTTCTCCAGCTTCTCCCAAACTCTTACGTTTGCACCCAGGAGCAAATCCCTCCACCAGGAGTCCTGATAAAATAGATGCCATTGATAAAGGGTCTTCCCCTTATTCCCTGGACCTAAGATTTCCAGGCTCCCGCTCAGAAAAGTGGGCTCTCCACCATGCTACCTATTTAATGAGTGCATGAAAAGACAATCCATCCAGAAAGACAACCAGGGAAGTCCTCCCCACACCATGCTGGTGGTTGCATGCACAGGCAAAGCCGCATGGCTTTGCAAAGCAATAGATTCCACCAGTGAAGCAAGTGAAGTAATGTCTTATTGCAAGAGCCAGGCTTTTCCAGTGCTTTCCTAGAACGGAAAACACTTCCCAATTTAGTTTCATGAACACCACCCTATTCATTAGTAAAGTCATGGATCACCTTCTGCTGCCCACCAACAGACAGCCACTTTTCCGTAAAAACTTTTTTTTTTTTTCACAGGGGTCTTATTCTTTCAATGTAGAAATAAGGCCTAAAATAACATGTTTCAGAATAAATTATCTTCCCAATTACATGAGTGTAAACTTTAGGTTTCTCCCCCTTGATGCCTTTGCGATTCAGTCTGTGTTTCCAATGGAGCAACCAAACGAAGTGGGGACTCTCAGAGCCTGGCTCGCCTGAAATGAAAGCTGTTGCTGAGACCTGTCAAGAGAGTCACACACTTCAGTGATTGCTAATCATGGAACAAATGAATGAATACTTCAGATCCAGCCAGCTATGAGCATGGTCACCAAAGGAAGCATTGAAGAAATAGACCAAAAACGGAAAAATGTTTGGGAATTAATCCAGATTTTAGCGCATGTTTGATATACATGGTTGTGAGTGAAGGTTCTACCCATCGGAGCAATGTGAGGTTTTATTTTTTCCTGCCATTTTCTCCATCTTTGTGGAGCTGAGGAAAGTGCCCCTGAGGCTTAGTACCCACAGGTGCTCTGGGAACAATAGCAGCCTGGGCTGAATTCAAGACATGCCCAGAAAAAAACATTACTCATCGCTGCTAGACATTTTTATGGACCTCCTCAACGTATCCCTTGAGTGTCTTACAAATATTAACATATGAATCCTCACGCTTCCTTCCTCTAGGAGGCTGTTATTGCCTAGACTTTAAAAGTCAGGAAGCTGAGGCTGAGCGGTGAATAGACTGGCCAAGATCACATAGGAAATCTGTGATCTTTGTGGTCTGGGCACTCTTGACCAACAAAACCTTAACCTGGCTTCTTGCCCATGGCAGATGTGAAAGCGGGAAGTTTCGAGTCACGCTTTTAAGGGAGAGTTTCCACCATGTCATGGAGGAGCAACTTTACTGGCTCATGCATAGAGCAGCACAGGGCTGGTGTGTCCCCATCCCTGTAGGGGCATGGACCTTATGGGCAGAAGGCAGGACGCTCTCCCTCTGCAGGCATGCCAAAGAAATTCTTATAGGAGTCCAGTGGAGACTTCTGCACTTTTATTTTATTTTTATTAGGACTATTATCAAGGCGGGTGTTTTTGTCCCTTCCTATCCAGCTAGATAAAATTCAAGGGTGACCCAATAAACCCCTCTGCATGCTCTACCATGGCTTTGCTTCGTTTAAAACTGGCACGGGTTTAAAGTTCAACATCTCGGACTCTGCTCTGGCATCTTCCCCTTGATGACAGTGAAAATGGCAGCGCTTGCAGGAATTACTGGCTGGAGCACAAACTCCAGCTGTATGATTTTCATTAGCACTAACGAGCATCAAGCAGCTGACGTCCTGCCTAGGAAAATGACTGTATCTCTAAGTATTGATCCCAAATCGACGTACTAGCGGAGCAACGGGCTCTGCAGCCCTGGCTTTCTCAGTGCTGCAAAGGGACTTAATTCTCCCAGGGTTTTGCTTCTTTTGGTCTGCTTTGGTGATTGTGACATTTGGTAACAAGCCTGCGTATGATCTGGCGTCTGCTTTCCCAGCTCCTCCAGTCACGTCAGAAGTCTATTTGGTTTATTTAAATAAGCTCGTGGCTCCTGGAGCTGTAAAACTCTATGCAAAATCTCTCTTTGGTTTTTAAGATGATTTTATGAGTCTCTGATCACTGCAAGGAACACTGAAAAAGTGAAAAGCGCTACACAGTCCAGCCCTACGTAGTGCTGCCAGCCAGGAAAAGTATCCCATGTGTGCTTGTTTTTAAAAAAAACCCTGATGGAGATATTTTTTCCCCCAGTTAATCTCAAGATTAACTCAAGATGCTCAGCTGACCCTGCAGCTCTCAGCCCTCTGCCATCCTCCTCCTGCACCAAAAAGCCTGTCCCTGCCCCACCAGGGTGTCCCATGGAACAATGTCCTCGGGGGAGTCACTCCCTGCATCGTGGCTGACATTTCCCCCATTGTAGGTGGAGGTACCAACGGGATAACTGGAACAAATAGGAGAAAAAGGGAGGTGGGTTCCTCTTCCCCTGTGGTCCCACCATGACCACCATGCTTGGTCTACCAAGCTTGTGTGCATTCAGGTGTCCCAGAAGTTTGTTAACTGAGCTGAATTCAGTGAATTTATTAGTGCACGTCGGTGAAAATCAAATAACTGCTTAACAGATAGCTGTGTGAGCTCTCACCCCACTTTGTGGTCAGCGGCTGTGGCAGAAGTTCCCTCTGGTGCTACTGCCCATCCCGTCATCACCATCAGCCCTCGCCTCACCCTGAGGGTGAAGGGTGATTCATGGTCTCCACCAGGCTCCAGCACCACTGCATCTCCAGAGGAAACCTGCTGAGCTCTGCAGGTCTGGCCTGGTCTATGTTTGCAGCTCATCTCTGCTGACGTTAGCTTTCAGCAGCAGCCTTACCTCACACTGGAGTTCAGAGAAATGAGGCCATTGCACCTTTCAAAGCAGTGTGGTAACTCCAAGGACAATTTTATTCTCTCTGTAGCCAAGCGAGCAACAGGCAATAAATAACATCCCCATCCAGGGAAGAGGCAGACGTTATATGTAATGGGGGAATCCAGCCATGGTGGTGAGTAGAAGGACTGGCTTCTGAGGAGAGACTGGAGAGATGAATAATAAGATATATATCTTGGCTAAATGGCAGCCATGAGAGGCAGAACTTGAATCTATATGTTTTTCAAGAGTGTATCCTGAGATGAAGAATGTCTACTGACAGGCCAAGGGGACAGCAGTCAAGAAACTGATGGTTTTTCAATCTGTATTAGTACGAAAAATAAAGTCCATGTAGGATAGGCTGGAAGTGATAAACGCCAAGAAAGGAAATGCCTGCAGAGTCTGAACGCAGACAAAACAGCCAGGATGGAAACAGTAAGTTTGTCTTTGTGGTGAATGTCAGGGGAGGGCTTATCACAGGGCTTTAATCATTCATGTTAAAGCAGTACCACAGAATCAAAGACCAGAGTACCAGGCTGTATGCATCCTGCAAGATCTCTCCTGCACTGAAAATTGGTAGTTTAAGGTATGGAATGACAGGTGAGGGATGGAGACAGGCAGACACCAGGGTCATACGAGGGAGGACCAGGCAGCAGGCAGTGAGCTTTGCTGTCAATCCCTGGGCAAGGGGCTTATAGAGGGCAAAAATGATTTTCTTTGGCAGATCTCCTTTCTGCTGACAGTGAGAGGGAGCGGGGAAGGTATTTCTGCAATGATCTGAGAAAGAAGGACCTGTATGTCCATTGTGATGACATACCTGCACCATGCCTTCTCCTTCCAGTGCTCCACTCCTCCTGCAGTGAGTAACATGGGGTGAGCTGGCACCCATCTAGTCTGGGAGAGGAAGACCTACAGCCTTAGTCCTGGGGGCATCCAGGCGTTGGCCCACTTCTTTGGATCCCTTCTGCCATATTCAGGACAATCTTGGGAGCTTAGGATAGGTAGAGAGGCCACATTTGCAAGCAAGGAGTTGTTTTAAGCAGTAGTGAAGGACCCAACCTCATTAGATGAAAGTGCTGGTAGAAAAGACAGAGGGGAGAAGACACGCGAGAGCTTGCAACTCACGTAAAGAGAGAGGAGGAAAAAAGCAAAGGGAATTTGGCATCATCCATGAACCACCAAGAGGCTGCAGCCTGAAGAAAGAGGTGCCATGTCCCACGATGGCAGTGAGTGGCACACCGTGCAGGTATCCTGGGCAGATGTAGACCTAAAATTTTTTCATAGCTCCCTCACTCCCTCCTTGGTTCTTTCATCCACCCACAACCTGCTTCATCACGGGGGCTGGGAAAGAGCTTAGCACAGAGATGTGCTCTCTCTCTGTCTGCTGGCAGGACCCACAGTGCAGAAGGACACAACCAGCCCATCCTGCTGTCCCCCAAAACCTCCTCCCCAGGCAGCTCCTCCTGAGCTGCTGTTCCCTTGGAGATGTCCATAAGTTGCCTCAGCACCAGTAAAATCAATCCTGCATGGATCTGCAGGTGACATAGACCAGGCAAAACATCCTTGGGGTGTTAAAATCCCAGGTGGTGTGCGGATGCTGACCTGCCTCGGGAGCAGGTTGTGTCACCCCTGAATGTTACCCACCCTGTCTGAGAGAGGGTGAGGACACGGTCCTTCTGGGATGCGTCTAGGATCACCCACTGACTCTGTCACCAGCTGCTTTCCATGTCCCACAGGCTCTCCCAGGTTGCCGTGACTGTGAGTTTCTGAACCACACACTCACTTGACAAAAATCAAGTTGGACACCACCGTTTGGTTGATGCACTAAGAGAATTGTTTCATCCTTAGAGACAAACACCTGCATCCCACGTTCAGTTCGTATCAGAGGGCACAGCCCAAGGAGCCAGGGCAAAAGTACTTTCATATCCAGCTGTGCTGCCAACTCATTACATGCCCTTGGGCTATTTGCTCAAATTCTTCACCTTGTTTTCCCCAGGTATAATGAGGGTAAGAATCCCACCTCCCCTGAAGCTATGCAGAAACAGGGTCTATGCTGTGTGAAACACACACTATATGGGACACTGCAAGCAGAAACACTTCTCTGTCCTCCATACACACTGAGGGCTCACTTGGAGAAGGCAAAATCATGAAGTAGCAAGTATGGAAGAAAGAGAAATCTAATAGAACAGCTTTTTTGCTTTTTTTTTTTTTTTAAGACAAGTACTTGACCTCTAGAAGCCGTCAGAGGGTGTTTAATGACAGACTGAACAGATCTTCTGTCCCATGCTGATCAAAAAACTTGAAAAAGCTCTAATCAAATGCTCATGAGCACTTTTTTCCTACTGTAAAAATGGTATTTAATTAAAAATGGAGAGACGGAGACTCAGCTGACTCAGTGGGACTTTGGCCCCTGCTTCGCAAAGCACTTGAGGACATCTTTTAAGCCCCAGCTGATGCCTGTGGAGTATCAGCTAGTGGCTGGCTCCAGGGTGGATTCCCCACCATGTTTATGGCTGTGCTGTTGGGAGATGGATTAATATTAAGCATGTGCCAAGCATCTTTCTAATTCACAGCATTTCTGAGAAGGTGCTGGTGTCATTGTTTCTCCTTGGAGCCTGTCCCTGTGCACATGAGAGAAGACACATCACAAGAGTCTGGAAGAGCAAAGCATTTTGCAATGCTTTTCCAGACAGTAAATTCAGGACAAATTTATTTGGTTTGAATATTTTTGGCACTTGTGAATGTAAGATTCTCCTGTTTTCATTTTCTTCTGCTTTCCACTTAGAACAATATCAATATTGAACTGCTCATGGTCCAAGTTCTCCAGTCTTTGGGCAAAGTAAGTCTATAAGTGAGGAAATCTGCACTTTTCCCAGGGCAGAGTTGGGCCCAGCATATCTCAACACATCCGAAGCTGCACTTCTTCTGGAGCCAGGATGAGTACCAATTGATCCCAAGTATCCCAATGCACCAGCCCTGGGATAATAGGGGCTGATTGTAGAAAATCTTGTCTTCATTCTGCTGGTGGAATGCCTCTTCCTGGAGCTTTAGTGGCTCATGTCCATCAGAGAGGGCCTCCAGCTGCCAAGGAGGAGGTAAATGGAATTAATCACTAGGACTCAACCTCACGAGCACAGGACCAGCCACAAGATCGTGCCAGAAAAGACCACAGAGAGCCTCTGGCAGCACAGACAACCTGCGGAACAGATGGCAAAAGCTGCAAACAGCCTGTAGAGATTGCTCCCCAGGGTGATGGTACCAGTGCTGGATGCTTTAGTCAACTCACTTGTCCTGAAGTGATTTCAAGCCAGCCCTTGCCTGTGGGCAGATGTGTTTATACCCCACTGGAAAGCACCAGAATAGCAGATAGCCACTGGCTCTCAGTACCCAGAGTGAGATACCAGCCTCCATTTAAAGGGTCTAACCACCAAATCAGACTACCTCTCCCTTGCTTTCTGCCTGACCAGCCTGATACGGTTCCTCTCACGACCTGTGCTGCTGCTGAGCCCTACTCTCAAACCCAAAATCTGTCACCACTGCCTGTTCTTTGAGGGACACTGGAATGACCTGCCTGACAAGGAATGTCATAATTAACGCTGCCTGTACGCTGCTGAAATGTTAACGCTTCTATTAACACACTTTATTGACTTGCTTTTAACACCACAGGTGGCTTTTCAAGAGCTCAGGCTTGATTTAAATCACATCCACTGCTTATTGCTTTAATTATGGAAATGGCCAGAGCAAAGGAGCACCTTTCTGGAGTCAGACTCTCATGAAAAGCAGGAGGGACGCAAAATTGCATGGTTTTATTTTCTGAACAAGTATATGGAGATCAGGAACGGGAATGGGTGTGGATGCCTCTCCACAACCTGGCTTGGACCTTCCCCAATGATCTACCATGGGCACAATTCAGTGTTTTCTAGCGGTGTTAAATTGTGTCGGTGGTGGAGCTGGGGTGAGAAACACAGAGTCTCACTTCATATTTTAGCTCAGAGCTGTGGCCCACCTCTGGACCCACAATTGCCTATGAAAACTGGATCCCATCACGTTGGAAAGCTGCAGAGAGGCAGGACCACAGCTCCAGCCTCTGGACACAAGCAGGAGCCTCCTCTGGGTCCATCTGCGGGGAGATAACCGGTCCCAAGGCTTCACTGCTCTGCTCCCAGCTGGAAAACCCTGACCAGGAGGAAACAAGTCTTCTTCCATGTCAACTATCCCTCGTGTTACCTCTCATCTAAATATAGTGCTGGATCCTGCCGGGGAGGCAGCTGAGCACAGGGGAGCAGAGCAGAGGGGAGTTTGTCCTCCCATCACTCTCCCTCTGCCAAAGGGCAAGGGAAAGGGCCACGTCTCCATCTACACTTCAGAAGCGGCTGTGATGGAGAAAGCTGGAGAGGTGCCTTCTTGGCCTTTCAGGTACAGCACTCAGCTTCCCCGTGGGGTGCCTTCACTTTCCAGGGTCCAAGGCTGGGGCGTCTAAAGCCAGCGCAAGCCCAGAGCAAAGCCCTCACTGCACAGGAGGGGGACAGGACCCTTGCAGATGTGCCTGGGTTCAGTCTCAGCAGCCAGGGGCTGCACAGAGAGGCTGGGAGATGCGATACACCTGTGTGAGCATCGCTGTCTCTGACCCCATCTTCCCACTGAGAAAGGATGTGATTTCCCTGCCCCTCAGTTCCTGCAGGGTTGCATCCATCCTTTGGTTTCCATCAGACGGCCTCCGACATCACTCTTTCTGTGTATCTCCCTGCTCCGGAGGCATTTCACAGCTTCTCCTGAGCCTCCCACAAGCACATTCTCCTCCATCCCCCCTCCGCTTCACTCTTCCACCAGCTTCTCCCCTGTTTTTATCTGCATACCATTCATCGCACTCAGCCCTTGTGCTGTCATGCAAAACCGTGAGGAATGAGCCGAGTGATAAAGCAGCCAGGACCAAAGCATGGAGGCTGCAAACCCCCTGGTTATGTTTCGGAGCCGTAAATTAGACCCTTCAGCAGTGGGTTAAGCAGGTCATTAAAAAATGAAAACACTGGAAAAATGTTCAAAAAGCAGCACCCCCTCCCCTCCCCGCCTCCCTCACTGCAAGGGACCTAAATCACCACCATTTTACCGGTATGCTGGGATGCCGTTGTTTATGCCAGGTATTTTTGGCATTGCCTTGGCTGGGGCAGTAAATTATTATTACTCTGGCTGAGCTGACACCCTGCCAGAAAAGTTATGGGATAAAGAGAGTGACCCCGGTGCGGGGATGTGGGGCGGTACATGGCAGGGG
>JAOQGH010000012.1:4334814-4354227 GCA_025769975.1 Gallinago jamesoni
CTGACACCCTGCCAGAAAAGTTATGGGATAAAGAGAGTGACCCCGGTGCGGGGATGTGGGGCGGTACATGGCAGGGGCTGCGTGTGTCATAGTGGCTCAAGCTGGAAAATATCTGTGTAGCCTTGGGACCATTTCCACAGTTGCTGTCAGGCTCAGGGGCTGCTCGAGTCAGGAAAGTACCGTCTCCAGAGCAGAAATGTGGGAGGAAGAGGTGATGAGCAGGTCCTCAGAGTTAACACAGGTAAGGACCAGAAAATACTGGTCCATGGGTACAGCCTGGTACTTTCCAGTAAGTTAGAGCTTATAAATCATTTTGACAAAATAATTAAAGCTGGTATGTGCTGTGATCTATAATACTGCCTCTCGCCTGTAACACCCTAACCCACAGTGCCTCTGGATACAGAGACGTATAAAACCAAGGGAAAACCAGTCTGAGATACACCTGAAAAGACTATTCTCATCCCTGCACCATGAAGTCTGAATCCAGAATGACTCCAGATCAAAGGTACCACTCCGAATCAGTGCTGCTGTGGGTTGGGTGACTCCACTAGAGCTGAGGTCTGCTGAGATCAGAGTCTCCACCACGAGACAAAAAGTGGGGCTTGGATGTCTGACTCCAGCCTCCAGGCTATGTCAGAGGGAATCGTGAGGAAGAAAGAATAAAAACTGAAAGCACAAATAGCTACCTTCTTAAATCCATGTAGTATTAAACTAGAGAAAAATCCTTTTGTGGAGGCAATTACAGAAAAGCACATTTGGACTGAGAGCTTAGCCTAACCTACAGCCATCAGTGATGGGCAAACATCGTTATTAAAGTTCATGAGACCAGATCCCCTGCTCTGGAGGGCAGCCGAAAACATCAGAACCAAGTTTACTATTCAGCTTGGCTCAGTATAGTCATAAAAGACGGAATTAAAGTAATTTAGGATCAAATTAGTTCTTTAGATGGAAGAAGAACCTTGGCCCTGGGGGTTTAACAAGGAGGGGACGTGGAGAGTTTGGCCAGAAGGGAATAGCACCTTGCTAATGTGCAGTGATGAACCACGTAGGTCTTCATGAAGTTTTATTTTTATTGTGACCCCTCTGAGGGCTAGTCCAAACATTAACAATCCAAAATTATTTTAGGGAATGTTTTACTCGGGAGGAAAGAGGTATACAGGGTTCAGAAATACTGTCAGATCTTCTCTAAGAGGAAAAGATGCGATTTCTCAACAGCCTCATCTAGACCACCCTTAAGGACACACCACATGTATCTTGAGATCCTGGCCCTCTGAATAGCCAAGGCAGGGATGGGAGGGATGCATTGATGGTCCCACCTGGGCTGTTCCCCTCAGTTTCCTTTCCCAGGAAGGCAGAAGGGAGCAGGAGGAGAGGGGAAAGAGGGCTCAGCCAGCTGTGAACTCAGGACACTCCAGGAGATGACCACCATATGCCAAATCAGCAATGTCCACAGGACAGCTCAATAACTGAGGAACTATTTAAGAGGAAAATGAGACAATTTGGCTCCAGATTATTTTACTGACCCAAGCAACAGCAGAAAGACTAGTTTGGGATCTTGATTTTAAAAGTTTCCTCTTTTTTTGGTCTAGACTTGATCAGTTCTGTAATATACACATTCATTTCCCTCTCCCCTTCCAAATCAACTGCCAGTGAGTGACATTTCAGTGGAGTGGCATCCTACTGGTATATAAATGAAGCTTTTATACATTCTTGGAAGAGGTAGTCGTCTTCTAAGATTCTTGGAATTCAAGTCAATGATGAAAAAAAAATGTATTTTTTTAAACCTGCAAAACTTTTTTTTTTTCCTAACAGATGCTCTATGCAAATGTTGAAATAAGTATATTAATATCAAGCTCAGCCGCCTGTTTAAATAATTTCTCAGGGGAAAAAAAAATTGTAGCAAGAGTGACATGAAAAAATAAAGCTGGGTAGCAGGTTTCAACAGGGTATATCCCGTCGGATTACACGGACTAATGAATGAGGTGGTTTCTGCAGGGAGCAGCCCCACTTCCAGCAGAACTGGTGGTTTTCCAGTGACAGCCCCAAACACTGCTCCTTACACCGCTGTCGCTGCAAGATCACCCTCTACCACATTAGTTTTAATTCCTGCAAGGCCAGGATGCTACTGAGTTTTCTAGAGTATAAAGGGCCTGATCCAGTATCCAAAGGCAGTCAGCTCAGCTCTCCATCCCAGGCTCCCTTTGGAGCTGATGGAGAGATGTAGGCACTTTTAGGATGTGAATCATCTGCCATGCTTTGGGATGAGCTGAATCACACCCTGGGCTCTTGAGCAGGCATGCGGGAAGGCTACAGGGCAAGGGAAAAGCCTCCCAAATATCCTAGCCTTTCTGCTAGGTAGGAGGGAGGAGGTCCAATTGGGTGGGCATCATGACACAACCTGGATGCAGTGCAAACATTGTGAAGGTCACACCTTCTCCAAGAGTGAGGCTGGAGGGCATTCTGCCTTCCTTTGTTTTGGGGCCATGCATTCTTGTAGGGATCCTCCATCCTCAAATGCAGTGTGGCAGTGATCGATCGATGATCTGTGGATTTGCACCCCAAAGTTGTTGGGTCCCTCCCACCCACTCCCAACAGGTTCTGAGCAATGCTGGGGAGCGCAGGGTGAGCGAACCTGCCTGGCGGGAGGGTGTTACGGCGCTGCCCATGCAATCATTGTGAAACAAACCTCCAGCAAGGAGAAGAAGGCTCATTAAAAATAATCAGCAGCCCTTTCAAGCTGCAGGAAGCGGTGCTGCTGAATGGAGCCTCTCTGAATGCGCGCAGATGAAGGGAGCAGCTGTGTGGAGTCGGCGAGCCCTGCAAGCACACTGGGGCTGCCCATCCCCAGGGATGATGCCTGCACCCAGAAGGGGATCTGCTTCCCATCCCTGCCTCTTCCAAGGGCTCTGCCTGGACGTCCACCTCCCTCTCCATAAGGCGGTGGTGGATTTAAGCCAATCATAGAATCATAGAATGGCTTGAGTTGGAAGGAACCTTAAACATTAGCGAGTTCCAGCTCCCCAGCACCAGACCAGGTTGCTCAAAGCCCCATCCAACGCTGGCCTTGAACACCTCCAGGGTCAGGGCATCCACAACTTCTGTGGGCAACCTGTTCAGTGTCTTGCCACCCTCACAGGAAAGAATTTCTTCATAATATCTAATCTGTTCTGCACATTTCTGGGCAGATTGGACAAGGCGTTTGGGAGGCTAATGAGGCATTGAGGAACTCTGCTGGGCTTGGCTCCCGAGCTGTTTTTCTAGCTTATTTTTGCCTTGGCTCGTAGTTCCCAAAATATCCATCTACCCTCAAAGTCCAGTCAGGTCTGCAGGGGAACAATGCCCTTGGCTCACTTTGGGGAGGGCATTATTTTCCCATGTAGAGGTGAGTCTGCATCCTACAGCTGTACTTGAAAATAAAATGGATCAGGGCTGGCTTTCTGGACTGCACAGCTCACATCCCCATCTTCCTGTGATCCCAAACAGGGCTACAGTGTCCTGCCTGCATGTTGGGAATGATGCTGGGTACCATCTGTGAGAGAATTAATTGGTCTGGGACAATGCACATGCCATGGATCCTGCTGTGGATGACCACAGGAGCCTTGGCTCTGGCCCTGGTCTTGTTTAGGTTAATAGTCCAGACATAGCTGATGTGCTTCTAAGACTGAGACAAAAGCCCTTAAAAGCCAATATAAAAAGGCCCCTTTCAGTAGTCTCTGCATATTATCATCTAAACTTAAGCCCTTTCATTAGGAAAGCACAGCGTGCTAAAGCATCATCCTCAGCAAAATTAAGACATAGCTGTTGACCCATCCCTGCTTTGCACTTCCCAGTGCTGCGAGGCAGAGCAGAAAGACCAATGGACTTTGTCGAGGCTGGAAGTGGATTTGCAGTCCAACTTCCAAGTGGCCACCACACAGGAACTTCCTTCTGGTGCTCATGGTTTGTTTGAGGCATGACAACCTCTTTTAGAAGAATAAACTACCTTAATCAAAAAGCCAGAAAGCTGTCTAATTTTTACCTTCTTTCCTCATAAACGTACAGTGAGGTTAAATCTGTGAGGTGCCAACGACCCATGTTGGGTAAGACATATCTGAAGCTGCATGTGAAGGTAAATAAACACAGTCTTTTAGTTTTCAAGGGTGGTATATTGGCTCTTTAGTTACCTGTTCTTAAGCTACATAATAGGTTCTCCCTTTGGAAAGCTGAAACACCTGCTTCAGTTTTTGGACCAGTCACCCTGTGACACCAGTCTAAGAAAAGGGATTCCAGTGGTGTCAGATATGAGTAAATGACCTTTAGTTCTGGGGAAACAGCATTAGTGGAACCTCACATCGGTCCAGAGCCCAATGTCAAGATAAATGAGTCTTGCAGCTAAGGAATTCAGCTGACATTGCCAGTTCACCCCATGCTGTTGGAAGAAATGGGACAATGCTGTTGTTTATGCATCATCCTGTTGCTATAGATGCCTTGCAGGTAGAAGAGGATCTGTGGGGTCCACAGTCACCCCAGAGTTTCTCTTTGTGAATGGCTACCCATTGCTGGATACAGCATGATAGCCTGTGTGTCCCATCAGCATCTTATGGTTGTCTCTGAACCCAGCCTCTAAACGAGAGTCCCAGTTGGGACCTACCTTCTGGTCACTACCCAATGGTGAATCCAATCAAATCAGCAGCAGTCCTCCAAACATGGAGGGACCATGATGTTTCTACTCATGGCATGTGACTACCTAGTCAGGTACCCTACCTAGTTTGGCATGTGACTCTGTCAGCTTTAATGACATGGCTTGAGTAAAGCCATTGTGTCACCATGGAGGCCCCGGAGGAAGGAGATCAGAGCCCATGGGTAGCAGGACCCCTTGTGATGCCACGTGGGTGGGATTTTCAGAAGAGCCAGAGCATCTTCCCAGCTAACATTCAGGAGAGCAAATTTGTCAAGTGAGAACTTGGCCAAACCTTTGGGGCCCAGAGAAGCCATGTTACTCCACTCCCTCCATACCCCATGTCTTCTACTCTCTGTCTCTCAAGAAATAGCCATTAATTACCAAAATTTTGAAGCACCCACATCTGGGTGACAGTCACCTCAGGGAGCTCAAGTAAGATCCCACCCTGCAGAGGGAGGTGGAAGTTCCTCTCTCCTAAAGAGAGAAGGAGTAGAAAGGGATGAGAGTCCTCCCAGGGACCTCAAAGATGTGCCTTCAACTGGCGGGACTGAGTCCAGCCCCCGTGATCCCTCCCCAGCCACACATACCATCTCCCTGCACTGCATCTTCCCTGCAGGAAGCTCCCTCCCATCTTCTTTGCTTTTAGCTGCAGAAAACGCAGCTCAATCCTCTAGTGTGAGACCAGGGCTGAGAAACACCAGAGATCAGAGAGGCAAGAGAAGCAGCAGGGAGCAGCTTTTATTTACTGCAAACACAAGGAAGGGGGAAAGATGAAGCTTTTCCACCCAAGGAACTTATTAATTTTATTATTTTTTTTCCTGAAATGCAAGATGGATTCTTAATTTCCCACCCTGTTTGCAAAGGAGATGAGCACCTATTCCTCACCCTCTGGGCAGGTCTCAATGCAGGTGATCGCCGTTAGCACTCAAAACCATCCCTGGAGGTGCCCTTGCACCCAAAGCTCCTTCCCTCATCCCAGACTTTTTCTCATTTACCCCAGCATGGACACGAGTGATTGCTCGTGAGATGATAGCATAACGCAGGAGGCTCAGCCTCTGTCTGCAAATGCATGTAAGAAATTTCCCCTGTGCACTGTGGCTAAACCGAACCACCCTGGGCTGAGACAGAACCAGCTTTCACCAAATATTAAGTGAGCAAAGATGATTCCTTTTTTTCCTCATTTGGGGCTTTCCCAATGTCTGCTCATACAGGTCTGTTCCTCTTCCACCAGGGTGGGGAAGAAGATGCCTAAAATCAGTGCAAAAAAGGCTCCTTCCAGGTGGGAAGGAGGATTATTTTGGTGCCAAAACTGCCACATGGGCTGTTGTGCTCACCCCTGCTCCTCCCCGAGCTGCCTGCTGCTGATCACAGCCCCAGATCCTGACCAGGGAGACGCTGGTGTTACAGAATCATAGAATCATAGAATCATCCGGGTCAGAAGGGACCTGCAAAGGCCATCTAGTCGGAGCCCCCTGCAGTCAGCAGGGACATCCCCAACCCAGGTTGCCCAGGGCCTCGTTGAGCTTCACCTTGGATGTCTCCAGGGAAGGGGCCTCAACCACCTCCCTGGGCAACCTCTTCCAGTGCTCCACCACCTTCATTGGAAAGAACTTATTCCTAATCTCCAATCTAAATCTGCTTTTCTTCAGTTTAAACCCATTGCCCCTCATCCTGTCACTGCAGGCCTTTGTAAACAGGCTCTCCCCAGCCTTCCTGTAGCCTCCTCAGGTACTGGAAGGCCGATATTAGATCTCCCCGGATCCTCCTCTTCTCCAGGCTGAACAACCCCAGCTCTCTCAGCCTGTCCTCAGAGCAGAGAGGCTCCAACATTTTTGTGGCCCTCCTCTGGACCCGCTCCATCAGGTCCATGTCTTTCTTATCGTGAGGTCTCACCAGAGCAGAGCAAAGTGGCAGAATCACTTCTCTGGACCATTGGCAACACTTCTTTGGATGCAGCCCAGGATGGGGTTTGCCTTCTGGGCTGCAAGTGCACATTGCCTGCTCACGTCCAGCTTCTCCTCCATCAGCACCCCCAAGTCCCTTTCCTCAGGGCTGCTTTCTAACCCCTCGTCGTCCAGTTTGTACTGATGGCGAGGATTGTTCCGGCCCAGGTGCAGAACCTTGCACTTGCTCCCGTTGAACTTCATGTTTACCTGAGCCCACCTCTCCAGCCTGTCCAGGCTGTGTTGCTTGATGGGTCACCAGAGCCTTTACCTCATCGCTCCTATGAGTCATCTTCACTCTCTTTTGATAGAGCAAAGGCAAGGGCTGCCAGACTGGAAGGAGGAGAGCACAAACAGCACTAACAGGACCAAACAACTCCTCTAACATTAACAGCAGGTGATAGATTTTCACTTCCTGCTTGTTTTCCCTTGCCCCATCACCCCTTTGACAGTGCGGTTCTGGTTGCCCTTCGTTTTGTGTTTCACTGTGTGTGAGGGTTATTTTTTTTAAAAGCAAAATAAAAAAGCACATTTTACACCACCTGCACACACAAAAATAGCAAAGGGAGCCTGGAACAGAAGCTGCATTATGTTTGGAGCGGGTTCCTCCTGCCAGGCGTGATGTGTCACTCCTTTCCAAGTCTTGGCATGTTTCAGAGAGCATCCATCCTTCCTGCAGGCACTCAGGATGGCCGGGGCCAGAAACCTGACAGTTCCACTTGCGGCTCCTGAGCAAACCCTGCGGGCAGCCGGCCACGGCGTGAATCACAAGCCCTGTTCACTTTTGCAGGTTCAGGCTTCTGGTGGGTATGAGGCTATTTTTGTCCCCTCTTGGCTTATCCAAGAGAGGTGGGTTGTCCTACAGCCTCTGGTTTATCCTCCTGAGGACAAATCCCAAATTTAATCCCAAATTCCAAAGCCTTTAGAGATGAAAATGGGTGGGTTTATTATCCCAGTAAAGGCTAGATAAAACCAGGCATGTTTAATTTCAGACCCTCACAAGGAGTTGCCCATGGGGACCAGAAGCAGCATAAGGCATTTACTACCTCGGGTCCCATGGGTTGTGACAACCTGTCTGGGTCTGACCAGCGACTAGGTGCTCAATGGACAAAATCAGATACTTCTGGGGGTGTGATTCATCTGGCCTGTTTTGGACACGTACCTCTTGGCATCCACTAGATCTCTGTGGCCTGTGAAGAGAGATGACATGACGAAATCCAGTGCTGGTGCCCACCCAGGGCATCCTGCCCTCTGTGCCTGGGAGAAGCAAATGGAGGTGACAAGGAGACACCAGGTGGGGAGCTTGTTCCCATCCCCATGAGGGAGACCAGACCAACCCAGTGACAGCACCTATGCAGAGCCTGTTGCAAGGAGAAAGGAGGCCCAGGCAGCAAAAGCTCTGGACCTTTGAGCACATGAAGTGTTAGCATATTCCATAGCATTTGAGTGCATAATATTAAATAAGCTGCAGCAGGGAGGAGAGGGATGCCTGTGCTGTTGGCACCCTGGGGCAGGGAGCAGGAGCTGGGCTGTTGTGTACATCCCAGGACAGCCCCGTGTCGGGCACAAAATGATCCATGGGCTTGGGCAGCAGCATGGAGCATCCGTCGGGGGGCTTCTGCTTTCATATGGCAGCTCCTCCACAGAGGCTGGCCCTGAGGTTCCCTGCTTGTTGTCCTGACCGAGACACTTAGCAAATCCCATGTAGCTAATTACACTCCAGTTCAATGCCTCCTTGCCTCTGGTACCGTTTCTTATGTTAATTAGCAGTACCCAGCAGGGGAGCACACATCCCCACTATGTCTTGTTTTCCCCCTGCCACAAGTGAGAGATGAAGGCCACTGATGGGAGCTCTCCTCCACGTCCCACCGAGATGGGAGAAGGGGGGGACGCTCAGATTTGCTATCAGTCAGATTTGTTGCAGTGATTTTTTCTGTGGTACCAAAAGCAACTGGGTTGGTGGGGTAGAAAATGCCCCTTGTCAAGACCTTTCAGACAACAGGAACACTCACAAGAAGGGTTATGGTGTGGGCAGCCGGTTGCAGAAGGAACAGACATCCCCTCTCCTTGGGCCAAAACTCCTGACCACATTCCCTATGGCATTACCAGGCTGCCGGGTTCCCCATGGGCTGAGTGGCCTGTAGCACCTTTGAGGATCTGTCTGTGCATTAATTTAGTCTAGATCAATCTTCTCCTGGTCCTGTGAGGGCCGGCGCAGCTGGCGACATCTGAATCCCCTTGATGGCACATGAAATCTAAGCAGGCACAGGTGGGGGACAAGCAGACTCTGAGTTTGCTGTGAAACCATCACTTCTTGGCTTGGGAGGAGGAGACTGGAGGCAGATGCTCTCCAGCTGGCACAGTCCCAGCAGTTTCTTGGCTCTGAGCACACAGCCGGTGGCATGGGGCATGCGGAAGTCTTGTGTACAACTGCAGCCATGAAATAGAGGTGCCTGAAGCCCTGATGGGCTGAAGAGCCGGCGAAGTGACTATGGATCTCAGCTGCAGCAACCTCACCTGCAGAGGTACTTCCAGGACGGTCAAAAGAAGTTGGACATACCTTATGGGGCACCCACAGCCAACATGCCTCTTCTTTCAGCCAGAAGATGGCCAGACAGTAGGGTTCAGACCCAGATCCCTTGGTTGGTGGTCCCTCAGTGTGGGTCTTCAGTTCTGGAGGAGAGGGCACTGGGAGAAGTGTGTGGCAGTGGTATCTAACCCCATAAAGGTACCTGGGGGAGGCAGAGGGGACCTGCAGAGTGGCAGAATTGGGTGCAGTGTTGCAATGAAAGCTGGAGAGCAGGAGAGCAAGGAGCACTGGTCCGGACCCATCCTCTCCTCAGGAGCAGGAGGACAGCATCCCCAACTCGTGACCACTGGTTCTCCTGAAATGTGTCCCTTCAGTGAGCACACGCAGCAAAGGTGAGGCAGGGTCTTTCCCCTGGGGAAAAGGGGACCCTGGGGGTCTGCAGGGACCTGACTATTTATACCACCTAAAATCCAGCCAAGCAGACACCAGGGTCCTGCACGGTGAAAAATCCAGCCTGCATCCAGTGGAAACCCACTAATACCCAGAGACACCCAAAGCATGGGGAGACCCTGGGACATGCAGTGAAAGGGCTGGGGTCCTGTGATGGCTCCCTCACCATCGGGCTCAGAAAGCTGCAGCTGTTGCCTCTCTCCACCCCACCCCGACAATTTTTTTTTCTTTTCTCCTTGGATTAAACAAACCCTGCGGTGTTTGCAGCGTGACTAATTCCATAATGACAGCAACATCCCCTGCCTCCCGTGCAGCCCAGGAAGGTGCCAAGCACCATTAATGTGCTGGTACACATTGCTATTGCATAATTGGCTGGATCTTCCCAGGGGAAAATGAGCTGAATTAGACAATCTCCTTCTCTGGAATAGCAGGGACCAATGGGGATTTCCACGAGAGAGATTGTTATAAAAGGAAAATCCATATGATGCCATCAGAAGCAGCCTTGAAGAACTGCTGTTGTCTGACGAATGCCAAAAAGGAGTCTGTAACTCTTATCTAACACACATTGATGTGGCTGTGAAAGTGAAGGGGCCCTTTTCTTCAGTCCTCCCATGTTGTTACCCTCACACCCTGCACAGTTCTGTTCATCCCTTCACTCCAGGGCTGAACCTACGGCAAAGGGTGCAGAAGGGTTTATCCAACACCCCTTGAACTGAGTTGAGATGAAATGTATCTGTGTATCCCCTGTATCTGTTCCTCGCCCTGGGCTGCTAAAGGGAAGTCTGGACAGCCCAGGGACCACACCTGGGGAGGCTGAGCACAACCCTCAGACTCCTGGTGTGATCTCAGCACGATGCTTTGCCCCTCAGATACCCCATCTCTGCAAGGAGGAGTGGTGAAGCGCTGCGGTGGGGGACATGTGGCTGTCACGTACCAAAGAAAAGGACAGGCTTAGACTCTGTCTCGTTATCCCAGAGCGATTTTGGACAAGTAACTAGGTAAACAGCTGAATTAATTATTCTGTTTTGGCAAGGAAGATGCTGTGCATAAAATCTCTTTACTGATGCATTGCCACAGAAATGTGTGGCAGGAGGGAGGAAATCTCACCTGCAATATCTCTGCTGTGATTCCTTTCCTTGTGCCCGAAATTGAAAGCCAATGACTGGAAATGCAGCCGAGAAAGGCTTTAACTTCCAGCCCTTAAGTGTTGAAAGCTGACACACCTGATGATGGATAGCAAAGCATCTCTTTAATTTCATTATGGTTGTCAGCGATAACAGCCTTTGTTGGCTCTGATTTCTGGGCTGGCTCTCCTGGTTGAGGGGCAGGCGGTTCCCCATCCCCTCCTGGGTTTCGCAGCTCTGGGTACAGCCCTACGCCAACGTTCCCGCGTACCCCTGCCGTCCCTCTTTGCTCGTCTGCTAAATTTCCCTGACTTGGAAGTGCTGGCGTTCATACACGGGACGCATGAATGTTCCAGACGGCTCTGTTTATTATTAATAAGCTTCTATACGTGTGTGAAAGTCCCTGCTGCTCCCGGCAAAATGAACCTCCAGATGCAGATTTTGTCTCGCTTCCCTTGGCTGGCTTTCCCTCTCCGCAGAGCACGACGCAAACGGGTTTCTAGCAGCACGTAGAGGCTAACGAGCAAAGAGGGACCAGATCAGCCCTTGGGATCCTTCTTTGCTTGTGACCAAAGGTATTTCCTAAGTGATGGCCGATCAGTTAATTGGAAGTGTTACGTGGACTGTTTCCTGCCCACGATGGCTATTGTTTTATAGCCCGAAGAATGGTGTTTGCTCCCATCAGCTTGGTTTAGGAGATGGATGCCGGTTAGGACGTCATCCAAGAAAATCCAACCCTCGCGTTTAATAAGATCATTCGGTATTTGTCAATAGCTTGTTGAAGAGCTTTGGAATGGTTTGTAACTATGATTATCCCCAACTTACAGAGAGGAGACGGAAAGGCGGACCACAAGTGGAACAGGCACAGAGCTGGGACCGGAGCAGAAATCATGACTCCCAGCACGGTGCCTTTCCCTGTGATTCATGTGAGAAACAGGAGGACAAGAAGGGCTTTAGGGAAATCTTTTTTTCTGGGGAAACAACAGACTTCCCACGGTACCACCAAGGCTTTTATTTTTTTATTATTTTTCAGCTCAGCCAGGCTGGATGAATTGTCCTCCAGTGTAACCACCAGCGCTGCCTCTGATGCTGTGCCTTTGGATGGCTTTGATCTACAGCACAGCAGTTGCCATGGGCTTTTGTTGGAGTAACTGAGCATAGAGCTTTTAGTTTCCTCTCCCATAAAGTTGTCCCCAGGCTTTGGTGTACACACGTCCAGAGAGCCATCACTATGCAGGGGACACACACAAAGTTTCCTCCATTTCCAACATCCCACAGCTGCTGAGCTCTGCTTGACTTGCATCGGGGATGTTGCACCCAACATCCTTGTTGGGTGTGTAAGGACCCTGGACATGTTTCACAAGGACCCTGGGCATGTTTCACACTCTTACCTGTTGAAAGAGGAGGAGATGGTTAACGTGATGGTTGCTTGGACAACTTCAGGTGGTTCACACACACATACGCCCTCCTTCTCACAAATGGCCCGTTAAAGGAAATCAGATTGACCTCCACTTTATTTATCGTCACCATCACTTGCTCTGCCTTGTCAGAGATTGATGATGGTTCCCACTCTTTGCCCTTCCCAGACCACAGTCAAGAAATACTATAAGACCCTGCTGCCTTTTTGGAGAGATGCAATCACAGAGCTATAGGCAATTGGCCAGATTAATTCCTTATTACAGCACAGAGTATATGGCCAGTGATTTTTAAATCCCACAATCAGCTGGTTTAGGCAGCCATAAAATAAAATACTGCTCATATAATGGCTGAAATCCATCTAAAACACCATGAGGATTTACTCCCTTCTCCTAGGGATGACTATCCCTTCCTCTGACCTTCCTCACAGATCTCTTCTGCACCCTCCTTCAGGTTAAAACCCCCCTCCTTCTACCGAGGGGACCTGCATGCAGCATTCAGGATGAATTCTTCCAAGCTCTCCATATGCCTGATAGAAACACTCCCCTGATTTTTAAATCCAGAGTAACTCAGGTTTTCATGCCACATTTTTCTGCCATCTCTTGCTGACTTTGTCACACTTCATGTGCATGCTTAGATGAGGAATTTTGAGGTCGATACAGGATTGCCTGGGAAAAGTCAAGTGAGAAATGCCTTTCCTAGAATATGAAGCTGGATTCAGTATCTGAAATCACAGAAGTGCTGCGACAAGACACATTTCCTCAGTAAGCCTAAGGAAAAAAAAAAAGAAACACTTAGATGGGCTGATTTCTTCTGGTGATAGGAGATCCCTGCCAAAGCCCGAAATGTCAATGCTAAGGATACATCTGCAACCCGCTCCATGATGCTGGACCCCTCGTGCTCCTGGAGGAGTTACATGAAGTCCTAAATTCTCCCTTGGTGCCTTCTCCTAAGGGCTGCCTCTGACAGGTAGACCTGTTTCCAAAGGATGACCTCCCACATCTCCACCCCTGCCCCCTAGAGTGCTCCTAACCTAACTCCACAGTGCAGGAGCTGTCATCACCCTGAGCAGCCTGTGGTCCTCTCACAGGAGGCATGGTCTCCTCCCCCAGACCATGGCCACCTGAGGCCCCTCTCCGTGTACTGGAGCTCTGCCTGCTACATATCCACACCACAGCCATCTGGCAGGGTGGCACGCTACCTGCTCACGAGCATCATGCCAGTGTCCCCCAGCTTCTGCTGCCAGCCCACACATGGGGGCCTTAGAGCAGGGGTCCCCTTGCCCAGCCACCAGCCCCTCCAGAGGGTGGGGTGAGAGCCGTGCAGGTGGCCAAGAGAGGCTTTCTGAGGTCTCTCCATCCCTCCCAGCCCCTCTCTCAGCATGAAGGATGCTCGCACGGAGGAGGAAACATATGTGTGGGTTTGCTAGAGATGCAGCACACCGCGTGGCACCTCTCTGGGACATCTCCCTTGCTGGAGACCTTTCCCATCCTTTTATTCCTGTGCATGGTGGAGAGCTAAACCGTTCTGCAAGCATGGGTTATTTTTAGTAGGCTGCGCAGCCAGAGACATGCTTTCAGTAGCCAAAGTAAGAGGACACCAAATGGTCCTGACCTTTCTCTCCAAGGCCCCATGTTGGGCCCATGCATTGAGCAGAGCAGAGGGTGGAAGGAGGAAAGGAAGGAATGTGTGTATATTTGCTTGGCCGACTGCCTTTGCCTGGGGCTTGCCTTTATAGAAAGAAGGTGAGGACACTACATGGGAACGAAGGTTTGTTGGCCATCGCAGTGTTCGGAAGCTCATCTGACAAGGTCACGGGCTTGAAAATGCTTTCAGAAACCTCCCCAACAAGTCTCTTGGAAATGCTTCTCCTCATCTCACCCAAGCGCCGACCTAAACAAGCACAGTGACTCTACCTAGAGACTGTGGGTTTTTTCCTGTGTCTTTATGACACCCCAGTGCTGTGGCAGGAGCACTGATGTGATCCTGCATGTATCCGAGACATCGTTTAAAAAAAATAATATAAAATAGCACGGGATTTATCCCTGCTTGTGGATAGGAGCCCTGGGAGGCAGATAAAAGAGGTCTCACCTTGCTCTGTCTTGCACAGAGCCCCAGTTGTCCTCCTCTGTGTTTAAAACAAATCTCATCACATTGAAACGTGGTGTTTATTTCCTCACTATCTGATGTCACTGCTCCTCCAACTGTATGCTGCTGTGATCAGCTCTGGCTGGAGAACGTCTTGGCTGGTGTGACCCGCAGGGTGGTGTTCAGCAGACAGCCCAGCTCCGCCACACCAACCACCCCCCCTCCCTTCCTCCCCCTCGACAAGGCTGGGCGCCACAGCCAGGGTGGTAGATCCACACTTGAGCTATCCAGGTCTGATCCCTGCTTTTCCAACGGACTTTAGAAATAGATCACTGCCATCCTATCTCTCCCAGATTCACAGCTGTAAAATGGCACCGTTTCAGTTAAAATTACGCTTCCTGGGCATGGAGCAGGGTCCTGTGGTACTTCCTGCTACACAAACTAAGAAAGGGAAATTCTGGCTCCGACAAACTTGCAAGATATTTTTAAGACAGGAGAATCAGAGAATCATTGGATTGTTTGGGTTGGAAGGGACTTTAAAGATCATCGAGTTCCAGTCCCCCCTGCTATGGGCAGGGACACCTCCCACTAGACCAGGTTGCTCAAGACCAGCCTGGTCTTGGACACCTCCAGGGATGGGGCATCCAGAACTTCTTGGAGCAGCTTGTTCCAGTGTCTCATCACCCTCATAATAGAGAATTTCGTCCTAGTACCTAATTTAAACCCACCCTCTTTCAGTTTAAAAGCATTACCCCTCATCCTATCACTACACTCCCCGACAAAGAGTCCCTCCCCATCTCTCTTATAGACCCCATTTAGGGACTGGAAGGGGCTATAAGGTCTCCCTGGAGCCTTCTTTTCTCCAGGCTGAGCTCCCCCAGCTCTCTCAGCCTGTACACCGATGCAGATGACCAGGGTAAGAAGGTACCTGCTGTGCCTTTTCCCCTGCCTTTATAACCTCCTGGCCCATCAACGCTCAGCAGCGAACACAACAGTGCAGCAAAGGACTCAAGCCTATACCACAATTCGGATAATTAACATTAACAGCCTTCCCACCAGCCCCAGCCCTTGCTTTGACGTGAAAGCCAGGCCAAAGATGCCTTTAATATGCCTGGAGCTGCTGCAGACAATGGGGAGGCTGGATCCCTGGGAGGGCAGCAGGAGGAGAGGAGGAGTCGCTGCTCCAGGACCCGTCAGCTCTCCCGAGCATAAGGACGCCTTTGTTTGCTTCTCCTTCAGCCTCCTGCTACCCAGAGGGGGAGATGCGGGAGATGGCAGAAACCTGGGATTTTCAAACATTTTCTGAGTCAGATGCAGCGGGAGAGGAGGAGGAAAGATTTCCCGCACCCAGCCAGGCTGAAATAAACAGGCTGGAGAGCCTGCAGTGCTTGCCTTGGCCGAGAGCAGAAATCTCGCCTGAAAAACACAAGTGCCCCAGCAAACCCTCAGGGACCTGGGGGTCTGCTTGGCCATCTCCCCTCGAATCCTCCGCAGGCAGCCCCTTGCCTGGAGGCCTCGTATTAGGGGAGGTATCACGGTGGGGGCTGGAAGTTTTCCTCCTCGCAGCCAGGGGTGTGAAAACGGTTCAGCTTCCCACTGCCCCCAGGCTGCCCCAAGCTGGGCATCCCCCCTCATCCCGCTGTCCCTTCCCCAGCTCCTGCCTGTGTCAGGGCTGGAGCAGATGGAGAAATTTTCTGGCTCTGAAACACAGCCTCACCTATAAGTTTATTCAGTGGTTTGTCAGTTTGGGGATTTTTTCTTTTCCCCCCACTTATTTTAGACAGAAGGTTTAAATTACACCAATTGTCTCCCCCACTCCCTCTTTCTCCTCCTGTGCAATTGTTGTACGGGACTGGAATTACCTGAATGTTGAGATCTCGTCTGAATGTCAGGAGGAAGAAGGCAAAAATGCCATTAATTATCTCCAATTGCTTTTATTTATCAGGTATAAAAGAGCAACTGGAAACTAAACAGACATGTGGGGAAGTATGTTCAAAGGGGCTGCTATCATTTAATGGGTGAAATGATAAGGAGATTTAGCACGAGGTTGAATTTAGGGTGATGCTGGCAGAGAGCTCCAGGGCTCTTTTTCCAGGACAGAAAGAAAAGTGGAGGACAACTGCAATGACTTCAG
This sequence comes from Gallinago jamesoni, assembly GCA_025769975.1. Classification (NCBI taxonomy): domain Eukaryota; kingdom Metazoa; phylum Chordata; class Aves; order Charadriiformes; family Scolopacidae; genus Gallinago; species Gallinago jamesoni. The sequence goes on from JAOQGH010000012.1 coordinate 4,351,160, forward strand.
TTAAACTCAAATATTCAATGGCTATTCTTAACTTGTAGTCACTTTGAAGGCATAAAAAGCAGCTCCAAACCTGAAGAAAAGGATCATGTGCCTGAAATCCTGCCTGATTTTCTCCAACTGTATCATCGAGTTGAATAAAAGACAATAACTCTTCCTCCCAACCTTGCCTTGCTCATAGCCTGAAAACACCAGAGCTTAAACAATGCTACTGTAACAAAGGGAATGAGTCATTCATCAAAGCAAGCAGTTGTGCTAGAGATCTTCAGAAAAAAAAAATTCTGTATATTCATTTATTCTTGTATTTAGCTAAAAAGATCTGGTTTACCTGTACCAAACAAAATTTAAAAGACAAAACAAAAGAAGAAATAAAAACAAACAAACAAACAAAAAACCACAACACAAAAAACCTGTGGCTTCTTGAAATTCAAAATTTGGGCACATATGGCTGAAAAATGTATGTGAGCATGAATAACATAATTTTTTCCAGCCATAAGCAGAACAGTGGGAACAAAGGACTTGCCGAAGGATTACAGCTAAAGCAAGCTCTGGGGAAATCATCTCAGCAGATAGATGGATGTAAGGAGACCCAAATGTCAGGAAACGGCACCCAAAATCTGACAATATCCAGATTTCCTGAGCACGCCTGGCAATGAGGAAGCTGCTGCAATTTCTTACCACAAATACTGATCGTCTGCAAACAAAAAAAAGAAAGCCACGTGGCCTCAGAGATTTCCCCAAGTGCCGGAGAGGTGGTGAACCCAAGGCGGGCACGTTGTCAGCTGCAGAAATTTAACACTCCAAAGCCCCCTTTAAAAATGGGTTGGTACGTATGACCCCTAGTCTACATGGCAAACGGGTGCTCCGGCTTCAAAGACATTTCCCTAGATCTTCATAAAGCTTTTAATGAAGTGGGATCCATACTGGTTTGTGTCTCTAAACACTGGGATATGCCCCCAGGACCAGCCTAGCCAGGAATTGCAGCAGAGCTCTGAGCTGAGGCTGCTGCTGTCTGAGCAAGGTGTCTTCGCCCCAGCACCTGAAGAAGTAGTGGGGTTTGGTGGCTTCAGTGAATCTTAATTGCACCTGTCCAAAAGTAGTGACCTCAGCTCTGCTAACCATAAAACACTGCTCGCTTCTTGGGCTTAATGGTGTGTGGCCTGCCAAGGAATCTTTTTTTTCTCCCTTTCAGAGACAATCTGTGGGAATTTATTGGCTTTTTAAAGCTGTCTGATCTTTCAGGGAAGGAAACTAATGGAATATCAATGACACCAGGTATTTGTCACAAGTATCGTTTATGCAGGAAATATGGGTCTGGCTCGGGAAAGCTCTCCCACACGTGGTTCACCGATTCCACGCACAGGTCCAGGCGGCAGCTTGAATCCAACCCATGCTTCGCTGCGGCTGTGGGCTTATCAGTCACTACCAAACACAGAAAAGCAAAAAGCCTTCCTAATTCAGTTAACTAATTCAATTTAAAACCCCAATGAGGACAAGGCATCTTGAATTTTCATGGGAGGTTGAATTTAGGACAGCACCTTCGCAGCTACAAAGAAGAATTTTTGCTTGATTTTAAGCACCTTTTCAAAACAACTGGTCAAAAAAACCAACTTTGTATAGATGGAAACATTCGTTTTCCTGTTTTTTTATTGGCATGTCCGTTTTTTTAGCTCTAACTTTTCACTGAACTGCACCCTATCTTGTGAGAGGTCTGCTTTTTCTTCATCTCCTTTTCATAGAATCATAGGATGGTTTGGGTTGGAAGGGACCTTAAAGATCATTGAGCTCTAACCCCCCTGCCACGGGCAGGGGTACCTCAGAGCCCCATCCAGCCTGGCCTTGAACCCCTCCAGGGATGGGGCATCCACAGCTCCTCTGGGCAACCTGTTCCGGTGTCTCACCACCCTGGCAGAAAAGAATTTCTTCATAATATCTAATCTAAATCTACCCTCTTCCAGACGTAGATTGTCTACCCTTCTCTACTCTTTTCTGACAAGTTAAGAGGTATCTAAAAGAAAATGGTACCAAAGAAGCGCCATGGCAGATGTGAGTCTTCAGTTTTTAACAGAAGAAAGCTTTATACACATGTTTATGGGGGTCATCTACCCCATGAGGAGGACTCAAGCCTGCTTTTCTGAGATCTCACTCCACAGGGCATGCTCAGAGCCATGGTCAGGTCCCCCTCGCTGGGGTGGGCAAACATCCAACACTCAAACTCCAGGCTTTGGGACACAGATCTCCTTTCAGTTTTTTCTCACCAGCGTTAAATCCAGCTTAGGTTTTCAAGAGCACGCTAAGGGCCATGCCCAAAAGTGAGCCTGCCTGCAACATGGTGGAAAAAAATGCTCTGAAAAACACGAAATGTGCCAGAAAGAGATAAGCAACACAGCTCATTCCTCAGATTTTTTTGGAACAGTGTTTGAATACAGAGGGGATGAAGGCATAGGAAAAAAAAGGCCACTTTTGTGCTCAAAAAGACTGCAGAAATGTTTAAGTATCTGAAGCTTCGTGTTAAATTAGTGCAAAACATGCTGATCCACTGCAGGGTTTGGATTTCAGCTACTGCAAACCTCAGGGGAGAGGCGAAAGGGAAAATGCAGGTCCTTATTTGGACCTGAGTCTGAAAACAGTGAATAAATTAAGCTGGGATCCTCTAACCCTGGGAGTGTGTCGGGAGAAGCCTCCACACACAAAGGCAGTGGGAATTTCCCACAGAACTTTGACAGTGCAATTAGCAGCGAGGCTTGATCGGGCAGGGAAGGGGAGCAGGAGCAAAAGTAGCTGGGGGGGGATTATTTGTTAGCTCACGTGCCGCTGAAGCTGCAAAAGCCTCTAGAGCTTAGATTCGCTTAGACCTCACTTAAACTATGATGGTGTGTCCCCTGAATTCAGCTCTTGGATTGGGGCATCGCTGCCGCCGCTGCCATTCATCCACCAGCCCACGGGGGAACCGCTCCTGTCTTGCTGGGAGAGCTCCTACCGTTTGCCTGCTTTACAGAATCACAGAATCACAGAATCTTAGTGGTTGGAAGGGACCTTTGAGATCATTGAGTCCAACCACATAAAAAAAA
>JAOQGH010000012.1:4354327-4388630 GCA_025769975.1 Gallinago jamesoni
CTCCACCACCTCCCTGGGCAGGCTGTTCCAGTGCCTGACCACTCTTTCAGTAAAGTAATTCTTCCTAATATCTAATCCAAACCTCCCCTGCCACAGCTTCATACCACTGGGCTGTGATGGGAGCAGGGATGGCCCAACATCACCGATCCCTTTAATTCCTCTGTTCCTTCAAAGGTACCCACAAATGAGACAGAGACAGATTACGGTGAAAAGAGGGTTCAAAATTTAAATTTTTTTTCTGTGGTCAAGCTTTTTCTGTGGGTTTTATGGACTGAACTGTAAATCAGAGCACGGCAGTGCTGCAGGTTCACATCTGAGCTGTCTCTAGGTATATCTACATTAAATGCTGGCAGTTCCTGAGACTGAGAGTAAGAGATGGAGGGAGGGAGAGAGCGAGCAGGAGGGAGGTGTGCTACAGATACTCGCACACTAGAATATCACATGAATGCGTTTAGTATTTTTCCAGTGTTATCGGGGGAAAATATCATCCAAGAGGCATAATTATATCTTAGGTTCCCCTTTTTTTTCTTACGGGTCTTTTTAAGCAGTTGTTTTGTTTCATTCTTCTCCTTTTTCTATTTTCGAATTACAGCGTTTGCAGAAATAGGAGGAGGATGACAGTTAACACAAGAGAAAAGCCAGGAGTGCCTGAAAGGGAGAGAGGGGGAGAGAGATGCTGCTGTTCCTCAGCATTTGGCAGAAACCAGCACGGTTCCAGCCCTGCTGCCCAGGTTTGCCTTCCACCAAGTGTCTTCCACCACTCTCCAGACTCCCTAGTCCAAGCTAAAGGTCCAAGACCTTTTTTTTTTTTGGTCCCTTCCAACCACCACAATTCTGTGATTCTGTGATTCTGTGATTCTGTGATATAGTTATAGGCACCAGGTTCAGGCAACTGTGTTCCTCTTGTAGATGAAGATTTGAGTGCCTGGCTCACGTGAAGACATCTACACAAAAGTAGCTGCATTTATGCCTTATTCTTCAAACTGACTCCCACCCGCAGTAACTTGCAAAAAGATTCTTGCTTGACCATCTCTCGAAGGACAAGACTTTGGGAAGAGAGAACCTCTCTGGGTTCCCACCATCCCAACATGTCTGGAGCTCCAGTTTTCCTAGAAGTTGGTTAAAGCAACTCACACAAGTGTTATCCCATTGTACTCAGCACTGATGAGGCCACACCTCAAATACTGTGTTCAGTTTGGGGCCTCTCACTACAGGAGGGACATTGAGGGGCTGGAGCATGTCCAGAGAAGGGCAACAAAGCTGGTGAGGGGTCCAGAGAACAAGTCTGATGAGGAGCAGCTGAAGGAGCTGGGGTTGTTCAGCCTGGAGAAGAGGAGGCTGAAGGGAGACCTTCTCACTCTCTACAACTACCTGAAAGGAGGTTGAAGAGTGGTGGGGGTTGGTCTCTTCTCCGAAGTAACAGGAGATAGGATGAGGGGAAATGGCCTCAATTTGCAGCAGGGGACATTTAAGGTGGATATTAGGAAAAATTTCTTCACAGAAAGGGGTGTCAAACACTGGAACAGGCAGCCCAGGGAAATGATTCAGTCAGCATCCCTGGAGGTATTTAAAAGACAGGTAGATGTGGTGGTGAGGGACATGGTTTAGTGGTGGGTTTGGCAGTGCTAGGTTAATGGTTGGACTCGATGATCTTAAAGGTCCCTTCCAACCTAGGCAATTCTATTATTCTCTGATCGTATCCCGATAGGTGAGATGTTCACCCACAGTCACCATCAGTCACCCAGGCCCAGGGGACTGCTCTCCCTGTTCCCTGTCATCCCTCACAACCTTTTTGTGCTGCTCCATGGGCTCTGTGCCGCAGCTGGAAGGCAGCAGCCCTTCCAGCTGATGCCAGGGGAGCTGGGAACATGGCACATTTCCACAAATTAAAGTGCCTAAAGGCACCTAACATTGCACATTCGCTCCTTCTAGGCTGTCACCACAGTAACAGGGGGTTTCCCAAAAATAATCAACAAAGCAATTATGAGCCGCTCACTTGTCATCTCGTAATTAGCAGCGACTCAACATTCTGGCTGAAAAATGGTACCAGCAGGCATGGCTAGTGGATGCTTCAGAGGGGAGTTTTACACGGTGCCCCTTGTCATTGGTCACCTGTGGGAATCTGCAGTGCGTGGAGGACAGATTCCTTCCTGATGCCAGGAAGCTTTCTGTCCTGAAGCATGAGATCTGATTAGCGCAGAGAACCGTGAAAGCTATTATGGGTCATAAAGTCATTGAGATATAAAAACCTCTATTTACTGTTTGAGATCCCAGCTGTAGTCATTGCCTCCCGCGGCACAGGCAGGCACCCTCCGAGGAAGAGTCTCTCAGTGTTTATTCTCAAGGCATGGAGGGGGGGATGTTGTCGGTGATGTTCTGACTCCTCGTTCCACTGACAGTGTTAACTTCTTCAGTGGGGATGTGCGCTCATTTACCAGTCTTAGGGGGATGTCATTGACTGGAATTAGCTTTGCACTTTAGGATTCGTCAAATTGCAATTTTACTAAATGTTTTACTGGTTGCAAAGTGACAGCCCTGATGAAGTTAATGCCATGACCTGTTGGCTTCAACAGCCGACCCCTTGGTCTCTTCATCTCCTCAGGATTTGCATCTACTGAGATATATGTCACAATATTTTTTTTTTAATTTTAGTTCTTTTTTATGCTTTCTGAGAATTTCAGAGCTGTGCCTGGATCATGTTTTCAATTTTTTTTCGATATTTACAAGGCTCTGAAGCCTGTTTTTATGTCTGCGGTTATTCACTGAGCATTGGAAGCAACACCGAGTTTCGGGGTGGGGACCAGGTATTTCAGGTCTCACAATAAAATCAGGTGAGACAGCAGTACAAATAAGCTGCAGGGCTGTAGTAAGGACAGGGAGAAAGGACTTCTCCTGTAGAGGGAAAAGAGCCCAATGAGTGCAGTGGTCTGGGGCCCAGACGTAGCTGGAGACTGGGAACTGAAAGGGCAAGATGCCAGTTGGTCCAGAAATGATTCAGTAGTATCAGATCTCCTGGTCCTTCCTGTACAAACACCTTGTGCCATCACATAAGATGGTGCTCAGAGCTTGGAGGATCCAGCAGGAAGAAAAAATACCACTGATCTTAGCTAATAAGGTATCTAGTCTGATTCATAAATCCACACGTCAGCATTAGGCACTGTAAATTGCTAGAAAATGCCAGCCCAGATGCCCAGCAAAGAGATGCTGTTTTCTTGTATGATGACAGCCATTCTCAAAGTGGCACCACTGCGATGTGACACCACTGAAGCACACCTGGCTGATGAGCATTTGTGATGAATTAAACTCCAACTGCCCTCCTGTTTTCACTACAAATGTCCCATTAGGATCTAAGCAACAGTAAGAGTCGAGAATGCAAAGACAATTATCCACTGGAATTTAAACAAACCATTAATTACCAAGGTACTCTGGCAGATGATGGCTCCAACAATGCTTATTACAAGAACCTTCATCAAGTTATCTGCTTTTTCATGTAAGCAGAGGTAATGATCTTAACTGAGATGAGAAAAATAATTAAAAACCATATAACAAGATGTTTTATTAATGACGCACACGTCTCCATCACTCTAAGAAAATTGGGCAATCTGTTCCTACACCACAGCTCTCCATCAAGGGTTTATATTCACCATCATTTAATAATGACTTGTTAAAGTGCTATCTCCTTCCCTGGGGTTGACTTGAAGGAGGAGGGGAAAAAGGAAGCATTTATTTATTAATGGCACCCATTGAGGAACAGCTCTCTGGCACAAAGTGAGGTGAAAGAGGAACAGAAAAAAGCATTGCAAAGAAGATCCCTGCTTAGCTCATAGGGCTGTTTTCACAATGAGGGTGGTGAAACCCTGGCCCAGGTTGTTCAGAGAGGTGGTAGATGCCCCATCACTGGAAACATTCAAGGTCAGGCTGGACAGGGCTCTGAGAAACCTGATCTAGTTGAAGACAACCTTTACAGGTCCCTTCCAACCCAAACTATTCTATGATTCTTTTCTCTTTTTAAAGAATGTCTTAGGCAACACAATAACAAAATACAATTTACTTGAAAAAAAAATCTCTCAGGAAAATACTTCCTCCCCTCAAAAAAACCACCTTGTTTTCTCTTTACAAATCTAGGTCTGTTCTCAGTTGACCTGGTGTCAAAGGTCTTCAGTGGGAGCAGGAGCAAACCTATCAGGGAATTTGCAAGGTTCGGTGAACCTGAGTTCGGTGATGGGACCACAGAGCATAGCCCTGGGATGGGAAACTTATTTTCATTGCCCCTCTTAGAAGGCGTAAGGCTGACATGTCTGAAAATTGAGGTCCTCTCTTGATCTGTGATGAAACCCTCAACAAAACAAGCTTTTCTAGACCACTCCATCAATTTGCCTCAGTGCTGCCTCCGAGGACTGCACAGGAGCATCCGCTCCTCCCATCCTGGGGCTGGCACTGACAGTGGAGCCACCAGGGAGATGACTCACCAAGGTGCTGAGCGCCTTCGTTGTTCCTACTGAACTCTAATTTACTTAATCACCACAGATTAAAGCATGTCTAATTAAGGATAGATGTTAGATCTGGTGGGGACTGGGTTCTTGTTCTGTTCACACACTCTCTGGCTGGGCAAGTCCAATGTCCCTCACATAGTTTGATGCTTTCAAGCTGAAATGCTTTCTTCCTTTTTCAACAGAAGTTCAAAGTGTATATTTCACCTGAAAGATGAAGATATGGAAGAAATTGGTTTTCAGACCCCCAAAAATCTTTCAGGGGAACCTTCTCTCTCTCCCAAGCACTGACATGAATGTGCTGGGTCCCAGCGGGGATTCAATAGCTGTGCTTATGAGTGGGCTGAAGAAGCAACAAAATATTGTTATGGATAACACAGAAGGAAGCTTCTGTGACACACTTAACACATGCTCACTGCCCAACACAGCCATAGCTCTGCATGGACACCAGGAGGGACCAGGACCCTCCTCTATAAGGACTGGTTTGCTCTCCTAACCTCATCTTTACTGAAGGTGCAGCCTCAAGCGATGTGACACCGAAATCAGTCCCAACTCTTCCACATATCACTGTGTAGCCTTGAGTGAGTCACTTAACCTCCCTCAGATGCACACTGTATGGATAGAGAGGCATGGGTACTCTCTTTCTGCTATCACTTGGCTGATGGGGCTGTCAGGTGTCTATGGTGGCATCCCTCTGTTACCAGGTGTGGACAAATTTCTGACATTGGAATAAACAATAATAGCAATATTTGGCTTCTCTAGGGCACTTACCACTAGCAGATCTTAAAGAGTTTTCTAAAAGGTGTAAAAATTCATTATTCTTAATTGGTAAATGGGGCCTTAACCCTGGCAGGGGTGTCCAGAGACTACCACAGTGCCTTTATTCCCCTATTGTCTTAGAAACACAGTAAGCGATGGAACTGCCTTGTAGGATCATCCAGGGCTGAGGGCCACCAGTGTTTCATAACTCTCACCTATCACAAGTGAGACCTGTGTCTCCCTGACCTCCAGGAGAACCACGTGCCCGCGTAGCTCACAAACAAGCTCCAGAAGGTGTCTGCTGGGCTGGCACACTGGAGAAGCTCAGGTTTTGCTTCCCAAGACGATGAAGCACTTGTTTAGCACTCATTTGGTTGGATGCTGCAGTGAAGTTGTTTAACCCTGCCAAGGTTTCACTATGAGAAAAGACAAAATAGTTAAGGTCTAGTATGATCGGGGCTTTTTTTTTTTGGTATTTAAACATCAGTAATTCCAACAGAAGCAGCACTTGCCTAACACTGAGATGAATCAGGGCATGCACAGGACCATGCAGCACAGTCAGCATCTCAGCCGCCCACCTTCACACCATCATCATGTGGCCAACAGAGCCTTGAACACCTGCAAAGGGTCTCCAGCAATAGGTCACAACCTTTGTAGGTCTTCAAGGCTCTGTTGGCTCTGTTCCTCCCCAAGGCCCACCAGCCAGTGCGTGCTACAGTGAGGCCCCAGCTCTGCGGGCATCTCATTGGGATGCCAAGCAACGCCAAAACAGCATCCTTTCAAAGCAGAGAAGGAAACAGCAGGGAGTCCACATCTGTGTGTGACCTGGGTGACACAAGCCAGCAGGACCAAATTACATACTTCACAAGTGACATTTGCTGTCATAGGGAGAGGTCCGAGTGAGACTGTTCAAAATTCAACTAAACTCTGCCTGGAAAAAGGAGGGAATGTGGTCTTCTTTTCTTTTTCACGCCCCAGGGTAATGCTGTGATGTTTCTGGCAAGGAAATCCCCCTTCTGCTCCCAGATTTGGCAGTGGGTTTTGTCCCAGGGATGGGATTCACATGTTGCATATGAATCTGCTTTGCTCCAGGCTAGAATCCTGATGTACACCATCAGAAGGTCTGAGTTAGACCACCTAGAGTTACACAGCTCAGGAGATACTCAGTAGATTTGTTCCACTGGCTCCACTGTGCAGATGGAGAAACCGAGGCACAGTGGCTCCATGTGCCTTTCCAGTGCAAGCAGTTGTAACAAGAGGTCATAACAGATCTGCTCACCTTGTTCACATCTCCTGGAATGGCGTCCACCTCTTCTTTTACACTATCTGCAGTGAGAGTGATTAAAGAAATGGTGGCCATGCCCAGAGGCTCCACCTGGGATGAGAAGCACTAGGTGATAGCGAGTAGGAGTTGTCTTAGCACCCTTTTTTGGGTTGTCATTCAAGTTTTTCTCTTGTTTGATGTGCATGGAGGGACCTCTCTTTCACTCAGCCTCAAATCCTACTGGCTTCAGGTATCCTATATACCTATCTTCTTAGCATCTCTCCCATGAGATAAGAAGACAAGATCATGACCAGTGAGGTTAGTCATGGTGCCAGGACCCATTCTGAAGGGATAAGACCACCTGATAGCTGCACAATTACATTCAGTCTTCCCCCCTCTGAACTTCTCCGTCCGCCTCTTCTAAGCTGCTGTGCAGTTTCAAGGGGGAAGGCAGAGAAGACTCAACATCCTGTTCCTAAATCTGGGATAAAGGAAAGTACTCTGAAGAAAATAGAATGCTTCAAGAAAGGCATCTGTTCTGGGTTATGCTGAAGCAGTTGTCAAAATTAAGAGTTGATTCCACCAGGAGAAATTATTGTAGATCTCCACAGTGCAATCCTGCTCATGGAGAAAGTCTTTTTTCTTTTTTGATTTTCTTTTTTTTTCTTTTTTTTCCCCTCTAGAAATCATGGAAAAGAACTGAAAGCTGCTTCTGAGCTCACATCTCAAATCCATTTTCCAGATAACTCAAGACACGAAAGCAAATGTATTATCATTCTCCTTCCCTCCATTTTCTCAGCATTCCTGTGACTACATCCATTGGGTATTCTCTCTCCAGTTTTCTGGCCTTTCTGACTCTCTTTGGACATAAACGCTTTGATATAAACTCTGACATTCCTATGTGACTTGCACATAGCTTTTCTCAGATTTGTCACAGATGGCTGTATCATGATGATGTTACTAAGTCACTTACCTCGTAACATGAAATTACTTCATAATTTGCTCCATTTGTTCTCATTGACAGAAACAATGTGTTCAACCATGTGTTAGCTCAGTTCTTGGGAATTTTAAGCAAACTTGCAAGGCCTTGAGCAGCTCCAGCTCTTTATTTTATCAATGGAATGATGAGAACATATGACTCACTGCAGTGCTTAAGGAATCCTGCAATCTACTCAAGAGAAGCAGGACATAAACTGAAGCCAGAAGTTCAAACCAGACAAATTCAGATGACACAATTATCAGTCATGGGGAAAATCTCTCAAAGGAATTGGTAGACTGCCTGTCTCCTGAAGATGCAACTCTTCTGATTAAATGTCTGTATCTACAGGGAAAAGCCAACACTGACTCCAATCCCGCTATGCATCTTTTAGACCCTGTAGAGTTCTAGTTTATGTGGTCAGAAGAACCAAAGGGTTATTGTCTTTCTAGAGAAGACATCTAAAATTGTGCAGATAAATCATGCCCTTGGCATGCACATTTCCTACCACCTGCGGTAAAGCAGCCAGGAGTAGCCACATTAGATTTAACAGTCTATATTATGAATGTCTAGTTAGGAGAGAAGAGCTCCAATTTTGGTGCTCAGCTTATCTCAAACAGACTTGTATAGTGCTTCTTGGATATGTTAGGTATCTGCACACCTATCTGCTGGCATATATGATAAATGGCCTATAGAGACCTGCACCTCTCTGGAATTTGGTGTCATCCAGACCTGGGTCCCCTTGAAGTCTTTTGTCATGACTGCTACTGCAGATGCCATAGGTATCCTGGATATCAGCCACCTGGGATAATCAGGAGCATCTCATATAGCAAAAGGTGCCAATGCTTAGAAAACTGAGTCCCTCCTAATGCAGTCAACAGAGCTGTTCATCTGACCAAACAAATCACTCGCTGGGTCCACTGACTGGAGGGACAAGATCTCCACTCCTGTAACTCAGACACTCAATGCTCACATGGACACCGTTCTGCAGACACTTAAATTTAGCTGTCTCCATCTGTCAGCTGAACCCTACCCTTCATATCACGCAGAGAACTCAACTCTGTTGACAACACAGATATCTCACACCTCTTAAGGGTCTTGGAGGTATCTTGCCCAACTTCCAATAGCTGCTCCAAGAGGGAGGGAGCCTGTAGGCCTGCATCATTTCCTACCAGACCTGTGTGGATGCCTCAGATTCCCACAGCATCTCAAAAAAACCCCAAAAGCCCCATACACCTTCATTTAAGCAACTGAACAGTTCCCTGTATGTTTTCCAGGAACAGACACATTACTCAGGAATGCATTGCTGGACACAGCGCAGAAATACGTGGGTGAATTTTTATGGCGTGTGTGTACAAGTGCTCAGACTCAAAGATCAAATAGTGTTTCTGGTCGTAAAGTTTCCAAATGCTCCTCACCTATCTTACAGGATGTTTGCTTTGCTCAGTTCGCTGGTGTAGGCAAGACACTTTTACCGTGCTTTATCGCAGGATCTCAAAGACTAAATGATTTATATGAATACTGATGTTTATTCCATCAACGGGAACACTCAGTGAAGTTAAAATATAGTTAAAGAAGATGCACTTAGCAGAAAAAACAGGTCCAAATGTGTAAGGGGGGCAAAGTGAGCTCTTGATGACACAGCTTCGAGTCCCCAGCCAATGTGACTATTGGGCTCTTTTCAGATGCGCAAGTTATAATCCATGTTGGCACGTGTGAAATAAGGAATTGGTGGCACTTGTTAAGAAATAAAAGAAACAGGAAAACATGAAAAAGTAAGTAGCTTTACTAGTGTTTCCAGTGTTGAATCATTGGCATTCAGGGCTGTGGCCAGGCTAGGGTGAGAAGGAGTCTAATTTGGGGGCCCAACACTAACAAATTCTACTAAGAAAAAATGCTAACCTTCTTCCCATGGAAGCGGGGGGTAAAGGAGGGTTAGAGCTCAGTTGCTGCAAGGGATTCCCTTTCTCCACCCTCCCCAGAAAAGCCACCCCCCTTTCCAAGCTCTCCATTCCACCCTGGCCAGAGCCCAGCACTCTGCTCCCAGCCCCATGGGCTGTCTTCAGCCTTATCCATAAAGGCTGCTCTTAAGATGTTCAAGACCTGCTTTCCCAGCACAGAAGGAAAATCCTGTCTGCCTGGAAACCAACGGCAACATTCTCAGAGACTGCGGGGAGAGCAGAAGAGGGCTTCAGCATTTTCCCCATCTTCCTGTGTCCAAGCCCTTAGTGGTGCAGACTGGGAGCAGACTCTGGCCCCTCTCACCAGCAGTGCTTTCCCTATGAAAATAGGAGTTTCCAACAGAACGAGTTTTCCCTAATTGTTCCTGGCAGGCATTTCACCGTCAGCCTCTCCGTGGGCAAACCAGCTACCGGCCCCTCCACTAAAACAACAGCAAATGAGGTGTGGAGAACAAAACTCGAGATGACAAGGATAGCCATAATTAAAAAGGAAGGAAAGAAAATAAAAACCCACCAAAGTGGCAGGCACATAATCAAGTGAACCAAAATGCTTTTCCACTCTACCAACAGCCGGGTGACATATCTGCCCGACCACGGTGCAAGGGACAGAACAAGTGGCTCATGAAACCATCCGGGGACTGAAAATCAGCACTCAGTGATGAGTCGCTCGGGCCAGGACTTGAGTTTGGGGTGGCTGGGAGCAGAGAGGACAACCCAGTGCTGCCTGCAGCACCGGCTTTCTCTGGGGAGATGACCTGGTCCAGCACTAGAGGGTAACAGTGAGTCAGGCTGCTGGAGCCACATGGCTGGGACAGGTCTCGCTGGTGGAGATGGAGGGGTTGGAAGTGGTGATCCTAGGGTGGTAAGAGCAGGCAAGAGCAAATGAAGGGGCAGGTTGCACTCCCCTCACCACCCTTGCTATGGGGCACTTTGTGGGGCTGGGCTGCACCAAGGAGAGAGCAGAGGGTGTGCTGGGAGGGTGTCCCTGAGCGCTGGTGGGAGAAGAAATGAAGCGGCATCAGAAATGCATCACTAAGCTTTGTGGCCGTGGGGTGGGAGCCCAAGGAAGGGGATGAGTTGCCTGGTAGAAGGCACTTTCTGCCCCACACAGGATGATTTTGGGCAACGACTCAACTTAGTGCTCTGCTTCTGCACACAGAGCAGGAGGTGCATCCACCAAACTCCACGTGCTATTATCAAAGCCCTGGTTGCTTGTATTTAGCAGCTAAATTACACGCTTTTGAGCATGTGATGCAACAGAAGCCCAGTGTAAGGTGTAAGAAAACACAGCTTGCTGCTTCTTCAGTTCAGGACCTCATCTTCTGGCCCTACAAAGCCCTGCCAGCCACCTGAGCTGCCCGCGATGGCAGGAGCCAGACCTGGTGCCCGTGTCAGCTGGCATCCAGCCCAAGCCCTCATGCATAATGTAGAGAATACAGCAGATCAGCTCTTCTTAAATAGTGCTTGTATTCCCAGAGGGGCTGTGCCCGGTCACGCATCGCTTGGTAAAGTTGTAGTGAATTATTTTTTTTCCTTTGAAGCTCCAATATTTTTTGAATCTTTAATCAAAACTGTAAAGCCTAAGAGCAGGTTCTCTAGCAATTGATGTTAGGTATCTGGTGGTTAGAAAGGACCCGCAGTCAGGACTCCTGGGTCCCATTTTCAAATTTCCCACTGACTCTTTGAGTGACCTTGAAGAAGTCAATTAATTTCGGTGTCATTTTCCAGACAGGTAAAAATGAGGAGATAATTCTTCCCCAGCTCACTGGGGGATTGTGAGACTTAATTGTTTGCAGGGCACTTTGCTCCCCTCAGATGAGAGGTAAAGGACTGCTACTGCACCACAGATGGAGGAAGGCTGAAGCTCACCACGGAAAGCCATGAATACTTTAGGACCAAGACTGCAGTGCTCGGAGGACATCTCTGCCTTTGCTGCAAGGAGGCAAAACAGCTCATCCCTGCACCCCATGCCCTACACGTGCAGATAGCAACTTTCCAGCAGAGAAAACCAGCACTGCTCTGCTGCCACCACCAGCTGCCCCAAGGCTGCCCTGCCCCAGGCTTTCCTCAGCTCTGGAGGTTGATGTTTCAAATGCTGTTGGGTCGCTGGGACCTGTGAGGGACGTAACACAACAGGGCAAAGGGAGGCTCAGCTGCAGGAAGGCGTCCGACAGAGAAGGGAGCAAAGCTGGAGAGATACTACACTTGATCTTAGGCAAAAGGCCGAGAAGTGACCTTTTTGGACCTCATTCCCCTCTACAACTACCTGAAAGGAGGTTGTAGAGAGGTGGGTGTTGGCCTCTTCTCCCAAGAGAGTGATGACAGGAGCAGAGGAAATGGTCTGAAGTTGGGGCAGGGGAGGTTTAGATTAGATATTGGGAAGAATTACTTTACTGAGAGGGTGGTCAGGCACTGGAACAGCCTGCCCAGGGAGGTGGGTGGGTCACCATCTCTGGAGGTATTTAAGAAACGTGTAGACATGGCACTTCAGAGCATACTGTAGTGCCCGAGACTGTTGGGTTTTGTCTCTCTGTGGGTGGGTGTGATGTGTGTTGGTTTGGGTTGTGTTGTGGGTTTATTTCTGTTTTTTTGTTTTGTGGGGTTTTTTTGTGGTTGAACTCGATGATCTCAAAGGTCCCTTCCAACCATGAAAATTCTGTATGTCTCTTTGCCGTCATGTTATGGAGACAGAAGCGTTGAGAAGGAACCAGCTGCATCCACCCAGAGCCACTCGCATCCCCCCAGGCTCCCAGCTTTGGCACGTTGGTCTGATCCTCACCAGCAAGGTGCTGATACCTTACCAACAGGGATGCATCACCACCTGGCAGCCTCTCAGCATCCAGCCACCGTTAGGACGTTCCATCTGGGCTATCAGCTGCTTTGTAGAGTCCATCAAAAACATCCTTTAGGACCTTAGTTTTGCTGGAAATCTGAATATATTCACATAGAGAATGAGATGATCCTTTTCTTGGGGTGCTCTGTTGAGGTCAGTGGAGCTATGTCAGGACACCCCAGCCCGCCCTGGGGTGTAAATGACTCCTGTAGGAAAGGATCTCTGAATTTATATATGAGAAGTTTATTTTTGCCTCAAAGGGAAGCTTGTCACTGCCCTGTCTGCAGAGCTGATGACTGCACAGGTTTCCCAGGGCAGAAGAGAGGAAGAGGAGCTGCCATCAGGGAACCCCATCCAAATTAACCTACTTACCAGGCAGCTCTCCCATCTGCACCAGGATGGTGGCTGTTTGTTTGCTTTAGGCCATTTCCATGCAAGAAGTGACTAGAGATGAGCAAAACACAGAAAATTTCTGCTCCCAAGGGAAACTTCAGCATTTCAGAGGTCAGCTTGCATCCCAAATCAGGCCAGTTCAGCGAAATGAAATTCTGGTTGAACTCACTCGAAACACTTGAATTCTCTCCCCAGTGAAAAACTGGAATCTGGGGAAAGAAGAAGGGGGAGAAATGGGGGAAATTTTCTTTTACTTAGAGGAAACTTGCCTTTTGGAGAAATTGTATTTTTCACTTGTTCCAGTCCCAAACTGCTCCAGAACTAATGCCAGGAATTCCCTCATCTATTTATACTCAGTTTTGCTGTCTGGGTCTTATTGTACCTGGCATTTGCTGTGACATATGACTGTGTTGCAAATAATGCCGGGAACATTTACCTTGTGGAAGTATCGTGGAGGGAAGGTTTCTGAGAGCCCTTCGTTAACCTGCTGTCACCAACCTGCAGGGACGGTCCCAGGTCCCCTCCTGCCCTGCCAGCATGGGTCCAAAGCCCTGTGGCTTTTTGAATGCTGCAGCTGCAACAGTGTGGGCGTATTTTGGGGGGGCTAAATGTTCTTTCTGGTGAAGAAAAAGCAGCAATGCTGTGAATTTCTCTCGGTCTTGCCAAACGAATTCGTTTAGAATCGAAAAAAACATAAGCTGCTCGAGATGGATTTCACTATGAAATGTCTCTTTGTTCAGAGATTTCCTCTCACTCTGTTTTTCTTCTTAACGCGAAAAATCCTTAAAAGCGAACTGAAATGTTTTCTCTGGGATTGAGTGAAACTTTTTTATTAGATCAGGAACAATATAGATGTGTGTAATTATCTTTCAGCACTGCCAGCAAACCAAAACATCTCTTACTCACCTCGTTGTAATTGAAAGCATCGTGGGACACCCTGTTAAAATTGAAGCCGTTTGTAATTGGCTTGAATCCAAACAAATAACTCTTAACCGAAACTCTTGTTTTTACACAAGGAGCCATGAAAATGTTACCATAACAAATATCTGTCAGAGCTCACTTTGGGGGACAACTGCCAAATGGTGGTTCTGAATCTGATCTCATCAACACTGCTGTAATTACAAGGAAAATCAGTAAGTGGATTGCTGTTTTCTTGGTATCAAGCTAATGTCAATGTGAGATGGGCCAGATCCGGGATGAGGTTCATCTGATTGCATGTAAAATATCTATATTTGAGCTCCCTTTGCAGTCAGGGAAATCTAGTTATGACAGTCTGTGATGTCTACGCAACAACTCACCTCCTCCTGAAACACGGGTCTGAGACAGTTGGGTTAAACCACACCTTGAAAATACGTATGTCTCTGCGCCGACTGCAAAACCAGCCCAGGGTGACCAGCTCTGTTGGAGACACGAAGGGTGTCGATGTGCAGAAAAGAATGCAGGTGCCTAAACACGTGCCTTTGAGACGCCCCAGTGTATCTCACCTGGCTTCCAGATGCCGCTCAAGAAGGGCACAGGTCTTGCACAGGTCCCATCTCCTATCTGGCAGCCTCATGCAGGTGTCCCTGATAAGATCTAAAGTGGCAGTTGATGCCTGATTCATTCCCCTGAAGTTGCATGAGATGAAAATCATCCCAGAGTCCTCAGGAGGTCAGGAGCTGGAAATGCATGACGCGCTCCCGATGGGACTGCATTTCCAGAGATGAATCACATAAGGGCAGCCAGCAGTGTGACTGTCCTGCCTGGATTTCCGGGAGGTTACCCAAGCCCAGTCTCTCGTTACCTCACATAAGACACATGGCGAGAGGAGGAGCTGCCATGGAGACATGGTGCTTTCTTGGAAGGCCCTTGCATTCACTTCCAACCTTTTGTCACCTTCCGTATAATCGCTTCTGTGATTTTCCTGCTGACAAGTCACACCTCTTGCTCTGGGGGGGCAGCGCCATGCCAGACCCCCCTCCCTCTTTTGACACAGCAGAGCTTGCTTGCATCACACTAGGAAGCAGGAGATTTACACCAGTGGGATTGCACAACCGCCCCAGATAAGAGGAATGTAACATGTCAGCAGTGTCCATGTCTTTATCTCTGTCGGAAAGACATACAGGAACACGCAGATCTTTGTGGGGTTGATAGAAAAAAAAGTCCTTCCCCTGCAGTTTGTCTGAATGTGAGTGGTGTAGAGTGGAGAGCACCATCTGACCAACAGCCCCAAGTGTTGCTTATCTGCCCTCAGACCAGAGCTGGCACTGCTTTAAATCACACATTTCCCTTTCGCTGTCACAATCAATAGAGGTATTTTATGTTTATATATCTTCCTTCACCCTAAGGATCCCATGCTGTGTGATAAGGCACGGTCCAGACGCCACTCTCCTGTTCTGCAAGTAGATCAGCTCAGGAGGACATCCCAATGGGCTTTGTCCAGGGAGAATCCATCTGGGCTTTCTGCCCTGGTGGCTTTTTTGCTCGTGGGTGTTCTGGTCAGTGGTGGTTTCCCAAGTAATGGAAAGAAGCACAACCATCCCATTCAGATTTCCTCGTTACAAACTACTTCCTAGAGGATGGTTTGAAAGAGAGGTATGGCCCAGGGCAAGGAACTCATGAAAACATGATTTCTGCAAAGGGCCACATGTGCAGATGGTTTAGGGACCAAATTCAAGTCACATCTTGGAAAGAGGGCAAATCCATCTCCAGAGATGACCGACTGAAGTGAAAATAGACTGAACAGAGGTTTGATTTTCAAATGCTGAGATCCAGTGGAAATTCAACTCTAAACCTGAGGCTCTCTAACCAGATCTGGAGATCTCAGCTGTAGATGTCTATCTCTGAGCTTATTTGCTAGACCCCATTAGAGTCTGTGAAGACAACTAAGGTCTTTTAGGGCATAATCCAGGAGGCCATGTCTTGCAAATGTCTACTTTAGGATAAATTAAATTGTTGGACTGTACAGGGGGTCCAGGATGACTGCTCAGAAGTAAATGTCCACATTGCAGATGTCTAAAGCTAAGACAGATGAATCTTACCGGCCTGTACCTTGCAGCAGCACCTGTGAGCCCAAAACAGAGCAAGGGATCCAAAGAGAAAACAAGAGTCCTTCTTTCATCTTGACCAACACCTTTGTGTTCTCTGCCCTACACCTTTCAGAGCAATGGAGGAGATCTGGCAAACACCACTCTGTTCTTTGTTGCTTTGGATCCAAACAACAAGCCAGTGAAACAGGCCAGGCCAGATAATCCCTCCAAAAGTAGTCAAAGTAGTTTAATTACCCAGAAAGCCAGAAGGTGGTACAGAAATCAGCAAGTACAGAACCACTGGTTCACACATACCCAGAAATAACAGTCGTGATATTTAGACCACTGAAATAAAAAGAGTGGGCTGGAGATGGGATGAGAAATAGCAGTCTTTAAAACATGACCCATTTGAATGTTTCTTTGGAGATTATAAGGAGAATTGTGAAATTACAGGATGAGATGCAATTTTCCTATTTAGCAAATTAAAGAGAGGTTTCTAGGCTTTCCAGGAGGTTCAGCCAGCTTCAAAACAGAGTGGACCTAAACTAAACATCACTCAGACTAACCACAGTCCTGGCCAGGAGAACAGATCTGAGAACATGCTCTCTGAGCACCTGGTTCACAATGGATGGGAGTCTTTCCACTGACTTCTCTAGGTTTTTGGACACACGCAGGGCTTTTTCCCCTTAGAAGCAGATGATCTTAGACCCGTCCCTACAGCTGCTAATAGAGGCCCTGTTTGCCTGCCTGCATTCCAGAGCTAATGCACATTCCAGGCCCTGCAGAGGACTTTGCCTCACCTCCAATGCACAAGGTCACCTCACCTTTGTTCCTCTGCGGTGGTGTAAAGCCATCCGAGGAGGGCTGTGTAATGACTCAGCAGCTTGCTGCCTGCAACATTTCTCTCTTTAACTGGATTTTTTGCTCCAGTGAAGCTGGTCTCGGAACGGCCGAAGCCCACGTGCCCTGTCTTGAAGCCAGCGAGAGGGCAATCATTCAGCAGGTGTAAAGCCAGCGGATGCCAGCCCGGCACAGCTCAGGCATGCCTCAGGCAGGATGATGTGTCCAACGATTGTTGTCGTTGCCACGGGAATAACAACACAGGAGATAGAGTATCATGTCACACCGCGGCAAACTGCCACGCGTCAGCCAGGCATCCATCTTCACCCGTCTCCTCTCAGCTGGAGAAGGGGACCGTGACTTGGAGGCTCTGGGTACATTTGGGAGAAGTTTTCATATGAACTCGATGACTCCTGTTTGTTCTGCTAAAGCCCAGCAGTGACTGATACTCCTGAGCTCAGGAGACATGGACCAGAATCTGAAGATGGCCAAAGTCACAAGACAAGTGACCAATGGAGAGACAAATTGAGGGGAGGGCTTAAGAAGTAGCACACAGATCAGGTATATCTAGTGCTTCTTAGCTTCCCACTGGTCTGTGCGGCAAGGGGTCCAACCATTTGTCTTAGTCCCAAGATGTGCTCATGAGGTCAGCGTGAGCAACCACACCACCTCCACTCTTTCCTCAACTGAAAGTCTAAATCACACAGCTGCCTCAACACCAGCAAAGCCTGAGAGGTCTCCACATAACCTGGACCAGAAGGGGAGATGCATGAGTCAACATACAACTCAATAGTCTGTGTTGGGCCACACCAGGGGCTTCAGTGGAAAACTTGCCTGGAGTCTTGCCTAATTTTTCTTCACTGCATATCACTGGTGCTCCTACAATCATTGCCACTAGTAAAATCCCACCAGTTGCTGGCCAACACACCACCACATCACACAGCTCTCTTCAAACACCTTTAGAAGGACATGGCTCCCAAAGATGCCACAAGTACCCCCAGCACACTCACTGCGTTAGTTCTCCCTGACTTTCAGCCATCATTAATGTCCACTAATTAGTACTGTTGGGAACTCTTGAGAAAAGCATAGACAAATAATAAGAAACTGCTTAATGCCAAAAAAAGCCTAAAATATCTTGGCTTTACCTAGTTTACACTGTGTTGTAGTATCCAACTTACAGCACAGGGCACAAAAATAGCTTCCAACGATATTATCACTTTGTTATAATGGGCTAAATGCAGCCCTGAGGGGCTGTAGAAATTAATGGAGTTTGGCCCAACATGTGGTTAATGAGGATGGTCTATTTCAAGCCCATAAAGTACCACACTCTTCTGCCACTACAGATTGGCTGGGAATAATTCACCTCTTCAGAGACGCTACATTCACTTCCAGCCCTGGCTATGTTTGCTCTAAATAGAGACAGCAAAAATAGACATCAAAACCAAAAACATTTCTTTCAAACTGCAAACGCCTCTGGCTCTGATTTTGATCTTGCATGCAGTAGAAGCTCAAGTGAGTGGAGAGGATTATTTCTCATTTGTGCCAGTAAAAAAGAAATGGGCCCACTATGTTTAACATTGCTTTAGAATGTAGAACATTGAAGACAGCATCGAAGCACTTAGTAACCATGTTAAGTCTGATTAAACAAGGCTAAAACCTGTAATTCTTTGCGTCTCTTCCTATGGATAATCTCTTTGCATCTTTTGATTTCTGTAACCTTCTAGTTCCTAACTTCCCTGTTCATACAGTTAAATACACCTCCCCTGAAGTCTCTTCTTGGGAACTTCAGAATCAAACTCATCCAGCATCACATTCCTAGTTCTGCACGCCGCTGTCCCCACCTCCAGAAAGCATGTAAGCCCATGTTCACCTATTCAGACCAATATGTAAGTGTTTACCTATAAGAAGAAGTTCATAAAGATGCTTTCTTGGAGTCTGCACTGTTGCTCCCCACTTCTCCAGCTTAGTCTTAGCCCCCAATTTGAACTTTGTTTTTATGTCTTTGCTGCCATTTGTTTGTTTTGAACCACAGAGGTTCAAAATATACCCTCAATTCTTGTATCCAGATTCTCCATCATGCCCTTTATTTTCCACAAACACTGTAAACCTCCAAAAAAGAAGAATGCTTCAGAAAGTACTAAACTGCAATTCAAGTGGTGTCAGATCTTCTGAACAGTCTTGTCATCTTTAATGTGGATGATTTGTGTTAAAGATCTCATACATTCCTTCTTCCTCTTTTACAACTCACGTCAGCTATTTTTAGCTGAAGAAGTAGCTGAGGAAAGATCTCCCCTGAATGTCTGAATATGGCTTAACAAGTTTCAGCTACACCTCTTCCAGTGGACTAAATTGTCCACTGGAAGGAACATTTTATGTTCCTGAAGCCAACTACCACAGTCTGGCTGTGTCCACGCCATCAAAGTCCTCCAGCCTCCAGAAAAGAGTGATCTCATCCAAGCTGCCTATGGGGAAAGGTCCCCCATCCATGTGAACTTCCAAAAAGTGACTGGAGACTGTTTGGGACAGTGCTAGGTGGCCTGGGCCAAAAAGTTGTGCTAGGGATCATTGTAAGAACTGGAATTAGGGGGTCAACATTGTTTGTTTCACTATTGTAGATGTATCCTTTAAAACCTTACCATCACCATCAAAAACACTGGATCATTTTTTTCCTGGACGCCTTGCTTTTAGCTTACAGGCTGTTCTCCTTTTCCCAGAAAGAAAGAATAATGTTCACTGCTGATAAAAGCTGTGCTGAGATGGAGCACATCCATGTCTTTCCTTTGGGATAAGCTTATGATTTCATTCCTATGGCTCATAACCTTACCTCCCCAAACTCGTTGATGTTCAGCAAGATAGTCAAAGGTGGGGCTTGGGACTGTAAGTATGGGCTCATGTAGACTACAGCTATGTAGATTAGGACTTTCCAAGGAGGCTAAAGAACTAAGTAACCAGCTCCCTTCAAACCCAAAGGCTCTACCTGGTCTCCACTGACACAGAGAGTACCTCCCACCAGCACCACTCTCTGTTCCCGCAGAGAAGAAGGGGAGGATTGCTAAGGTACCACATTTGGTCCAAGCATACCCCATTAATTACTTGGATCACAATGAAATAAAGAGCTGCTTTGAGATTCCCATCCACTTAGTCATTTGTTAACTTCTGATAAAACTGAGCTTTGTCTTCTTATCTCTCTTTGCCAAACAAAGAGGCCAAGGCCAGCAAGTGAACCTCATCTTTCACACTACTCACCTGATTCAATCAGTCACGTATTGTAGTTGATCATTACATTTTCTAGATAACTACTTGCCCTCCATCCTATGATGTAAAAAATGTTTGGTGGGCTAACCAGCATTAAATGGGAAGGACGAGAGAAGACAAAGCTCCACTGATATCATATCTTTGCTACCAGTTTCATTGGTGTAAAACTGACAATAATTTAGCAATCTGTTTGGTCCATAATCAGCAGCAATAACTCGTCTCTCTAGAATGAAAACATAATCTTTATGCTCAATATACAGCCGTTATACCTCATTGTCGATGGAGCATTTTAATACAAAAGTTTCCCAGTGAACAAACTTCCTCATCTTATTTTTTATCATTATGATTTCTGAATCATCAAAATAATGAGCCTAGACTTCCTTGAAGGAGCTTTGACCCCACTTACTCCATTAAACAGTCCAGGTTAAAGGCCTACCCCTTACTCGTGAATGCTTTATGTTTCTTGGGAACTACCTCTCAAATACAACCACTATCAGCTTTGCTTTTCTGGCTAACCTATCTCCTCCTATCCATCAGGCCTCTCACTTGGAAGATACTGGGACTTTCTTGGGAACAGGCTGACATCTCTAGCCTACAGTCTTTCAAGTCACAATTCCTAATTTGTCACGGAATCTAAGGGGAAAATGGAAACTTTGAACACTTTGAAAATCAACTTTAGAAACTTCACCATCAATTCCAAAAATCTTGACTTTGGACTCATGCTGTCTCATGGTGGAAAGAGATCTGTATCCATTTGGTAGTGGTGATATTTAACTCTCGTTTATAACAGCATAGCTCTGGAAGCAGATTTAGTGAGTCCCCACAACCTTTGGCTAAGGGTAGATTTACACACACGTTACAGATGATGACCTTTCACCCACCTGCTCCGAAGCTTTGGCACCACGTGTGTTTGTAGCATTACACTTACAGTAAGCAATCACCCTGCAAAATAGGAAGGCAGCTCCAGAGAGTGAGTGGTTGCCAATAGGAAAGAACTGGTGAGTTAAAAGGGTGGTTAATGTTCTGAAATACTGAGTGGTTAACAACATGTCAAGTGGCTGTTGCGAGAATGCTCGTATTTACTCAGAGGTCAATTATTCACTCATAAATTTCTTGGTTTAATTTTCTTGTAGTCTATTTCCTCTATTACATATTCATAATCATCTTCTCGTAAGTTCTCTTCCTACAGCTACTAATTATTCTCTATGTTCACCACATACCCTTTTGTGCCATATAGATGGTGAATATTAATTTCCGTAGAGCAGAGATTTTTTTTAATTAAAGCAATGTTCTTTAGAAATAAATGCAATAACCATCAATTAAATTTAACAAATAAGGAAAAGTCATTAACCAAGAACGCCAATCAAGAATGCCGAGCTGAAATTCAAACAGCATCAATCATACTTCTGTTGTTACAAAAGGTTGATTTAATAAATACAAAGTCCACAGGGTTTCAGTGAGGGAACCATTCACACACATTACTTTTTGTTTCTCTGGAAGGACGCAGTTACCAGCTCTGTGTCTGGGGCACTCAAACAGCATCTCAACTACTCTGGAAAAGGGTGTGCAAAAGGTGTGCTCCACACACTGTGCTTCTGAGAAATCAACAGAGAAGACTATCTCAGGCTTTGCATGGTGCCTTCAGTCCTCCATGTGAAGAAGATCAGGTACCACAAGCAGAAGCATTTGAAATACACCACTGAAAAGAGGGACACGTTCTCTGGGGACTCAAAACTACAGGAGACAATCAGGTGTTGTTCCTTTTTTAATGAGGATCTTCCAAAAAAACCCAGATGCACGAGCCTTTTAAGGTCTGCAAGGGAGCTCTTCTGCATCGATACTTCCCTTTTCTGTTTGATTAAGGTAGCTGAGAAGGAAGGACATAGTCACCAAGAAACTAGAAACAGATTAAGAAAAGAAGTCTGATGGGTCTTACAAAATTCAATACTTTAGATCTCAGTTTCAGGGGAACGGGGTAAGAAACTTGCAGCTCTGGAGCTGGATATCATCAAGTATTTATTTCATACAGCTACACGTTACACAGGACTCAGTAGTAGTTACACATGGTCATTCATACTGTATTTACACATTACAACAAAAAAAAAAGCATACAATAATGTACATCTTGCCAATTGTGTTTTAAACACCTATTTTGCCATGAGCAAGAAAGAAATAGTAACTTCTGCAGTAGAGCAGTCTCTTGGTCCAGAAGTTGGATCATGTCCTAGAGCTATCTCATAGATCTGCTTTCCAGAACTGCAGCCAGACACACACAACTCCCATTAAAGTAATTGAATGCTCCATGAGCTTAATACTTCAATATCCCAGGATCTATAGATTACAATGCAACACCCTATATCATAATATATAGCAAATAGCATTGAAGTCAGTTGGCAGCGGGTAAGTTAAGACCAAAGAGAAGATGAATATTAGAGTCCAGAAAGAGGCACAAGGGATACATTAGAAGCCAGGAGCCAGCTGTGCAGAGTTTAACCTGCCTGTGATATTTCTGCGAGAGCTGCAAGCAGAAAATCCCATCCCATTATCTCCAGAGGAGGAAGAAGGACCACGAAGAGAGAAGGCTGAATTATTAAAGGATAGGCCATGTATGACTGAGAGCTTATTAAAAAGGGAGGAGGATGGGTAAGCAGAGAAACAGCTTGCTAGGCTGGTTCTATTAAAATCTAAGGCCAGTTCCTCTGTGTAAATTAGCATAGCTCCATTGACTCAGGTTGACTGGTTGACTTCTCCAGGTTTATGGCAGTTTACCAGCTGACATTTTAACATTTTAGCCCATTAACTTGAAGCATTGCATGTTTTCCTGTGAGTTTGGTCTTTGTTTGTTCTGTCCCCCACCTCATTTTTTTAAAATTTTTTTTATTTTTCTTGCCAGAACTGACAAAATTCTTCAGCTGAAACATCTGAGGAACGACATCTCATCAAAGATGGACGTTTCCATGGAAATATCTGTTTCAGATGAAATTTTTTGAGTCTTTCACAGATAAAATATAAATAACTGCTTGGACAAGTTTTCAATAAATGAAAATAGAAACTTTGCTAGAGAAGCTGAAATGTTGTTTGGGTTGCATTTTTCCTCTCTTTTCTCTAATAAAGAACTTACAATGCCCGAAGAAAAGAAATGACCAAAATGAAAATTGGCTGAAAACTTCCAAGAGGAGACAAAACCATATATCGAGTTATTCTCCCCTGAATCCTCACATTTATAGCCCTGAGGGCAGAAAGAGATGATGAAGAGCTGGTAGCACTGAATGCAAGGCAGAGGAGGGAGAGATAAGCGCTCCTGGCTTCTCTCTAGATGAGGGCCTTTTCCTTTTTCTCCCTCTTTTCCCTGCTCCTCCCTTCCCACTCACTGCAGCTAGTGCCTCAGCCCGTAATCTGCTGGAAAAAAAAAAAAAACAGAGCAAGCTGTGCCTCCCCTGCACCAGCCGTTGCTGATGGAGAGATCCTCTGACATGAATCTAGAGGGTTTTTTCTTCCTTATTTTGAGCACTGGTTTACCCATACCAATGGACTGACATTTAATCATACGGGGAAATAAATCCCAGGGGTGAAACTGCTGTGACTGTTTCCCAAAATACCATCCCAAGGAAGAAGAACTGGTTATGGAAGATTATGCACTGAAAATTATTTCACAAATGAGTATGTAAAACAAAACGCTGAGTTCTGTTCAAACACATAAAGGAGTCTGATCATGATGGAAGTTGGTAACTACATCCCTGAGAGTCTCCATTGGGAGTCTCTGCCCAAGAATACCAGAGGGACCAGGAATGCACCCAGGATCCCAGACATATTTTCTACCACCTCCACATCTGCTCATAGTCCCATGCCCAGAACTTGGGAACCACTCTTGGAGGTCTCACCCAGGTAATGACAGCCAAGGCTGGGCTTTACAATGCAAAGATAGTATTGAAACAAAAAGATTCAGCTGAGTATTTCCAGGGTTTTACCTTACCACCGCTACCCAGAAAGCTCTCCGTAAATGAAATGTCCCCACTTAATCAATCCTTGCTTCTGGAAATGCAGTGCCAGCTTCCTTGGCACAGTTCAGAATAGCAGAAAATGTAAGAAGCCTCCTACGACTGGGGAAGAGAGCAAGAGCTACCAGCTGCCTTGAACATTTGTGGAGGAATACTTGGGGACCGGGTTGCAAATACAGCAATATATTCCCCTTTCCAGGAGCCTGAAGTATGTTTGGCAATACACAGGAGAGAACTGCTGGTGGTGTGAAACTTCAACTGGGAGGTTGAGTAGAACAGTGCTCCTACACACGGATGAATATGGACATGCTATTTGGTTGCTGTGCAGGAGATCCCATAACGGATGTGTCATTTGACTGACTTTTCCCACATAAAGAATAAAAAATACGTTTTATTGCTTTACTTCAGGCAGCGCTTAGCTGCTGACCAGTGCGGGTATCACATCTGATGGAGCTAAGGAAAAGACATGAAGATTTGTCATCACTTCCAAAGCAGCTTTGTACAGCAAGTGCTCATGCAGGACGAGACAAGGACTACTTATTTTGGTGGAGGCAAACTCCAGTTTTTCCCATGAGCTAGTTAGGTGAGGTCAGCCAGATTAAAAATAAAATAAAATAAAATAAAATAAAATAAAATAAAATAAAATAAAATAAAATAAAATAAAATAGTTTGTTAAGCCATCAATGCAATTAAAACCAAAGAGACTGTACCGGGGATAGGTGTTATTCAATGTGTGTGAGGGGGTGCCAGAATCTGTCTCTGAATAGTTTTGATTAACAAACCCGGGTCCGAATTGTTACAGAACTGTTCATTTCGTTAAGCCATTATTCACGGCCTATGACTGGTCATAAGTAATGTTCTGCATCCTGATGAGAGGATTGAAGCTTACACTGGAATGATGAATGCCTGACAGCAGATAATGAATAGTGTACTTCCCTCACAATTCACAAATGCTCTAGGGTTTCTGAATTGTAAACTACCAGGCCAACTCACTGAACAAGTACATTGAAATAACATTCCCGAAAGCAGCAGTATTTCAGCTCTTTCTCGATGGAGTAGAGTTTAATTTCCTTAAATCAAAGCAGTTCAGGTCAAGCAGGTGTCCTGGAGCTGCTGGTTGGGTTTGTCGCAGGCCCAGGGAGTCTGTAAATACAACCTGACCCCTCGGCCACAAATTCCTCCTTCAGGAGAGAAGGTGAGGTCAAACCCCAACTCTCCCAAAAAGTATTATCCCTCCACGATCCAGGCACTTCCACTTTTAGTGGGAACTGCATGAATACTTGCAGGCAATAACATAAATAGCAGCCAATGGAGGCCAAGTAATTCATTTATCAAGATATTGGCCAACAGACTGTCTTAATTATTTAACTATTCTGGTAAAAGCTAATGCATAAAGAACTTAAATGGTGCATGGATCTTGCACGGGGCCTTCAGCCAAGGGGAAGTTTCACACAAAACGCCAGGCGGTTCAAAGTCTTCTCCACATGCAAATAAAAGAGGGAACGTTTCTGCTGCTCAGAGCTGCAGGATGACCAGCCAGGGGCAAAACATCACAAACGACGCATGGACCAACACACTGCGATACTGTTTTCCAGTTTTATAATTGTGTCTAAACACCAGTTCGGCTTGTAGCCAGTCATATATATATATGTGTGTGTGTATATATATCCCCAGCTGAACGTAATGCAAGCATGCAAGGAAAATGTTTCAGTTGCTGGCCCAAAGGAAAGTGAAATGTAGAATAGCTGTCAAGTGAAGCTTGGAGAACATCACCCAAGAACATCGAGATGCACGTGTTGCAGCTGAACACTTGATAGACAATCACATGCAGAACACTTGAACCGCAACAGGCCAGAAAAAAACAATGTTTGGCTTGAGATACTTGTATTTCACGGGCTGATCTTTCAACCAAGCTGAAGAAGCAATTAATTGAATTAACACGGCCTGCCAGTCTCCGGAGCACTCAACACTTTGCAACAGTGTGAAGTCTGTTGCTGTGGCAGGCCTGCCCACATGTCTTCAGCTAATAGCGCGACAATCTCTTTGCTCCCATTTACAGCCATCTCTTTGCTAGCTGTAAATGACAGCCACAGCACTCATTAAGCTGGTGGCTTGAGACAGGCTTCAAGTTGGGAATGGCTTATGTGAGAACTTCAGTTCAGTGCCATCCTGCTGGGATGACGGCTCCAAAAATAACCAAGTAGAGGCTTCCCACTTTTCACTTGGCTCCTGGGTCCCAGTGGGCCACCTGGTGCTTCTGTTTCTGATGGGTGGGTGGTAGGACCAGGAATGATGGACTTCGCCTGTCTTCCAGGAGTAGTACACAACTTATCACACTATAATCCTTCCTGCATCTTTACCGGGTTTTTCAAGATCTTGAGGGATAGCTTCAACCTCAGCAGGGAGAGGTAGCAGACTGGGTAGTCCCAACCCTGCCAGAAATTGCCTGTGCAATCTCAGTTAAATTATTTTTTCTATGCTTTGGTTTTCCACATGAATTTATATATCCTTTTACACTTGAACTGTAAGTCTTTAGGCTATGGGTCACTTCCTACTACTTTTTGTACAGAATCCAGCACAATGAGACTAATTTTGACAAGATTTTTGAGATATCTTGATCACATCATCAAATAGTTTTATTAATCTCAATTTCATCCCGGTTGTCCTTCATAAGCATCCTCCTGATGCTTAGACCCTTCTGCTACTTGTAGATAATTGTTAGTGAACCTGTTTCATGGCCTTTTTACTGGAATACAAATTATACAGTGGAAAGTGCAGGGTATTACTCCAAACTATTTGGGGGTGGCTAGTGCCTCCTGCTTTGGGAGTCACCAGGAACCAGCCAAGCAGCAGCACCTCCATAGCTTTGCATATTCAGGAGAGCAAAGTTATGTGTCCACTGGACTTCTCTTCATTACAAAGGCGGCAGAAGGAACAACTGGAGAAGGCAACGATACTATTCCCAAGCACAGCCACAAAACTCCTTTAAATTATCTTTGCTTTTCCAATATCAAAAGCTCCTTTCCCCAACAAATGCTGGCAGGTTTTCTTCACAGTCTCTCCAGCAACCAGATGCTGAAGATCAGCCTACGTTTGAAATGCCCTGCCAGGAAATTCTCCAGGGGAAAGCCACTGGGATTGAAATGCTGAGAGTTGTTAGGAGTTTTTCTGTAAGGATTTCTTATTTCCTACCCTTTCTGTGGCTCGTTTTCTCTTCCTCTGCCTCACCACTCCCTCCATCTATCCTTCCCCCTTGTAGCTCGTGTACAGAATCCATACATGCCTAAGGCTCCCTTTCGTTACGTCTGCAGATACTCTCCTCTTTCCCTCACCCCAGCCTACCCACTTGGATTTCTCCACTTCCAGACACAGGGACCACCCTGCCAGGGGAGAAATGCTCTTTCCCATTCTCGGCGCTCTCCTGTTCCACCAGCAGCCGTGCGAACAAAATGGCAATCAAACACATGGTCAGAGCTGCAAGTAAGCACAGCTCCAGCGACTTCAAAGAGAGCTTGTGGTTTCCAGGCTAGCATTTTCTGTGGTAGTCACTCACTGCTAGTTAGGTCTAGTATTGGCCTTAACCAATCAAGCCACTTCACTTTCCGCAGCAAAAGAAAGCCAACGGGCTCTCGATGATGCAATGATGTGTTCTCGGGTGCTCTTCCAGGCATGGAGCCAAAAGTTCAGTTTCCATTTATGCAATTTGAAATGAATGGCATAAAATGAGACACCGACTAGAATTTCTCATTGCAATTCTTAATCGTTTGGCCTTTTATTTTTCCAGCACTCAGCAGGTTTTTCTTCTGAGAAGTCCTTTTAAAAAAAATAAATTAGATGGCTACTTAGCATAACTATCAGTTGACTCAGATGACAGGACATTGCACCTACAAGACCTTTCGTGTTCCTCACTCCTCCTTCTCTCTTTCTCAATTAGGCCAAATCCTACTGCCTTTATTCATATTATTGCTTTATTTCATAGCTCACACTGATGATTTCAGTAGCGACTCCTGGAATAAATTACCACTTCAGTATGCCAAGATGACCTGAAGTCCTTGCTGGGGCCTGCTTCAGGCCTTTCTCATGCCTTTCTTATCCTGTTTCATCAGCCACAAAGCCAGAACTTTCTCACAGCTCATCAGGTGCTTCCCCTAGAATTGGTAGACAAATACCTTCCCATCTTTCCTGCGCTTAATAGGGAAGCAGAGCCACGTCACTAACGTGGCATGAACCTAATATCACTCTAATTAATTTAGCAATCCCATCATGTATCTATCAATCACTAAGATTGGTATTTGTCGTCCTGTTTCAAGAAGGCAAGTTGTATGTGTGACAATGGTTGTGTTGGTCAATGCCTCAATGAATCAGGTATTACATCAATCCTTCCCACATTTGGGGGATAAAATATACACTGTTAAGAATGAGTGCCAGCAACTGAAATAAGAATTCAGAACATTTAGAAGCATTTAAAAGTACGAACCTCTAAGAGTTAGTGAAACATCATGTACCTCTCGTATTTCCCTCCCATGAAAGTTCAGCCAATTCAGCAGATCACTTTGAAATGCTGTGAAGATTCCCACCTGAGCGGGGGCACACGACAGAGCCCAGTTATGGAGCCTCTTCCTGAAATCACTTGGGACATTCGCAAGTACAAATCACGAAGAAAAATCAAGTGCTTACCAATCGTGTCTCAGAAAGGATACCGAGAGCACAAAGCCAAATCCCCCAAAGATAAGGAATGCCAGAGTTAAGATGATCATGACCTACTCTGGAAAGGACACGATGCTACGTAGCCTCAGGGGAATGTGCAGTAACTGGTTACCCCAGTTCCCTAATAAAATCTACTCCCAGGCTTTCCACAGCAGCTATTAATAGGAGTTATAAACAGCCACGGAACCATAACACGAGATTAGCTGTTATTATATCTGTTTCACAGATAAACTATCTGACAACCAGTAAAACTGAAATGGAAACCAAGCCTCTTACAGCCCTATCGGCAGGAACGCTACAGCAGGATACTGGAGAACAGAGGGCTCACAATGGGTAACCAGATAAGGGCAAAGCCAAGTTTTATCTTATTGCACTGCTGTGCTCAAGTGAAACAGAAGCAGAATCAAAAGTGAAGTCCTGCTCCTGTCATCATGTCTCTACTGTGGTTCCCCGATGAGACAGAATTCCCACCTCTCATCTCCGTCCAACAGCGGAAATTTGTAGCGTGGGGATGGTCTGAGGCTGCAGACAGACAAGCAATTACGCTACTTGAAGTCGCTGTTGCCTCCTAAATAGTTGCTTCTGTCCCCGTGTTCTGTACTTTGAAAGATTCAGAGTAAGCCCCAATCTGGCTCAGGCCAAATTATAGAGGTTAAAGCATTTAAATCACTGCCTTGAGTCAGCTGGTTTTGACTAAATGGGCGCTTTCTTACACACGTCTCTGCCAGCTGAATCCCAGCGGCAGCTCACCTCCAGCTCCTGGATGTTGGTGAGCACCTCAGGGCAGCAGAAGACTGTTTAAACTTGACCGTGTGAAGCTGCCGATGCAAGGAGCACACCCAGGGAACAGGAGACCTCACCAGCTTTTGGAAAGGCTGGAACACGACTTGGTGGCTTGCTTTGAAAAGCAGGTTCTCTTGCGAAGGCGGATCATTTGCAATTAGGGAGGACTGGATATACCACTTGTAGGTCACCAGGTGAGGAGGTCTACAAAGCCTTCCACCTGTTGGTCACCAGTTGAATTGAACCCAGCACCAAAATTACAGACAAGCATTTTAATTACATGTTTGCTTCACGTTGGGCTGAGCACTTTTCAGGAATCATTTCTCATGTGGGTGTCTATCACCTGGCACGATCAAGCCTCATCTCAGTTGGGTTCCTTAATCAAGGTTTCCGGATAAGGAGTCCATAGGAATTCGGGGTTGAACATAAATTGTTTATGTCAGCAAATGCCATATTCACCTTATCATCAACACTAATTTAACCCAAGCTGAGGACCCATATTTTCTGCTATCAATACGCAGAGTGAAAAGTCAAGGAGAATAAAAGAAACTCGAGAACTCAAAATTTGTAGTGTTGTGGGTTTTTTTAATTTTCCCCAAAAATACTTTTACTGGGGAGCAAGAAGGGAGACAACTTATGTTACATTTTCTGATAGCGAGTTTCACGGAGCTTTCTCAGCTTGACAGTAATACTGATTCCTCCCAAACAACTCAGCCTGAAACAGACAACTCATAATGTTAAACTTAGGTATAGTTACAGTTGATTGAAAAAAGGGGCTTAGAATGGAAATTGTTATGCAACTGCTACTTTATGAATTGCTGCCAGATCTGAAGATAATACTAAAAGCAGCCATTTTCTTCCGATTGATTTGGAACTCTCTTATACCTCTGTGGAATGACAATAGTCACCTCTAAATGATAGTATTGCTCAGACTTTTCTCATTTCTTTTTGCATAGATGAAAAGAAATAAATATATTCTGTTCAAAGGCACAAAATCTTTGGAATTCACCGCATTTGGTGAAGCTGAAATTGATCAAATACATACTAGTTTAATAAATTCCAATATGCACATATATTCCAACAGGGAATAAGCTATGTTTTACTTTGGTGAAAGCAGAGTCCCAACAGACTTAATGCTCTACTGTTTTCTCATCAAAATCTCTTATCAATTGGGTCACTGTGCTGAAATCACAGCTATGTTTTAAGTAGCTTGTGTTAACTTTATGAATGCATCATAAAATGGGAACTCCGTAACTTTGTATTGACACTGTTTTACTGTTGCAATTTACCATTGTAATGGCACTATTTAGGAAACAATGAATGAACTGCAATGAGATAATTAAGGGATAATCTCCATTACTTCGAAGTATACAAAGCAATAAACAGCTGCCAAAACTGATTAATAGCTGAAGTGAAGTTAAGACATTTAATCAATCTAATAAACCATTTATTACAAGAATTCAGCAGCTTACGCTAACTAAAAGACATTTATCTTATTGATACAAACTGCAATATTTTCCTTTCTTTAGGATGTAATATCATGAGACCTTTATTGTTCTCCCATTAAAATCAAGGATAAAACTCCCATTGTGGGCCCAGGGTCAAGCCTTCACTGAGCTGATATCAATAAAAAGAAATGCTTCCTTTCAATGCAGAACATTTCTGCTAAAAAACTTTTTTTTTTCCCTCCTATTATAAAACACCCTATGGCATTGAAAAGGGGACGCGTTTTAGTGGCAAGGACAAATATCAGGAGTCATGATGAAAATCTGGATCTCCCACTAGCTTGTACCGCAATTTCCTGCAAAGTATTGTTTTGTCTGTGCCTCCACCTCCAATTTGTAACACGGAAATGCAAACATTCCCTTGCTCCATGGGATTATTTAGGATTTAGTTCATGTGGCATATAAAGAAATACAGACAGAAGACAGTGTACACGCTTCAGAGCATCTCTAAAGCAAAAGCAGAAAGGAAAAAACATGGAATGCTCTTGATTCTGTTACCCCTGTCCTGTAACCGGTGCAGGGATGGGAATGAGGGGGGTGGGAGAGACCCAACACCCCTGTGTAGAGGAAGGGACCCGTTTCCTATGACACAGCCCCGCTGCCAGTACAGGCCCAGCTGAGCTTCCTAAACTTCCATTCTGCTTCCCACTGCCATGCCCATGGACTTTCTCTAGCTCCTTGTGTGCTGTTGGTAGCCAGCTTTTCTGCTCTCCACCTTCGGCTGGAGGGTTGAGGGAGGCTGCATAGCAGTAGCAAAGAGACAAGCGTGGGGAAAGAGATCCCCTCCTGGCACGTTCTCTTACCCTACTTCCACCTGATGTATCACCATAAATAGCAGTTTACCCTCTAAACTGAAGGAAGCACCAAATTCTTTAATAAAATTAATAAACACCTAGCTGTTCGGCCAGTGTTTTACCACACAAGTTGCACAAAAACATCTTGCCAACATTTAAATCATCCATAGCACGGTGGCTCGAGGTGAAGATCGTATTTGTCAAGCCTTGCAGAACGTGCTTTTCGTCAGACAAGGCGGTTCTATCTCCTCATCCCTGCATAGAAAAGAGGTATTACAGCACATGTTCTCCTACCGCACATAATTGCCCCTTCCCTCCAAAGCAGAGGAAGATGTTTTTAGTGCTGGATGACTCTCAAACTTGCTCCGAAGCAACCCCCTTTGTCTTAATGCTAGTAGGAAGCTACTTGGGTTTTATCCAAATAGAAATGTTGATACAGAAACTCATACTCAATAATAACAGAGATTTGAATTTATTGTTTCAGCAAAAGTGCCTATGCAAATTAACCCTCAGCTAATTAAAAATGCCTCCAGTGCCTGGGCGGGTAAAAAGATCAAGCACTTGCTGGATTACAACACAGCGAGGGCTGTGATAAAGCTTCATAATAGCTTAGGAGCAGCAGCCTCTCAACCTTTAGAGGTAGCAGGACTAATTCCACCAGCCAACGTTACTAACTCCTGTTTGTCTGTGCCCGATCTAACCTGCAAGGGACTGTTGGCAACTGCAGGACTCTCTTGTCTTGGGAAGCCCAAGCTGAACAGCAGGTTGAAACTTGCCCAGTTGGATGCAGCACAAGCAGTGGCATCGCACTCAATCCCTCTGCAAGCATTCGTCATGGGAGCAGGACGGGCAAACCTAAAATTCAAGTCCCAGAAACCTGCAATACTGGTATCTCTGCATGTACGGCTGCTTAGGGAGTGCTAGCTTTGAGAGAGAAAACACGGCTAGATTTTGAATGACTCTTTCCTGCCTTAATTTTGAAGGCTCACAACGCAACGTTTGAATGTGTTGACTGTGGGAATACACTCACTGAGAGGGAAACAAGGCCCCAGAGCTTTAAGTCATTTTCCCCAGAAAACAGATGTGGCACTAGCACAGACTAGAAATTCCTCAAGACTGGGCCCATGGTCTCCCTTTAGGGTAAAGCACCGCAGTAAGAACAGCTGCTTGCTGTTGCTGGAATTAAACACTATGGTCATTTCTGCAAGCTAGCTTGGCAGTTAAAATGATGTATTTTTGATAATGCTAAGTAAAATTGTTCAGAGCTACTTAGATATTTTTTTATACATATATATATATATATATATAAAGACACACACCGTGCCTTTCTTTTTTAGGAACACCAAAAAAAAAAGATAGTTGTAACTAATATTACTAAAATTCACATTCCTTGTGTCTATGCCAGTTACAGAAGGATTCTCCCCAATTAGCTAATGGAATATAAATTGTTCTCTGTCCCTTTTGGAACAAGGTTGCAACAGAGGCTCGCATATACACCAGAAATACTTTTTTTTTCAGGAGAGAAAGGAGGTTGCAATTTCTTATTTAAATACACCAACACACTTTCTCAAAGGCTTTCCTGTGCAACTTTACACTCTGACAGCCCCACAAAGGAGCCGTTATTCCAGGCGGGCTCCCCCAACGACCTTCCCCACCATCCCGCTGCCGCCCAAACAGGAGAGCCCTGTGAGGGCAGGAGGAACCGGGCCGGCCCATCTCCTGAGGAACCCTGCCAGCCACCAGCAAACAGCAGCACTGGGAATACCTGGAGAGTCACACATGCACTTTAAGATGCTCAAGGAAAGAAAAAGAAAAAAAAAAAAAAAAGAGTTTTTTTTTCGTTCAGAGCAGCTGCCAAGACAGCCCTCAGTACCTCCTAGTCACACACTCACCTCTGAAAAAAAAACACTTCACAGCCACCTGCAAAAATAGTCCACTGCCCACATCACTTCAGACAATTTATTCCCATTCCCGAAGGAAATCGGCCCCTGCATAGCCCAACCGACGTGAGATACCCCCGAGGAGAAAAACGGCGCCCAAACCCCTGCTCCCGCCTCCCAGAGGCCTCAGGGCTCCAAAGGGGTCCCTCAGGAGAGGCTGGATCCCCCCAAGCGAGACCCCGCCCCTCAGAGGAGGCCCCGCCCCTAAGGCGAGACCCCACCCCTCGGATGAGGCCCCGCCCCCTCTGAGAGACAAGCCCATTGTACGCAATAACAATACCCCTCTCCGCAGCCCCGCCCCTCCCGGCCGTAGACCCGCCCCTGTCCGCCCTAGCCCCGCCTCCTTGTTTACCGCGCGGCGGGCGGCGGGCGCTGCCCCCTCTCCCCGCCTCCATGTTGGAGCGCCCCGCGGCGCGGGGGCGGGGCGGGGCAGGCTGACGGGCTGCGAGCGCGGTGGGGACGGGGAACGGCGGCGGCAGGCGGCTGTGGCGCAGAGTGGGGAGCGCAGAGGCGGCTGGGCTCGGCCCCTTTCCCCTCCCTTCCTCCCCTCGCACCGCGCTTCCCTCCGCGCACGGCGGCGGCCCGTGACCCGGGAAAGGGGGGAGGGGGAGGAGGAGGAAGAGGAAGAAGAAGAAGAAGAAGGAGAGGAGGGGGCGGCCCGGTGTCGCTCCGCCGAGCCCGCGGGGAGGGAGGGCCGGGGCGGGGGTGTGAGGAGGAGGAGGAGGAGGAGGAGGAGGAGGAGGAGGTGGAGGAGGAGGAGGAGGAGGAGGAGGAGGAGGGCGGCGGCGGCGGGGCGG
>JAOQGH010000012.1:4401309-4472470 GCA_025769975.1 Gallinago jamesoni
GTAAAATAGGGCTGGGTTGTCTCATTGCGGAATAGGCTGAGATAGTCCTAAATTCAGCATGTTGACGTTCATATCTCTTTAGCTTTGTCTCTGTTTATCCTTAATGCTGTGGATAGGGGATATTGGAATTCACTTTAAATAACTTCAGAAGTCCATAGGTAGAAATTCATCATATTTTTTTTTCCAGCAAGCACCAATGCACCCACAGTTTACCAGAATGCTTGATCTTTTTCCTTCCTAATGGTACAGGGTTGAAGTAACATGTTTCTATTGGCTGCTTTAAATTACCAGTTGGAGTTGAGGTGGGAAAACAAAACAAAAATTTATTATGTTGCTTTTGAACTATTTTCAAGTAATTGTCAGCCCAATACACTCTGCTCCTTTGGAAAAAAAAAATGCAGTTTTTTTATAGTGAAGATTTCTGAAGTCCCAGTGTAGGTGGTCTTTGTATGATAGCCTTCAAGTAACAAACGGCTTCATCTTCTCTTCTGCTAATAGAGTCAGTAAAGATTTCTGGTTTGGATAATCATGACCTGCTTTTGTATGGATAATAATTCTGACTGGAAAACAGCTTCACAGTATTCACCATTTTAATAGCTGATTAGGTGCTAGTCAGCTAGCTGGCTGTTAGGAAGTGTTTTACAGGAGTAAACAGGTTTTCCTGCTTTAATTACGAGCATATGTGTACAGCAACTGTGATTGCCTGGGAGTCTGTATCCTGTATTTTCAGTTAAATAGCTGATAAAATGGTGCAGTTGTGGAAATGTCCAGCAGACAGACAGATGTCTTTGAAAACAGTTTTGGTTTTGATTTCTATTTCATCATGCAAACCAACCAAACATTTCCTGAGGTTTGATGGTCTTGTGCTGTAGCAAAATAAACTCTGGATATTTGTCTATGCCTGATAAAGGTTACTGTTTGGAGCCAGGATTTAGAAACACTTGCTTTCTAGACAAATTTCAAGTTTACTTAGTGGCAAAACACCTATAAATTCATGTGTTTTCTCTGCTGGTTAACTTCTCCGTAAACAGTTGTCTTGCATGTTAAATAATAGTAAAAATGCATTGAGCAAGGGGGTTGAATATGAACATGTTAAGTTCTTGATTTATGTTCTAGTGAAAGGGAGCAGCCAGTATTCACTAGAGGAGGCACGTTTTAATTCTTCTAGAAAAAATTAAAAGACATGTCAGCAAGGGCTCAGGTTCTTAAGCTGAAGACACTTCTTTGGCAATGTTTGGGTAAAACTGACAACTGGCACCTTTCCCTCTGGAAAACATCACATCTATTCATATCACTTCCCAGAGGTTAAATGCAGCCCTTGGAACAGTCACAGAAAATAATACCAATGTGCTTCTAAACCATCACCTGCCTTTTGGCCAAATATACCACTTTTCTTGCTTACTGGGAGGACCACATATAATTATTCTTGCCATGCCCGGAGCTGGGAGGTGCCAGGAGATGTCCCAGACCCCCTGCACTCATTGCCCATCACTAATTCCCCTCCCCATTGGCTGCCGTATTTAATTTTTTTTGCTGTGTTTATTCACAAACACCACTTGTGTATTGATCTCAGCATTTTGGTCCATTATTTTGAGGAAAAGCCGAGCCATATGTTTGGTTGTCCCTCACCTGAGGATGCGTGACTGAAGGAGCTGCTTACTTGGAGTCCTATATAGTGCAGTACTTAAATACCTGGTAGAACTTTTTCAGCCAAATAGTTGAGCTGTTGCTGGTGATGCTTGAAATGTTTTCATGTCTGAAAAAGGGAACTGTTGCTGTGCCTTACCAGGTGGCCAGGAAAGGGACAATTTTCCTTGCTTTGGGTTGAAAAAGTTAAGAGGTCAGGGCATCTTCCATTTTGTTCAATGTGTTTTAATGTTTTTTTCTTTTTTGGATTTTTTTTGTTTTGATAAAATAGTCTTTGATACTCAATAAAAATTAACATGTGGCTTTGTCATGTTTGCGTGTAAATAAGGTGGGTTTGTTTTAATAATTGCTGGAGGAAACACAGCCACTTGTAATTGATTACAGTGCTCTAGTTGTCTGCTTTGGGATGACATGAATCGTGTCCAGGAGACTCCATTAACAGTAAATGCACAGTGCACAGTTTTCCTCTGACCTCCGTGCTTTGGCTGCGTGCAAAAATAGGTGGAATGGAGTTCGGAATCCTAATTTGACAATTTTGTCGTCAGCTCCGCACGCTGTACGTGTCACACTGAGCCATAACCAGGGATACGGAGTTGCAGAGTCCCACCATTTATCTTTAGCTCCTCTTCAGAGGAGAAGAGGGAAAACTTGGCCAAAAAAAAAAATATATATATTTCAGCAGTTGCTGGTGGTGTTCTGCTTCTCTAAGTTTAGCAGCATTGGGGGTGGTTGTTAAAACAGGCTCTGGGATTTTGAAGCCCTCTGTTCTGAGAAGTGTTGGGGAACGTGGTGCTCCAGCATCCTGGAAGTCCCCCTGTGCTGCAGCTTCTGAAGCCAAACTACCTGGCTGAATTTAATCAGTAATTTAGTGAAAATAGAAGAGATTTAAAAACTCCCCCTGTTGCAGAGGAGGATTGCGTAGCTTGCTCACCAATAAACTTCAGGCAGCATATTTAAATTGCAGTTTGGGAAAGCTCTGTGTCACACTGAAGTCACTTCCCTCCATAGAGGCAAACCTCATCTGAGCATCAGCAGGGGCTTGTTGTTCTGCTGCTGTAGAGAAACTTCTTCTGTCTGTTACGCAGCCAGGAGAACAATATAGAGGGTTATGGAAAGGCTGCGTTATTCCAGGGACCTTTCTGACAGTTTTCACAGTTCCTATAGGATGTTAACAAAACTCCCATTGCAAAAAGCTGCAACTGAATATGATAAAATATCATTTCTTCTAATTGCTTCTCTGATGGATTCTGTCACCTGGCTTCCCGAGTGAGTATCACCAGCATTTTTATATGCTTCCACTTCACCATTTCCACAACATCTGTTTTAATTGTCTATTTCTGATATTTAAATAAGTATACTTATTGTGATCCTTTGCGTAGTTACTTATCAAAAAGTCTTTGTAAGAAACTTTTAATTCCCTACTCTTCTGAAGTCTGCAGCATTGAAGGGAAATCAATACTCGGTTACAGAAAGGGAAGGGGATTCATCTGGGATAATTGCTAATGCTGGCTGTAGAAGGAAGTAGGATGCTGTTGTGGAAGGAAGGGGAGAGATCACAGGTACGTGGGCATTTTGTGTGGGATCTGGCTGGATGCATCCCATAGACTTATTGATTGTCCAGGGTGCTGCTAAGGGGAAGAAAAAAAGACATCCAAAGTCTGTATCCCATTAAAAGACTTGATATACTTTTCTTTTAACATCATTATTCAGGAAGCATAAATTTACTGCACTGATAGTAAAATTAAATAGCTCTTCATAGCTCTTTAGAACTGTTTATATTTTTCTTCTAAATTTCCTTTGACTTGCACTTTCTGTGGTTTGTGTGTGAGCTTCAGGTCACTCTCATCAGCGGAGGGAAGGAGGGCAATGATAGAGGAGTCCCCTGGGATTGGGGGGTCTGAGCCGTGCTGTGCTCGCAGGGCTTCCCCTCTTCCCAGTATCCATCTTCCTCCTTTTGTGAACTTAAAGCTGTAATACTTTGGAATCTTGTCTCACCCTGCAGGTATGTGTGGCTTGGCACCTCTACAGGACCTTGTTTGTGTGAGCTTAAGCTCTAGTTCAAGGGCAATCATTTTAACACAGGTATTTGCTGTGCATTTGGGGGGATGAATTTAGAGCCAGCTTTAAAATTCTGTTCTGAAATGCCACTTTGGGACCAGATTAAATCATTCCATAAGCTCAGCTGTATGCCCAGTGGCATCATCTTAATGGTGCTGGTCTGTGATACTAAGGATAAAATTTAGCTTGCTGTTGGAGCTTGACTCAGCAAGATTAATGGTGAAAGTTTGCAATTTGGTAAATATTTACAAGGCATTTAGCAATTAGTGAGATGCTAACACTTTTCACCCTTTTCTGTGATCAGCGATTAGCAAGGTGGTATTTTATTTCTACTGGCAGGCTAGGGTATTGCTTGCTCTCCCTCCACTAATCATGTCCCAGGAAGTAATTTAAGGGAATGAGGATGCCTAAATAGTGAGGATATGGAAAAAAAAGGCTGATTTTTCTAGGGTAAACAGAAAACTGAGAAAAAGGAGAATAAGGTAGCTAACATAAAACTGGAGGGAAGATGGATTAAAGCTTTTAAAGAATTCAGTGTGATGTAAATGTCAGGCTAAAAAAAAAATAATCACATTTCAGATGTCACACAAGCCCTTTTTAGGTTTTCTTATTTGGCAATGTAGTGTTTCAGGATAAAAATACTAAGCTACATAAAAGAATTTAAAAGAAAAGGCTTATTGTTCATACAAGGCTGGCAAACTAATGTTAGAAAAGAATTTTC
Source organism: Gallinago jamesoni (assembly GCA_025769975.1). NCBI lineage: Eukaryota > Metazoa > Chordata > Aves > Charadriiformes > Scolopacidae > Gallinago > Gallinago jamesoni. Next base: position 4,405,736 of record JAOQGH010000012.1, read on the forward strand.
TTTTTTAAGTAGCATTTTTTTTAACCCGTTAGAGGTATTTCAGTTGTTGCAAATACTTGCGTATAATTCTCTAAATAAGTGAGAGTTAGTTGTTACCTGTGTACAGGTGAGCACATGCTATATGTGAATACTTGTTACTTACCTGCAGGGACCAGGGTGTATTGGTGTGGTAGGTGGTGGTCAGGCTCATAGCACTGCATGGGAATTCAGGTTGGAAGGGACATCTGTGGGTCCCTGCTCGGAGCAGGGCTGGGGATTTCACTGAATTTCACTGAATTTATTATTTTTTTTTAGAGTTGGAAGGGACCATAGAGATCATCTAGTCCAACTCCTGCTGAAGCAGGATTGCCTAGAGCATGTATACTGGAGTATTGTCAAGGTTTGACTGTCTCCAAGGATGGAGACTTGGCAGCCTGTTGGGGGCCCTCTTCTAGTGTTTGACCACTGTAATTCCGAATATTTAGGAGGTATTTATCCTGCTGCAACTTGGATCCATTGCCTCCTCTACAACTCCTGTGTACCTCCCAAGAGTCCCGCTCCATCTTCTCTATCAACTCCCTCTAGGTAGCTGTATCTGCTTAAACATTCATCAAAATGTACACAGGAATAAAATAAATGCTTGTTTGTCCAAGATTTTCCTCTTCCTCAAGCAGTTCTCTGATCATTTGAATATAATTAATCTGCAAAGAGCTTTTTCTTCCATTATGTTTGTAGTGATTTTTCAGTTTAAAACCACTGCTTCGTTCTAGTTTCCCACTTGCCTTGGTCCTGTTTTTTTCCTGAGGGTACAAAGATACTGTAGGTTCCTGTCTTCATGGAATAATACTGTTTTGTCACGCTGTCATGTATTCATCTAAGACATTTTTTTGGATTAGCATAATCACCTGTTGAAATTGAGTATCCTACTGTGCATGTGCACCTTTTGAAATTTTCTAGAATAACCAAAATCCCACTTTCAACAAAGTCATGCTGTATGTTAAAAACCCCTTAAAATCATTTTAAGTCACTTAGGAAAATGGTAGCTGAGTATATTTGAAAGGATTACTCCTCTCTTCCAGCACACTCTTGTTAAGGATTTGATGTGCTGGTTCTTGAGACACTGTACCTGAGTTAATGAGTGTTTTAGTAAATACATACTAAATAAATACATCCAGGAAGTTTTTTTTTAATTGCCCAGTGACATATCCAGAAAAATTATTTGGATAAGGGTGAAGACAAAGGCAGACTCGGGCTGAGAAACACTAGTGCTTTTCTGCCCCTGTTGTATGTCTGAGCTATAGTTAATACCCTCCCCATGCACACACCCTTTTTAATTGGGTTAATTTGCTCTCTCTTGAGGAGGTGGGAATGGCTGGTGAGTGCCAAAGGGGTCCGCCTGTTGTAGCAGGGTGTGTAATTGGGGGTCTACACCTTGACCATGCTGGGGTAGGGACTGCTGTGTCTTAGGGTGAGGGCTACGGTGTAAAAGTCAGTTGGAAGCACGCTTTTACGGTGTTACAGAGCTTATACCTGTCGTGCCTTTACAGTGTTACAGGGCGTATAGCTGCTCCTTACAGTAAAAGCCAAAACGCTCAGAAAACACAGTCTCTCTGGAAAACTAAAACCAGGTGAGCTCAAGAGATGTTATTAATAAAAAGGTTGCCTTGGTTCCTATTTCAAATAGAGCAACAACATGTGCTTTCTTCAAAACCCAACTCCCCAAAAACGATGAAGGGAAAAGGAAAAAAGAAAACCAAACCCTTTGTGGTTTTTGTAATCCACTTTAAGGCCATCCTAGAGAGATGCGTAGCTATGGTTCTATTTTTCCTGCATTTATATTTATGCAAAGGTAATAGTGCTGTCAGCTCACCTTTTGGAAGATGTGAAGTGAAATAATGAGTTGTTGTTGTTATTATTATTAAATTGTATGTGTTTTTCACTCCTTGGCAAACATGGACCACTACTCAGTGGTCTTGCTCCGGAGCAGTTTGCTGTTGTTAGATGCTGTATATTCATGCTTCATTTTGAAATCAACTGAAGTTTGTCTGAAGTTAATGTTTGGATCCTTTGCCTGTAAAATTCAACTTTCTCTGCATTAAAACTTGGCAGTTCATAATGTCCTGTAGCAATTTTGCTGGCAGTTTGATATATTTTCTTTAAAACAGACGGAATCTGCAAGTAGGAGTTAAGGTAATGGCTCTTGTATAGTGTGAATGTGAGGAAACTTTGGGCACTCGTGTCACTGTTCTGCTGAAAATTAGACTGAGGACTTTAATGGTGCCAGGTAGTTTCCCTCCAGAAATGGCACGATGGTACATAAACAGCTCAGTATTCCTGAACAAGAAGCTTAAATAATTGGATTACTTTTAAATAAATTGCCATCTGACAACATTTTACTTTTTTTTCTCTATTAGTTATTTCTTTCCCAAATATATAATGATTTAAAATAGAAATTGAGGTTACAGTGTGAGGTGTAGACTTTATGTAGAGAAGGAGAAGGTTGCAGTTTGAGAGGATGACGACGTAGAAGACCTTGGTTTGAAGTGCTTTTCAACCTTCCTTTCCCTCTGTTCTTATTTTCTGTGCCAGTTCCACCTTACATGGCCAGGGAATTCTACAGGTCGCAGAAGAGATGTGAATGTCAGGCTGGAGTATGTATCCTTCAAAATACTCATCTTTATTCCAATAAACTGTAGCATTTGAAGCTGCCACAAGCCTTCTCTCCAGTTCTGTGCTTCCCCGATTTTCGGTGTGGGAAGAGCAGGGGTTAAAGATTGCAACAAAGGAGAACTTGCCCCTTGCAAAATGTTCTTCTGAGGTTACAGAAAACAACTCTTATAGACTAAGTAGGTTTTTTTTTGATGGTATTAGTTCTGGGGGTGGGTTCCTTGTATTTTTCTTTTCTTTTTTTTTTTTTTTTTTTTTTTAATCCTATGGATAGAATAATCTTTCTCTGCTGCTTGAGGTTAACTTTCCCAGGACATGAGACAATAGTATTTTAGGTCCTGCTTTTTGCCCTGAATTCTTATTTTGTCACAGAACCTGCAGAGGTAAGATAGTGTAATGCTTCATACAGCTTGCTGTTGACACAGCCTCAGGAAGAATGCATATTTTTGTATTATTATTATTTTAGCATTTCATCAGAATACCATGAACATTAATTTTCAGTACAGAAGATTGAAAAAAATTGATTTTTTTTTTTGGTAGTAGATTTGGGGGTATTTGGGGTCGATATTTCTGTGGAAATTTTGTGGAAAATCGGTACGTCATTTTAAAAATCCCTCTGAATCCTGTCTTCAAAGAAAAAAAAATACATTAAATTCCTTTTGTGTCTCCCAGGAAAATTCTGACATACCCTTTCTTTAGCTTCAGCTTTACATTTTGCAGTGTCCTTTGTTTTATTGCCATAATACCAACTGGTCCATCAGAAGCCAGCTCTTTCCTTTTTTTTTTTTTAAAACTGTGTCATGATAGCAAGTTGCTTATGTTCTGTTAATTCTCTCAAATAAAACAATTTGTGTTAATTACTGCTTCGGTTTCTCGCATTATTTGGGGACACAAATACTCTCAATAGCACATTTTCTGATTGTTTGTTGGTTTGTTTTGGTGACAGTATTAATGTTTCACTTCAGTGCTTTGCTTTAAGATTAACATATCATTAAGCTGTGTAATAAGATACAGTCTTTATTCTCATGCAGCGAAATGGCAGGGGAAGGCAGGGCATAGTTTTGCGGTCTATTGAAGAGAAGTAAAAAAGAAAATAAAAAATCTCTGAAGGTGGATTAGCCAATTACTTGGCGTTCTCTGCTGCAGGATAGGAAGGCCAAAATTGAAGCATTTACAGTAAAACTCATGTTCATGGAGGTGGATTATTTTTCCATCGTTGCCAAATGTTGCAAAACACTGAGTGTTAGTACCAAAATAATGCATGTAGCCAGTTTTTGCATAATTTGGGGATAAGTCTTCTCTGATTTACCAGCAGTATTTGGTATACTTTTATAATATATTGTGCTGTCTGTCTCTGCTATGGATGACTAGAGGTCTCTTTAATAACTGTGGTTTGGTAGATTAACAGTTAAAAGAGTGTCTTTGCTTTTGGAAGCAAGAAGTTAATCTTTGACAGCATATTTTTTGATGTGTTACTGAAAATCATTTTGTACTCGAGCTCTGCTACTATTTTTGGTCTTGTTTGTGGGGCTCTTTTCAGCAAATGTGCTGTCAATGATAACCCCGCGGAAGCAAAAATAGCAGCTAATCAATGTGTGTTTTATCCACGGAGTTAAGTGCTTAACTCAAATGGAAAATAGATGTATGAAAGAAAATAAAAAACCTCTCCAGTGGGTGACAAGCTGCTGCAGCCTCATCTTCTCTGTTTCCTCATGTTTGTTTGGCTCCCTTTCTGGATCTGAGATGAAACAGGGGTTGTGTTAGGTGGAGGAAAGGTGGTGTGATTTGGATTTGTCTATTTGGTGGTGGTTTTGTGTTTTGTTTTGGTTTTTTTTTAAATGCTTCATAGGGTTTTCCCTTTAAAATGTGCTTTCGTGTGGAATGGATTTTGGTGGCCTCTCTTCTGGCCACACATCAATGTGTGCTCTCCAGTTACCTTCTTGACTAGTCCCCAGAACATGGGACACCAGGTTATCTATTAGCAGAGCTCCACATAAAGTATAGCATAAAAGCATTTGGAAACCCAGTGCTCCTGAAATATTTCTGAAAAGTTGGTTCAAAAAGCTCTTGAAACACCTTGTTCTTGAAACACTCTTAGCAGGGAGACCACCCACTGGGGTGATCCCTTGCTGGGATGTGGTCCCAACAGTTGTCCACCTGGTCTGTTGCTGGGAATTGATTGGCTTCTTGTTTCCTAAAATAAATGGGATGTTTAGAGTGTGGTTAATGTTTATTTCTTACATTGCTGTGCACCTACTTTTTATTTTAAAAGCCCTATTCCTTATAAAAAAGGTCCTTTCTGGAAGGATATTGCGTCTGACCTCTTGCCATTGTCTTCATAAATGAAATTTTTCCTTAGGATTCATCTTTTTCTTCCCACTCTTTTTGACTTGAGGAGCTACCTGTAGAGGCAGACGTGCCAAACAGAGTGTTAATTGTTGCGGTTGCTTTTACAGGAGTCTATAATAAGACATCTCATGATGGAAAGGTGGTTGTGCATGTTGAAAACGTGATAGATGATCGTCACCCTTGACATGAAACATGACAAATGTGCCTGGAGTCATTTAATTCATCGCTACAAATGTGATTCTCTTCATCTGCTTGGCATGTGTAGATACGCAGAACGACTGAGCAGATTGAAGCCCACCTGTGCGTCAAATGAGAGTCTAGATTGAGCACGGTGGTAGGAACATATGTTTTTACAAGAGATTGTTTTAAGTTTGGGGACCTCCTCTATTAGCTCTGCTGTGTGGGACTATGGGTGTTGCTTGAAAGGTTTTGGGAACCTGTTGGTGTCCATTGGACCTTTGAGCATCGTTCTGTTTCTTCTTTTATTTGACTTCCTCGAATTCTGCAGTTCTTCATGTTTCTTAATGTTTAAGCTTCTTACTACACTGAACATTTTGACATAAGCAATGCTGATCAGAAGTAATGTGTTAAAAAAAAAAAAAGAAAGAAATTCGATTTGGGACACCCACAATCTGTTTATCTGTTCTTGTAAGGATGCTTAATGTTGATTAAAGAATTTGTGGTCGGTTTATATTGTACCTGTAGGGAAAACTTGAAGGAAATGCATTGGTGTTTCATTGGCTGTGAGACTCTGCACTTGTGTTTTTTACCAATACTCCATGCTGTCTTCAGAGATTAATTAAGAAACAATATGAAATTGCAGGAAGTTTCTTGGGTTTTTGTTTTGGTGTTTATTTTAAAATCTTTTCTCCCAGTATTTGAGCTCAGAATTAATTTTGGAAAAAAGCTTCAAACAAACAAAAAGAACACCCACCCCCCACCCACCCCCCCCAAAAAAATAGCCACCAAACAAAAATACTTTTATTTCAGTGTGGTTGGTCACAGAGGGAAACATTGGAAACATTGTTCTTGGTGACAGCTTTTTTAAAGGGAAGGGGGTGGCTTTGCCACTCGGGCAGAAGAGGTCAGGTCTCTGCTTTGATCAAAAGGGGAAACGCACCCTATGGAGAGGTGCTTATGTGGGGATTTGAGCAGAATTACAGGTCACTTCTCTCTGTTACTGCCTCTCTGGCACTTCTTAAACTCTGAAAATGCAGCCTAAAATTGTCTTGGTAAGAAAGTAAGATTCATCCTTTAAGGATTAATGTGCACCCTCTCTCAAAATAGCTTTCATATTTCATCTAGACGGGAAGATTTGTTGCAGCAATTATTTTTTTAAAAAAGATCCGAGATGGGTTCTGTGTTTGTGAAGAAGGATCGGTGCGATGCACGTGTTGGGGCAACCGTGGCAAAAGCTGGGGTTGTGAAAGGAGGGAATCTGCACAGGGCAGGAAGATGCAGGGGCTGTGGCAGGAGGCGATGTCACCTTGGGCAGAGTCTTTCACCTCTGACAGGTGAGACCTCTTCAACCCACAAAAGAACTTTGGAGATGCTGGAAGATGGATGAAGTCAATGGTCTGTGCTCACACTGTTCATGCGTATTGTAGGGTGGACTAAGATGTATTTGTATGAACAAGAGCAGTGGAGATGATATAGAACGCATAAATAATGTTTACGTTTGTCTTTTGAAGCCTGCTGCCCTGTACTATGGTACATCCTAACGATGGACCTTCAATGCTGTCCTTGCTCAGTAGCTGTGGGCCAACAGTGTCAGCTCCCTGTTCTGTGGTGAAGTACCCAACAGCCTTGTGATGGGTATTTAGGATGTAGTAATTAAATATCTGAGCTTCAGTTAAGGAGTTATCGAAAAGGAAAAACTTAGGTGAGATGTTAGAAATAATAAAACTCATTGTAAGATGGTAGCACCAGAAGGTGTCTGGAGTGGCCAAGTTTCGTGAAAGCACATGTCTCTTCTTAGCGTTTTAGATCGTAAAAGTGAGCACTACTGATGATGTCAGCACAGCCACATTTTGGTAGATTCTTCATTTTCTTGGAAGCCTCTTTATCCTTTCTCTGCTTTCCCACTAGTACCTGATACCATCTTGCAATTAGCGCTTGCCTTGTACGCTGTAGAAGACTCAGAGTGATTCAAACCGCAGATGATGGTGGTGAAGTGATTTTTGCAAGTAGAGGCTTGGGGAAGGAGTGAAGTGGGAGATGTTGTCCAGCACATCCTCCTGGGGTTCACACAGGTTTTGGTGTAGAAAGAGCAGCTGGGAGAGATCCTTGAAGTTACGAGTCTGAATCATGGGCAAGGGGATGCCGAGAGCACAGAAGTGGAAGGTGGCTCAGAAAGGGTGACTGGAATGGTGACGTTCCGCAGGGGATTCAAGAGAGTGAGCAAGAACATTATTCGGCGAGCTGCAAGATGGCAAACCTCAATAAACTCTGAGAAGTGGGAGAGATTACTCAGAGTTCTTACAGCTGCAGACCTGAAAGAAAAAGAGGACTTAAGACAAGGTGGCAGTTTAACAGAATTTTTTACTGTGGAGACAAGCACAGACTGTCCCAGTTCAAACAGAGGACAGAAAATACAGTAACTCGCTCGCTTGACAAGTTTCTCCAGCACAAGAAGGAAGGAAGCCTGCAGAAAGTCTGACCTAGTTTCCACTAGAGATGTTTTGAGCAGGGAGAAGTATGAAAGAATATTTTTTTTCTTCTCTGATATTATTTGTTGATGTTATTTTTATTTTTTTTTAATTAATTTTTTATGTTCTGTGCCTCGTGCTTGCCAGAACGTGCACCTTAGCAGTGCCTGTGGGGAATACGCAGGACCAGCGAGTGTTGTAGCAATGAAAGGAAGACAAAGGATTTGGTCTGTCGCTCAGCAGGAAGAGGAAGCTACCAACTTCTGACACTGAAATATTTTATTGAAATGGCGGAAGGGAAGCTTGTATCAGTCTCTGGCTAAGACTTTAATTGAGAGCAGATGGCAAGTTATAAATCACTCGATGCTTAGTGGCTGGTGTGAAACTATAGAACTTCAGAGCTGTGAGCTGAGACCTTTGACACCTTGGGAAGAGTAAATAAGGTTAAAAAAAAAAAGAAGAATAAATGTAATACTTAAACTGCCTTATTCATCATTTCTAATTTCAGTTTTCAGAAAGGAACGCAGAAAAGTAAGAAATATTGCAAGAAACCAAGGAAACCGATACTATCCAGCAGATTTTTCTTTTCGAAACCAAACCGTGTCAAGTAAACTGAACTTATTTCTGTAACTTGGTAACAAGGAAAGGAAAAACTTGTAGATTACCAAGAGTAGACATGAAGCTTTTCAGACTCCAAACAAGAAAAATGTGGTCTGCATCTAAATTGCTGTCAAACGGGTGCGGAAATCTTTGCATAATGCCTGAATAGTTCAGGGCCTTCAGAGGGGTTCTGCAGGAGGGGCCGGGCAATGGTCTGTCCTGGGTCTGGTCACTCATTAACCAGATGAGGAGAAGGGGAGAATCTGCAGGTACTGAAATAAAAGCCGGAATGGGTGTTTCCACTAAAAATAGAAAGGGACTGGATGAGCTTTATGTATATCCTGTGGTTTTCGTGCTACTTCATCAGACTGTTTCAAGATTTTTGTGGAATAACCGACTGTGCAGACTGAGAAGAAAGGACAACTAGTTGTGTTGCTGGTCCATAGAAAATCCGGGGATATTTGTAGTAGTCAGAGCTGACATGCAGCAGTAAAAAAAAAAAAATAAAAAAAAATTATGCCTTTTTATGCATTCCAACATGACAGCTGATTTGTAAAAACAGTGAAGTCATCCTGCTGTACCCTGTTTCGGAAAGGCTGCTTCTGAAGTGCTGTGTAAAGCTTTGAGCACTGGGTTGGGATTTGAGAACATTCCAAGGAGCAGGGAGAGAGAAATCAGACTTAGAATAGCTGACCTGCAGTGAAAGGCTGAACAGATTCTCAACTGGTTTTGTCCTGGGGGTGGGAATCACAACTTTTATTTATTTATATATCTGTCCGTAGTTTCTGTGACTGATGCAACTGCGAATTTCAATAGTTAGTTTGCCAACAGGAATCACAATAGTGCTAGTATTGGCGTTCATTTTTTTATATAGGAAATGTGTGTTGGTGTGGTTAATTCTGCACATAGTTAATCCACGTATAGTGGCTTCTTTTCTGTTCTTCCTACCTCTTCTTGCTATTACAGTATTAACCGTTGCATATAGAGAGCTGTGAGATCTCCATAGTTGAATGAGAAATCAAGGATGAGCATTTTTAAGCATCAGCTACGTTCGTGCCACTGGAAGCACCTTGAATCAGCAGGTCAGACAACCGAAAAGAAATAAATTCATCTCGAAGGAGTAGCCCTTTTTGAGAAAGTATCTTTTCTCTCGGACGTACCAAGTGCTCTTTGCAGAATACTCGAAGGACTGATGGTGGGGAGGGTGCTCTAAAACCTTCCTGGTTTTGTGGAGCCCTTCTGACATCCTGCGGTGCTTTCGGTGAGTAGCTGGAGTTATTCAGCAGGCATCAGAAGATCCATCAGCTCCTTTTGATGAGGCTCTCGATATGACGGTCGGTGCTTAAGTCAACAGGAATTTGCTGCTGTGCTGGCTGCATCTTAAAATGCTACAAAATTAGAGTAAATCCAGTAAAAGCTGTAGTGGAGTTGGCTGCTGATCTTAGCCAGCAACTGAAGGAACGGGGAGTCTGGGCAATCCTGTCCTCCTGAAGTGCCATGCATACAGTTAAGCAAATTACAGATGTCTTTATGTTATAGTATACTATTTTTACCAAGAGTCGGTAATTGAGGAAGTGCCAGAATAATTGGGAAGGGTGACAGGAAGGGGTTTTTACTCTATTTTAGTCCGTGAGCTTCAGGAAGGAGTTGAGGAAGCTGCTGGGAGGGACACACGCACACAAATAACATTACAAAACGCTACATTTCAAGATACAGAAATTTGATGGCTTCTTGGTTGAGTTTTTTACTCCTGGAACATACTGGGGTGGTCTTGGCAATGTTTTAATGGCCGAGAGAGGACAAGGAGATTCATCCTTTTAAGTTGAGAAGGAAACAAGCTGTTCTGAGGATGGAAGGGGCTGATGGTAGAGCCCAAAGACTGGCACGGGGCGAGCAGGCAGAGCAGTAGAGGGGATAGACGCCTTAGCGCAGAGCAACTCTGCTCCTTCCAGCCTTATGAAGAGAAATTAGACTTGTAGGCTCCTCCTTCCTCGTGTTACCCCTTTGATCTGCTGCAGTGGGTTCCCAGGCTGTTGTAGCCAAGCTCTTCTGCTTGCAACCGCATCTTCCCCATCTCCCCGAGCCGGCTCTTGCTGCCGCTTCCTGCATAGGGAAAGTGCTCGGCTGTGGTTGGCCCGCACGAAGTGGGCTGAGAATAAAGATAGTACCGAATTTGTGGTGAGCTGGTGGTTGTAGTGACGTCGTGAGGTTTGCTTATACCTTCAGATGATCTCCTCTCTGTCTTGATGAATAATGTTCAGCTGCAGGAATTTGTTAGGTCTTCCTTTCCTTCAGTTTTCTCCCAGTAAACTGGGAGAAATAATAATCTCACCGTGGGGAAGTTTAGCAGTGATTTGATTGCTAAAGCTTTTTTTTTTTCCCTTTTTTTTTTTTTTTTCTGGGAGAATACATTTAGTAGTGGTAGCTGGAAGAGAACTGAATGTGCAGGATTAAGCTTGAGGCCCCAGTTTCCTGTATAAGGGGAGAGGAGCTCACGAGCCCGAGCCGGCGGCCAAAAGGAAAAGGGTGATGGACAAACAGAGACGGTGCGGTTTGCCATGCTGCCTGCCAGGGGCTGGGGGGCTTCCTGTGGTGGGACACGAGTGACATTTGGGGCAGTGACTGTGCTGAGCTGTGCTGAACACGGGAGCCGAACGGAGAAGAGCAGATTGGCAGTTTCTCCTGGCGATAACAGTTCAGAAAGCAATAGGGTTTTATTTCTGGGAGGGGTTGGCTGAAAGAGCTCCTTGTACGAATTCTGTTACTTAAGACTATGTTGAGAAGTAGGAAAATGGAAGTTCTTGTTGGGGGGGGGGGGGGGGAGGGGGAAGTTACACAAGAGGATTCACTGTTCTGTAGGTAGGGGTTTGGAGGAGGAGGCTCCCAGGCTGTCTCTTGGACACAGTGAAGCTGAGACCCTCGGGAGTGCTGTCTCCAAATCCTTACTGGGACCTCCCGGCCCTTCGAAAGCTCCATTAGAAATGTGGTTCTGATTTGGTTTGCTGCTCGCTGTCCCAGTCTCCCATCTGGGAACAGATGATCCAGCGGTGGTTACAAACTAGTTCTGTGCAAACCAGGCACTAGAGAGCCGCTGCTTCCCCTGCCTTCCACTTAGATTCCTCTTTTTGTAGGGAATGTGAAGAGCTACCTGAAAAATCCAACCCAAAGTGAAATCTTTTAATGCCGTTAACTTAATGATAATTTTAAAAGGATTTGTAGCAAATCAGGCAAAGGGTAAGACTTTCAGTTTCCTACTCTCTTGTCACAGTAATGAGCAAGAGTATCTGAGCTTGTGGGGAATGCAATACCTTAAAAAAGAGAAATTAAAAGATATCTTTAAAGGGTACTTGGGCTGAAAGTTGACTTGAACGTGTAGTTGCAGCTACACAGTTGAGTCTGTGATATTTCTTCCAATCACTCTTTTGTCCTTGGTCTTGCTCCCGCGTTCCACTAACCCTTCCAGCAGAGGCAGCGCATAGAAGTGAAGACAAGGAAGTTTGTTTGTTACATTTATTCTGCAGATTGCAGTATGTGTGTGCTCCTTTCTCAAAGGACACCTTGTCCAGTTCCTTAAGTGTTGTTAAACTTGCTGGTGGCTTCCTGGAAAATATACTTGAAGGCTCCAGGGACTTGAACTCGGCGATACCGCCTTTAACGCAGGCTCGCCAGATGCAAACACTCACAAATACTTCTATGGCAGCAGAATAACTGGGCTCCTACTTTCTGATTTCTGAAACATCTGGGTTCATATTCCACAGTTTGTTTGTTTTTATACAAGCCCTAAGAAGGAATAAGAAGCCCGAGGCCGTAGCGGAGCCATCAGATTGCGGAGTTGAGGTTTAAACAGGCAGCATGAGATGGATGGGGCTGCCCTTTCTAAGAAGGACTCTTCTCTTCCTAGAAGTTTTCATCCTTGGAACAGGCAGTTATTTTGCTCTCTTATATAGTTTTTTTTTTGCTTCTGTAAATGGTTTTGCTTGTGGGATTTGGTTTTATTTATGTAGTCTATTAGTAACGTGGACTACAGATGCCTACTTGAAATCGGGATTCTCTGTGTCTCCTTCATGCAAACAAACCGGTTTTCATGAATGGATGAGAAAATCTGTTCCACTTCAGATTATAGCACTGAGGTATGGACCAAAATGTATCATTCTTCTTACTGTGGATTCAGTAAGTGATTATCTTTTTTTTGATGGCAGTTATAAAGCTACACAGTATTGTCTTACAGTTCGTCTGATAAATGGTGAAATAGCTTGTTACAGCTTAATTACAGAAAACAGGAGCTTATGGTTAAACTTATTCAAATGTGTACATGAATCTTTTCAAAGTAGTAGGGCAAATATACTACTGCTTCTGGAGGCTTAAAAAGAAGATTTGTTCTCTAATATTAAATTTTTAATGTATTATTCATGAGGAAAGCAGAGCTGAAAGCTTTTTTCTCTCCTCTGTAGAAGTGAAACTTGAAGAATACTTTTTTTCCTATATAGATAATGTAAAGGACTCTAACTCTTCTAATATGGGAGAGGTGAATGCAAGTACTCTTGGAATTTCCTCAGGGAAAAGGAAACAGAATTCTGCTGAAAAAGAGCCGATAGGATCATTGAATAATTCATACAACATTATTGGAATGTGATTCCAAAAAAAAAGCCAGGGTAATTCTAGTTAGAATATGCTTTTCAGAATGATGGAGTGACTGTTTATTGAAGTTGCTTTAAACTCCATGTATATGAATTACCTCTCTGGTTTGGATACAGGGCTGGGCTACATATTTTTATGAAACCACTTTCAAGCTAGCTTTTCCAGATGTATGCATATGCATGCGATGTATTCATGCATATATGTATATACTGTTGGTTTATTAAGGCGGAGAAAAAAGTGTGTGAGCTTTTCTATCTCTGGCATGTAAATGGAATTTGGAAAAACATTTAAAGCTATTTAGCATTATGTAATACAGTGTGTTCCTTCAATATGGAATATTTTAAACCTGGTGCAAACTTATGTTTGTGATTGTTTTCTGCTGTCCTATCACTATAAACAAGACGTATAAGCCAAGTGCTGTAATCTTTATACGTTTGTACTTCTCAATGTACTTTCTCATTCCTAGATCATGCTGGATTTAGTTGCCCAAAATGACTCAAGGAAAAGAAATACCAAGTTGCGTGTTCAGACAAGAGCTCTCAAGATATGTTTTTCCATTGCCTTACTCAAATCTTATGCAACAATTAGTTTATTAATAGGAAAAATATCTGTAATTAGTAATAACCAAACACCACAATTATATTTTGTGGAAAGCATAACTTAAATTGTTAATTAAATGTTAAGGACCTCATCTAGCAGTATTTCCTGCATATGGTTAATGTTGCTTCTGGACTGTGTTGGATGAAGCAGTGTGTGATACCACTGCAGGAATTTATGCTGCCTGTGAAAAGAGAATAAAGGCGGATTGTTAGAAGCTAAGTACTCTTCTAGACCTTACTATTAAGTTATATGAGCACCTCTCAATTTTTAATATATATTCAGCCCCAAGCTCCTAGTGAAAGGCTGTGTGTTTGCCTTACCTAACGATGAAAATTAAGCAGGAAATATTTTGTAGGTGGTTTTTACCCCGGGTTTAAAAAGTTGTTCTGTAGACAAGGAACCACAGCACAACATGCATGAAGCCACTTTCCCAGAAAAAAGTGGAAATTTGGAGTGGAGCAGAAAAGTCAATCCAGTTCTCGATCCAACTTGGTTGACCTATCTCTCTTTGCTTTGCCATACATATATCCTATTAAGAAATACAATACAGTCTTGTCTTTTGTCACTTGATCCAAAGTTTTAAGAAAACCTCAATTCGATGTCCCTACTTGTCACTTGGAGCAGTTGGTACCTTCTGGCGTTGCTTGGATTTTTGTATTGTCTTTCCTTTTAATGGCAGTGTCCAAAACTTAGGGTTGCAAGAGAAATCTATTTCTAGCTGTCTTTTTTCACATACTCACTTCCAGCCGCATTCCTTCATGTTTGCTGTGAATTTTCCAGTGACACAAAACACAAACTGATGCTGATGCAGATGTTCATACCATAAGCTGAAGAACAGGAGGAATGTCACAGATTAGAAGAACTTGCATTTTTATATTTTTTTTAAACATTATTCATGAAGATACACGTATCTTTGGGATTGAACAGAAGACTTAAGATAGTGGTGGGAAACTAAAGACTTGTGGCCAGAAAGCAGGCACAAACATTGCACAAGAACTGTAATTACCTGGCGTTGTTATCGGGTGGTGGTGAAACGTGTTTTAGCATGTGGCTTGTCGAAGGTATTTGGAAATTGTGCTTAACCTTCATTAAAGGAAGGGATGAAACAGCCTCTTCAACACTTGTGCTTACCTGTGAATGTGCACTAGCTGATTAAGTAAGATCTGTGAATTATGGGATTTTCTCAAATGAGAGAAGAACCCCCCAAGTTTTGTGGGTAATGTGCTTGCTTAAGTACTGTGTAATTCAGTGTCCAAGGCGTCTTCTGTATGAAAAAATGTTCCACTTTCACCCTTGGCAGAAGAAGGAAGGAAGAACAGAGAAAAAACTGCTGTGAAAGCCCATCCAGCAGCTCTGCCCTGTTTGTGTAAGCTCTCTCCCTTGCTAATTGTGTTGTGGTCTTTGAGTATGCATAATATTTTGAGCAAATAATCTTCTATGAAATATTGTCATCAGACTTTCTTGTGCTGTGGTGTTTTTCTTGCAACATACTGTGGAGGACTTGCTGGAGACCCCAGGAATTGTGAAAACCGGGGTAAGCTCAGCAGCAAATTGGGGGTGCCAGAGGTTGCATTTGGTGTCCAGTGTTCCTGACTCAGCCTTCCTGAGGAACCTCATGTTGAGCCCTAGACCTCTGTAACATCATCTTTTCCACATGAACAACATTTTCCATTTGTGTTCTGGATATGCAGATCAATAGTTGAGAGCGTGTAGCGAATAGGTGACGGGGGTAGAGGAGCAGAAAGAGTAAATGAAGGGGTTATTTGGCAGCATTTTGAGGATGAGTTTGTTTCTGCTCTTGGCCAACTCCGCTGACTTACAGGAAAGACTAAAACCATCACGTGGGGAATGGTGATCTTTCCCCTAACTGTAAATCTTTGCAATATAAACAGCTGAGCCATTCATCAGTGCATCTCAGTGGAGGAGAGGGGAAAAAAATCAACATACTTGGGGTGGGTTCTAGTGTAGACAAATGAGATGAATTATGTCCTACAAGCACTTATCAGCTTGGCTTTGTGAAAGCTGCCTGTGGTCAGCTGGGCTGATGGCTGAGCCACCAGGAGGTTAAGGACAGTATCCACAGAAATTACTCTGCAGCTATAATGATGTCATTGAAACCAAAAATAAAAAAAATAGTTCTCTTCAAGGTTCACACCCGTTGCCATCTTGGAACTTCTCACCACCAGCTGCCTGGGATTTGGCAGGAGATATTTTTTTTGGCAGTGGGTGGCTTGAACGCAGGAGACCTTGTGTGTTTGTTTTGTAGGGCTGGAGTTCCTTGCCCGTGCTGGGATGGCAGGAGAGGACAGGTGCCTGCTGCCTTCCACGCATGTTGCTGGGGTGGAGTTCTTCAGCAGAAGGTCTCCCCAGTATTGCAAGAGTTAGCTCCACATTTGTACTGTGCATCTTTTTTAAGTTTGGGGCTAGGAAAATCGTGTTGGGTCCTGTCGTTGTTTTCCTGTGTCCCCAAGAAAAACGGGACCGTGTAAGCAAGGCGGTAATGACGCTGATAAGCAGCTATTTGTCCTCCTCCTTGTGGGTCTGTAGGAGTGGGAGAGCTGCCAGGTGTTTGTGATGTTCTGCAGCAGGCGTGCCATCACATACAGCACTTCTCTGCCTGAGCTTCAGGAGATTGAATTCAAAGACAGAAGTCTCTTTAGATTTTATTAATTCATTGGATGTGCCAGGGCTGGGCGGAGGGAGAGGCTCTGCCCAAACTGATAGTGCTCAGAAGAAAGCCTTTAAAATGGCATATTCCATGTTAAAATACAGGACATAATAATATTATTATTATTATTATTATTATTTGGGGTTTTTAAAGCTACTGGCATGAACAGGGTGTTCAGGTGTGATGATCTCAGGCATGGCTTTTCTCCCTGCAGATTTTGGGGGGGGGAGGTGGACTAGATGATCTCCAGAGGTCCCTTCCAACCCTGTATCATTCTGTGATTTTGCTGCCTGCAGCTGGGGTCCTGGTGGCACCTGTCCCCGTTTTTGGTTAGAAATTGGTGGTTTTGTCCCCCTCTTCTGTCCCAGCTGGAGTTCTCACAGGAGTTTGCTGTGTGAGCAGGCAGTGCACCCTGGGTCCATCCCATGCTGTGGGCTGGGGCTTGATGAGGACAGAGCTGCTTAATTTGGGGAGAAGAGAAGGGTCAAATCCTAAAGACAGCCTTCTGAGTGCTTGAGTATATACCTAGGTACAGGCTTAATGTGATTTAACGTTTATGGGTCCATATGCTTGGGACTTTCCATCTAAGCTAAGTGCAGTAAATGCACTGCATCGGTCAGCTGGTCTGGGCTCCTGTGTGAGATCATCAGCGGCTTCTCTCCCCTGGGCCTAATTGGGACCAATGCTATTAGAAGCCCTGGTAATAAGACAAGGATCCTACATCCCTACAAGATGAAGAGTAAGTGCTCTGCAAGACCTGGCTTTCCTTAGCGCTGAGAACAACAGGACAGCAAGACCTGTTTAATGCCAACGGTGAAAATCTGTCTCTTCTCCCAAAAAAGAAAAGGATGCAGAGCGGTGGGGACACTATTTTGACTTTATGTACTAAATGAACTGCTCACCCTTGCCACTGCATCCGTGATGAAGGAAAACAGCTTTTTTTTTTTTTTTTTTTTTCCAGATTTAGCAGAGACCAACTGAACTGGAATCATTCTGCAGAAACAGCTTGGGCAAGGACATAGGCTGAGAGAGAGAGGCTGGGGACCTAGGCAGGCTGTAAAATCCCAGTAATTTCTGTTGCTTCATGCCTTGGTTCTCTCTTAGCACAAAAACACATCCTGAAGAAGTAAGCTAGGAAAGAGTTTTAATTTTGTTAATGGACACAGTTGCTATTTTTCCTTTCTTCTGCCTTTGATAAGGTCAGTCTATGGCCTTTTTTTGGGGATAACACAAGTGGGTTTTGTAGAATGTATCCACATAATTGCAAAAAGTTACTCTAGTGTTTTTGATTTTGGGGTGGATTTTTTTTTGGTAGAATTAAGGAAATAATTTATTTTTAACTTCTCCAAACTTGTAGTCTTGAAGATAGTGGTTATTTAACATGTCAATTATTATACAGCAGTTAGTCATTCAGGTTTTCTCATGACTTATGTGTAAACCAGTAAGTGGCCAGCTTTCTGCTGTATGGGATTGTTAGAAGTTAAAGCATGGGTATTAAATGTGGCATTCCTTTTAGAACAAAGTTAAGGATATTTCAAATGGGTCAAAAGTGCTTGATGTTCTGGGTATTTGGAGAAGCAATTAAACGTGCCTGCAGCTGTTCCAACCTGCAGCTGAACTGTCAGCTTGGTCGAGGCATTGAAGTACTTGTTTAAGGCACCAAAATGCTTTTTAAAAATCCCCTCTTGTTAAGCTTAGTGGAAAAAGAAAAATGAATTTATTTTCTTTTTTTTTTTTATCTGTATTCTTAAACAGGCAATAAAATGTGGCTTTGTTCTAGAAAGGAATTACTGGAAGTTGGGCAAGCTTTGCTGCCTTTTTTGTCAAAACTGTAGTAACTTTATCATACAAAGCTTGCGGTTTCCTGTATCTTTTGTTTCATTCTTAATCTAGTTTTAGCTTTCTGAATATCATATTTCCAGGTGGGAATGTGCAGCTTTTAATGGTCTGGGAATGCCGAATGGGTAAAATAATCTTGAGTCCAAAGTACAAGGTCAGAAGAGGTAGAGATGAATATTTTCCAATTTATTTCTTGGAATCAGTTGAAAATACACTTAACATTAAGCAGTACTTGCAGTCCATGCTGTTACAGTGGTTGCTGGTGTTGGCTGAATTACTTTATAATCTGCTGGTAGTTGTCATTTCAGGCTTTTTAATTCTCAATGCGAAATACTACATGTATTTATTATGGTTTTTTCCAATATACATTAAAGACTTGCTGAATGAGGTAAGATGAATGTTTTATTAAAGGTGGTTTTGATATTTAGTTTAGCGTTGTGTTTTGGTATAACACATATACCCAGCCAGCGAGGAAATAAATCTCAGTATCAGACTCTTAAGCATTTTTAAATAATGTCAGATGTATATTAGTTTTGGCTATTCCTTCTTCTGCAGTTAGGTTGTTTGTTTTTTGGGGGTGTTTTTCTTTTTTTTTTTTTTGTAGGTAATCAGGATTTAGATAGACATTTAGGTATTTTAAATTTAATATGAGTACATTACACTTGGCTTTCGAAAATGACAGCATGTATCCTACTGGCCGTTTTTTAAAACACCACAAAGAAGGGTTTAAAAGGCAAAGAGAGAAGGCTCATGTTGCACCAGTGCTAGGTGTTTTTAGCAAATTATTAACGAGAATTTGCCATACACTTCTGTGGGTTGGGTTTTTTTTCCACTTGCCTCTTTACTTAGCAGTATAAGAGTAGATGCTCTGTTACAGGGAGATGAACTGCAGCTTAAATTTTTTGTTAGAGATACCTGGCAGTGCTGCTGTTCTCCAGGTGACACTTCGGTGGAATTGAAACCCCACAATGGTGTTGTAATTACTTTAGATTTAATAATAATTACTGATATGTGCAGAACGTACTGAAAACAAACGCATCGGTATTTTTTTGTAGCTTAACTGGTGAGGGTGGACGCAATAACTTGAAGGAAAAAAGTTAGCAAAGAAGATTGCAAACACTTTTCTTTCTGTAATACGCGCTTGTATTACATGTCCCTAAATATTTCAGTATTTTGAAAAAATAAATTTATGTTGGGTAATCTAAGGCTGGGTAAAATCTACTCCATGGAAGCTGAAGCTGGAGGAGAAATTACTTTGGCAACAATTCCTCTAAGTCAGACTCTGTGCGAGCAGATACACTGAATTGTCTTACAGACTGCTCCTTGAGAAATCCCTGCAACTAACGATGCAAGAATTAAGTTTTTAATCCAAATCTGGTGTTTGAATTTTGTTCCCAGAAGGACTGGATTCAAATAAGCTGTTAAAGTGATACTAGCTGTGTGCTATAACTTGATTGCAAGAGCATTTTTAGTTGTTAGAAATAGCAATTTTAGACAATGATGATACAGTGATTTAGACAAAGTTTTCTTTTCCAAAGGGCTGGGATTCCTATTTCTTCCTTTTTATCTGGGTTTCATAATATATAGAAAAGGGGTGGACGACAGGGAGGAACAGGGAAAAATAGTAGTTGGACCAAAGAACTACATTTCTATTAAAAGCCAAAGCCTTTTGAAGTTTGAATTCTTTTTGAATTCTATTCTTTTTGTTCTTCCAATGGAAGAAGGTATTTCTTAAGTAGTCATGCGTGTGCCTTAGTCCATTAAGACAGTCTTTTCCAGAAATGATGTGATTAAAATGGCTTTGGTTGTATTTTATACATGTTACAAGAAACACCATCATTTTAAATGTGTACTTTCTTGCAGATTGGATGTCTTATGAGAACGGCGCTCAATAGCCACGAAACAGCCGTGGCTTGGGAGAAACAAGGGGTTATTGAAAATAGACAACCAAGGAGCTACCAAAAAATAAAATGGTTATCTTGTTTTGGGGTTTTTTTACTATTAATGATGTATCTTTCGGGGAGCAAACTTTGGATGAGCGATTTCCCGGCAGGATTTTTTTGTAGCCTGTCCTGAAAATATCCCCAGGGAGCAACTGAAAAATTCATGAGGCGAAATGGAGAAAGAAAACTTTTCCATGTGAGGGAGCACCCTTTAACAGCATTTTTGCGAGATGAATCCATTGGAGAAGAGCTGTTTCTAGGAAAGAAGATAAGAAAGCTTGCCAAAATAGACCGGTACTTTAGATTTGATGTCTCACCAAAGGATTTGCTGCAAAAAGTACAGTTGGGAATGTCACTGTCTCTATGGGAACATCTTACAGCTATATTTAGGAAAAGTAAGTTAAGCTTATTCGCTTCAAATGAGCAAGGTTTTGGTAGAGCTTCGGTTGGAGGTTTGGTAGAATTTTTGAGGGGAAAGGGAATAGAAGAATTTCTTCTACATTTTGATTTGATGAATCACTTGTCTCGTTTTTCAAGCCCAAAAGAAATGTGCCAGAAGCTGTCACCTGTGTTTGAGTCAACCTCTCTGCGGCGCGAGGCAGAAGGAAGCTCAGCTTCATGTTTGGAGCCAGACCTTCAGGTTGTGAACTTGGTCAGTGAGGAGAGGAAAAAAAAAAAACCAACACACACCCCCCCCCCCCCCCAAAAAATCTATTTATTGTACTGAACAAAGTTGTTAGGAGAACGAGGCAACCATAGGTCTGCTGCCCAGCAGTATTCACACTTTGACTTGAAAAGTTAATTGGTAAAAAATTGATAAAATCTGTGGGGCAGGTAGGTTACTTGGTGTGTCACACTCTGTATGGTGCCTGTGAAGGACAGAAAAGGGGGCCTTTACAGGCTTTTGGTACCTCCCTACCAACTTCATGGTGTAAATTCTGCAGGAAAGGCTGACCTGGGATTGCAGGGGCTGGAGTGTGTCTGTGCCGGTGTCTGTCTGTCTTTCTGTGCAGGAAGACCATGGGTGATAAGGGAACACTCTGCAAAGGGCTGTTCTTCAGCTTGCTTTTCACTCTTTTTCTTTTTAATCAGATTGGTACAAAGACTTTTATTTTATTAGCTTTGAATTAAATTCGTGTTTGGGGAAAACAGAGCGGCCTTGGCTGCGTGACGGCATCAGATGCCCCTTTTATCTGCTTTTCCCAAGTTTTCACTACTCAGTGCTGGGTGAGTCGTTCCTTTCTGCCTTTCCCACCGCATTCCGTGTGATCACAATTCGAGGCAGAGCAGATCGGATACTGTACATATTTTTCCTCTGTAAACACAGCCTTGTTTACATTTGCTCCATTGCCATTTTGACTTGAATCCTCTTCCGATGCCAGAGGGAAGGGGCCCGGAGGAGCAGACCCGGAGGTCCTGCCCCGTGGGCTGCTCATATTTCCATTTGCTTGTTTCTCCTTTGCCTTCCCTCACGAGTATTTAACAAATTATTATTAAATACCTTCCAAGATTTAAGAGGCCAAAACCGGGAGCAATCCCAAAGAGCTGAGATCCACGAGCGTATGTTCTGGTTACTAATTCTGTTTTACGGTTGAAGCACCGAGTTCTTATTCTTCGGTGCTTGCCCATAAAATAAAACAATCCCCTTTTTTCGCAGATAGGTCTTTTTCTGCTGCACAAAATTCAGTTCTGATCGACTGTTGCGGCTTGATTGTAAGCCACTGCTAATATTTGACAAAACCTTCTTAAAATTAGACCCTTTGACATACGTGCGGGGACTGCTCGCTTGCAGGGCCCCGCAGAAGGCTCAGCATTGCGCATTTTTTTGCATTTTTTAAACTTTGTGGGGCTTTTGCTGGTCCAGCTTCACCAAACCGTGACGTTCCACCGCCATTGCGAGTGCGTCAAATTCTTTCTATCAGCAGAAAAGGCTGGTTTGGATCCATGGGGGCCACACATCTGCTGGTGAACTTTGTGCAGTCTGCCTTTTTTTCTTCTTTTTTTTTTTTTTTTTTCCTCCTCTCTTCTTACTAGAAGAAAGGGCGGTTTGTTGGGCCAGGAATGTGATGCATGCACAGACCACGCAGTATTTCCTCTTCCCCTCCCTCTCCAAACCTCGGAGCTGGGAAAAACTCCAGAATCGAGCAGCTCAGGCCTGCCTCAAACGGCGAAGAAATGCTGCAGCTTCTGAAATGCTTCCTTTTTATTTTTTACAGAAAATACAATACTTTTTTTAAGTGAATCTTGATGGCATGGTACCGCTTTAAGTGCATCTGATTCCACAGATGGTGCTTCTACACTATTTATAGGCTGCTGTGGCTGAGACACGACAAAACTTAGTGAAGTGCTATAGGTGAGCTATAGGTACAGGGAGATGCCTCCATAATGTCACTGCAAAAACAAGTTATGTTTATTTTATAGCATAATACATCTCCATAATGCTGCCTGCGTGGTTCAGGGAGCTACATTTTCCATCCAGTTAAAAACGGTAGTAATCTTTTGGCACTGGAGCTGCTTCTGCATTATTTGCTGTATTTTATTTTGCCCTTAAACTGTTCTGAAGGGTCGTTTTTGCGCTGCGTGAATTTTCTTTAGAAGTGAAATATTTTCTTTTGGCCAAAGGAAAAAAAACACACTTTGAGTTTGATCACTTCTGCCAGCAAACAGTAAATGCCAGTGCTGCAGCCTTGCTTTGTGTGTGGTGTGAAAGTCAGATGAGGGGGTTTATTTCTTGTCATTTTTTTTATCTTTTGTTTGTTTATTTTTTAAGGTGGTTCTGGTCCTTTGAACCTGTGGCAGTTCTGTTACCTTTTCAGACTACCAGGCTACTGGTGGAAGAGTGACTGTGGGGTGGGGCTAGTTATTTCTTTTTTTGTATTTTATGTGTTTATTCTTTTTAAGCAGATGTGTGTTTTGAGAATTTGTATCTATAAGCTCCTCTGGAAGATACAAAGTGTTGTGGCTCTTCTCAAAAAAAAAAAAAGCAAATACTAGAAAAATTTCAAGGGTGAACTGGGTGTACGTGCATGTATGTGTGTAAATACAAGTTGTGCTGGGAGAGGTTTAGATTGAATATTATGAAAAAAATTCTACATCAAAAGAGTTATCAAGCATTGGAACAGGCTGCCCAGGGAAGTGGTGGAGACACCATCCCTGGAGGTATTTAAAAGTTGGGCAGACGTGGTGCTGGGGGGACGTGGTTTAGTGGTGGACTTGGCAGTGTCAGGTTGATGGTTGCACTCAATCTGAAAGGTCCCTTCCAACTCAGACAATTCTATGATTCTATATATGCATATACACATTTAAAAATGTTATATATCCTTGTAGCACATTTTCTAGTGTATTCAGCGGCTACTTAGTCCGAGGTGAGAAGGAAGCGAGGGAGCTCAGGTCAGCCTTTGAAGACAAGGGCACCCCATTCCAGGCCCTTGGTCCTTGATGCTCTCTCAAGGATGCCAGGTGCTGGGCAGGCGGATGGTACAGGCTGGACAGGTTCTGAACATGGCTTGGGCTCTTCTCTAGCTTAGAGGAGAACCCAGTGGGGGGCTGAATTAAAAATTCAGCTCCTATTTAAACACTCTCCAGCTGTTTACATAGAAGGCAAAGGTACAGCAGCTCCTTCCTGGAGGAGTTACTGGAGTGTCACTGGAGGTGGGCATCTCCCAACTTCTCTTTCATATTCTCATCCATCTTCTGTCCCTGGCTGTCCTAGTGGCAAGCAATACAGGCACAAAAAAGAAAGTGCTAAGTTTTAATTAGTTCCTTCCTGGATCACAAGGAGACCTACTTTTCAACCCTTGGAGATACAGATCTACACATGCTGCTTCTTGAAATTGGAAGTGGTCTCAGTGTAGCCCTCTTTAGCCTGTCAAGCACTGGAGCGGGAAAGGAGCCAGCCCAAATCTGCGTTGTTTAATTTGAACTTGAAGGTATTTCACTCAGAACATAGTTCAGCGGGTTAATTAGGTTGTTAAAACACTGTTTAACATTTTGGCTTCATTATGAAATGTGGATGCCCCCGAAGGAGTGGATCTGTCTTGAATCTGCAAGCTGAATAAATGCAAGGAGTTGGGCTTTGACGGATCCATGACCTTTAAGACATGACGGATCCATGACCTTTAAGACAGCATTTCCTAGGAGCAGCCTTTCGAATTTCTTGAATGCTGCAACACTGCGAGAGAGCACGGGTGTTTAATTCAGGGTTTATATGAGATGTTGATGCATATGATATGAAGGTTATACCATCATATGTCCCGCCAAACCTCAGTGGGCAGACTGAAGTGTACCAACTCCTTGATGGTTTTGGAATTTCCCCTGGGATCCATCGGGTTTATGTGTTGTTTTGAGCCTTTTCATGGTTTCATATCCTTGTCAGTTAAGAGGCTGCTGTGTAGAGTTGCTGGTTTTAACATTTACTGGCTGTATCTCATGATGCATCACAGCCTCGCACAGAGACAGCAGTGCTGGGTTCTCAAAGTGACTTCAGAATTTCATTGCTTCTGATCCATAGAAAATGAGCATCCAACAACAATGACAGGTGTTTTCATTCACCCAGATTTGAAGAGACTAATAAATAATTTATGTAGGGGAAAAGAAGTTTTTTTTGCTTTAAGCTGCCACAATAAAAATGTTCCCAAAGCTTTGTTTGGTTCACTAGAGGTCTTTTTTTTTTTCCTGTTGTGCAATTTTAGCTGTTTAGAATTAACATTCGATCCCAATGATTTTTCTCCTTTTGTCCTCTGTACTATGTGAAAGTGTTTTTATAGGACTTTCACAGTATGGAAGGCAAACTGTAGTGTTCTGATACCCACTAGATAACTCCTCTGTGAACGTGATAAGCTGTTCTTGTGTAACTCTTTGATCTAAACATACAGGTGCGACTTGGGAGCTTGTTTTCCGAAACATCATGCAGTGGGTTAATGAGAGTAAAGTTCCATTTTTCCCTAAAATTCCTAAAAGTTCATAAACTATATTGGCATTTTTTTTTCAGATCCGAGTGCAGCGACCTCCTTTAGATAGATTAACGTGTGAGATAAATATTCTCTCTCAAAAGGGAAAATAAGTTACTTGGTTATTTTTCCATGTCCCCACCTGTCTTAGTGTTTAAGCTTTTATTTCTTGGCCACTTGACGAGCAGTCAGCTCCATCCAGAGCAGGCTGCTAATGCAGCGGATGGGAAAGGCTTTGGCAGGGTAGTTAAATGTTTTGGAAAGATTTATTTTTATTTTTCACTAAACCGGTCTGGGATCTCCCTCCCCCCCTTCTAGGAAATAATTTCAATGGAAAAACCAAACCCTTAAGTTTATTTAATTACGTTTTGGAGGGAAGAGAGGTTGCCAGCTTCAGTTGAAGTTAAGATAATTCTGGGGTATATCGTGCCGAATATAAACAGAGCAATTTGCTCGGGTTATATGCGTTTGAAGGTGAAACCAGTTGTGGGCGGTTGTTTCAGGTGTGTGGCAGTGCTGTTACTGCTATATTTTCTGCAAAGTTTACATAGGAGATTAAACCTTTCAATGATAAACTGGAAATGGCATTTCAGACCAAAGTTACGTGGGCATCACATGCAGATTTGGCACCAAGTGCTGTAAAACAATTTCTGTCCTGGTGAATACCTAACAAAAATGGGGGCTGTATACGCAAATTAATGTTTTACTGTTACTTAACTCTTTCTAGCTTGAGTCATGTGGGATATAAAATTTTATTTTCCTAATAAGATCAGATACAGCCTCTTAAGACTGAGGAATTATACATCCCCAGTCATGTATAAATTTCAAAACTGCTTCCTTTTAAATAAAGGCTTTGTTTAATACCGTTTTATTCTGACTTTTGTCTTTCCATTTTGTGTCGCAAACAAACTTGTTAGCAGAGAGCTCACGATACACAGATGTTCGTTTTATTGTGTTTAGCAAGTCCATCTGTAAGTGCACGGAAAGTCTCTTCATTACCCAGTTTATATTATTGGAGAGGACTGGCTATTGCATTCATTTAATTAGGAAAAATTCAGCGATAATTGGCTCGCTTGTGCTCTGCAGAGGGATGGGCTGAATCTTCCAGTCTATCCGGCAAGGGGTTTCTTGTGTGATGGCTGTGCAACAGTCTACTTTTGTAATTTCACACAACTGCAGTAAAATTTGATGGGAGAAGCCCTGAACTAAACTTTTTTTAGAATGTGGTGCGTGAAGGAATAGTGTTTTTCATTACTGTGTAACTTGTGCTGTTGTTGGAACTGTCTTGGTGGGAGAACAGCAGCGAGACCCTCCTGCCTCCAAAGGAGGTGTCAGAAGATGCTGTAGATGACTTCTATCAGCGTGCTCTTGTATTAATTTCTATTATAACATGCCCAGAGAAGCTGTGGCTGCCCCATCCCTGGAGGCATTCAAGACCAGGTTGGATGGGGCTTTGAGCAAACTGGTCCAGTGGGCAGTGTCCCTGCCCATGGCAGGGGGCTGGAACTGGATGGTCTTTAAGGTCCCTTCCAACTCAAACTATTCTATGATTCTGTAATGTTTGGGGTTTTGTTTTGGGGTTTTTTTTCCTTCCTGTTCTCTTTGTGTGACCACCCAGTATGATACCTTCTATTTAAGCTTAGATGATTGCAGTGATTTATTTTAAAACTTGCCTTTATCTTTCCTTGAACCCCTCCCCAGGCTTAGTAGTGCTGTGGGTTCATTAGAACTTGCCAGATGACCTCAATAAAGCACAGTTCTGTGGACCATCCTTGACTTCTAGAAACTTGCAGGCAATTCAAGAATTAACTTCCCCTCAGGCAACAGGGAGCACACAGGTTACGAGCGGGGAGGCTTGTCCTTAGAAATAGTGCAGGAGAGCATCTGGAAATTATAGGTGAGACTTTGCACTTTCAAATTGGGGGAAATCTGGACCCAGAGGGACTTCCCTTCTGGCAGAGAGAGCTGTGTTCTGTTCCTGACCCTGTCTGCAAATAATCTTGTAGAAATTCAGCTAATTTGACAGAGTGCTTCGCTGAAGGCTCTGTGAGATCCCTGGGGAAGAAGTTACACAGGGATCTGTGCAATTTACCTTCAGTGTAGTCTTAAGCTGTATGGAAAAGGTAATAAGGCGACAAAAATTGTAAAGAAGAAGGGTGTGGGTGTTTGTACATGTATATGAATGTGTGTGCATATATGTGCATCTGTACATTTAAAACAACTGTGAAAAGTTGTAGGAAGGCAACATGATTTTGAATGGCTGGCCTCTAAAGCAGCAATTGAAATTAAGTGTAGATACACATGAGATTTTCTGCATGGGAAGAGAGAAGAATTCTTGACTTGTATTTGCAGCGATGCCTGAAGTATCTACTAATGAAGAGATCTTGATGTTATAAGATCTTCTGAAAAATCAGATTAGCCCGATGCTCACTTGCTGTAAAACACAAATAAGATATTAGGAATTATTGGAAAAGTAAGAGAACAAAACATGATGTGTGTGTATAAATTCATGGTGCGCTCCTTTCGTCCTGGATACCACGTGTGCTTCTAGTCCCCCTCCTCCTGCTCAAAAATGTGAATTGGAGGAAGTACAAAGATAGGAAACAGGGAGGGTCAGAGTTATGACACAGCTAAGGTGTTGAGCAAGCTGTGGACTTCCTTGCCTTGGGATGCTTTTGGCACTGAAAGCTGGGGTAGGTTCAAAATGTGGTGGGACGTAGTCACGAAAGAGGAAATAGTCGTCGAGGACTGTTACGTACGCAGTTGATGTCTCTAGGTAGGGAATTCCCTAAACTACAGCTACACCTGGGATGGTGTGAAGGAAAAGCATTGCTCCGGTCTTGCGTGGTTCCTTTCTTCAACCTTCCTGCAGATACCTGCTGGTTACGGTCTTCTCTGGGGTCACGGATAATGTGCTTCCATGCTGTGAAGTTAACTTTGCCTGGGCTTTTTTGGTATGCAGTGTTTAAGATTGTAAAAGGTCACTTAAAATTGTCTTCAGCATCCAGTGGTGACAGGGTTAATGAGTACGCTATTTCTGTGGGCGCCTTGATGTCCAGAAATCAAAGTTGTAACCTTGGAGGAGGAGGAAAAAAAAGGAAAAGTCCTCTCAATTCCATATGCTGGATGCTGCTCAGATGTGGAGTTGGGATAATTCAGCTTAGCACTCCAGTGTCCTCACTGCCCGGACTTACCTATAGGCTTTTAAGGAATGTTGGGTTTTGTTTCAATTACCTAAATTTATGGTAGTGTTTCGATATTCTTTACATCTTCAGAGTTCCGGTTGTCACCTGGATGGACTGCCAGCACTTAAAAGAAAGCAACTCTAGCAAACAGCCCAGCTATTGCATTCAGTCCAGTGTAACCACGGGAAGAGAAACTGGTTTGTGTGAGGCACAACCCCAGTGTCATTGCCCAAAATGAGACGGGCTGCAGTGCCTGCGTGGGTAGTGCTGCGTGGCACCAAGAGCCACTGGAGAACTTCTGTTCCCTTGTGGATTCCAAAATTATCATTTAAATCACAATAGAGCTATAACATATTTAAGAAAAATAATAACCTTTAAAATAATAGCTAAATTAGTGGAAAGACCTGTTTGAAACATCCCTGTTATTATGAATGGCAAAAAAAGGCACCATTAAGACAACCTGAAAAAAATATTTTTCCTACAAAATATTTCATGAAGGATACGAGTGGCCATTTGAAATTTATAACGTGAGCAAGGACAAGAAGAATCCTGAAGTCTGAGATTTTTTGGATGTTTCTTTAGACTATTTACTCTGCTTACTGCCTCTTTCGGGCCTCAGCGTAGGGAAGACAGAAATGTTAGTTCCTTGGTGGTTGTGCTGTTCCTGTTGATCTGCTGGGCAGCTGGGGCTGTTGGGAATTTAGGAGATTGAAAATGTTGCTGTAATTCATACCTGACTGTTCAGCTGGCTCCAAGCAGCAAGATCCAGACAGTCCAGGGGATGGCTGGAGATGATGAGGTCAAGCATCTCCTGACCACACACACCTCTATAAAGCCAGAGCCTGCAGCATCCTCTCCCACTCCTGTCCCTTAAATGCTGTGGATGTTACTGGGCAGAACTCCTCTTGAAAATTTGAGACTTCTAATCTTTTAACGTGACTCCTTGTGTGTCTAGCCCATCCGTGGTCTGATCTTTAGCATTACGAGGTTTGGGGAAGAATATGATGTAGTTTAGGTAAAGTTTTGCCTTCCTTGCTGCCCTTTGTATTCATTAACCTCCCGAAGACAAAGTTCGGAACAACTCTGTCATGTTTCTGGTACAAACAATTGGTATTTAGTTTTTCTTGCTTAACGCTCTCAGTTTTTATTAACTTTAGAGAAATGGATCCTGTGTTGAAGACCTACCTCAGTCCCAGCCTAGAACATAGACTGGACTTTATTACAAAATTCGTTTTGGGGACACTATGC
This sequence comes from Gallinago jamesoni, assembly GCA_025769975.1. Classification (NCBI taxonomy): domain Eukaryota; kingdom Metazoa; phylum Chordata; class Aves; order Charadriiformes; family Scolopacidae; genus Gallinago; species Gallinago jamesoni. Next base: position 4,435,049 of record JAOQGH010000012.1, read on the forward strand.
ATAAAAAGTGTTTGCAAAATGATGTTCAGTGTTATGTTCTTGCACCTTACGATGTCCAAGCAAATACCCAAAAACTTATGATAAATGCTATGTAAGAGCATTTCTATTTTAAGCATTCAAATTTGGTTATTTGCTGACATATTTTTAACTAGAGGCTGAAAACAAAATGCAAGTTATTAGGAAGGTTTCTGTTACAATAGCTGTAGACAGCATCGTGCTTCCTTGTGAATGTCAGCATATTTCAGTGTTTAAGGTCAGAAAGGAGTTACCCTTTTTCTGGTTGATGTTGCAACAAACTTGCTTGTGCCTGGGATACAGATTTTTTTTTTTTTCTTGAGTGCTGTTTTGAAAAAGTCCGTCCTGGCTGCATAGGCATCCCTTGGGGATTTCTGAATGCCTGTTTCTGGAAATTTGTTGCAAACAGAATGTGGCATTTTGAGACTGAGCCTTTTACTGTAACATATACCACCAATGGCTATAGTTGTGCATATGTTTTCTGTTTCGCTGCAGTACTGAAAAGCAGTGATTAGAGTGGTTTTACTTTACAAGTGTCTTTAAAATAATGAAACACTTCCTTAAACGCACAGGCACGCACAAATCTGTGCACAATCCTGACTTTATTCTGTTACCTGGGCACTTCTTAAATGGTGAAGGTTTATAACACCCTTTTAGGTTTTGCTATGGGTATGCTTTCCTCTTAATAGCAATTAATAACTGAACCAGAGCTTTACTCACTCCCTTAAGGCAGAAAAAATATTTTGGCAAATATCGAAATATACACTACATAGACAACAGAATATTAATTGGACCTGTTGGACACCTTGGAAGTGCTTTGAGAGGAGAAAATGTTGATGTCTAGCTTATGGTGACTCTACAAAATCAGACGATCCTGTTTATATTTTCAGAGCACGGTTGAAAGTTCACGCAAAATCTGTGCCACGTGGTTTCTTTGACAAAGCACATGCGTGTACCCACGAACCTTCCGACTTCAAAGCATGATGGTATCCCTTATGTCTTCCAGGAGAGTTTTGTTCCATTCCATACCTAACTCTTCTTTCACAGAAATTTTAATATATTGTATTATTTTTATTTCTGTTTCCAATTGCCTTGATATTTTCATGATATCAGGAGGAAGGCAGATGTATGTGGCCATTCCGTAATAATCTGAGAGAGGAGGAAAGATGAGGAATTACTTATTGATGTGTGTAATGGGACTCTCCATGAATTTCAGTCATCTTCCAGCTTTGGGATGGGGGACTGTGTTGTTCTTTCCAGTGCAGAATACCAATAAAATATTTGGTTCAGAGATTGCTATTAATCTGCTTGGTGCTAGAACTTTCACAGCATCTTTCTTTCTCAGTGTAATCTACTTTTTAACGTTTAACCACTTTAAGATGCTCTGCTGCATAGCCATGGGGAAAAAAAAAAGAAAAAAAAACAAACCAACAACTTGCTGGAGCTTGTTGCCTGTATTTTAAATGAAATCATTTGTTGACTCTGAAAGGGAAGCCATGACTCTCTATAGTCTAAGATATTCCTCTGCTGAAGGGAGGTCGGTGCTGGGGCAGGTAGGGCACTGCAGTATGGGGGTTCCAGGGGGGGTTGCACCGTGTTCATTGGGGTAGTGATGGAGGAGCAGTCACTGACAAGTCACACGTGGCACAGTTGTCTCTCGTGGTACCCTGTGATGCTCACAAGTTGAGTACAGATGGTGTGTGGTGCCATACGTCCCGGCGGTGCAGATAAATATCAGAAAAGGGGCTGCGCAAAAGGTGCAAGATGAAAAGGGTGCAACTGCCTGTTCCTGCTAAACTGGCCGGGTATTGCAGGAATATAGGGAACAAACACTGCTAGCTAGTGATAAATCATTACAGTAATGGCTGATCAAATCAAATATTACTTAAAATATTCTAAAACATTTTGCTTTTTATTTTTGTTCCAGATCTAATTTTCATGAGTTTGAATCTTAGGGAGATGACTAGGAGTCTGATATGCATTTCTCTGCAAAGTGCTGCTTTTATCTCTGGTTTTTAGTCTTGAAAAACACTATAATAGCTTCCATTGAGCTGTATGTATTTTGCAGGGGGATGGTTTTGGGTTTCCTTGGGTTCTTTTTAGTCCTTTTAGACTGATAAGCAAGTTAAACAGAAGTTTTTTTCATTTAATGGCACCCTTTCCAGGCTTGTTCCCACAGCTGGTGTTGCAGCTCCTGGTGCTGCCCCTGCGTCGTGTCTTCTGTCCTCCAGCAGCACTGGCAAACAGTAGCAGAGGAGACTCTGAAACATCTCAGATCTTTTTCTGACCCTTGTAGGATTTTAAATGTTCCACACATGATCATATATCTGGCTAGAAAATACTCCCCGGGGCATCAGTGGGTATTTACTGCATCTCTGCTATTTCAGATCAGTCCAGAGATACATTTTAGCAGCAAGTTATTTCATGTCATTTACAGCATTTACTTTTGGATATTTCTAGCAAAGCTCCCAGTGTAGTGGCTTAGGTCTGACAAGTGCTTTGATTGTGCAGAGATCCAGGTTGGTTAGCAATAGGCTAACATCACCGTGGGTGTTTGACAAATTAAAAATGTGTCGAAATGGAAGAAAAAGGGGTCTCAGTATCATGGAAAACCTCTATGAGGTTATCTTTAGACTTGAGAAGGACTTCTGGGGTAATAACTGTAAATCTTAAATTTAGTGGTTATGGTCTGAAAACCATACTTATATCTGTATGACATAAATTTTCTGCTGTTTTTTTTTCCTAGTGTCCCAATGTAATATCAGCTTGAAGAAGCAGAGGAGTCGAAGTATCTTTAGCACCTTATTCTGCTGCTTTCGTGACTACAATGTCGAACCACCATCTACCAATAGCACCAGTGCTCTTCCTCCTTTGGTGGAGGAGAATGGAGGACTTCAGAAGGTCAGGCTTTTATTATCTTATTTTGCTCTCATATGAGTCATTTGTAACCAAGGTTTAACTCTGAACTTCCTAAGGTTTGTCTTAATAGATTTCCCTCGTGGGGAATATGTTAAGAGTTATAGAAAAAAATTCCCATTTTGATGGGGAATTGCCAATACTATCTGTTCAGCTGCAATTTAAAACTAACTTTTCCATAAAGGGCATCGATGCTATACGTTTTATAAACAAACAACATTTAAAACCTTAGTAACAAACTAAAAAAAATAAATAATGGACTTCTCATAGTACTTCAGATGCCAAGTTGTCTCTGGCTTTGATTCTCTTTCCCAGCTACAGGAAGGTTAAAATGTGCCCACTGGAGCATGGTGGAACCACTTTGAATGTCAGTTGAAAGGGTTTTCAGTAATGTAAAAGCAGCTCAAAAAGAGGGAGAACTGTAATTGTTTGGACCTTTTTTTCTAACCAGTTCACCTCCATTTAATGCATGCTGAGTCCTCAGCTATCAGCTTTTGGCCATTTTTCCAGGTTATTAAGTTTTGTTTACCTAATAAGTCAAATAAATTGTTACAAACTTTTAGCACTTCAGAGCATTGCATGTAAGAGCAATGTGTTCCTTTCATTGAGTGCTAGTAATTGCATTGCTTTGCCATATTCATAAAATCACAATGCAAGTAATTTTATGTTCTTTTTTTAACCTGATAACACTGAGAGGATTTGCATTCTGTTACTGAAGGATTTCAGTTCACTCTAGCAAACACAGGGTTGCCATCTTTTCCATACCCTGTTGTTCATCAGCACTCTCAAAACTCCACCAGTGCTAGACTCTTAATTGAAACACCATTCTTGTCCTGTTTTTTCAGAACATTGAAGGATCTCAAGTATCAGTGTATCCCCTGATAATAAGAGGAATAATAACAGAAATGGAGAAATCTCTGTGTTTTCACCCTTCTGCTCTTCACGCTGATTTTTCATATTTGATGCAGCTGATTTCTTACCTACCTTGTCCAGTCCATTTTATTTTGTTTTGAATTTTGCTGGTTACGTTTGAATTCCCAAAAGTTCAGGAGAAAGGGCAGAGGAACTGCTTGGTGGGAGAGAGGAAAAGAAAATAAATTGAGGTGATTGAGAAACACATCAGGGGGGTGGGGAAAGGGGGGCAGCTGAAGTCTGAACTGCAGTACTTCATGCTGAAACTGCTCACGCAGGGCTGAAGTGCACTGAGAATTCCTCGGCCAAGAGAAGGAATTGTATGTGTATTTTTAGATGTCATTTAGATGTCATTTTGCTAGCCAAGCCATTTTTTTGACTGAAAAGAGGGAGATCCAGGCTGGATGTGCTGAAGGGGAAGCTGAGTAGCGTGTAGTGTGTATGCACACATTCACCTGAGAAACAAAAGGAATGGGAGACCAGTGAAATTTCCTTTTCCACTGTGCTGGGGAAGGCGGCAGAGGGGAAGCTACCAGCAAAATTACAGCTGAGAGAAAAATGGGAGTTCATTAATATGAAAAACAGAAAGAAAACAACAGTTTAGGGTTTTTTTTTTTTGCTATAGAAGACATGAGTTTAAATGGTCTGGACTCAGTATCAGATTGCATTTTGTATAAAAACTTAATTACTTTCTAAGTATATCTTCTGCCTTGAGCGAATGGTTGCATGTACGTTCCCACAAGTTGCCATCCTCACTCTGGGCTACCTTAGTGAGCAATTTGGAAGTTGTACATCAGCCTAAGACACAAATCACAGAATTCATTGCAGTACTAGAATACAGCTTAATGGAGTAAAAGACTTCAAGGAATATATTAAAAAGAATTATTAGAGTGCTTTTTTTTTTTTTCAAGCAGAACAAAATGCACTCAGATGTGTATGGATCTTTGTAGAAGAGATCCGTTACGGCTAAGCTTTTGGGTGGTTCTTAAGTGACTGCAAATAAGTCTAACATTCCTATTTTAAATGCAACGTTGAAGGTGAATAAGCTTTGTGTGTGGTGTTATATGCTGGTTGGATTCTCAGTGCTAAGATAGTATAAATAGGAAATTCTTTTTAAGAAAGAAAACCAGCATTGAAGACTCGGATATATTTACATATTACTATACTTTCAAGCCAGTGTTTTTTACCAGGAGAGCTGTGTTAGGGCTGGGCAGGCTGGTTTGATCTCACCGAGTTACACTGAGCATCTGCTCTAGATTCAGAAGTGATCCCTACGGTGGGGGAAAGTACATGCAACAGTGTGCCTCAGTTTCTAAATTGGTGACATTAAATGACCAAGAGTGACAAAATTACCTATTTTAGGAGAGAAGAAATCTTGACAACACAATGCTTAAACTCCTCTGCAGTTTAATTGAAGCCAGGTTAAGAATAAATTAAATTTTGTGAGCTGCTTTTCAAATGGTCACTCACTGATATATGCTATCTCTTTTGTATGTTGTATTAATTATTTATCATGTGGCAGGTGACCTGACCATGGCCCAGTCAGTTCCTATGTTGTGACCCTTTCCTTCAAAAAATTGTGTAATAATGTTAAATGGTTATTATTAGAAACTAGTATAAAATGGCTTGGATGTACTGTCCTTCTGTCCTTACTGTTCAGTAGAGTTGTTACATGAAAATTGGTGATAAACACTTCAGAGGAAGGACAGGAATGGAGAAAGCTTCTGCTGGTTTCACAGGAATTCAGTTTTTGTTCTGTATTGATTCTGGCTTTTTTTTTAAGTTGATGTGACAAACTGACCTCCTCCTAATTAGGAGTCTCAATTTCAATGCTAACTTACTGTAAAGGAGGGAAAGCAACAAAGAGCATTTGATAAACTCAATGAAAACACAGTTCTGAAATTGCCTTCAGAGTAGTTGCCTTGTGTGATTTGAAATTTTGTATTAATATTTTGCTGTATTAGAAAAAAATGAAAGCTCTGCTTAAAATGAAATCAGTGCTTCATTTAGTATTTTACCAGATGATGTGAGTTGACTATTCTTGGCAAGTCATCTGTTGTGTCACTTCTTCATAGGATTGGAAGAAACACCAAACTGAGCATGGTTTTGAATAAACAGGGGGATTTGGCCCTGACTTCTATTCCATTAGAGGGGGAAAAAAAGCCCAAAAATTTCTTTAAAGAATTGAGTTCACTTTTAAACCTACTACTCACAGAGCAGCTGCTTGTCCAAGTGTGACTCTAATACTGGTAACGACTGTAGTTCTGTCTCTAAAGTTTCAATACAACATTTTTCAATAATAACTTGTATTTACTGAAACTATTGTCTGTTTTTCTTAAAATCCAGGAGCTTTTCAGTGCTGCACAAACATGTATTCTAAGATGTAATGTCTATTACAGTGGGTATATCAGCCTGTCTGCAGCTTGGATGCCGAGCCAGATGTGTCATTGGGAGCACATATTGTTCAGCCTCATAAAATCCTTGCTAATTTTTTCCTGCCTCCTCAGCAGCAGGCTCACCAAGACCTTCCAGCCAGTGTTTTTTTAGGGGCCAGAACGTTGGAAGAGGGAAGATTTTTTTTATTTTTTTTTTTAATTTTTGTTCTGAATAAATCCAGATCTCAATTTCTGCTCTTCATTTAGCAACTTGACTCAATTTGTGTATTTTCTGGGCAGGCTTCAGAGTGTAAGGGTTTGGTGGTTTGTTTTTTTCTGGGTAAGTTTGTTATGTGAGTTTTGAAGTGTTTGCAGCTACAGCTTTCATCTGCAGGCTTCAAGGAGGGATCTAGGTAGAGAAAGGGGAGGAAAAGCTAGATGCAAACTGGCTCTCTCTTCCCTTTGCCTTCTTTCATGGTGGGTGAGGAAACTCTGACAAGTCTATCGGCACTTTGCTGCTTCCCTTCCAGCCCACTCCCACCAGAGCCACCTCTGCCTTTGCTTCGTGCTTAGATACAAATCAGGCAGATGGCTCGTGTTCAACAAGATGAAGCATGAATGAGGAAAGGCTTTTTTTTTTTTACACCTGTTGGATTAGAAGAGAAGGTCTTGATCCACGCTCAACGGGGAAGAAGACAGAATTAGAAGGTGGTTTATTCTGGGGGCAGCAGCTGCCCCCGCTGCTTTCCCTGTAACAGGAATGAAGCCGGAAAGGTCAGGTCCTTGAATTTCCACCTCACCCATCCTAACCACTACAGAAGTTAGGTCTCCTCCTCACTGCTTTTTGCTCCATGGTGCTGTCGTCTCCTGGGTGATGCTGGAAAGCTGTTTGGATGACCTATTGTCATGTCTCCAACACCTTTGTCTGCTTCAGGGGTCTCTACTTCTACACACTTGAAAGTGCAGGGATGGGATTGTCTCTCTCCAGTGTGAAGGTGGTTCACCAGAGTGAGAAAAACAGCTGGTAGGGAGCATTTCCTTGAGGTCAAAAGTAGCATTTCCTTTATGCAGGAGACCTAGAGTCCATGAGTATGGACTCTTTGATGGGGAGTCTGTTAACAGCATGCTTTCTGAACAGACTTGGAAACTGGTCTCACTCCCAAGTGTGGAGGAAGATAAGTGAGATTGATGTCAGTAATAGTGCCCTTTCTCCTGCTTAACCTTTGCTGATCAGAGCAAGACGGTTCCTAGTGTTTGGTTCTGTTGGTCACCGTCAGCACGTGGTGTGGCAAGTCTATTCAGGAAAAAAAAAAACCCTGCACAGCTATGGTTCCGCTCTCTCTGCCCACTCATTCTGGCCTTTTGTGCCTCCCCAAAATGTCCTCTATATTCAAAGGCAAAGTTCGAGAATCCAAGTCAATGAAAGAGTCAAGTAGCTCCTATATTACAGGTTTTAAAGAACCTATCATGGTCTACGATAAGCTTTCTGTTAAAGAAATGAAGATGGTAAATCTGTTCTTCTAATGGGCAGTATCTTGTAAGAGGTTGTTCTTTACAACGAAACAGCTCCTTATCTTAGGATACAGACTGTTCTCAAAAAAGCAAAATAGCATGGTCTGTCAGTTGGTGCTCATTGATCCCATACGTGACTGTAGGCAGACAGCGTTAATGAACAGACACGGCACTCAAAGTCTTGTGTCTCTCAACCTAGAATTACGTAGCTAAGGGGAAAGGTGGGATTTATCATTTCATCTGTATATGTTGCGCCCTGAAAAAAAAAAAAATCCTGATTTCAATAGCTAGACAAATCAGTTCCTGGGTTATCTTAGTGATACAGCGGAGAAATTCTGGCATTCTAGGAACAGCTTTGTCCTGTTACCAGCATCAGGAGTTTGTGGAAAGACTTCAACAAATGCAATCATCTGTCAGATATTTCAAACGATAGCGTTATGACCTACTTCCCTTCCTGTTCCAAGGCACCAGGAAATAAGGCAGGACACTTTTAAAAAGTTTCCCATAACAGGCTTGTTTTTTTAAAAAGCATTTGCCTGTTCATGAGCACTTACACTTTACCAGCAGATTCTTGCATTATCTTTCTGCTTGTTTTCCAGTTTACCATTTTGATTTTTGCAAAGGCACTCTTAGGGTTCCTCTTAAAAAAACTCACTTCTTTTCCTTGTTTTTTGATTTAAGAAACTCTGCAGGAAAAATAAAGCCAACAGTAAGGCGTGTCTTTTAGCAACTTAGATTCTGGATTCCTATGGAAGTCAGGCTTAACTTGCTTCAAGAGATTGCCACAATAGAAAGTGAGTTCTGCTGCAGCGAGTGCCTCCTGAAGCCTGTGGGAAACCTGCTGCCATACACAGAGTAAGATAATCTTGTACCGTAGTTGTGGCTGTGCCTCCACCTCTCTTATGCTGTTTTGAACTCTTGACAGAAGAGAAGCCCTGGTTGTATTTCATTCTCTGCCAGTGAATGCAAAAAATACCTTTCCAAACAAAACAAAACAAAACAATCTGTGCTCTGCCTGAGTAACCGTATCCTTGATCACAGTTTGATCTCAGGCCAGGGAATCCGAACTATCGAGCTTCTTGATAGTCTTTCTGCCTCCTTCATCAGCTTCTTTGGATTTTGGTCAAACTTCAGTAAAAATTTCGCTGTTGTAGCAATAAAAAAGAGGTCTTCAAAGGTAATATAGAATCACTTCTGTTTGTCAGTGATGTATCAACGCTACGTTAGGCTCCAAAAGATGGGAGCGCAAGAATTCTTCAGCTGGAAGAGGATGTTTCAATGTTGAGAAATTCTCTTAATAGATAGTTAATCTGCTGATAGTCAGAGTCTGTATTCTCCAAGTAATTAAAGAATAAAATCATCTACCTAAGCAACATCTGGATTAGAAGGGTCAGCTTCCTTTTTTTTTTTCTTTTTAAGCGCTATACCTACCAGAAAACAAATCCTGGCTTTTGACATATTAGAAAGATTAGAAAGTACAGTTCCTATTTCCCAGAATGTCTTGCATGTTGAATTGGTGAACCTGCGACCAACCTTCTCCATTTGGAAGTTGTAAATGGAAGTGTCTTTTTCTCCATATGTTGGGGTCTGAGGATGAAAAGACAAGGTCAAGCTGGCCAAGACTATCTTGCCTTCTCCCAAGTACAATATAAACAGGAGACCATTGGAAGAGCACTGATGCTCTTGCCTTTTTCTGGGGGAAGCAAGTGGGATTCCTTGGATTAGTTTATCATCACCGTGCCCTTCTCAGACATTTTTGCTGTTGCCTAAGTAAAAATGCTGTGTTTTCTGAGGCGGTTCTCTCAAGTGAAATTCACTTCAAGGAGCGGGCTTCTGCCCTGCTCCCAAGGTCTGGCTGAGCCTCTTGATGCTGCAGTGAAAATAAATTATATACCCACTAGTAGATCTTAAAGCTGAAAAAGTTACAGTAAATACAGGTACTTTCTTATTACCATCTCTTATTAATCATAGCATGGGTTTTACCAGTCCAGTCTTCTAAAAATCATAAATGCCAATATACTAACAGATCATTTCAGCAACTAAAATACAAGATCCTGTTTTTGTATTTTTTTATTTTTTCATTACCCTTACAGTGATATTTTTTTTTCTTTTTCCCCAGGGTGACCAGATGCAGGTCATGCCTATACCAAGTGTATGTATTTTTATCCCTTTTTCTTTTAATAATTTTCATAACTTTTGCTTTGATTCATCTTATGTTGCAGTCTAACAGGTCTCTTCTGTGTTGCATGTTAACAAAAGGATTTTATGTTCTGTCTGCAACGTTGTATACTCAGAGATGAATTGAACTGCACGTGTTGTACAAGGACTAAAAGAAGGGTTTGGGTTTTATATGGCTTTAATCTTGCATCTCAGTTAAATTTGTTTCTGAATTTTTATCATTTTGAAAATACGTCAAGTAGTCTGAAGGTTGAAGGCAAAAGGTGACGACTCAGCACAATGTGGGACACAGTTGCAAAAAACTTTTCCTCTAGTTTTCGCTGTATTCCAGTTCAAAAAGTAGAGTTAGAAACTGTAAAATTTGTTTGAAATAAGCTACTTTAGAAAAAAAAAAAAGAGCTGCATTAGTGTGCTCGTTGGAGATGATGCTCTCAGTATCAGCTGCTTTTTTATGGGCCTTAATATTTCTGCTTATCTTCCCTGGATTAAACTTGGAATGCCATTTGGCATCTGAATTATTTTGCAAAACTAAATAAAAGGAAGGAAGAAAACCCAGTTCTTCAAACTGAAGCTTTTAATTTAATTAGATTTAACCTTTTTTGGTCAAAAAGCTGCTGATTTTCTACTTGCTTTTTATGTGACATAAAAGAAGACATAGGCTTTTAAAATCTAGAAATACAGGAGGTTTTGATCTCTTTACTTTGTAATACTTGAATATTGCAGAGTTCTTCAGGAAGTAGCAGTGCTAATGTATAGAGTTACGGACACAGCCATCTCTTGAGATACTTGGTAGCCCCTCAAGATCTGAGTGTTCCCCAAAATACCTTTTTTTTTTTTTTTTTTTCAACTCTTTCCCTTCCTTCTCATGTAGCCCAGCATTACAAGAGCTCCTATAAGAACCCTGTCCCTGTTGCAGTGTCAGGACATCACTTATAACTGTGCAGATCACTTCCCTCCTTCACCACTTCTTCTTGGGTTTAAAAACTGTTAGAAATTATTTCTTACTGATTTATTTACCTATCATTTCTAATAGGAAATTACTTCTAATACGGCTTATGCTTATGTGTGTATGTAGACACACACATGTACATGCATGAAACTTGTATATATGCAGGTCTGGACATAGAAAACTTTGGATGTATGAAAATACTGATTTCTAAATTACTTTTCCTTTTACATACCTGCCAGGTTCTGTTGGGTGCCTGGGGTTGCTCTAGTTATTTGAACGTAAAACATGTTCTGGCTGTGCTCTGACCTGGAATAAAATTTTGTCTGAGTGTAGGTATTAATGAAACAAGAATTCAAACAGAACAAAATTTTGAAGCTACAAATGAGTACAGGTACAGAGATGGAATGAGGTACTGTGGTAGAACACCATCTTTCCCATGTTAAAGCAGTGCTGTTAGATTTGGGTAGTGGTAGGAAAACGAAGGATTCAAGAAGGGGATGGGGTTTTGGAGGTTTTCTGGGTTTGGAGGTGGCTTTTTTTCAGGATTTTTATTCAGTTGTAGCCCGACTGCAGTTTTGCCGACCTGTGTCCTCAGCACTTTATTAAGGCAGTAAAATTAACTTTGCAGTCATGACGTAGAGTTCTCAGGGAGCGGGTGACATTAAACATGCCCGTTCCTCTTCTCCGGTGCCATCTGATGCCGCCTTCTACTGGGACATACACGTGGTGTCAAGCAGCCCTCGCCCCCGGGCACTTGGGTGACATTTACTGTCCCGGTGTCAGTAGAAGCCACCGAGCATTAGTAAGTCATCTTCTAAATAAAGACAGAAATGAGCTGTGTGTGGAGAAGGTGGTAGGAGCAAAGATGTGAAGCCAACATTATATTTACAAAATGCCTAAAATTAAAGAGGTCCTTCTTGCCGGTCTTACAAGGGCTGTTTGCCCTGAGCATTCACCCTGCAACAGCCCTTAACCATGTGTTTAAGACCCATTAAGGCAGAAATTCTTGACGCTCTGCTTCACGGGGTCATGGCTGAGGACTGGGCTGGTTGAACTGCGTGGATTGTATGTACCAGGAGAAAAATCTTCTAAACAGACCCAGAGTGAGCTTGGCCGTGATCAAGTTGGACATCTACTTTTGATGGGGCTCACTGCAAATGTAATCACTTCAAGTGTTTTGTGAATTCCTAGTGACTCTGAGAAGAGCACTGCCCACTCCCTACTCATTAAACTTTCAAGTTGAAGCCTCCAGTAAAAATAGTGAGGTTTTCTGGAACTTTATCATGTATAAAGTATATAAAATCTGTCAGTCTGCTGAGGTCACCTGCTTGAAAACTTCCATTGTCTTATGCAGATACATGCAATATCAGTGAAGTCTATCTTCTGCTGAATCACAGTTTGCCTCTAATAATTGCACATAGTTTAAAAACTTGAATTAATATGAATTTTCACTTGGCAATTTATTGATAGAGATAACTGCCAAGCAAAAAAAAAAACATTCCAGCTTCAAGTTGGGTTCTTCAGAAAACAGAAACCGCATGACTTTGTTTTTTCAAAGTTGAACTTTATCCTGTTTGTATCTCACATTCTGAAGCTGTTTCCAGATAAGGCATAGATTAAACAGCAGCGTAATTGATTTTTTTTTCCTAATACTGCAAAATGATTTATTTTTAGAACCGAAATAAACGCACACAAAACTAGAAAAAAAAACAATAGCAGCTGAGACTTGAGCAGAATAGTAATCTGGGGAGTTTTGTGATAGACTTTGATTTAAAGGTACAGTAGGTGTAGCTCAGAACCCCTCTGCTTTCCGGGATTTTTCTCAGCTTTGTTTGGAAAGGAATATGGCAGAGAAATCAAAGGAGACCTATAGCAACTTCAGCACTTGTTTTCATTCTTTTGAATGAACAGGTAGATGGAATTACCAAGCCATACTCTGGCACCCACCTAAATGAGTTGGGGTGTCCATTTCTTCTGTTCAGTTTAAAATCCCAGTATTGAGGTGTGGAACCAAAAACAGTCCTCAGAATCCCTGAAACTATATTGTTTCTTCATTTGTCCTCACCTTCATCTAGACGATTTCTTGTAGTAACTTTTTCTGGAAGAAATTCTGTGAACTCCCTGTTTTACCACAGGAGCTGGCGTCTTTTGGCAGCTGTGTTTTAAGTGGGACTAATTTATCATTTATTAGAGTGTTTCTATGCATAACTGCTGGGAGAAGCTGTTGGCTACACAGAGTGCAGCCAAAAGCCTGAATTGAAAGGACCATGAAGAGGGAATTAACACGCTGCACTCACACTAGGCAATATTTCCAGTATACAAAGAAAGGGCTTATTAATTCTGATACTTGTCTCTGTGGGAAATATGGGCCTGCAGGGAAGAAAGGTTACAAGTGTTTTATACAGTAAATTTCTGAAGGGTTTGTGTTGACCAGCTGTTTATGCTTCAACCAAAAGTCCTGTTTTCTTGCCACCACCACCCCCTTTTTTTTTTTTTTTTCTTAGGGAATATACTATTGCCGCAGGACTGAAGCAGTGCAGCAGTCGTTTCACTACAAGGTCTGTTAATCTGATCAGCCATGAGACCTGGCTGGAATGCATAAATCCCAAACAGTGACTAGTTTAAAAGCTTTAACTTGTATACAATTTATTTCTTTGTTGGAATTGAAGACCGAGCTAGGACTTAACAGTACTGAGATGCCACTCGTGTTATTTTTCTGCTGAGTTCTGTGGAAGCCTGCAATCTTTTGGAGAGTATTACATTGTAAATATGAGTTTCTGTTAGCCACAATTAAATGCTCTTAATCATCTCAAATACCTTTAAAGCTACTATGTTTAAAAAAAGGAATCATCGAAGATCCATGACTATTTGCTATTAACTATGATGGAAATCTGGTAATTGCAGCTCTTCTTGGGTATGTCTCCATTAGTGAGGAAATTAAAATACAATATTGAGTAATGCTTGTTTCTGCCTAAAAGCTTTGCTACTCTTGGCATGTGGAAATTGCCTTAGATCAGAAAGCTTCAACGGCAAAACAAATGGGCTGATGCCTGCCTTTAAGTTGCTAAAGCCTCAAAAATGTCATCCTTGCTCCAAAGTCCTGCACCAGATGTTCAGCAGCCTCACCACTGGTAGTGCCTTCAGCTGCAGAATAGTTTCCTTGTCCCTGTTAGATTATCAGGTGGCAAATGTGTTTTCAAAGTCAAGAGTAGCAGGGATACAGGTTTTGAAATGGAAAATGTACTTTTTCCTGGTCTTCAAACATGCAGACTGTTGACCAGATATCTCTGAAAACAGGATCAGATTGAATTCAAGAAGCCAAAACTTATGGGAAGGTTGGTGTGTACTAGTGGGAGACTTTCCCCGGGAAAAACTTTGAGATGTAGTCCTCTTAGATACAGTTAGGGCAATGATGGTACATTTTGTCCTAAGGCAATTCTAAAAAGGGAGAGAAACTCTCGGGGTCACCAGGATGTCCCTGTAGATATGGCAGGTGAGCTTGTTCCTCTCCCAGCCGCTGGGTTTGAGAGAGCAGAGCTGCAGGAGGGTGAGGAGGATGGGAACAGGCTGGCCCTCACCTGCAGTCAAGGAATACGCGTTCACAGAGCTGAAGGTTCTCACGTTTTGTAGTCCTGGGTGTAAGTTCATCCTTTTCCTGATGACAGGCATATTAGTTTTCAGCTAAAAACCAAAGATATCTGTGATGTGACAGTGCTCATATTTTTCACATGCATGTTTTTATATGAAGGAAGGTCTGTTTCCATATAGTTTCCATATACGTGTTTTCAGTTTGACAAAGGATCCATATAACAAAGATGCTGCTGGCTCTGAACTGCTTGTGCAGATTAACTTAGGCAAAAATTCAAACTAAATACTAAGAGTCTTGAGTACAAAAATGAACTGAACTGTAAAAAAAAAAGAAAGTGCGATTAAGGTTTCTTGGTATGTCCCTACCTTTTTTTCTTCTTCAAAGACAAGAGATCAGTATCAGAACATGGGTTCTGAAGATTATTGTCTCTCAATGGGTTTGGTTTTTTTTTTCATTAAGCTTTTAGTCTATTTAGGTTGCAATTCTGGACCCTTCTTGCTGTGAAAAATTGAAATGGAGACCTAAATACCTTGTAGATTTTGAAATAGGAGGGGAAAACCTAAATTCCTAAGATGTGGTCCTCATTGCAGACAAGCAAAGGTAGAGCTGAAGCAGCTGAGGAAGTAAGGTATACATAGGGCTATTATCTGGAAAGGGTGTCCTATAGATTTCAGTCTGGGTCTTGTGACAGATGCATATTCACAGGCCTTAAGCAATTTTTTCTTGAAGGTCATTTAGATTTGTGGTGAGAGACAGTGTATTAAGACAAGTGCCTTGTAGACAAAGCGCCTTCCACTTTGGTAGCTGAAGAAACTGTTATTGATGTTAATTGTAAGGAACTAAATTACTTCCCTTGAGCGCTCCTAAAATCCCCCAATAACTTATACTTCAGCTAAAAGCACTTTTGCTTAACTCCAGAATCCCATTTGTTAGTTACTTCATTTAAATGAGAACTTCTTAGGCACTGTTGGCCGGTATCTATCAACTTCAGACGATGTCTGAAATCAATCAGTGGTTAATGAACAATCTGTCCCTGCTGCTGGAGAGTGTTTGGAGGGGGTCGGAGTCCTCTCTTTGTCACCCCCCCCATCTGCAGAGGGGTGGCTCTGATCTCCACAAACGCCTCTGCAAAAGGCTGTTGAAAAGAACAAATCCCACGACAGATGCACCCGCACCAGAGCAGCATTGTCTGAACAGATAAAAAGATAGCAAAAGAATGGGGTTCTCTATTTAATACTTAATTTAATTTCCTCTTGGTCTTGAGCTTCTCCCTATTGATGCTTTTCTATAAAGCTAGGCTTTTTCTTTCAGAAAAAAAAAAATGAAAAACACCAAAAACCTCTTTAAGAGAGGGGTAAGAGTGTTTCAGCTCCCTATGGAAGCATTTTCTGCCATATTTGCTAATTCAAGACATCTCCAGTGCTGAAGAGCGACTGGGAATGAGCAGTCAGGAGACCGTGGGTCTGTCTGCGTTGCCTTTAGAAAAATGGTCAATTCATGTAATTGGTACCATTTTTAGGAAGGGCAGCAGACTGTGAGGGTACTGGTTCAGGAGAGCTAGTTTTACTACCTTGATTGGGAATGTAATTCACAGGAAAGCTCATGGTCAGCACCCTCAAAAGTGGTAAAAATGAGTAGAGACATGTCCTGGAAGATCAAATTAGTAACGGAGTCTTCCTTCAGAGTTGGTTTCTCCACTTCAGCATCTATTATAGCGAACAGAAATAACAATTTGTGGAAATGTCCCTCGGTGTGATGTGGCTGGAAATGGCACTGACTGAACAGGTGACAGCAGCGTCCAAACCTGAGGCCTTAGGAGGAGGGTCACTGGAAGATACTGGATCAAATGTCCTGTTTTTCTCAGTTGTGGGTTGTTTTTTTTTTAGCTAGTGGTGCTGGTTTATCCCTTTCATTTCCAATGCTTTGGGGATCATTCTAAACAAGTTTCTCATTTACAAAAAGGAGAAAAAAAAAAAAAGTCCTTATGGGTATTGCGTGAGCCATTAATTTCCATACATGTACTTGCGATGAGCCTAGAAAAACATCCAACTTTGAGTCATGTATTTCAGTTCCCAGTAACTGCAGGAATAGTAATGTTGGCAGAAGAGTTGCCCTTTCAATAGAAGTTTTACTTTTTTTTCTCTTGCCTTCCTTTCTTCTCTTTGTTTCTAGCCACCAGCTAAATACCTCCTGCCAGAACTGACAGCATCAGACTATGGGAAGAAGTGTGTGGTCATTGATTTAGATGAAACTTTAGTGCACAGTTCATTTAAGGTAAGTAAATTCAAAAGCCATCTCTTGCAGCTTCAATCTGTTGGTGAATGTGATAGGAATTGTTAAGCCTCTTAACACATTAACTAGTCTTACAGGCTCTCCCAGGGCACCTAGTAGTTCTCAGTGTTACTCCTATGATTATTCATCCTAATTTAGCTGTAAGAGGAGTAATAGACACTACTGTGGTTTTTTGATTGAGAAAGTCACCAACTGCAACAAGGCCTGCAATGGTTATTGACTTTATGGCCATAAATAATAATTAGTCCAACAAGGACCTGTATCTTAACAGGAACAAAACTTGTTGATCTGAAAATACGGTTTTGTTTTTAATGTTTAAATGGTGCAACAGTTAGTCTAGAAATTAAGCTTAGTTTTATGCTGGGTAGATCTACCTTAAAAAAGTAGATTTGGGGCAGCAGTGTTCGCTGTGTTCCAGTGCTGGAGAAGATCGCTCATGTCAGGCTGCTCTCCCCATCGCAGTAAGTATTTCTAAGAGTTTAGTTTTCACAGTAGGGAAGCAAATAGCATTTAGCTGCTGATGATGAGTCAGTTGTCTTGTAGAAGCAACTTTTACAGTTCTTCAGAATCAGCATGTGGTGGAAGTAGTGGTATTTTTCTATTGTTAAGCAGGGCTAAAGTTAGAATAAGAGAATTCAGAAATACAAATAACCTACATTGGCTCACAGTACTGGTAGTATTTCTATTTAGCAAATGTCAGGCACGATAAAGCATCTGCTAGTTTTATACTTTGATGCTGGAGAATTTATAAGAATCAATATTATGTTTCCTTACTGGTAGCAAGCTGGAGATACCACCAACTTTATAGTCTTCTAGTCTTGGTTGCACTCCATTTTTCACTGCTAGCATAAACTCACCATTTTAATCCTGCAGTATTCAGTTGCCAGCGTTTAAATATGCAAACCATAATTCATGTTGCGGTTAGAATTTGGCAACGGCTTGTCTTTGTTGACTTAAAGAAGGCCTTATATGGAGATACTAGAACAAATATTGCTGTGCCTCAAACTGAAACTACGATTCTGCTCTCTTTATTGTACCGAATGGTATATACCAGTTAGTGGTGCGCACAGAAACCTCTTAATCTCGGTGCCAGATCCTTGTCTTCTGTTCCCAGACTGAACTTGCATTTGGGAATTTTTCAGGGAGACTCAAAATCGCAGCTGGATTGGGAATGGGGGCCACCATGCCTTCTTAATTAAAACTGGAGTCAAAAATAGGAAGGGAAAGCTGAATTTAAAAGTCTAAGTTTACATAAAAATGATGAAATATTCGGCTTAGTGTTATCTGAAATGTAAAAGTTTGTTTTCTGAATGCTGTGGGTAACTTTGTACTGTGATTTTTCCAGATTTTGAAACAAAATGAGATTCAGTGTAGGTGGTTATTAATTTTTGTAACCATTTTCAAGGAATACATATTTAAGTATAAATCCTTTCTTGTAGGATTGAGGTTTGCCTTTATTGCACAGTCCTTTCTTAGTCTACTTGTTTTAATCATCCCATTTATTGAAATGACATTTAATGGGTATTTAAGCGATGCTAAATAGATACTTTAGAAAAATCAAAAGGTTATTCTGCTTAGTCTTGAACAGTGAATAACATTTTTGTGTTAGGAAAAGAAAACTGGTCCTTTTTTTCTCTAAAATAAATAGTGTGAGGCAAACACTGGCATTTCTGCAGCATCGGAGTCTTACAGCTACGAAGCCCTGTGATGGGAGTATGTAAGAGACAACCAAGTGTTGGAGGGAATGGCTTTAATTTTTAGTGCCTGGCACTGTCCGGTGGTGTCTCACAAGGGGAGATACTTCAGTTGAAGTGAGGCTGTTGTGGTCATTAAAAATACGACGGATTTCCAGAGGACCAGGGGTTTTAATACCTCTGTGCACACTGCTCTGCCTGAATAATCAAGTTACTTTTGCCGTTTCTTTTAAAACATGCCTGCTATATCCAGCAAATCCCCCACTTAAAAGCTGGAAAAGCATACATAAATTTGTGATTTTTAGTACAAAAGGCTTTATTTAAAACACATGATGTTTTAGAATTCATAATTCTGTTATGAAATAGGCTTCATATGTCAAATGCGGATAATTTTTTTTTTCCTTTTAACACAACCAAAGAGGCAGAGTATTTAAAGTGCTCTTTCATAAAAGCAGCAACATCTGAAGGAGGGTAATTCTGCTCTTTTTATGCCCCTGCATATTTGTGAAGCTTTAAGGAGGTACTTGTCTTTCATGTTAAGTGCATATTAAAGGAATAAAGTTTGGGGTGCTTTGGCAAGAGTAAAAAAGGAATAGATAGACATTATAGTTATCATTCCCATCATAAAACAATAATAGAAGCAAAAATAAATTATTAAATCAAAGAGATGTAAACATGGTTTTATATAAAATGAATTAAACCACATGCAAGTCTGGAATGTAGTCATATTCAAAACTGGCTGTGAAACTCTTTTTTAGAACATGTAAAATTCTGAAAGACTCTGTTAAATAGAAACAGTTCTAAGTGAAGTAAAGCTTTTCAATGGAAATGCATTGTCTTCTTTGACGGTCTTTCTGCGGTTCCCGCTCGAGACATGTACGTGTTCCACGTGTGCAACCCCAGAATAATTTATCCAGCAAACTCTCGCGGGCTTGTCTCCTGTCTTCCCACCGTGATGAAGCACAGAACCCCCAGCCATGCTGTCTTCCCTATCGCTTGTGCCAACAGGAAAACTCCTTAGCACCTAAAGTACCAGTGGGGGAAGCAAATACATCATTAAGAGTAGCTTGGTCAGTGTTACAAAGTCTAAGGGTGAGTTTTAGTTGTTAGCAGAACAGGTCGTCCAAACAGAATGTGGTTTTCTCTGACACCTGGTTGGTGTTGCTCCTGTTGAGAAGGTTCAGTAATAGCTGTATTTTTATCAGTGGGCTTCAAAACCTTTGCCAATGGCAGTGACCTGTTCTTTTCCTGCTGCTCCAGAATATTTATCTTGCTTAAGGGGATCATGCAGATATAAATTCTTCAAGTGTGTGCAAGTCTCTTCAAAGTATGCACGGAGCTGGCACCCACTTGAAAACTTTGGTGGCTGAGTCTTATTGACAGTTCATTTGGGTTTCTTTTAAGGTAAAGCTTCAGAACATCTTTGTGTACCTGTTTGGTGGCTGTTAGAGAAGCTGCAGGGCATCTTCTTTGTCTGAAGGGCTTCGTGCAGGTGACAGATGGGATCCTCCCCTCTATCTTTCTCGGAAGATATACGTTGGTAAAAGCTTAAAAAAAAAAAATCTAGATTGCATCTGCAGGTATCTGAGAAATTCTTTCATACTAGCACAGTGGTCATTAACAGTGGAGTTCTCCAGCATCGGCTGCTCTGGAAGTTTGGTGGCCAACACTGGTTGGTTTCAGTGGATTCAGTGAAGCGTCTCATTTGCCCTCCCACGCAGCGCTCGCAGACATCGGATCAAACCATCTTCCTTATCAGTTACTTTGCTACTCAGGGAAGCTGTTACCCTCCATATAAATTCTTATGGTCACTTTGCTCCCCTTCCAGGAAGGTCGTTTGACAGTCAAATTAGAATCGTGTTTTTCCAGGGAATGGGATCAAAGTGATGCTGTCAAGTTCATACTGCAGGATTCTTTTTTCCTACCATTTTTCACATAGTACCTGCTTAGGCAAACCAGTTAGTGATCTCTTTCTCAGTCTTTCTACCTTGGCTGCTCCTCTGTTTTCTTGGCACCTTTTTGTCCCCCCGAATGGGTTTGAAGACTGTCTCTAGCCTTCCAGATTCTTCAGGGGCACGTCCTTGGTGCTGCTTGAGATCGGTCTGTTGGCTGAGGCAGAAAACCAGGAGGGAAAGTCTGCAAGTCTGATACAGAGCTGCGAGATGTTTTCCAGCCTCAGTAATGCCATACCAGTTACCAGCCAAACTACTCCCAGCCTTCATTTTAGGCTGTTGGCCGTGGAGCATATTGTCTGTTCATCACTCCCCTTAAAAACTATATTTGGCAGCTCTGTGCCTCAGCCATTTCCAAGCTGCAGATCATTGGGGCAAGTTACAAACTACAGCTGGGCATGTTTACATGGTTATTTTTTTCTCTCGGATGTAATGCCTGAGCCGTACCGAAGGATTCTGCCAAGTTTGATGTCCACTGGAACTCATAAACATTGCTAGCAGCGTGTTCCCCAACCACCGCTCCTGCCTGGCCAAAGCTAGACCATGTACTCTCCAGCTGCCTACAAAGGCGCTTTTCTGCTTTGCCAAAGTAATTTCACCTGACCAACAGCTTTGCACAGTAAAATCTTAAGAAATAAGTCTGTATTCAACAGGCCAGAAAAATGGATTTAAGGTCTTGGACAGAGTACCCCTGCTCTTCCCTTTTGAATTAAAATGCAGTTTTACATGATTAATTTGTTTAGTATGACGTGTTCTTTTGAGCTATCGCATCTTGAGAATCATTTAACTATATGACTTAAGTCTTGTTGCAGCTCCTGATTCAAATATAACCTTTATGTATTACTTTTACCACTGTCTTTATTTTTAATTCATTATTAATTGATGACCCAGAGCAGAATATGTGAAGCATGGAGCTGAATTCCTTTGTCATCATCCACACAGACTTGATGAAAGAGTTATCCAAATAGATTTTTATCCTGGTAGTGGGTGTTATTCAAGCAGCAAAGTGTATTATGTTGTATGAAGCTTTAAAAGATAAGGGAAGAGGGAAATACATTTGGTGACTATGGCTGCCTAAAGCTTCTGACTTGTGTGTGTAAAGGGCACACATGCAGAGTGGATTTGTGTAATTAATAATGCTTATTGCCTTGGACCTGAGATGTAAGTACTCTTCTCTTTTACGCCTCTGAAATTTTCCTTCTAATGATCGTATTTTTAATGTTGAATTATTTCCTTGTCATTCTTTCTAGCCAATTAGCAACGCTGATTTCATCGTTCCCGTTGAAATTGATGGAACCATACATCAGGTAAGCACTGCTGTTCCTTGTTCTAGTAGTGGAACTGTCCTCAGTGTCCCCGAGGACCCGTGTCCTCAGAGCGTTGTCCTTCTCCATTTGCTGTTTTACATTCAAGAGCTTGTCCTTTTGCAAAGTACAAAAGCTGTGAGCTCTGGAATGTTTCATCCAGACAGGAAACCTCTTTTTGTTCAGGTGTATGTTGTTTCTGGCTCCTCAGTCGTGATTTCTAACTTTTCCGGTTCTCCAGAATATCTCTCAGGATTTCAGTACTTGACTCCATCAATTTTAAAACATTTTCAAACAGAATTTAAGGATAGGTTTTCAAACTGGGCCCAGAAAAAACTACTTGACGACTGTGTTTTTCATTCCCTCCACAGACGAACAGGACATAAGTTGTCTTCAGTGTCTGTTGGTAGTTCACATGGACAAAGATTTATAAAAGTATTAAGGAAGAACACACATTTCTTCAGTTTTTGTGGCAATCTTTGTTTAAGTTCTGTCCTTTTTTCTTTCTGTACATAATTTAAGTTCCTCTGATAGGACTTTTTATGTACTTCAGCATCTTTAAAAGGTCCAGACAAAATTGCAAGGAGACTTAATTTTTATCTCTTATTCTTTAAGAACTTTGCTTAAGACTCTCTGAAATGCTTTTTCAGTAAATGCAAAACACTCATAATTTGAAAATCAGTCCCCTTCATGTATCTTAGCTTGGTGCCTTTAATCACTGGTCATTTCTGAAAACATTAAATGAAATAAATTACAGTGCTGTAAATGTTCCTCTTCAGACAGACATTAAAGTTCTTAATGGAGATGGGTTTTGCTGGTTAATGTGAAGTTGAGCCTTTCTGATGTGTGTATCCTGCAAATTGTTGGAAAGTTCTTTTGTTGGTTGTTGTAGGTTAAAGATAATGCAGTTACTGAGTTGCAGATCTTCCCCAAATGTAATTTAATGGAGATTTTAAATACTTTAATTTTTGAAATGTTGCCTTTTATATGGATTATTTTTACTTGGACAAATAGCTTTTTATTTTGATCTTGGAACAATTGATGGAACATAAAGTTAGTTCATAATTTTGTTTGATTCCATGTTAGGCAAACCAACCATGTGATCCTCACTCTTTAAATAATTACTAAATATGTCAGTGGAGTGAAATGCGTTTTAAAGTGATAATTGTTTGACAGTTTCTACATTGTGCCTATTTTATGTAGAAAAATTCAATATCTAGGGTACTTAAACCTGTGATGTTCTCCAGAGCTGAGTGCTTAAAGCACATGAATTATGTTCTGGGAGATTTATTGTGATATTGTCTGCCCTCATTTGAGGGGGGCTTTAGTTGTATTTAGTGCTGTAATGCAGATGTTTTCTCTCCTATAACTTTCTGGAATGCTTTTGAAAGGGAATAAAATCGGTTGCCTAACAATTTTCAATGGCTTAGGATCGTCATCACTTAGCTTGTCAAGCTTATATATTTAAATTTTGAAACAAAACCTGAGAAAAGCCTATTTGGGCTTTACAGTCAAGCACTTCAAAAATCTGTTGCTTTTCCATTCCCCACTGCAGACTTTGAGATCCTTCACCAAACATAATGCAGTTAGGCATGTGGAAAGGGAAAAAAAAAAAAACAGAAAAAAAAAACAAAACCAACTAGTTAAAGGGAGTAGATTTGTCCATACCCTAAATGTGAACAGGAGAAAAACTGCTCTTGACAGAGAAGATCAAGTGAAATTGGCCTCTTGAATGTGCTTTTCTGGAGGCTTCCTGCATAATTTTTAAGGAGTTCTCTTGGTATTTCAAATTCTTAATCTCTAAAATAGGTAAAATCTGAGTCAGATCTCGATAGTTGAAATGAAGTTATTTGTGAGGAATTCATAATCTTTGAAATAAAGGTAATTTATACAGTATGCAGAACAGGCAAAGTCTTGATTTCCTGTGTTTGTAATACCTTTGCAGGCAAAGTAATGTACTATTATCCAGCAATCTTCTTTATTTTAAACTGTGATAATCCAAAGGGTGAAAGTGGACATTCTGGCTTAGTCTGAGTGTTAACACAGGCTGTAGAGCTTTGACAACCGCTTCCAATTTCAAACCTGCAATTTTTTATCCACTTAGAGCATAAACTGAACTGATATCAAGATATTTTTTTTGTTGCCCATGAGAATTTGTCATCTGTGTGTAATGCCTGTCCATTTTCTTAAGAAGTTGATATACTCGGTGATTGAGAAATGCTTCCACCTGTTGAAAATATCTCAGGGTATGTGAAATATTGTGGAACCACCCTGTCCATAGTGCATATCCCCACCTGCCTTTCCAGTAACCCTGATGTCCTATGGAGCAGGAAATGGTCTGCCAGAGTACTGTTGTGCTTGAACTCTGCCTTAGACAGAACCCCAAGGAAAACAAAACTACAGAACACGGTTTCAGAAGTGCCCATTCAGAAAGAAATTTGAAATTACACCAGATTCTCTAGATCTCATATAGCACAAATACATGCTGTGGCAAACTCAATTGCTGTTTGCTTGAAAGAGCGTTGAAGACTGACTTACCACAAACAAAACTCGTTAGATAAATGTTGTCATTTTTTGTTGTGCAACAGAGGTATTCAAAAAAAGGCTGCCTTTAATTTGGGGAGTTTGTTGTCCCTTATGTCATTTATAATGCAAAGGTCAGAGAGACCCTTGTTCTTCTATAGGGAGGACAATTCACATCATCATCTTAAAGGGTGCTTGGGTAAAACAGCTTCCCTAGGTTAAAAAAATAGCTTTTCTGAACACTTCTTGTCCATCTTCCATCTTTCTTTCTCTAGTTTAATTTACCTCGTCTTGTGAAATAAAAATGACAAATCCTTTCTAAAGGGAAGTAACTTGTGTGGAGGTTCCTCTCTTCCCTTCTATTGTGGGTCTGGGATGCCTGCAGAGACTCTGCCCATCTACAGGGCAGCTGAAGTGACTGCAGATGACTCCCACACTTTGTGTTGGCAACGATGGCCCAGATACAAAAGGGCAGCTCTGGTGCAAGCTGACGCTCTTCTGGCCGGTTCTCTGCTTCTCTGAATAAAAGGAAATCAGAGCTGGTCCCATCCTCAACCCAATTGTAAGTGAGAAACAGGGGAATGTGTTGCCGCTGAGAGCACGCTCTGGAGGAAGTTTATTGAAGATGAAAGTAGTGGCTGGAGGAAAGATGTTCTACCTCTTTGGTACCCTTGATGCAACTTCTGCAAGAACACATCCTCTCTTTTGGAGCCTGCTTCCCATTTAATGAGTGCAGAGCAATCGCAGCCCCCAGATTAGAGATCAGGTGTTAAATACAGCTTTAATCCCCAAGGGGTAAAGATTTTTAGGGTATGGTGGTCATTTGTCTTTCATCCAAATTGACTTGCAATGCCTTTGTGACTTGGCGGTGTCAAAGAGTAAAGAGGGCGGCCAGGAAGAGTTTGGTTTGGCGTTACTTGGAATTTCATTCTCAAATGTCATCTGCATGTTGAGCAATGTTTTTAAGTGTTTGGATATTTTTTTTTTAAATTCAGTTAATAATTGCTTATTTTTAGTTGTTGAAAGCTAAGGAAATGTTTGGTGTGGCAACTTTGAATGTCACATACAAACCGTTTTTTGCTGTCGGTGGGGGGAAACACTGTTCGAATGATAAACTTTCTTTCTACAAAAGAACTAAATTCCTTAATCCTCCTGCAGAAGGCTGTGGCCTGGTTCAAGTAATCCAGGATAGGCTGTATCCGTTCTAGCTGGCCTATTCTTGGTTACTTGCACTGGGAGGCAACCACGACGGCGTCAACCAGACGGACGAGGCTGGAGAAGGGATGTTGTTTTCTGAGAAGATGCCCCTGACCCACGAGACAGGAGCTTACAGGGGCTCGAGTTGTCACGGGCACATTTCTTTGCCGTTTCTGGAAGATTTTGCTCTTGTAAAACTGGTTCTTTGAAAGGCAATTCTTTGTATCCAATCTAATTGATTAAAATCAAGCTGGGTTCCTCTTTGGGTTTACAAATCACTGAGTCTTTTTTTTTAGGGTAAGGCTGCTTTGAGGTATAGAAAATGTACGTGGAAATGCCAAATGCTTGAAAACAATTAAAGATAATTACTTGTGTTCTGACAATAGCAGCTGTAAGTACGGAATCTTGTGAAAACATGCCTAGTGCTTGATTTGTGCTTTTGCATTTTAAGAGGAACATTCATTTTAAATAATAAAAAAAAGACTCTATTCCCTTAAATTCTTGCTGTGATAAGGAAGAAATCAGTGAGCGTACTATACAGAAAAACTGGAGGGTTGGGTTTGGGTTGTTTTTTTTTAATGCCCTGAAGACAGTATATAAATCTCAGAAAAATGCCAGGAGCCAGTTAGTCTAGAGACTTAAGCTGAAGACATCAGGCAACGGAGGAAAAAGCCAAGCCACAAATAACCATGCGGCATTGAGATGCAAGTCCAGCCGCTAACAAAGTGAAGGGGGAAAAAATTCCAAATGAGGAGGAAGAGGAGAAAAGAGCTGCACTGTCAGCTGAAGAAAGCTTTTTATGTGAAGTAAACCAAAGGGATTTTGTAGCCAGGGATACCAGTGCGCTTGCCGTTGCTTCCAGGATTTAAGTAGTTCTCAAATTAAAAACTTCAAAAGGAATAACCATACAGAGTATTGAGATATGTTATTCTGCAGGGAAAAAAAAAAGGGGGGGGGGGGGGAACAAAATAGGCAAAGGAGTTGGAGCCTTTTAGAGAGGGAGAGAACTAAGGGACATATTTGGCGAGAGCTCATCCTAAGAGATAACATTTATTATTAATAAAGCATTTGACATGAGGAGCGAATCTCTTGGCCAGAGCCCAATAGGGAAGATTTGAGGGCAAAGAGCAAGAGAAAACTCAAGTAGAGGAGGTTGAGGGTGCTCCGTGGTGGATCAGGAGATCTAAACTGCAGAAGGGAGACAATACAATTACATTACAATTAAAATGCTATGGACTTAGAGCTTCTGCTGACTCGTTGCAGTATTTGGAGACCTACAAATTGCCAAAAGAGCGCGTATTGCAAATACTTGCTTTTCTAATCCCTCTCCTGCCCTCGGGCCCGTGGTTAAGGAGCCCTGGGTCTGCAGCTGCCGGGTTGATTTACTGTGCGCTCTCCTTATGGAGGAGGTGGGTTATGTTGCAAGCGGCAAAGTTCATATCCTTGGCTTGGAGTTTGTAATTACATTCCAAGTGGAAATACTTCACCACTGCAGGCATAGATAGGGACAGAGAGCAAAGAGGAGGCTTCTTTTGCTGTGGGTGAAAACACTAGGTTTTAAAAGCAAAATTAATACTAAATTCCAGCATTTACTATCCAAGAATAACATTAAGACTTTGGGGTGTCCTTTTTGTGCCCTCAAAAACAAGTGTAGGAATATAATTTAAGGCTAAAGAATTAAAAACTTCATAGTGAACTGTAGAGTTAAGGAGTAACTTGCATCCTGCTGTCTTTCCTCTTGGAAAGGGCAGATCAGGCTCTTTCTGGGTACCCAAACACACAGGGATTGCAGCTCTCTTTCTACCTGTGTCTTTAAAAACTTTGAAGATATACTTTAGGAAAAAGAATATACTACAGCACAACTTTGTGTAGTAAGATGTAAGTGAGAAATTAATTGCATTGTTGCAGGAGAGGAAATTACTTGGCTTATGCTTAGTGAAATGCAGGAAACTTAGCTGTGATTATCTGGAAAGAGAGTGGTGTTGAAGGACATGTGTTAACTGTCTTTAATTGGTAAAATGTCACACTTGATTGGCTAGGTGCTGCTGTGATTGTTTAAAAAATAAAAAATAAATCTGGGCTATAAATTGTTACCTGTATTAAAGTTTGACTGTATTGTCTGAATTTGAGGTGCCAGAAATAGTTTAGTTAAACTTCATAGAAATAATTTAAAGCTGATCAAGTAATCTTGCTATGAGCTATATGCTACATAAAATGGAAAAGCAATTAACATTTTTGCCTTAGTCATTAAGGTACAGCTCCATCATATATGTTTTTAATAAAACTTTGCTTTCGGGTTAAGGTTTTCAATTTCAAGTCTCTATTATGCAACTTTTTTCTTCTTTTGCTAAAGGCTTTAATTGTCACACTTCAGTTCAAGCTGGCATTTCCATATTTTTCTCCTTCAGCCTTTTTCTCTGAGTGCCTTATGGTTTTGCCTCTCTATTAATAGGAAAGTAGTAAAGTACATACAATTAATCTAGGTCTCCATATCAAAGAAAGAAATTCCTGAAATTGCATCAGTCCTGCAGTTCTGCCTGAATTCAGCTCTACGCCAGACTTCTCCACTTGAAATTTCCAGTATTAAGGATTATTTGCCAAACAAAGAAGATAAAATGCTGCCAGTGTTTTCTCTCAAACTTGTAATCTAAGTGCAAACAAGATAGATAAATATTTCTCAAGCAGACTCCCCTCTCCAGCCTCCCAGTATACTGTGAACTACTTGTAAGCTTTCTGAGCAGCCTTTATCTTATCTTGGTATTTTCTGTGAAGGCAAATCGCGTTCCTTGCTCTGAAAAGAGAGGCAGGGAGACCGTGATATCTATTATAATCAGGCTGTTGACAGTAGGCAGCCAAACTGCCTGTATGGTTGTCAGTGCAAAAAGGCAGGAGAGCATGGCAGAAACTGAGCTGCTCAAGAGGCTGGAGATGCTGAGTATTTACCGTCTTTGTGACAAGCTCACAGCAGAAGATGCTGTGGACTTTGCCACTGAATTTTGAGAGCAGAGTTTGCTAGGCATTCCACATGCTGCTATGAAGAATTTTGGTGAAAGCTCTCTGCAGAGCCAGATGACCGATAACTGTCCCTAGTGAGATGTGGTACTTGACACCTGGAATTTAAAAAAATGAAAGAATTAGCCACAGAAAGAAAGCAGTTCCCTATTGTGCAGTTCTTGTCATTGTAGAAGTTTCATCAGATTTATTCCTTTTGTAAGGCTCTTCAGGACTGAAGACACCAGCACCAAAATCATTTCGGTTGAGAGATCTGTATCCTCGCTTCTGGAGAAGCCCTCCTGTCTCTCTTTGCCTTTAATGAGATTTTTTTTAAGAAGCATCACTCCAGATGATGCACGGTATTTGCAATTGCATAATCAGCATGGGTCTTGGCAGCCCATGCATTCAAATCTCTCATTACTGGATGTCTGCTTTTATCTTGTATACTTACGTTTTTTTCCTTGCAGCATTTCATTTGAACTGCTTCCATGATAACTTTTTTGCTTCTTCAAGTGCTAGAGCATTAGGGTGTTTTTTCTCCTTTTTTTTTTTTTTTTTTTTTACCTTTCACACCATTTTGACCTAAATAGCCCTTGTCATTCCAGGTTTATGTATTGAAACGACCACACGTGGATGAGTTTCTTCAGAGGATGGGAGAGCTCTTTGAATGTGTACTCTTCACAGCCAGTCTAGCCAAGGTTTGTTCCTCTCTTCATGTCATTAGCCCTTACGGTGCTGATCAGTGGACTTTTGGTTGGGTTTTCTACGGACGATTATTTCCACAGTTGGTACTATCTTAATTTTTCCCCTTCTTTTCTGCTTCTTTGTCTGACAGTGTGTACTTTGTCTGCTAGTGTGTGGGTAAGTGTTTCCATGGTAACAGCATCACATATGGGCTTGTCTCATAATGTAGCCTCCATGCATTGCTCATAATGCCAATGTGAAAGGCTTACAAGTTACCATGGTTATAGTGAGAAATTAGAACAAATAGCGTGCGAGTAAAGTAGCATATTAAAGCTGGGCATGAAATAAAAGGCACTGTATTTAATGCTATCTACATGATCAACCGGTGATTCAGAAATTTGCTGCATATGAAAACTGGGAACACATTTTTTTGTTCTGTCAAGGTGCAATTATAAGTTAGAAAAATCAGACGCTGCAAAGCTTGAAATGGCAGCAGGAATATTTTGTGCCCTCTGGTCTGCAGTAGCAGTAGTACCCCGTTGGTAATTTTGTGGTAGATGTTACAGTAGTAGACATCTTGAATTCTTCGCTTCTTTGGATTTATTATCGTTGTGGTGTCGTGGTTACAAAAGTTATATTGTTTTTTTCTAACTAATACTCTAGCAGGGTAAGCTACTCCGACCTGACGTGGAGATGGTGCAAGGGGACAGGACCTTCTTTGGTCTGATCGATTGCTGCCTTAGCAGAGGATTCTCCCTGCACTCTATTTACCATGTTGTGTCACACTGTGAAAATCCTAAATAATGGAACAATTTCATACTGCAGATAGATCTCTAGCAGTTTTCATAGTCAAGAGATGATTGATTTCAACATCAGTTTTGTTTCTCAGTTTAAAAGATAGGAAATGGTAACTCCTGTTCTGCAAAACTGAGTTATAACTGGCATTTTTAAGTACATGCCTATTTCATATTCTGGTTTATTTGGATACTTTTCCTTGGGTGGTTTATATCAATTGTGGGAATGTAAGCTTTGCCTTACTTAAAGTATCATATGTAAAATGAGAATTTCCTAGTATTGTAGATGGGTATTTGTCCTAATAACAGCTTTGTCTGATCTTTTATGTCCCAATTATGCAATTTGGTGATCTTAAGATTTTTACCGACCCAGTGGCTCCATGGGCATTGTTTGAAAAAGCTGCATCAAGCTTGGATGCCTTCATTGCAGTTTATTTTCAGAGGCACATAGAAATGAATCAGCTGTGGAAATGGCTTCATATAGATTTTCTGTTAGCGTTGGTTGGTTTTATGGTAATGTTAGGTGAGATCTCTGGATCCATCAGCTTCAAGGGTAATTATAAGTTGACCCTAAGAATAAAACCTAATTGATAAATCACAGAAAACATTAGAGTGAGTGTTAGCCTTCCGTAGAAAGATAACCATCCTACTTTTGTGTTATCTATTAACCATTTCAGGTTTGCAGGCTTATAAGTTAATTAACAAGGAGCAGGAAGAAAATGAGGGAAGGGCATTTTATCTGAAATTATTTTCTGTCCCTCCTTTGTATAGTTCTGTGAATTAGCCTTGTTTGTGCATTGCTAACTTCACGTTTCTAACTTCTGTTTTTAAGTATGCAGACCCAGTAGCCGACTTACTGGATCGCTGGGGTGTGTTCAGGGCAAGGCTCTTTAGAGAATCCTGTGTTTTCCACCGAGGAAATTATGTGAAGGATCTGAGTCGACTGGGACGTGAGCTGAGTAAAGTTATTATAGTAGATAATTCTCCTGCATCTTACATCTTCCATCCTGAAAATGCAGTAAGTATTGTTAGTATTCAAAGTACTCAAGCGTAACTTTTATCTTCCTGGTCCTTGCTCAGACTTTCTGATTCAGAAAACAGCTTTTCAGAGTGCTAACTGTATGGGTTTCTTTATTTTCTTAGATTGCAGGTAGGTTCTAGTATTTGCTGCAGGATGGTGAAGGACAAAGGCAACCTGATTTTGACAGTGTGTCGTAGTCATGACTGCTTTCAGTTTTAGTTTTTGGTAGGAAATCCAGCAGTTTTGAGAAACACTGGGCGGTAGAGAAGCTGAATAACCTACCTCTAAAAAGTGAAGCTGCCCTCCAGCATAGTTTTTCTTTTTTGGAGTGGTGATTACAGAAAGGATGGTTTACTTGAACTGCTTTTGGTACTCCAGCTTTTTTCATTGTGCAAATGAAAATATTTATTAGACAAGATAATTAATGTTTTACTGTTACAATCTGAGTTCTGTATTTGTGGCTAAGGGGAAGGAACAAAAAAAATCAAGTTCTTGTTTGTTAGTTCTTCTCCCTTTAAGTGTTTTTGTGATAACTCAGTTCATAATCAGAAATGTTCATTAACAAGTTCATTAAGTTTTAGGACTAAGGACAAAGGGCAAGCAGCAGTACTTCAAGGGAGATTAATTAAGAGCGCTGCGCGTGTTCACTGTGTTTTGGTATCTGCTGGAATGGTCTGGCACTGACACCATCCCTTGCTGCAATCAGGACAGATGCTCACATCTGTTTTCTAGCTGCCGGGACAGCACGCTGCAACTCCCCTCAGATCTGCTGACTTAAACAACCAAGCTGTGCAATCTTTTCTTTGATGTTTTTAGGCTGCCTCTTTTGTGAACTGTTCAAATTAACCTAGGAAATTTTTATTAGGGATCCTGTTTTTCATGGTCCCACCTCTCTGGAATAGCTTTCTTTTTTTAACATGAGCTATTTACATCGCAGCAATCAGCTTTTAAGTTCAGATTCTGATAAATAAGTTCAGATCCATCTGATAAACGATTGGTTGAAAACATTTTTCTGGTTGGTGCCACACACGGGTTAAAGTTGCTATTTATAATGTCCAGGAGCTGTAGCTCTAATTCATGTTCATAGTTAAAATTAAAAACCTGATTCTGATCATCATTTGGTATCTCGGAATTCACTGCCAAGAAAATAATGAGCTGTAGATTTGGGAGATGAAATTAAGGGCCTGTCAGAGTGGTTTAATCATGTACAGAAAAGTGCTGTTAGCTAACTGTTATTTGAGTCTCTGCAGAAAGCAGAGCTGGTAACGAGATCCAAGATAGTCTTTAAAAGACCTGCGTGTACTTCCATAGTGAAGATACACGGAACTCCCTCCCCAAATCCAGCCCACGTACCCAAGAAGCGTTGTTATATGCATTATTTTCTGAACCCGTGCTCAAGGTCTTACATTTTAATCAGAGAACTGTTCTGTGCTGGCTGTTTAAATATTTCCTCCACAACCTGATGCCAGGAGGGGTTGTTGCTGCATGCCTGCGTTCAGTGACTCACGCTCATAACGCTTAGGGGGTGGGGGGAAAGACTTGCCCATAATTAAAGTGTCAGTACAGCTTCATAACCCCTGCCTGCCTTCCAGTGTATTCTAAGTATCGAGGAGGCAGAGCAAATTGAGCTGCCCGGTGGTGGGTCATGTAGGTTACCTGGACACATAGGAGAAGGTCAGCCGAATGTCAACTGTTCCACAGTTGGATTTGGAAGGTCAACTGTTCCACAGTTGGATTTGGGGTTGATGTTGCGTACCAGAAAACATGGACGTGACCCTGGTGGGGTAGCCTGAATGCTAACGACTAGCAATTTGCCTTACTGTGACGGCAGCATTACAGGACATCCACGTAGGCAAAACTCACGTCTTCTTCACATCAGAAAATCATCTCAATATTTATTGGTTACTTCGTTTTCAGGTGCCTGTGCAGTCCTGGTTTGATGACATGACAGACACAGAGCTGCTAGATCTTATTCCTTTCTTTGAAGGACTAAGCAAAGAGGAAGAAGTTTACAGTATGCTTCATAAACTCTGCAACAGGTAGCCCTTAACTTTGACTGACTTCTGCTCCTAGATTGCAGTTGCTAGAGGTTGTCTCCATCTTTTCCAGCTCTTTCAAATGTAAGCTTTGGGGAGGTCACCCCTGTCAGAAGTGCTACTCTTGATCTTCCTGTTACATTGGACACGGACAATCATGAGTGATGCTATTAAGCCTTCAGAAGCCTGACTCCTAAGGTCATGTGTTCAGACTACTTTTTTAAAGGAAAAAAAAAAAAAGAAGCTATTTTAAATGGGACTCTTTTAATGAATTTCATAAATGGACATCTTTTACTGGATCAGCTTTTCTTAAAACATGCCAAAAAAGAAGCTTGTATTTCAGCAGTTGAATTTCTCTCCCTTTCTTCCCTTCCCACTATGCAGACAATTTTACCCCCCTGCTTAGAGCAGTTGACCTGACTCTGAATTTTTTCTTACAGAATGAAGTGCCTTTTTGAATGTTATTTTAAGATAAAAATTCATTTTTGTATAAGACGTATTTCCAGACATCTTTTAGTCTTGTATTGTCTAAATGCTTTAAAAGGAAAAAGGAAAAAATTTATAGAGCACTGTAATATATAACAAAGGAAAAAGTTGAAACAAAGATGCTGGGTTCCTGTCTCCACAGTGACATTAAGATGTATTACATTTTGTCATGCTCAGAAGGTTTAAGTGTTTGTGGGAGGGATGATTTGGGTTAATTACACGGTTGTTTCACTGATATGATTTTGGGCACAGTTTTGAACATATCTGCAGTTGTTTGAGTATTAGGGAATGAGGGCGTTGAGAAAACAAGGTGGCTAATAGACCTAAAGCACCTTTTCTTCTAGACAGATTAAGTTCTATTGTCTCTGCTTACACACAACTGCCATGCCTCTCTTTTTTTGGAAAACTATTATCTCGGGAGAATGTGGAAGAGATCTATTTATTAGTTTAAGATTCTTTTCTTAAAAAAAAAAAAAAAAAACATCTGGATAAGCTGGATCTGTATTGAGCTGTTTGGACTACTTTTTTCTTTTAATTGCTGCTACTGTATACTCACCAAATGGAGTTGACCATCGGCTGTTATACTGTTTTTGCCACTGTGCCTGTGCTATGAAACATTTTCTGTAAGCTGCAGACTTGGGCAATAAATAAAATGCAGGCTTCATAACCCACCCCAACGTATTAATCCTGCAGTATCTGATATACCAGAAAACTCAGTTAAAGGTGACCTGCAAAGGAAAATTTATTTTATTTTTTTTTTAAATTGGGATGAGACTCTCCCCTTTCTTTGGTATATTAGAATGCAAAAAGTATTTTTTACACCTCTCTGATTTGTTTATCTTCCTCCACAAGGTGTAAGGCACAGATGGAGAGATTTATTGAGTCTTGCTGGAAGGGCAGAAGATACTAGCCTAGACTAAAAGTGGTGCTCTGGCTTTGGAGTTGAGTAAGTCTCCTCTCTGAATCTGAGAACCTCCTTAGCATCTTCTGTAGTGTCATTGGTGCCTTTTTAAAATAGCAACTTTTAAGTACTTTAAGACTTTGAAGAACAAGGCACACCTATTTTATTTTTTTTTCCTTTCCAGTGTCACCTTTTAATTATTTTCCACACCAGAAATCTACAAAAGTAATGATTACAGATATGTTTGGCTGTCACTGGAGAAAACTAAATGGAGTAGTTGGTGCTTCTAACGATCCTAGTGCTAAATTTCTGAATGGTAGACCCCCTTTGCCTTCTCTTATCTCACTTGACAAGTCTTGATGACTTAGGAAAAAAAAATAATAATTTTTTTTTTTTTTTGCGATGGACTGGGATTGTCATCCTTGTCTTAAAGCATGGGTGAAGCAGCTTAACAAATCCATTCATAGACGGGCAGGCCAAGCCTCCGCAGGCCACGAGTAGGTTGTCATCGGTGCAGTATAAAACAGACTATAAAAAAAGATTTCTTGGCATCCTCCCCCTGTGGCAGTGCAGCTCTGTCCCATGGCGAGGGAAGGCAGAGGCAGCACCCTCGCTCTCCTGAGCCTGTTACAGCATCTCCCTTCTGTTTTCTTACCAGTTGGCATTACCCTTAGTACTGTATAATTCTGTGCCACAACAAAAGACAAAACTGTCAGATTAAACAAAAAAAAAACCAACCTTCATTGTTTATAAAAAAAAATGTCAGAAAAAAAAAGACATATGGATTCTGGTTAGTCCATTAACGTTTACTTTCAGTTTAAGATTGTTTAATTGTGTGTTTGACTTCAGAGTAATGAAACTGTAAGCTGCCAAAAAGTTGTTCTCTGAGCAGTATTTTCAACTGTGTGTGTCGCCTCTGGGCTTCGGGCGCAGTTTGCAGGGAAGTATTCAGGTTGTAGTTAGTTGTGCAGGTATGATAGGAACGGCTGAAAAAAAAAAAATAATTCAAAGACTTTCTCGCTAGCGTTAGACCAAACAATCTTCCAATTAGACAATAAATGACCCTACCGAGACGTTGCCATTTAACGGTTGTGACCTGGTGTACGTGAGACAAGCAGTGGCATTAGTTCGCGTTTCTGAAAGCAGCGATTTCATGAACCAGTTGCCTTAAGTCTGTGAATGAATGTTGATTATTAAAAGTGTCTTGTATTGTTTTAAAATCCATGTAGAATGGACAACTGAACTTCTGCACCGGCTTCTGGAAGAACAGTTCTGGTGGTGTTCTGTACAACCAGATGCTTGCTCTGTATTGGTTATTTTTGGCTGTTGAAATCCACAGATTTCAAAAAAAACCCAACTTATTTTAACTTAGTACAGCATCAAAATGACACTTGCTGACAATACAAAGGCAAAAAACTTAACAACAGTTTTGATCTCTGCTATTATCTTAAGAGCCTTTTCTAGAACTTCTCATTAATTTTACTTTTTAATTCATTCCCATCAAAATAAAACTCCAGAGTGCTCTGAGGTCAGTTTTGGACTTCCCTGAGTATTCAAATTTGGCCAAAGGGTTTAAACTGTCCTCGTTGTTTATTTTGAGTCTGTCATCGTACTTGAAATTTCAAGGGTTCAGTTTGCGTGAAAATACATACGCGATATATTTAGAGTTTCTAGATTTTAACAAAGCAATATAGTTCTGTCCATAAAGTCAGATAAGGAGTGGAATGTTTGTAAATTCTGCAATACGGGTATTTGATTGTATTTTAAATACAAGATTTTAAAAATGAAAATAGGAAAAAAATACTTGTTTCCTGAATTTCTTGCCTCTTTTGAAGTGCGGTTTCTGCCTGCAGGTCACCGGGGCTGTTGTAAACCCCAGGTTTCAATTCTATTTCTGCATATTACAGGAGAATTAAAGGGTCTTTTCCAGTTGGTCGCTCTGTTCAGCTATAGAAATGCTGCCTGGCCTGAAGTTCTGTTGTCCTTTTTATGTCGGGTTCAAAAAGGTTTTTT
Organism: Gallinago jamesoni; assembly: GCA_025769975.1. Lineage (NCBI taxonomy): Eukaryota > Metazoa > Chordata > Aves > Charadriiformes > Scolopacidae > Gallinago > Gallinago jamesoni. Next base: position 4,471,386 of record JAOQGH010000012.1, read on the forward strand.
GCCTGTATAGGTATTTTTAAATTAAGCTGTAAGGCAGAATGCCTTAGATTCTTGAAATTCAACTGAAGTGTTCCGATTAAATTGCCATCTGTAAACCAGGGCTGTGTGCAGAATCCTTGTTGACCCACCAGGAAGCCTGGCAGGTTTGGGACAGAAGATGGAGGGATAGTATTGCTGTGTTCATTTAGGTAGCTTTGGAAGAATCATTTGTCGATTTGATTTGCCCTTTAATTCCTTTAAACAGCAACGTTATACACAGAAGGAGCTCAGCACCTGAAGAGATTTGGTTATCGGTGTATGCGGTCACTTCATCACAGCATGATTTTGACTAGGCTGGTTGGGGACAATAAAGTATCTAAGTGACACTGGTGTGTACTGATGTTGCAGCTTGGGAAATTTCAGTGTAAAGAAAAAAAAATTAATCTGTAGCTATATAATTTACAAACACATAATCCTATGTTTTACAGATTCTTTTTAAACTAATAAAACACAATGCCGCACAGCCGTATTTGTAAAACAAAAACAAGTTTGTGCCTCTGATTTCCAAGGTGCTGTGATGTTTTGCCTTTGTGGGGCGAGGAGGGGCCGGTGAGACTTGCGTGGGGCAATTGCTTAAAGAAAAATCTGAGCTAACTATGCAAAACCAGCTGTCAGCTTTCTGTTTCACATTATATTGTAAAAATCCAGCTGACTTTTTTCCATTTTTTTTCTTTCTTGTTAAAGATCTATTAGGAACTTCTTAACAGAGGAGTAAGCAATGGAAATGTTTCTTTTTTCTTTTCTTTTTCTTTTTTTCTTTCTTTCTAATAATGGAGCTGTTTACACTTTTAATGCAATGAACAATCCAGCGATACTTGAGAAACACTACAGATACCATATGAGTGTTTTCAGGAGAGAGGAGTGTTGTCAATCAGGTATTGAATGGTTTCTTTACTGTCACAAATAAAAAAAAATAAATTTAACAACATGGTTACTTGTGCATGTAATACTTCTCTGGGAAAAAAAAAATAATAATAATTTCTGCACTTCTCCTTCAGTAACAGTCACTGCCCTAATTTGACAGGGACTTTATTCCTGCGAGTGCA
>JAOQGH010000012.1:4472570-4487430 GCA_025769975.1 Gallinago jamesoni
TAATAATAATTTCTGCACTTCTCCTTCAGTAACAGTCACTGCCCTAATTTGACAGGGACTTTATTCCTGCGAGTGCACATCCATATTAGATGGTAAAATCACCGGTCTCTCTGCCATCCTCTTTTGAAGTCCTTCATAGGGCTCCTCATTGACGGCCCTGGCACCTGCTTGTGCAAACAGAGCTGCTGAACTGCTGATGAATCCTGCGGGATAAATTGGTGGCCACTCTGGCAGATGTTCCAGCTATTTGGATCTCTTCGATGAGATCATACAATAATTTGTTCAAGTCTCAAAGCTGTGTGACTTCTTTTGAAGGGCTTTACTTCAGCTACGTGAATAGCTGTTCTTAACATCACTGCCATATCCAAATGAATATCTGAATTAAGCACTTTATTTGGTTGGAAAGTCTTATTTTGGGACTTTTTTATCTGACACAGTAAGACTTAGGCAGAGCCTTCCTTTCTAGGAAAAGGCACATATTATTAGTGCGTTATGAGCAGAAAACCTCAGGCCTGTTAGAATAAGCAGCTGGCTCAAGATAGCACATTAGTTGCAATTAAAAATATTTGTTAGTTATTCCTGTGATCAGTTGGAATGACCTAAACTGCCTTTACTTTGTACTGGTGGGTTGGGTTATTTGATTATATTTTTTAAGGGTTTCTGCTGGTTTTTTGGTTGTGGTTTTTTGGTTTTTTTTTAGTTTTACTGATCTCCTTAGCTGCTAGTTAGGATAAAGATGCCTTTCTTTCACTCAGTAAAACAAGTATGTCAAAATTCATAAAACAGCTCATTTATAGTGGTGAGAAAGATACTGTTCTGCTGTAGCTGATTGACAGCAAGTGTTGGCAAAATCAAATCCACCATAAATGTACCTCTATGCATATGCCTTCCAATATTATTTCCACCATCACCACCTTTTTCTTGTGTTCTGACTCGGAAGGAAAGCCAACCGCTCTGAAATTCCCTGCAAGATGGGCCAGGGCTCTTCCAGGTGGGAAGAGGGGTTGTCCTGGCAAGCAACCTCCAGCAGTTGTCCTGGCAAGCCACCTTCCCCCATCCAGGCTTCCTACTAGCCCAGCCCTGCCGGCAGGAGACCAGGCCAAGTTCTCCTGGACCTCCTCTGTTGATTCTGCTGGAGCTGCCGGAAAAAAATAAATGATCTTTGGGTAATAAATTGGTTTGGGCAGGTTGGCAAACTCAAGCTTGAAAAGCTTCCAGGCATGTTTTGTTTTAAAGCCTTCTGAAGTGGTGTTTTAAAAGGAGCTGTGCTGAGGAGCAGGTTGTCCTGTAATTGCCCGGTGCCACGTTAATCAGCGTTTCTGAAGCACAGGACATACAGGAACATCTTGGACTTTAATAGAGATTGATTTGATTCAGTAAAGTGGGTCTGCATCTGCACTTACACACCTTCCCACACAGCAATTTGAAAAGGTTAGATCTGGTCATCGCTTAAATCAGCAGCAAACAGAGTCTTTGAGGTGATGTTTCAGCTTCGCTGTATCTCCTGAACCTCGGTGGACCCTCTGCTGCATCATCTCTCCCTTCACTCTCCTCTGTGCGACTGGCATTCTTTAATTTTGCAACCACCTTTTAACTGAGTGATGTAAATGCGCTTGATGGTGATGTAAGTGGCAGGAAAATGCTGGATGAAGAAAGGAAACGCAGCTGGTCCCTGTCAACCATCGTCATGGGCAGGACTCCAGCCAGGAGAAGGTTGTTCTTATGGACACAGGAGTCACCGTTGAGCCAGAAACCTGTCACCCCCTCTGAGATCCACTGTTCTTCTAGAGAAGGAGGGCCGATTGTTGTGTTGGTACAGACGGGCTGTACACCACCTCTTGAGTTCCCAGCATTTCAATGAGTGTTGCGCTTGAAGAGTCTGAGAGTTTGTTGGGAGGAGTTACTGGCTTGACAATGGGTTGTTCTCGTTATCAGATTTTAATGAGCTTTTGTGATTAAAACCAAATTTCTTTACAGTGTAACTTCGTGATTTTTTTTTCATGCTTTGATTCTGATTGACAATAAACTATCTGTGTTATTTTTTTCATCCTCTCCATGTCTGATAATGCATATAGTTGAGGGTTGACCCCAGAAATCCCCTTCTGTCCTCCACGTTCCACTCTCCTTTGGGGAAACAGGGGAGGAAGCAAAGACTTTGGTAGAATGAGAGCAGAAAGTTCTTGTTTCATTCCTGTCCCAACTCTTTAGACTTGATGGGCTTTAATAAAGATTAAAGCCTTGAGTGCCAAGCATCGAGGGCTTCTTCCTCCAGGAGCCTGTTTGGCCGGCAGGTCCCTGTTCCTCTTCTTTTTTGTTAACCTGCTGAGATGTGAATTACACCATCTCGCTGCTTCCAAAGCCTGGAGATGAGAAAGAAGCAAGATACTGGATTCTGGGGTGGGAGGGGAATAAGGAACTGGCAGAAAGAAGCTGATGGAGACTTGGAGGGGGTTCCTCTACAGCTGTCTTTGCATTATGAGCAGCATCCCTTGTTCTGCATCGGAGGGCAGCATCCCTTGTTCTGCATCGGAGGGCACCACAGGAAGCAGGTTGGTTCCTCACCTCTCTGCCCTTGAGTTCCATGGGTCAGGGGTGGCCCGAGGGCAGATCAGGAGCCGCATCACCCCTTTTTTTCCAGGCTACAGTGGCATCAGGCTCTGTAGCACTTGTCAATGTCTCTTGTGAACACATTCATCGGTGGTGACATCAAGCAGGTGACCTGATACTGGGTCTTGGGTGAACCAGTGACGACCCGTCTACGCTCAAACAGCGCTTATACCCAAAAGGAGCTGCCTTTTACTTGAGTTGGATTGGTTCAAGATGACCACGTGAAGCTGCTTGTCACCTGGCACGCATCCCCAACTTGGGTCTTCTGACAGTAGTGTGTAAGTAAGTACCGTACTGAATGAGTTTGGTGTAAACGAGGGATGTGCGAGCAGATTATCCCACAGTAATATGGAAGTCTGGTGTATTTTCATGTGTGTTTTTAATAGGAAAATCATTTTGTAAATGGTTTTAGGATTTTTTTTTTTTCTAATATCTACCTAATGACCTGGTTACTACATGCTATGCAGTGAGAGGTTGAGACCCATAAATACATGGTTAATGCATGCGTATTTTTAGGCACCTGAACATTTTGGGCCATTTTGTCGAGGGGAAGATTTTTGTCGTGACCGGAGCCCATTTCTACCTTGTTGGGACTATGTGCTGTGTAAGAGTGGGGCCAAGGCTGAGCATTTGAGGTCCTGCCCTTGGCTCGGCACCATGGGGGTGCGTAGCTCTGTGACCCTTCATCTTTCTTTGAATATTTTCTCTAAGTAGTGTGTGGAATCTTGATTTCATCTGAATCCTCCGTAACACACCTCAGTCGTTCAGTTAAGGCAGGTTCAGATGGATGGTAGCTCATTGGTCCTGGTCTTTCATGGACTGAATAGACCTCGAAATAACAGCTGGAAGGAGGTGACCAACTATTTGGGATGTGGCTGTTGCATCCCAGAGGGTGGGATCAGGAGGCAGAGAGGAGCTGGGGAAGGTTCACGGTGACTGGGGTGTTGGACTGGGGTGGGATGAGCTGCAGCATAGTCTGGCGGTGGGTGCACTTGGCTTTTGTGCGTGTGTGATCCAAGTCTTCGGAAATCCAAGAGGGTTTCAAAGGCTTGGGCCATGCAAGGCTGGGTCGCACCACGAGATGGTGCAGCTGTGCAGCGTTGGCTTTTAAAGGCGCCGTAAAGGAAATTTAAAAGACCTGATCTCAAGTAATTTGAAAGACCTTATACATCACCACAGCTTTGGTGGGTGAATCTCCTGCCGAGGTTGCACCCCGCAGGTCCACTGCTGCTTTTGGTTAAAAACCCCTCCTAATATTTTCAGAGGCAATTTCATTTCAGTCTTCATCTGCCCGATGAATGCTGAATTTCCTTTGCAAAAGGAACTGGTGTCTCCACAACTGAACACAGGACAGGTAAGTTTTAGTTACTTGGTTTTAGTTTTAGTTTACTGGGTTGGGGTTTTTTTCCTTCCATGAAGAAGATGTGATCAGCGTGTGAAAAATAAAGAGGGAAGTCGCTATTTCTCAAATAATGGAATTCAAAATGATGTTACACCTTCCCTGGTGCGGTAAACCTTTTTTCCTCCCAAAGCTTTGCTGCTACCCTTTGTCTTTCTTTTCAATGCAACGTGATTTCAAGCTGTTTGCCGTTTGCCATTTGCCTGAAGTACACCCCTAGGACCGTTAAGTCTCCAGGAGGGGGTAGGAAAAGAGAAGAAAGAAAGGTGTGTGGTGCCAGGCTGGCAGGTGTGTAAGAAGGCATCGCTCCCCGCGCAGCTCCCGCTTCCCCACTGGCACCAGCGCCGATGCCCACGGTGTGACCAAGACCTGAGCCAGCCCAGGGACGGGGTGGGACAGCAGCCAGGTGAGGGGATGGCTCAAGGCCAGGCCAGAAAGGCAGCATCTGTGGGGGAATGGACCACGCTTGCAGGTGTGTCTCCCCATTGGTGTACCAGCTGGTTTCACCTGTCCAACATCCATGTTTGCTGCAACAAGGTGGTTTCATAGCCTGGAACCCACCCACCCCCACCCCATGCAGCGTGTCTCCTTGGCTTTTTGCTCCCTTTGCATTTTCAGGTGCGTGCTCCTTCCCACCTGGAAGAACCTGGAGCGCCTGCCTTCCGAGGGAAGACTGAGGAAGTTAGGTCTTTCCTCCCTGGAGAAAAGAAAGCTCGGGTTGGACCTCATCATAGTGTTCCAGTACTTAAAAGGTGGCTACAAAGAGAATGGAAGCTCTCTCTTCATAAGGAACCATGGAGAAAACAGGGGGCAATGGGTACAAGTTGGACCAGGAGGGGTTTTATCTTGATGTAGGAAAGACTTTTTTACAGTGAGAACAACCAATCACTGCAACAACCTCCCCGGGGACATGGTGGAGTTGCCATCGCTGGAGGTTTTCAAGATGAGGATGCTGGAAAACCTCATCTAGGCTTCCCTTCCCATTAAAAGTTGGACTAGATGATTTTTTGACGTCCTTCCCAACCTGAGCTGTTCCATGATTTTATGATTGCCACGTGTCACCTTCCACCACCTGTGCCTGTCCCCAGCAATGGGGTGGCCACCTCTCCTGGTGAAGGAGGAGGGCTCTGCAGTTCCAGCAGCCAATGAGGATTCACCCGATGGGGGTATCACCCCAGCTCTGCTACAAACCCTCCAGCTTTCCTTGGACACGCTGCTCATTTCTGGCTTGGTTATTCCTCCTTCTTTTAGGAGAATGAAGAGATTTCCCCAAGCGTTGGTTGTTTTACTTCTCCAAGTGCAAAACACCTGGATTGAAAGTTCACACTAAACCCTTTGTACCCTGCCCCTTGTTAATTCTGGGGAGCAAAGCTGCTCTTCTTAGCCGGTCACAATACTTCGTTTCACGTGTACCATCCTTTGATTTAGAGAAGATGAGACAACGTGGGGCCAAGAGATGCTGATGGGTGTCTCCATATGTGCATGGGAGAAGCAAACCCTACCTGGCTTCACTGGGGAACATGCCCCACCGCAGGGTGAATCGCTTGTGTTTAACGTGAAGGTTCATTCATCCCTGTGCAGTTGTTGAATATTTCGATGAGGTGTGTTTGTTGATGTAAGCTGCCCTTGCAAAGAGCAGAAAAGGTCATTCTTCTGGATTTAAATAAGCACTACAGGTTTTCCTGCCTTCCTGTGGTGAGGGAGAGGCTGCCTTGAAAAGTTAAATCCCAGGCTGGGATCCATGCCTGGGCCAAACTCCCGGTTTTTCTAGGTGCCCTGGGGGCGCCGGAGGTAAAGGGGACGCTCCTTCGAGCAACACTTCATCTCTGTTAGCAAAGCAATGACGTTCTCTGTGCACCAGAAACCAGATTGTCTGTGAATAAGCCCATGAGATGCAGAATGAAGAAGGTGCAACTTCATTAACGTAACCCAGCCAATATAGAGAATATAAATTAAAAGGAGAGAAATTCATTGCAAGGCATTTCCCAACCTTTGCAGTGAATTCAGGAAAAAAGTCAGGCTCCAAGGAACGACTTGGTGTTAAATGTGGCTCTGATCGCTCCAAGATCCTGTTTCTCCTTGAATTGTTTCAGTTGCTTGGATGCTGTTGGGGTACAGGCCCTTCTCACCTCTCTTCAATGGAAGGGAAGGAAATTATCTGAGTTCCCATTGTCCGTGGGGGTAAAAAAAAAAAAAAATCCATGAATAATATGTTTTCTTATATCTTCTGTAAAGGCTGCAGCCTCGTCTCATGTGATTCTGAAAATCCCCGCTTTGGGAGCTGGGGGAGAAACGCTTTTCACCTGCCTGTGGTGAGTCAGCTACGGGCAGCAAAAGGGAACCGGTTTTTCTGGCTGCTTTAGATTTTCTGAATTTCAGTTTTTCCGAAAAATCAACTTCTTCTTTTAACTTCATAACTGGGTTGTCAGCTCTGATGCTTTTTTTGATCTGTGTTTAAAATACTGAATTTTCTGTGCTCTCCAACAGGCTGGGTTGCAGAGTCACCGTTTTTAGGGATCTCACCACCAAAACAAGTACCAGCTCCATCCTGGAGACAGTCAGAAGTGTTGAAGCAGAGTGACTAATTAGTCATAATAGCAGGTGCCCTTTCCCAATATCTTTTTCAGCTTTAGAGCAGATATCCCCTGAGAACTATTGCTTGATATTAGTGAAGCAGAAATCAGATCGTTATGAACCTCAGTAATTAAAGAGAATGGCAGCTCGTCCTCCAGCGAGACGATAAATGTACAGAAGCACTCCAGCAAATGAAGCGGATCTGGATCTGATGAGACTTAACCCAGAGGCAAGTGAAACACCAGTTAGCTGCTGGTGTTTCCAGTACCTCCCTGGAGGTGAGGTAGTCAAAGTGAAATTTATAGGTCAAAGTGGTTTATAGGTCTCTCTGCCTTCAGTGTAGAAGAAAGTAGTCACCGTTTCATGTTCCTCAGTAGCCTTGTAAGAACCATGGTGGCAGGGGAGGGGGACATCTACCCAATTTACAGGTGGGAAATGGCTGGGGGAAGAAGTACATCTCCAACCCTTCTCCATCTCCACAGGAGAGCATCTGTGGAGCATCTCAGCTCTGTGGCACATCTCTCCAGCCCCCGTAATGTTTGCTGTCGTGTGGGGCCAGACTGGTTGCAAGAAACCACTTCCGACGCAGTGGCCTTTGCTGTGGTAAAGCTGAAGGACCAAAGAGGGAAGGGTGCTCTAAAAAGCCTAATCTTGCTTGTCTCTCTATATCCTGCCATGGCATCAGCTTTGGGCTGGATCCGAGTCACGCAGGCTGTGCTCACATAACAACCAAGTGCTAGAACAACTTGGGTTCACTGGTCAAAATCAGTTCTTTGCATCCTGGTATCAAACCACAAACCATCTCCTGTCTCTGCTTCCCCCCAGCTATTGACTCCAGAGGCAACACACCACCTTGAGGTGGCCCCTCTGCCAGGCTTCACAAACCTCTCTTGCCTGTGGTAGGGGCTTGCTCTGGGTGAATTCTTTTCAGCAGAAGCTGGCAATCTGGAACGGCAGCGCAACCTCTGGAGTAAACTCAGGTCACGGCTGAGCATCAGCTTATAAAATTGTCTTGGTGCAATACAATAGTTAAGGTGTAACTTGCTGTAGGAAAGCATCTCGCCTGCAAGAGGAGAGGACTAACAAGAGTCCTCTTGAGGACTTGAGCCAAGGACTGTTAAGCCAAGGAGAGGCTGGTGTGGTGAGCACTGGTCATTCTGGTGCAGTAGGGGACACGTATTTTCTCCTGGAGATTCCTAACTTCATCCTGGGACGTCAGAGGCTTTGCTGTAGGAGAAGAGATCCCACCTGCTGTGGCACTGCTGAGAAACCCTGCCAGGAAAGGTGTGGTGTGGAGCAGGATTTTCTGTCCTTCCAGCGCTGTACTCCATGCTCTGAAGAGCTGGTTCTTCCCTAACGACAGCAATTAGAGCTGGGTGAAAGTGCTCTGAGTTGCTTTCTTAAATGCCAATCTCTTAGCAAAACAAACTACAAAGTTGTCAATTCCCATGAACTTTCTGCTCACCTCTCCTGTTTTATGGCCGGCTGTAGAGCAATGAAAAAATGTCAAATTTTTTTTTTAGTAGCGTTTCCAAAGTTCAAACCAGTTCTGTGATTATCATTACCCGTTTTTTCCTTAAATGAGCAGCAGCTCCGGCCTAATTAATTTTATCTTCTAACAGCCTGATCTAGGGGCTGTCATAAATAAGCTATGCTACTGTAATGAAAGAAACACAGATATGGGAAAACAAGTGCTACAGTCCTGGTGAGCCCTGATTGCCCTCTAAACATCCCAATTTAACTTGCAGCTGCCCTAAACCACTATCCAAGGAAAAGAAGTGGAGAGAGATGCCGATCTCTAAATGTTCCCAATCTAAGCCTATGAATCGTGTGAAGGCACAGCCCATTTTTTCCTAAACATCTGCTCAGAACTTATCCTCTATTTAAAACATGCACAGTGGCAAGGTTGATCAGGCCATGGCAGGTTGGGAGGGTGGGAAGCAGAAGCTCTCAGATGCCCCAGCTGCCTTCAGATGTACAGCAGAGGCAGCAACCTCAAAGCACTGTCTGAGTTGGAAAACATGCAAGCTCAGGAAAAAATAAACATCAGATGGGAAAAGCAGCCGTGGGAGAATTCTCCCTCATCACAGGTCAGCCCAAGTCTTTGGGTGGCAAAGGCCAAGAAGGCATACCCTCTCGAGGTTGGTGTTTTCCCTGCTGTTATTGGCTCTAGGTGATGTTTGTCTCCATTAGTTGCCTGCCCAGAGGTGTGTAACGTGGCTCTCTTCACCCTTCAGCTCCCACAGCTTGATCCAAAGCACATTACTTAGAGGAAATTTGGGCAAAAATTGCTTTAGTCATTCCCAAAGCCCCATGGAAAGAGCTAAACCCTCCTGTCTCAAAGTCAGCTACTTAAGCTTGGTGGGCTTTGTGGGGCTTTCCGAAGATCATTTCCTAATGTAGTGCCCTGCAGGGAGAACCCTTTCCCACATGGTTTTGATTACTGCCTTGAGCGAATCGAATTATCATGCTAGAAGATAAAAGAGAGGCACCATTTAAACATCACTGTTATTTTAGGGAAGCTCCATGAAAAATTACGTTGTTGTCAGTGGGACTGTAGATACTAGCCCGGAGAAGCTGCAGATGCCCCATCTCTGGAGGTGTTCAAGGCCAGGCTGGATGGGGCTTTGAGAAACCTGGTCTGGTGGGAGGTGTCCCTGCCTATGGCAGGGGGCTTGGAACTCAATTATTTAAGGCCCCTTCCAACCCAAACCATTCTATGATACAGTCACACCTGACTGATGGTCTCCCAGCCAAACCAGGGATGCAGTGTAGGTGGTAGGTCTCTGAAGCCACGGAGAAGCCATCCATGGGTTCAAACACTGTGAGGAGCAGAGTTGAGTTTTCCCGCTGATAATTAAAATTAAAGATGTGAGCAGGGAGATCTCCCTGTGTGAAAAATCCAAGCAGATCAAATATATGAGCAGAGCCCAGGCTGCGTTGCAGGGAGCCTTGCTGCAGGAAGGGAGTGGGGAGATGCGGTGGATGGCAAGGTCTGGATCACTTGTGCCATGCTTCAGAAGTAAAAAACAACCACAAGTTTAAAACAATAAAATCGTTGTTTTAATTGCCAGAATTAAAAAAAAAAAAAAAAGTCTCATTCGAGGAATATATTCAAAAGGAGAGTTATGTAAAATCTGGGAAATAATTGCTGCTGCTCTGCTGGATGCCAGAGAGACTTTGGTCAGTGTCAGTGTGCTCTAAGGCAGAAGCTGTAGATAAAGTGGGCTGACAGAGCCCCAGATGGGAGAGCACGGGAAGTGTGGCCTGTAGGAGAACCACACACAGACAAGAGGTGCTTCTCCAAGAGAGAGGTTTTTTGTCAGTATAAATGCCTAGTTTACAGCAGGATGTCAGATTTGCACCACGTCTAGAAGACAGCTTAATTTTCAACAACAAAAAAAAAATTTTAGCAATGTATTTGGACTACCATACAGTTAGGTCCTAGAGTGATGCAGTTGGACAAGATAATCGTTGTAGGTCCATTTCAACTGGAATATCTCTCCTCTCCTCCCACTGAGGCAGGACACCTGGAGGAGCTGTGAACTCCCTTTCGTGGAGGGTTGAACAACAAATCCAGCCACGTACAGACTCTGCAGACTCCAAGCGTGGCCGGGCACGAGCTGTGTGGCCTCTTCAGGATCCTTCACATTCCATATTTGTCTTGTGTGAGTAGAGACACCTCTCCTCTGGACAAACAGAGCAAGCACCCTGCCACCATCACCACGCTGCAGGCGACACTTTTTCCCTTGACCACCCCAGAGCCTCTGGGACCTCAAAGCACCGTGCATTTCTATAGGTACCTACACATCTGCAGTTGGCATTTTCTGGCATGAACACATCTGGACTCATCTTCAAAAGCAAGTGCTGTGGAAGTTCCCAGTTGCCGGGCAGGACACTTATCTGCTGCTGCTTTGCTTCCAGGGAGCGTGAGGTACAAATCTCCCCAGTGAAGCAGCGTTAGAGACATCTTTGGGAAGCGTAATCCAGCTGGGAAGGCTGGTTTGGGAGAGGAGAAAGGGGATGGAAGGAAATAGCTTCAAGCCTGCATCATCGGAGATTTTGGAGTTTGGCTGAAGTGGCTGAGAGCTGGGGTGTGGGTGATTGAATGATCACCGCTTTCTGGGTAAAGTGGAAAATGTTCCTGTGAAATCTCTGAATTGTCGGTTGTTCATGCAAAAAAGCAACTCTGGACCATGCACTTCCCATGTGCAAAGTGCAGTCCCGTGAAAGTGGCAGGTGATGGGAACAGCACGTTGCTGGGTGCTAACTGCTCTCCTTCACTCCCACCACCCAAAACTTGGAAACCAGTCCGTCCTGTTCAAATCCTCTCCCGGTTCCTGTCTTTCAGTTCTGTTAGAGATGGGCTTTTCCCTTGTGGGACTGGAAAATGATTCATCCACCAGCCCAGGAATGCAACCCTGGAGGCATCGTTTGCAGTCCTCTCCCAAAAAACAGTTCTTCTGGAGCTGGATTTCTGTGCGGAAGGAATGTGGTCTGGAAAAGTCCTCCCCAGTAAGTCTTTGAGCGAAGAGGATTCAAGTCTCAGCTTCATACAGATGGTCACTGGACCTCCTAAAGCCGGAGGCGGGTGCAGTGGATCCACCCCCCGGGGCCAGGACTCTCTTCCTGCTCAGGGTGTGAGTGCCGCGCCCTTTCCTCCTCCTGCAGCTGGTGAGCTTCAGAACCACCCTCCTCCTCCTCCTTGTTTGCAAGGGGAGTAATGCTTCTAACTCTTGGTGAGACAAAACCCCCGCAAACACGAGCAGAAAGCCCGTGTGTTGGTGTATGTCGAAGCGCGATGACCCTGCCGTCTCCTTACGGCCTGTCCCCAAGCAGCTTTGGTAAGAAGTGGAGTCACTCATTGCATCGAGCAGATGCCTACAGGTAGAACTGGTGTCCGTTCGCTCTGTTGGACAATGTGTTTGATCCAAATAAGCCAAGCCCTGGGCGTAGTACTTTGACTTCTGGTGCTTTCCCTTCATGCTAAAAAATGCTAAGGTAATACTGCCTTTTGCAGGATGGGCTCCTTATTCAAGTGCTGCTGTTCAGAAAAGCCAGGAACCAGGAAGGAGAAACACTAAACTGGCCAAATTCTGTTGGGGAACAGCACAAGGATGTCTCAAGCACGACCTCCCGCTTGCATTAGAAAGTGTCCTGTCACACCCAGAAATAATGTGGGTTTCCTGCTTGATGTTCAAACATGGTGACCAGAATTGCCCGGCAAAAGGCTCTGGGCTCATGTGAGCTCCTTGCTAGTGTCATTGCTCAGACCTCTTCATGGTGGGTGATGTTGGTGGGCTGTTGGAAGCAAAGGCTGTTGGAAGGAACTGGGTGTATCAGCCTCGGGGCAAGATTTTACCTGAAATGAGAGGGTTTGGGGGAGCACCATCATTCCTCACCAGCCTCTCCTGCAAAGCTTGATGACAGGTGGAGGATACCATTGCTTGTTGGCACCCAGGCTTGTAGCTGGATTTTGGGTCTAAATGCAACAGGGTAGTGATGTAGCCCAGTGGATAGTACAGGGGATACAAGTGACGTGGGTTTCAACTCTGGCTTTCAACTCAACTTGCAGAAGATCATTTCTGGTAAGGCAATGTAACTCTCTAGACTGTGATGTTGCCTAAAAAGTGTTTGCATGAATTCTTCAATCATTGAAACATCTGTGATAACAAAAAAGAAGTTGTTTCCCTCAACTAGCCCTTCATATTCCCATCTCAGAGAAGCTCTATGGGTCCTAGTTAACCCAGCTCAATCCAGCCTACCTTACATGCAGTCTCCTGCGTGGGATCCTTGGGCTGGTCTACAAGAAGTAGGTGGAGATGACACGCAGAACGCCCAAGGCTACATGAGGAAGTGTCTACAGCACCCAGCAAAGTGTCTGATCTTCCTTCACCAGCTACCCAAGGCGGTGATGAGTATCGGTGCCCTTCTGCTCTCAGCAGCAGGTCTCATGGGTCGGGGTAATGGTCCGGGCATGCACGTCAGGCTCAGATGGTGTTCTGCGCCCTTTGGGGACCATGAAAAACAGGGAGGGGCAACACTTTGCAGGGTGGCAATTTCTCAGCCTTTAAGGTGATTGATTTTTCTTGCTCCTTCCTGGTTGGCACAGGCAGGGCTGCATTCCTGCAAACAATAGCTCAACGCCAGGCTGGCCCCAGCCCCAGCTACCTGCTGTACCCTGAGTCCTGCAGGCACCATCTTGGCTCTGCCTGCAGGTCCCTGGGCTCAGCAGTTTGCATGATTTCGCTTTGCACCCCTTCTTCACCTGCTAAGATTTGAAATTCATCAGCTGGGACAAACAACAGGATTTGGCAAACTCAGCTCAGCTACCAGGCAACCTGTCCTGGGGAAATTTTTACTCTCTTTCAGGAAAAGACTTGGGGAACTAACCCTTGAGAAATATCCAGATGCTCACCTAGGACACAGTTCCCATGTAGCCCTCTACTCTGTGCTCATGAGACCCCACCTGGAGTACTGTGTCCAGCTTTGGAGTCCTCAATACAGGAAAGACATGGGCTTGTTGGAATGGGTCCAGAGGAGGGCCAAGAAGATGATCAGAGGGATGGAGCACCTCCCCTATGAAGACAGGCTGAGAGAGCTGGGGTTGTTCAGCCTGGAGAAGAGAAGGCTCCAGGGAGACCTTACAGCAGCCTTCCAACATCTGAAGGGAGCTACAGGAGGGTTGGAGAGGGACTCTTTGTTAGGAAGTGTAGTGACAGGACAAGGGGTAGCAGTTTTAAATTGGAAGAGGGGAGATTTACATTAGATATTAGGAAGAAATTCCTTACTGTGAGGGTGGTGAGGCACTGGAACAGATTGCCCAGGTAAGTTTTGGATGCCCCATCCCTGGAAGTGTTCAAGGCCAGGCTGGATGGGGTTTTGAGAAACCTGGTCTGGTGGGAGGTGTCCCTGCCCACGGCAGAGGGGTTGGAATTCGATTATTTAAGGTCCCTTCCAATCCGAACCATTCTGGGATTCTATGATCTGACACTGTACATGGACGTGTCCCACACTCCTCACACCTGGGCACCACAGCCTGGAAGCTGCTGAGACAGGAATGGCTAGTGTGTGGTGGCAGCAGGGGAGGGCTTCAGGACTTCATCCCTCACCCCAGCCCTCAGCAGAGTGACTTTGTGTAGTCACACGTGCTGCCAGGTCACTGAAATGAGACGGGTTAAAAATTAAGTTCTCAGGGGAAGATGGAGTTGCTCTGTGGGCACTCGGGTATGGTCACCAGTGTGAGCCATCAGGTTTCCCACAGTTGCTGGTCTGCCTGAATGCTAAAAATAAATAAGCTTCGTCACTGCAGCCAGCGTGTCCTGCAGCTGCACCCTGCAGCATCCAGTGACCCTAACTCCCATTAAAACCACTGGGACCAGTTGGTTTCACCGATTGCTAAAGAAGAGAAACCTGGATCACTTCTCCCGCAGGGTGGGGGT
This sequence comes from Gallinago jamesoni, assembly GCA_025769975.1. Taxonomy (NCBI): domain Eukaryota; kingdom Metazoa; phylum Chordata; class Aves; order Charadriiformes; family Scolopacidae; genus Gallinago; species Gallinago jamesoni. The sequence continues at coordinate 4,486,593 of JAOQGH010000012.1, forward strand.
AAGCTGTTGGGGACCTGAGATGACTTTCTGGTTCCTGTGCAAACATCCCATGTAATCTTGGCCAAACCAGCATAAATAACCTCCCTTCGCTTGAGCTCCTGTGTGAAAACAAGAGATGAATCCCTCATCTCTCTTTGCTCGCAGTGTGACTCCTGTGAAAGGACAGTCCCAAGGAGCCTGGACCTCAGGGGTTGTCACCGTCACTTGCACGAGTGAGTTATTCCTCCACTGCCCAGGGGCTGCAGTGGGACAACCTTTGCCAGGCTCATGCACCCATTAACCAGTGCCGGCGCGGCTGAGCCTCCCTCCCTGCCCTGCCCCCACAGCCCGGGCTGCAAAACGGCTCCTTTCTCCTGGATTCAGCTGACGCTGGAAATCGCAGAGGCTCTGCTTGATGACCCTGACCAAAGCGTGCTGGAATTTGCTGGGCTTCATAAGGTTTTCATTAAGGCTGGGAGAGAGAGAGAGAGACCCTGAGGTTTTTCTGAAACTCCTAAACTATCTGCACAGCATTTTGCAAAACCACCCCATTTGTGGGGATGTTTTTTCTGATCATCTCTGCTTTTTGTCTTCCTCTCTTCATTGTCTACTTCTCCTCGTTGTCTTCCTCTCCGAGGTAGACATGCTGCTCTACCTGGGGGAAATATCTGCTCAGTACCATGGCTGAAGACCAAGGATACGGTGGTGACAGCATGCTCAGGAGAAAGTTGCTCTTCATTACCAAGTTGCCAGTTGTTGGAACGGGTCCAGAGGAGGGCCAAGAAGATGATCAGAGGGATGGAGCACCTCTCCTATGAAGACAGGCTGAGAGAGCTGGGGTTGTTCAGCCTGGAGAAGA
>JAOQGH010000012.1:4496687-4507640 GCA_025769975.1 Gallinago jamesoni
TTTCCACTAGGAAGCCAATGTTGTGGGAGCTGGTTCTCCAGCAGATCTGAGTGGACCCAGACCAGCACTACTGCTCCATCACCATCAAAAAAAGTTGAATTAGTAAGGGCTTATTCAACTGCACTAGTGAAAGAGTGGACCAGGGAAAATGTGCTCTTTATGTTGCACGCACACGTGTGTGCATATATGTGCATGCACCCATTCTTACAAAAATATAAAGCTGTTATATGCAGCAGCAAAAATCATAATTCTTAGACTTGGTTTTTGAGAAGGATGGGCCAGGTGGGCACTGGTGCTCAGGTTTAACTGCGGTTTGTTTGTGGTCTTTGGCTGGGTTCACGCTGACAGATCTGGCAAGCAGGGTCTCGGGGCACTGTAGGTGAGACTGATCTCCCATGCTCCGAGAGAGGTGAAGAACGGCAGGGCAAGCTGCGCTCTTCACCCGGGGGGCTGTCCCATAGGACAAGGGGACAGTAAGTCCTTCCTGACTGAGAGTCATCAGACCTGCCCTAGACCCAGCGTCGGGGTGAGGGGAACCACTCAGGGAGAGTCCTTCTTGGACTTAAGCTCCTCAAACGAAGACCCATGAGTGAGGGTGGTTGAATTGCAGCCTCTAACTCCCTCTCCTAACCTTCCTCCGGGCTCTCTTAACCCTGCACAGGAAGCAGTGGGCATTCCTCAGTTTCAGCTGGGAAAATGCCTTCTTTTGAAGGTCTCTTCTCAATTTCCAGCTGTCACACCCTTCGCGTAAGCTTCTGAAGTGCAGGTGCTACCCAGGACTCGGGAAGCTCTTGTACCCATGACCAAACACACACATTCTCCTCCCTGGAGCCTCAGCTATGTTTCTACTTACCTGCAGTCACCGGGTTAGACAGTGCTCCGTTAAAATGCTCATGTGGGAGAGGATCATAACTTTTTCCCCCCCTAGAGGTGACGAGTAATTAGAAGTTAGTTTCGGGGAATGTTCCTATCCTGAACCGCTTCACTGGAAACCAGGAAGAGGAATTAAAATGGCCCCAGCTTTGTTTTCCTGCATCTCCTGCTCTCCCTGTGGCACGCAGCCCTGCCTTGGGACTCGCCGCTGGTCCCACGCCAGAGATCCCTCCCTTTCACCGGGGCAGAAAGAGCTGAAAGAAAAGGAGATTTGTTCATCAGGAATTGGCAAACTAGATGCTCGCCTCTCCCTTGGGACGGCTCTGTACCGCTGACGACCCAGTAACCCCTCGGTGGGGAGCCGGGGGTGGAATGGATACCTCTGAAGTAGGGCTGTGCCAAGCTGCATTTTATTATTTGGAAAATAATGCACCTGGCAGCCTACCAGGGGCAGTGCTGCTGCAAGGCGCTCGCACGGAGAAGGCTTTTAGCAGCTTCTTGTGCCACTGTTGTTGGGTTTGGTTTGGTTTTGTTTTTTTCTCACGGAGCCTGGGAGAGAGGTGGGTTTGTGCCAAAAGAGTTTATCAGTCACTGATCTCATGGTGGGGGGGGGAAGTTAGCACAGCTCAGGCTCTTCTGCTGCTTCCGAAAGCTTTGAATCTAACAGGGCTGCCCTCACCCCGCAGAGATGCTACCTGCCTGGTAGAGCCTGCTGCTTTCAAAGGCATCCCAGGAAAGGAGGACTTCCTGGGAAAACAGTCAGTGGAGAGCTGCGTGGGTGCTCTGACCTTCTCTGTAGGACACCAAGGCGAGGACTGCCAGCCTCCACGTTCAGCCAATTTGCTCTCCCTTCCCCAGCGCCAGTCGCTGCTGAGAATTGGGCTCTGCATCCAGCGTGGTGAATGTGGAAACTCAGGCTGCGTGGCTTGGGAGCTGTGGCTGGTGTTAAGGCATCCCGATTTAATTGTCAGTACATTGTTCTTGGGTTGTTGAGAACTTTGCTGGGACGATACAGTTCTACTGTCCCCAGGAAAAATAGTTGGTTGTTAAAATTTTAGAGGGAGGATTCAGAAATAGCAGCAGTTTGGGGAAAAATCTGCTCTGACAAATCAGTTTCCCGAGACCATCTGCTTGAAGAGCAGGCTGCTGGAAAGCTACCAGCAGTGAGACAAATAGGGAGGACAAAGGAGTTCATAAAGAGAGGGGTAGAGTGATGAGCAAGATCTTCTGGACGGAGCGAGGTGTTGAGCTAGAATTCATGGCAGGTGGAAATGAGGCAGTTCCAGGGACTCGTCTAAATCAGAGGAGATAAATCATGAGTTGCCTGCCCTTCTAAATCAAATGTCCTCTGAGGAATTTGAAGAAACAGATGAGATTCAGAATGGGAGCTTCTACAACTGGGAAGGTAGTTATTTCCCAGTAACCCAGTATTTCCTTGTGCTCCTTCCTTTTAAGCAAGGAGCACTGGTAGGTTTGGAGAATTAATGCAAAGCCCTTCTGCATGTGGCTCTCAGGGGGCTGAAAGGCAAGGGCTCACAGCACCCGTGGGTTTCTCAGAAAGACATTGTGGAAGCTACTAAGTCAGTCAGAGACTCCAGAAATGGACAGAGGGTGAAGGCACAGGTTATAGGAAGACACCCCAAGCTGAAGGTCTGCTTCTTGATAATGGCTAGGATGGTGGTTGGAGAAGGGGTAAATTTGCAGGGTTCAAGAGATACAGCAATGGGATCCTGTGGAGACTGGTCAGCTTTTGTCAGGCAGGTCAAACTGGTTATTGCTCATGCAGATCCTGAGTAATTACTTGACTAGGTGGAGCCAGGTTTGTGTGTCCTTTGAATTTACTGAATGGGGAATTCAAAGCTCTGCTGGGGCATAGAGCACTTCCAGTTTGAGAGGCCATCAAGAACATAAAATCATTTCAATGATTCTCTTCCTCGCCCCTCACCTTTAAGTCTTCATTCACATCAGTGCTGAATGGACTTCTCATCTCAGTCATCAGGATCCCAGCCCTTGCCCCATGAACAAAGAACAGAAACGACCAGCTGCCTGTGATGGAAGAGAGCTCTTTGGACAACACATGATCTGATGATCCCTGGCACCCATTCGTAGAGAAAGAGAAAACCTGCCCATCTGAACCCAGTGAAGTCCCTTCTTAGCTCCAGAGCCAGTGACCCCAAGAAAATGAGCAAGAAAGAAGCTTCTTCACAATGCCTCATCTGAAGTTTTGATCCAGCTCTACTTAAAACTAAAAAAGCCCCTTTCATGATCCACTCAGAAGATCTGGTAGCACAGATAGGGGACCTTTTCTGACCTGTGGAGAATGGCTGGTCGAAGCCCTGAAGCCCATCAATCCATGCTATTGCCTTAGTGCCAAACCGATAGGAAGGCACAGCTTGCCCAAAGCTCAGCACCTGAATGGGGGCTCATGGTCACAGACCCCCGAGGAACTGAGCCCAAGGAGAAAACCCTGGCCATTTAGCCGCCTCATTTCAAAGACATTAAGTAAAGGCGAGCCTGCCAGCTTTCCTAATAAGCTGTTCTAATACTTAATTGCCCATCATGATCAGAAATAGCATCTTATTTCAAGGCCTGTTTTACGTAATTTTAGCTGCCAGGCAACAGCTCTTTCCAAGAAGGCTGAAGAGCTCTCTGTGGTCAGCCAGACGTGTCTGTGCAGAGCCCTCTCCTTGGCACGCTGGCCACACTGAGCTCCTGAACCTGGACCTCATGGGACCTAGAAGAGGAGGTGATGAGATGAGCTCTACTTCTTCCTCCTTTGCCACCCCCCAAAGCACATACTGCGTTCCCTACCTTATCACCACCTCCCAGCACATACAACGTGGGTAATGCCATTCAGCTTCTCTGATTGCAGCCCTTCTTGCAGTCGTGCAAGAGGACAGGAGCTGTCACCAGCACACTCATACACACACGGAGATGTATGTCCCAGGTGCTCTCACTTCTGCAAACTTTGTCTTCCTGCCGAAAGATTGGAGGGGGATATTATGCACCTGAGTATGTGACTACATGAGAGAGAAGACAAACCCCACCACTGGACCTCACTGAATTTCACTGAATTATTACAGTTGGAAGGGACCGTAGAGATCATCTAGCCCAACTCCCCTGCTGAAGCAGGATTGCCCAGAGCTAGAGCATGTTACTCAGGATGGCATCCAGGCGGGTCTTGAAAATCTCCAAAGACAGGGACTACATGACCTCCCTGGGCAGCCTGTTCCAGGGCTCTGTCACCCTCACTGTGAAGAAGTTTTTTCTCATATTTGCGTGGAAAAATAGAAAAATATGACCTCCCTACACATCATTTCCATGTGAGATAGAATCATAAGATCATCCAGGTTGGGAGGGATCTTTCAATTCATCAAGTCCAACCATCAACCTAACACTGACAAAACCAACCCTAAACCATATCCCTGAGCACCACATCTACCCATCTTTTAAATACCTCCAGGGATGGTGATTCCACCACTCTCCTGGGCAAGCCTGTTCCACTATCAATAAAAGCCTCTTTTTCTCCTCCTGCAACAGGAAAATAGAAGACAGCTTATTTTGGTTGAGTGCTGTACTTCTGGGCAGTCACTCGCTAGGGACAGACACTGTTCAAAGCAACAGCCCCAGGCAGTAACTGATGAGCCATACAAGGAAATTCAACATTGAATTTCATTCCTCTGGGCAAAACAAGAGTTAACTGCTGTCCTTTCTGCAAACAAAAAATGGCACCTACTTGGGCCCAGATGCCCAGCTATAATGGAGACAATGAAAGCAATTCAGCAGTCCTGGTTTACCTCATCTAATGCCAGTCCAAGTATTCCCAATAATTAGGCCTTTCTGCCTGGAAAGGCTGGAGCCACAGCTGCTTCCTATTTTCCTGAAGCTGTACAGAGCATTAGTCATTTCACTGGGGTTGGTGGTTGTTTTTTTTTTATTACCGTGACTACAGCCGGGTAAGTGTGTCGCCAAACCCCAGACAAGCCAAATCAGGCTCAATTCAGAACGAACCTCAGGAGTTTGAAACTATCTCCTATCCCCCTTATTTTCCCTCCCCACCCAAACAGCCTGAGTCTGCCTGAAGGAATGCCCGGCAAGGTCTGCTTTCTCAACACGGACCAGGTTGACCGAAATGAAGTAATGATTGCTGGCACTTCCAGCCCAACTGTTATTCATTAACCAATCTTGGGAGTGACCTTGACACTTAATTAGTCATCTAGTCCTTCTTGAAGGCAAACCTTTTCCCCACACCGTAGCGGTTGGAGAAGGGATGGGGATCATATTTAGCAGGGAAGAGTATTGCTGTAATTTTGGCAACACGTCTCGGGGGCAGACACTCATCTGCCAATTTGTCACCAAGACTGCATTACAGAAGGCTTTGCTTTTACCTCTGAAGGCTCTAGGTTGTCCTGGCTGTGACATTCAGACACCGTCATTTGGGTCTCCGGGTCCTCTACCCTCACTCAACAGCAGCATTGGTTCTTTGCAGTTTAATTTATAGTATCTTAGTATCATAGAATAATCATAGAATGGTTTAGGTTGGAAGGAATCTTAAAGATCATCCAGTTCCAACCCCCCTGCCCTGGGCAGGGACACCTCCCACTAGAGCAGGTTGTTCAAAGCCCCATCCAGCCTGGCCTTGAACACTTCCATTTTAACTCAGTGGTGATGTCCCAGCAGAGCAGCTCCAAGACAGCAGTTGTCCTTGGTACGCAGCAGCCACCTCTCAGCCCACGCTCATGATGTGAACTTGTCTCCTCTTTCCTTGGTTGCAACAGTCCCAGGAAAGGATGGAAATAGGGTAGCTCACCCTGGAGGTGGAAAATGAGTAGTTGAATGTTATTAATGTGGAGAGAAAAAGAGGAACTACAGTGCTTTAGTGCTTCTCTTCCCCCTTCACAGTAGAGCTGTGTCTGTGTACAAGGAAGAAAACATCCATCCCCATAACCAGAGTTTTTTTTTCTGGTGAATTCCTGCCCCAGAGGCAGTTGACTTATTCTTCTTTTCAATTTGTGTTTCACCTAGCACTGGGAGAAACTGGTTTGATTTAGATAGGAACTGACCCAGACACTGCTGTTTAAACCCCACAGTGAACCCAAGCCTCTTAACATCCCTTTTTTTGATCTTTTTAAATTAGAAAAGTTTCTACCCATCTTGATTGCAGCACAGATGGGAGGTTTTCACTCCATAAATACTGGATTTTGTGTCTGGACAGAAGTTGAATTATGGGATCATCTGATTAAAAACCCACATTAAATCATTAATGAAATGAGCTGTCTGATTATATAAGTCATATTCCTATTATTTCTAACTTGGCCACCAGCCGAAAGAAGCTGGAGTCCAAAGAAGCAGCCAACCTTGTCTGTGCTTCAGACTTCCCTCAGTTTAATGACTAAGGAGGGAGGGACAGCATTTCCCAGAAAAGTGGGGACCGGTGCTAAGGAGGAATTTTTGGGATGGAGAGCCAGGGGTGGAGGAGATCCAATATCCCCATTTCAAGTCAAAGAGGTTTGGGTGGGAATTGGTAGAGCGCTGCTGGTTTGGGGAGGGTTTTGTCCTACACAGCTGTCTGTGTGTGGAGGACTCTCAGCATCCTTTGGGTTAACTTTTCCAGCTGGAGAGGTTGGGATGCTGGGAGAAGCAGGGGGCAGCTGTGTCTCACAGCTGGCCAGCTGCCGGTTTCCTGCGCTGTAGCAGAAGAGCAAGACGCCTGCTGCCTTCCACAGGGAGCAGTGTCACTTTTGCTAAAGAGCTTCATCACCGCCCCCCTGAATTCTCCCTCACACACAAACATCTTTAATTGGCTTTATTTTCAGGTTGTTCCTGTTTTGATGCTGGAAGGAAAAACACTCTAGCTAAAAGATAGCTGAGGGAAGGAGGCTTCGTTTGTTTTTTTTCTTTGATAGGGACTTTTTAAAATGCCATATTAAAAAGAAATTAAAGGTCTTTTGTTAAAGATCTGAACTGGGATCGTGCTTTTGGCTTCAGTTCCTGATAGTCCATGATTCCATAGACTTCACAGTAGGTGAGTCAGAACCCCATTCCGAAAAGTACTTACCTCTCCTGTAGAGACTGAAATATCTTCCTGGATCTGGCTTTTGATCTGTCTGAGTCTTGATTTCCTTTCTGGGAATTGAGATGAAAATTGTCGGGTTTTCTTCTTGTTGTTTGCCTTCTTGCCTGGAAGCTACATGGAGGAACTGAAAGGGAGGTGAAGGTTGCTGAATGTGCTCCTGGTAGATAGAGGAGGCCACATTGGACGCAGCCTTCCACAGCCCTTCAGATATATCTGTGTTCAGGAAGGAGTGAGCACGTTTGAGTGCTGCCAGGCTATGGGTGCTTGCTCAGTTAGCAGAGAGGTGTTGGGGTTGCACCCAAAACACCCCTGGAGGTACCTGCATCTCTTGACCATCTATGCAAGGAGCCAGGATCTGGCAGCTCTGGGCTATGGGGCACCTGGACAGACCAATGTTCCTGACCAGAACAGCAATTTTTGTGCTCTTACTTAGTGTGCAAACTCTTCAGGAAGAAGGACTATGGCTTCTTAGGGCTTTGTGGTGCCAAGCGCAGCACCTGTCTCCAGGCTCTATTAACACAAGCAATAAACACACCTTCTGGTGGGGGATCGTCTGTCTTGGATGTTTTCCTCCTCCAGAAGAAGCTTATCCATGGCTTTGTGCAGTAGCTTCTTTTATTTTCCCTCTTGTTGTGGCTGGGTTGTGCCGCGATGAGGCAGCCATGGCACCGCCCCTTCTCGTAGGCGGTTCCCTACAGCTGAGCAGGGGAGCGCAGGGGAGGCCGTGGCCCACAATCAGTGCAGCCTTTTCATCCAGAGACAGAGAAGAAAACGCAGTCAATCAAGTTGTTGTTGTTGGTGGTGGTGGTGTTGTTTTTAACATAGTACAATCGTTCAGTCTGTCACGAGCAAATGCAGATCAGGAGAGCATGCTGGTGAAGCAAACGAATGCAAAACACAGAAATCCATGAGCCATGTTTTCTCTCGGAGCTGGGCTTTGATTTGTGAGCAAGATTGACTCATATGGGAACGGCTGATGTGGGCCTTGCCCCTGCACAAACACAATCTGTCCTGTGGCCGCTCCATCGGAGCTGAGGAGGCCCCTGCCGTGCCCCACGGGCCAGCCAGCTCTGCTGGGATGTGACCCAGGGCTTCCACGTACATTGGTTTGGGGTGTGATTTGCTTCAGGGGGTTGCTGTAAATAGGCTGGGTTCAACAGTTGCTTCTTGAGCAAAACCTCAGCCATCCAACAGCAGAAAGAGGGAGCATAGCTAAGGGTAGTCCTTTTTTCTTTTCACAGCCAGTAGATATGACAGGGAGACCTTCACCCATCAGAGGGCAGCTGGAGATACCAAAAACATCTCAAATGTTGGACACCTTTGTGTGGGCAATTGAAACCTACCTCTTCCCTGTACAGGCAGTAGAGCCTGGGGAGCTGCTCGGCTACGTGTGAAGTAGACATCTGGGTCATCAGTTGGATGACTCCATATGCTCTGCCTCTATTGACTTTCTGAGAGCCTGGTGCCCTGCCCTGAAATATCTGCAGGTGTCTTCATTTAGACATAAATCTCACCCCGAAGTAGAAGGGCTTAATTCCTTAGGCTTCCAGTGTTCCAGGGTAGTGGAGCTGACCTGCAGTGGCTGCTGCAGGAGGGCATGGGTCTCCTGGAGGTCCACTGCTGTCTCTGCCACCCCTTGTGCCATGGTGGGAACAAAGCAGTACTGACGTCAGGGCCAACACCCAGTAAATCCTTTCCACCTATTGGGAAAACTAATCCCACTCCAGAGCAACAGTCCCCTATCCAGTCCTTGCTGGGCTGCAATCCCACACTTTGCTTGGCCCCCCGTGAGCATGGACAACCTGGAGATGGAGGTTCATCCCACCTAACTGTTGATATCTACAGCTGTGCTCCCTTCATAGTCAGCCAAGAGACATAGACACTGTCTCTGACTGTCAGTATTAAACCTCCACTGACAGTAAGAGGAACCCAGCTGACTGTAAGCACACTTACTGTTATATCCAATAATATAGTTATTTTGTTTTTTCCTCTAGCTCAGACCGCAGGATGACAGACGGTGACACAAACCTCCCAACTATCGAGAGAAAGCTGGGACTGCAGATATGGAGCATAGAGGTATGACAAGAGGCATATGCCCCCCTGCACATGTGTGTGTGGTTCAAGAAAGAGCTGTTCTCAAAGTAATCTGGGTGGGAAAACAGGGTCTTAGAGATAAGATGGAATGGGAAACATGAGACCCAACATCTCCTGATGCAACTTTCAGCAAATTACTGCTTTGGTTTCCTGCTCTGTAAAACAGGGATAATATTGAGTGAGGAAATATGAATGTGGTGAGACTGAACCAGCACTGGAGGGTCTCTCATCAGTTTCAGGAACCAATGTAAGGCTGCTTTAGCACACCAGAAATTAATTCCCTGTTTCACCAAGATGAGGGGTTATGTTTATATAACTTTAGTCTACACCAGTATCTGCCATGGGGAAGGCACCCATTTTTGCAGAAAAGGTGTCCCATGGAGTCTGTTTCCCCTTCATCCTTGTCTTTCTTACTCTGATCAATGGGTCACTGCAAGGAGAGACACCGCCATCTGCAAAGTCACCTTCTGCTTGTGATGGTATTTGATTTTGAATTGGAGCTGTGCTGTGCTCGATTCTGCCTTTTTCTTGCCCAATTCTGCAAGATTATTAACCTGCAACGAGACGGGGCACAGACTGAGGTGTAGAGTCTGCTCAGGGGAGCAGTGGGAAGGGGCTCCAACACATGTCTCCAAGTGGTGGTGGCCTCCTGCAAGTCCCAGCTATGTTCCAAATATCACAGGGTCTTTGCCTTTCCATTTGTCTCCAAAGCACTGTACTAAGCCTCTTTCCAGAGGATCTGTAATTAGAGACATGTTGGTTCACAAGGGTCAAGCTAATATGCTGGGAAACAAGTTAGGCCACCAGAAGAATGTGTGTCACTAATTCCAGGGAACCACAGAGCCAGTTCGAGCTCAGGAGCTGTGTGTCTACTGGGGGGTGGCACATGAAGGCTCTTATGCTGGGCAGGCATGTAATTCTGCACTTGTACCAGAGGAAGTGTGCAATTAGGGTCTGGAGGGGTGAGGGATGCATCATTTTCTTCAAATCTGTCTGTTCTCTGCACTGCTAGTTGCTATGAATCCCTGGCAAAGTGGTTATCTTAACAAAGTCCTGAAAGTTACCCTTGAACTTAGAGGTACTGAGTGAAAAACACACCTCAAAACTAAACCTAGGATGAGATGTGCTCACTCCCCTGGGAAATTCCCTACAAAAGCAAGCTCTGGAGCACTTCAGCCTGACCTCCAGGTCTTCTTGCTCTAGACTACAGGATGGCTGAAGGGCAAGGAGACTAAAAAATACTTGTCAATCTGCCCTAGCAGCATTATCATTTGCCCTTTCTCACCCCTTCGTACTTTTGGGATTTCCCCCAGAAGTGGTTTTTCCTAACTCACAACCACAGCCCTGGTACTTCCTCCTCCAAACCCTGATTGTCACCTTAGTGTTTCATGCACCCCAGCTGTCCTGTTTCACACACCTCAGCTTCTGGCTCTGAAGTTCCAGCAATGACCTGAACGTTCATTACCTTGCAGAATATGAAGATGGTTCCTGTACCTGAAAAGGCTTACGGGACATTCTTCGAAGGGGACTGTTACATAGTTCTGCACGTAAGTAAGGCTAGCAGACGCTGGTCTCTGGGGTAGGAGAGTGGTTCAACCCTTTTTACTTAGCCCTGGCTTGGGTGCTGAGTATCCTCACTGTTGAGAGCATCGCTGTGGGTAAAAGTGACTCTGTGTGTGCCTTCACCATCTAATCACACACCTGAATTCAATGTGGCTGTTGCGTTGAGACTGTGTTTAGTAAATTAGAATCATAGAATCGTAGAATGATAGAATCGTATGGGGTTGGAAGGGACCTCTGGAGATCATCTAGTCCAACCCCCCTGCTGGAGAGGGTCTACCCAGAGCAGGTTGCACAGGAACGTGTCCAGGTGGGTTTTGAATGTCTCCAGAGAAGGAGACTCCACCACC
>JAOQGH010000012.1:4507740-4599732 GCA_025769975.1 Gallinago jamesoni
AAGTTCCTCCTCATGTTTAGGTGGAACTTCTTATACTCAAGTTTGTGCCCATTTCCTCTTGTCCTGTCACTGGGCACAACTGAGAAAAGACCAGCCCTGTCCTCCTGACACCCTCCCTTTAAGTATTTGTAAGCATTGATCAGATTCCCCCTCAGTCTTCTCTTCTCACGACTAAAAAGACCCAAGTCCCTCAGCCTTTCCTCATAGGAGAGATGCTCCAGGCCCTTAATCATCTTTGTGGCCCTAAATTAGAAGTCCAGAAGAACTGTTAACTTAGTGATTAATTAAAATTATTTCTTTTTTGATCAATTGAGTCATGTCCAGACATGGTAAAATGTCCAGAACATTTCTGGCAAACTAAATCAAGGTCTACATTTCTCTGATTTATGGGAATCTTTTGGGGGTGTGAAAGGTGGCTGCCTGGAGGGTCTCATTTTCAGCAGGTGATGTGGGTTAAGGACATGTGCCACCTATTCAGTGTCACACAGAGAGACTCTGCAAGCCCTTCTCAAATCCCCATTAAGACACTCATCCATCTAGACCTCCACACAATTTGGTCCAGGCCTAGTTGCAACCAGTTCAACCCAGGCTAGCTTGAAGCATGAGAAACTTCTGAGAACCAACTCTGCTATATGGGCTGTACAAAGTGCCTTGTGTTCCCAGAGCTCTGTGGGAGGATGATTGCATCCAGCTCCCAGACTTCCTTCCAAATCTCTTCATCTGCACACAGCAATCCAGGTCCCATTGCATCAGACAACATCCGTACGGTGGAAACCAGAAGCATTTCCCATTTCCTGGGTGAGAGTGTCCCTCCTGCAAACATCTCTGTCAGTCAAGAGACAGCAAAGCCTCTATTATCCCACAGTAAACACATGGACATTCTCTATGTGTCAAGCTGGGAAATCAGGCTGGGATAGTGACACAGAATGAGTGTCCTTCACCATCCGTACGCCTTTACACTACCTTTTGAGTGCCTTTGGTGAATGGATTTGGTAACAGCCACCCAAAGACATGTTTAGAGGAGAATATGAGTGTCCCTGCAAGAAGCTGACTCGAGATGCCACTGCAGATGTTGATGTTCACAGGCTCAGGTTCTGTTGCAATAGCTTCCCCAGGTAGGAAAGCCTTTAATCAGCCCACTGCTCTCCTCCCCCCGCTGCAGATGGCAGGGTAAAAATACTAAACTTTGCATTCTGCGTCTTGGCTGGAGGCTCTCCAAACAAAGACAGTCCACAGAACAATGGGATCTTCAGTAACAGTGTATTAAAATGAGCAGCAATTTTGCAGCAAATTAATTAGCTGTGCCGTGGAGGAACCGAGCTGCATTTTGTTCAAGTTGTTCTAGGCTCTTTCACTGTGGAATCACCGCACACAGCAAATAAACATGGCTTAGTGTCAAACCCAGTTTATAAAATGAGTTTTTATTACCTTTCCCAGGTGTCCATGATAGAGTTTAACACAGTAGGTGCCGAAAAATAAGGGGCACAACTCACACGACGATAAGCACACCTGTTCTCAGATCGCTTGCCTCCTCTTCCTAGGCTGTTGGGGCTTCCTGTAACGAGATGAATCACAGCATCACACACAGCCGCAGCTTCCTTTGGAGCTCAGTCTGCTCTGCAAGTCAGCAGGAGTTCAGAGGCAGCTTGTGTTACTACGTAGCTTGAGATGAGAAAGAGAACAGGGAAAGAAATTATAGCATATCCAGGCAAATAAATAGCAGTGTATGTTACTTTTAAAAAGAGGATCTAGGAGAGGACTCTCCTTTAGGTTTTACTATCAGGCTCTGCAAAGGTAGGACAGGTTGAGCGTGTTAATTTTTGCGATTGCACAGGTGCTCAGTTTTCCTTGACATCAAGAATTACAGAAGCACATAAGACACAAACATCCTTCAGCACAGTGCTCTCCCAATAAGCTCCGAGGCTGAGCTCCCAAGGAGTATCCTAAGGCTCTGTCTTGTCTCCCTTTGCCCAGAAGAAAGGCAGAATTGGGAAAAGCCCTGGGAAATGTCTCCAGAGTCACTTGGTTTTTCCAGGTCTCCCTGGACAGTGACATTATTTGAAACACACTTATGGGCTGCGTCTTCATCCTGACTCGTCTTTCCCACCTCTTCCAGACCAAAAGGACCTCTCGTGGCTCCGCTGTGGATTTGCATTACTGGATTGGCAAGGACTCATCTCAGGATGAGCAAGGTGCCGCGGCCATGTACGTCACCCAGCTGGACAACGCGCTCAAGGGGAGCCCCGTGCAGCACCGGGAAGTGCAGGGACATGAGTCTGAGACCTTCCAAAGCTATTTCCGCAATGGCATTATGTGAGTAGCGTAAAATACCCTGCAACGAGGTGGGTCATGGTCCCTGGGGTTCCCTCTGCTTCTCTCCGTCTCAGGGCCATCAACATTTCAAATATCTGAAAAACATGGATCAGCACTGAAGTTGGTCAAAATTCAGAAGCAGAATTTCCCATTTTGAAAAAATTAGTAGTAAACATTGGAACTGGAACCGTGTCATTCTGTTCTACTGGTCGTTTTCCCAGATATTTGCTATAAATGCATCTTAACCTCCCTCTTATTCACCCTAGGGTCTTCCTTCCTCTCCTCCTGACACTTTAAATTAATATACCCATTCTGGAAAGTTCAGACTAATATTCACCTTGACAAGAAGTGCTGATTTGGTTCACACTGGGAGTAAAATTCCTGCAGTAGAAGCAAAGTTTGACTCTGAACTTTGGCCATCTCAAATTGGGTTGAATCCTAGCCTGTGGTCGTGGCTCCCTTTTGGGTTTTTCAAAGGTGACTCCAATAGCTGTCCTCCAGGAGAACCTTCACTGGCAATAAACAGTCTGAGCGCCTGCCGCTGAGGAAAACTCAGATGAAAACCCATCCTCAGTTAATACCCTCTCTCCTGGTCTGATTTTTGATATCTTTGTACTGTATATCTCTACAATCTCTCATGAGTTTCCTCAGGACTCTTGTAAGACAAAAAAATGCTTTTATCTTCATCTTAAAGATGACTAAGGGGCAATGAAGGAGTAAAATTCAGACCTCCAAAAGTGTGTAGGTTTAGAAATCCATTTGGAAACCTATCTGCCTGTGAAATCAGTATGAGTTAGACATCATTTTGGTCTAAACCACATGCTTAAGGTCAAACAGGATGTCTGAGGCAGAATGAGAAATTAAAGCAGGCTCTTTCCACACCTTGGCAGGGGAACTAATCACCAGAGCATCCTTCTGGGATAAGTTCAACTGGGCCAATCATGTCTGAAGTACTGTGAACCACTCACATGCCTCACCACATTTGCCAATCTCTTCCAAGCTATGATAAAATACATATATTACCCACATAACTATATATTACAGCTAACTGTAAAAAATTCAGCAATTAGCTCTCTTTCCCACAAATGACAGTCAATTACATCAATTATTACTGTAAGACCTGAAGAATGAACATCAGATCTGTCTTCTGATATGGTCTAGGACGTGTGGAAGTGGGTTAGATTTGTTCAAAAACAACTAAAAAGGCTCTGGGAATTCCTCTGTGTGCACTCAGGAGGTGACAGTGTCTTCCTTGCAAAGTTGCATGGAAAGGAGAGGATGGCATCATGCAGTAGGGCAATTCAGTGCTAACAGCAGCTATTGCAAAGTGTGTGCTCAAGGATGGAAGGACAACAAAATTGGTACATTAAATCTGAGAGAAAGACAGTGTCCTGTACCTGTTCATGATAGCATTTTGTTCTGCTTACGGCAACCATTTCTATTATAAACAAATATTTCTATTATAACCAACTATTCTAAACAAAACCAAATTTTAGCAAAAAGTCAATTTTCTGCAAAATACATTTCATTTTTTAATTGAATGTTTATGGAATATTTCAATTCTGAGATGCCACTGCCATGGTTAATGGGATTTTCCGTTAGGTTGTGTTATGTTTCCATTACCATCCTTGACCTGTCTGTTGATCTACACACCTTCACCCAGGATGCACAACAGCAACACAACACCCAGGCAGATGGACACAATGAGGACTCGTGGTTTGACCAGGCACCATGAACAGTAGAGAGAGGCAACACAGCATTTGACATTCAATTTTTAGAACTCTGAGAATATATCAGCTCTAAATTTTTTAGTTGTCACCAAAAGCTCGAGATGTTCTCAGAGGATAGAGGGGAAGTTACTTTCTAACCAGCTCTAACTCTTTATGCCATGCTACACAACAGCTACAAGAAGGGAGGAGTGGCTTCAGGATTTAAGCACGTGGAGACCAATATGTACAACATCAAGCGTCTTCTTCATGTCAAGGGGAAGAAACACGTGTCAGCCACAGAGGTAAGAAGACCCCTCTCTCCTTATGAATCATTTCTCCTTGCCTCTCCTCCTACACCCATTTTCAACCAGGTTTGCCTGCCAGATAGCTCTTCTCTGCTCAAGGACCCCCACTACATGATCATTTTCAAGACCTTGCTCAAGGGTTTGGTATTACCATGAGAGAAGCTCAGTGAATAGCTGAGTGCTAGAAAAACAAGCATGTCATTGCAGACCAGTTCTCACATCCCCAGGGACAAGTTCGCAAAGGCTGTGACTTATCTCCTGCAGCTCCTGTTGTCCCCCACCATCTGCCAAATGCTTTCATTTCCTCATGACAGGTAGCCCTTTCCTGGGACAGTTTCAATAAGGGTGACGTTTTCTTGCTGGACCTTGGGAAAGTGCTGATTCAGTGGAATGGACCCAACTGCAGCATTGCTGAGAAATCCAGGGTGAGTACAGGAGAAAACCCCTCAGTTTATTCATGGTACTTTTTGATGCCTGGAGGGGGGAAAATAGAGAAACAGCACTCAGTATTTGCACAGGGAAAACCTCAGTAAAACCTGCAACACAGAGATAAACAGAGAAAATCATGGTAAATGGTAAATCATCTACTTCCCAGTCATCTACTTCCAAGGCCCAGAGAAGGGCTTTGCTTACAGACCTGGCCTCAGCTTGAGATTCATGGGCACATCACTAGCTCCAGCTCCAGAAAGGCATCCAGCTCCCTCTGGGGAGGTTCATCTCCATCTCTCTGTGCCATGTAGTTTGCATGATGTGGGACTAAAAAGTCAGCAGCAGCATCGGTAGGTTTAGCTGCAGTGGCTAACCCATTGGTAGGTGAATTTTAAATTTTTTTACAGCATCACAGGGAATTCCAGCTTGGTCAGTACGAGCCAAGCAGGAATATGTGACCCAGGTGTTGCTAGGTCAGATCCATTCGTTCTGCTAGGCCAGATCCAGTTCGTAAGGCACTTTTTGCAAAGGGGTCATTATCCTTAAGAGACGAGTTGACATGGTGCTTGGGGATATGGTTTATTGTTGGGTTGGTGTTGTTCTGTGTGTGGTTTGGGGTTTCTGTTGTTGTTGTTGGGGTTTCTTTGGTTGGTTTGTTTTCGTTGTTTGTTTGGGTTTTTTGTTTGTTTGTTTTTTCCCATTGGTTGGACTAGATGACCTTAAAAGGTCCCTTCCAACTTAGGTGATTCTGTGATTCTGTGATTTTACTGATAGAGGAAACCAAGGTACAGAGATCTAATAAAGCAAGATATAAAAAGATATAAGCAAAGTTGATGGCCAACCTTGTAGCCAGTCATTATACACATTAAAAGGCAGGTGGGTCTGCTAGTCATGTGGTGGCACCTGATGAGCAAGGACAAGGGGAAGCTTCACAGGGAAGGCAGTTTTGCAGGACATGATGGCAAGGGGTGAAAATCCAATGGAGGGTGGAGAAAAGACAAAGAAACTCTAATGACACAGAGGAGGGGGAGCAGGTAGAGGGAAGGATGCTGTGAGGAACAAGCCATGGTTCATCTCAGGCCTGGCAATCGAGCAGGTCCTTTCTTAGGACTAACAAAGAGGGGCCCCTTTCAAAGCTATTGTGGTAAGAGTCATGGAAAAAAATAATTCAATGGAAAATGGAGATTTCAGTCTAATTAGTTGCTTGGCATTTCATGCTGCTTTTT
Organism: Gallinago jamesoni; assembly: GCA_025769975.1. Taxonomy (NCBI): domain Eukaryota; kingdom Metazoa; phylum Chordata; class Aves; order Charadriiformes; family Scolopacidae; genus Gallinago; species Gallinago jamesoni. Next base: position 4,513,723 of record JAOQGH010000012.1, read on the forward strand.
TTCACAGAAAACATCCCCTGTTTTTGAATACTTGAAACATTTAAATGTAAAATGTCACCATGGGGCGCCCGGGGTCCTGCAGCTCTGCAGCATGCAGCCTCGTTGTCCTCAGCATGCATGCATCTCTCTCCCAGACTGTCTCAGAAGACCATGGGCCCTGCTTATGTACCGTCACACATAGGCAGTGCCTGCTGTGGATACCGTTTGCCCGTGCCCTGTGAGCGCAAGCACCAGGAGCGACTGCAATAAGAAATATTTTCTGAGAGTTAATTAATAAGCAGGCATTATAGACCCATCGCCTTTTTTAATAGCTAAACTTGGAAGATAGTAGAAGCTTCAGAGAGCTGTGGTCATCTGGTTTGGCGTATTGGTGCTCAGTCATTGCTCTAGGTCTGAGTCTTGCTGAATTCAGTGTCTGGGTCAGGACTTACCCCCTGGTGGTCCCCGTGCAGGGTCTCACGCTGGCTCGCAGCATCAGGGACAGCGAAAGAGGTGGCCGCGCTCAGATTGGCATCATTGATAATGAGAAAGACTCCCCGGACCTCATGCAGATCATGAAGATGGTGTTGGGTGAGAGGCGCGGGGAGCTCCGAGATGCCATCCCAGATACGAAAGCAGATGAACTGCAGAAAGCCAACGTCCGGCTCTACCAGTAAGTCCTGGGGATGGGCTCCAAACCCCATCCTTTCTCACAGTGGGCACTGTATAGCCTAACTCTGCATGGTGACTCTGTCTTTCAGTGTCTATGAGAAGGACAATGACCTGGTGGTACAGGAGATAGCCACCCGGCCCCTGACGCAGGATCTGCTCCAGCATGAGGTGAGAGAAAGCCTTCATAGCTTACAGGGAGAAAAGGATGCTGTGGCTTGCTTTATTTTCAGCTGGCACCTGTTTCAATGGGGTACCTCATTTCCTGAAAACTACCAGTCCTTCCACCCTTTGGGTGGATCAGTTGTCCTCTGTAAACAGGACAGCTTGGCCCTGCAACAGCCTCCGTGGCTGGAGGTAGGTGGTGCATTGAAGCTGCTCTAAGGGAGAGTCGGCAAATCGACCTGCTCAACCAAGGATGGTATTAGCTTGGCAATCAGACTCAAGGAGAGCTGAAGGCCAGGAATAAATTCCAGATGGAAATAAGTCTTCTTAATACCTGATATTCAGGGATAGCCTTGCACCTGCAGAATTCAGAGCAAATAAATACTCCACTCACAAATTCATGAAGATATGTTTTCATGCTCTAGCAAGTGGCTGCTCTGTGACCCACCCGGGAAGGACATTCCTTACAGAGCCTCTGTCCAAAGGCTTTCAAAAACAGGCTTTCCTAATACTGGCAGAGAATTGCTCATCCTTAACGAGCCTATTCCAAACGAGTGTCGTGCTGCAAGGCTCCAACCCCTGTATTCACCCTGGTGTCAACCTTGCTAAAGCTCAGTCTCCTCTTACAGGAATGTGAAGCTTTTGCTTTTCTTGTCAAAGTTGAGTTTGACAAACGAGAAGCCTTTGGTCACCCAGCAGGTTGTCAGTTTGGAGCACCAGCTCTCTGTGGTGGAGACGGGCTGCCTGGCAGCCATCTCATCACCTGCCTTGGGTTGGAGATCCTACCGCGTTCACAAGGATGTAACACTTTTAGCTCCAGATCAGGGACACAAAACAGTCCTATGGGAGACATCTAATTCAGACTTTTCCTGCTCCTTTAGTAGTAGATTTGGCATAAACGAGTAGCACCATCAGCCGTGCTGTAGCACAGAAGGCTAAGGGTGATATTTCAGCATATACTTCTCCTTGAGCCTTTGAGAGCTGCTGTTTCTGATGGTTTGGGAACATCTCTCATGAAACGGTAGTGGCCAGTTTTGAGACTAGGAAAAAAATACTTGTATTTTAACTCATTACAATTAAAGGGCAGCTGCCTGGGTTAGGTGTTCTCACAAAGTCAGCATTCCCGTGAACCCCTGCACTGTAGGGTTGGTGGTATTGTAGTCCATTTATGAACCACCATAAATCCACCCTCCGCTGCCTCTTCTAATGGTTGCACCAGGGTTAGAGCTCTGCAAGGCAAGGAAATGAGCTAGATCTACATTGAATCTAAATCTTCAACAAGAGCTCAACCTGGATAGGCTACAAATGAGAACCTTTGCCTGCGCAGAGCTTTTTACCTCTGTTTCTTCTGTTCCACCCCAGGACTGCTACATTTTAGACCAAGGTGGTTTTAAGATTTACGTCTGGAGAGGAAAAACCTCCAGCCTGGAAGAGAAAAAAGCAGCCTTCACTCGAGCTGTGGTGAGTTGTAATACAGTGCAAACAATGTTGTGGGAGGTTAACTAAGTGCTAATGCAGATCTGACCACTAATTAAAATTAAGTGTATGTCCGGCGGAGCTGGCCTGTGTAATAACAGAGAGAGAAGTAAAATGTCTAAGGGAGGCTTGATGATGTAAACACAGAATTGTTAGTCATCAAATTGTACTAGTACTAAGACCTGACACTAAAACTAGGAAGAAATTCATTAAAGAAAAGAAAGTATAAAAAAAAAAAACTTTGTCACACAGTAAGTGGTGGACTTCTGAAATTTATTGATTCAAGAGATGGTGGCAGCGGAGAGCATCTGCAGGGTCAAGATGGGATTAGGCAAATTCATGATCACCAGGTTCGTAAAAAGATATTAAAGGGTCTCTCATATCCTCTCTAACATCCATGACCCAATATTGAGGATGCTGGGGAGAGTAAAGGTATCACACTGCGGCCAGCCACCAGGCTCATGTGTGCTCACTAAGCAGCATCTCATAATTCCACTGCCTCAGGCAGCATGGACCACTGCTCTGACCCTGAAAGGCATCTCTTGTGTTCCAAACCAAGTGGGGAACCTGGTTACTTGTGCTCTTTGGAAAAACCAGACCTTGCATGTAGGTTCTGCAAGCCTCAGCCCCAAGTCCGTTATGGGCAGCAAGTCTTTTTCACCGTGCCAATGGGTCTGAGCCCAGGTTCTGCGTGGGAAATTGAAGATGATACAGGGCTCTTCCACTGGGTAGAAAGGGATCTGTTATTAACTGCTGTTAATTCAGATGGCCAACCTGAGGCAAGACCAGGGCTCATGTTAAGGTAGAGCACACTGGCACAGTGCCCTGGCACCTCCAGATGAGATGCCATGAAGTTATTTTCTGGCAGAGCATGCCTCAATGCTTCCTGTCGGAAAAAATTAGCCTCAAGGGAGCCTGTTTGGTAGGTTTTTTACAAGTTGGCAAGTTGAAGTGAAGGCTACAAGGGAACTTAACTTTTAATCTATCTTTCATCTATTCACTTATGTGAAGACCATAAATGGCCCCATCTTCAGTGAGATCTTATCAGGAGATACTGAACTTCAGTGGCCCCACCTTCAATAAGGTCATACATAAAGACCCCCAGCTTCAATACGGATTGCAGCTATTGTCTTGGAGAAGGAAAGCTTAGACTAACTTTGCCTGAAAACTTATATTGCAGTCCCCAACGCTCTTTTCAAAAGCTTAACTCAGATGCTTTTTAGCAGGCAATCATCTCCGTAAATTCTGGCCCTGAGCTACACATGTAGAACAAAAGATATCTCTTTCTTTCAGTGTGGCAGGTGGGAGGGATGGGAAGACCATCTGCTCTGCTTTTCCCTGGGGCGAGCGTGTGGCTGCAGTATTTACAGCAGAAGATGAATGCTCAGAAGCCCACAGTCAGGCTCTTTCCCTGAACCACGGCTGTCAGCTCTGTACCTCCAGGTCATCCTGGAGCCTGCCGAGACAAACACAGAGCAGTTCCCAAAAACCAAGCAAGGACTTTGGCATTGTGGCAGAGCATAGATAATTTCTTCCCTCTCGCATTGTATCAAGCACCTCTGTTGAAGTGGTCTTTTAACTTGATAGTGGCTCCATTGCAAAGAAATAATTTGGTTTTAGTAAATAAAATTAAAAAAAGAAAGAAAGAAATGGAGATTTGCAGGAACTTAGTCCCTTCAGAACAGACACTATGCTCTGGGGTACTTAACCGTCTCTTCACTACCCTAACATGCACACTCTTTAGCATGCTACAAGGAGGACAGTCTCCCTGTTTTAGAGATGGACAAAAAGGATGCAGGGAAGTAAAGAACTGCACTAGATTCTCAGGACATGGGCAAAACTCATCACTAGTCCCTCTCCTTCACTCCTTGATCCATCACCAGGAGCCATCTGTGGAGCTGTATGAGATAGAGGAGGAGGCTTTTCATTAGGACCATTGAGTGAAATTTTCTTCAAGCCTAAACTGCCATGTAGAGATTAAGTTCAGGACGTGATCCAGGTGACCAGCCTCGAGGGGCAGGACTCAGTCTCCTAAACTCAGAAATAAACATGGTCACTACAGTGACAGCTTGTAGACACCTCCGTTTGTAAGTCTGAATGCAAGTCTTGGGGTGAGTCCTGCCCTTGGTCATGCCATTGTGTTCAGTGGTGGGAAGTTCATTCTTCGGGCTGGCTCAGGTCTCCATCCCTCTCCTCATATCTCTGAGTTATGTAAAAAGCTCTGTGTGTCCCCACTAACATCCTTTTTTAATGCCACCAGGGTTTTATCCAAGCCAAAGGCTATCCTTCATCCACCAATGTTGAAGTGATCAATGATGGAGCAGAGTCAGCCATGTTTAAACAGCTCTTCCAGAGGTGGACAGAAAAGGATGAAACGCAAGGGTTGGGCAAAGTCTACACTACTGGCAAAATTGGTGAGCATATTTCTCCTGGATTTGGCTTTCCTACCTGTGCTAAGCAACAGCCGAGGGAACATCATTCACTTTAACTGTCTCCTGTCTTCAGCGTCTTGAAAATCTAGTGCATGTTCTTCTCATGCCTTGTACTTTCCACCTTCTTCAGTAGATACAAAGGGTTCAGGAACTGAACAGGGTTCAAAACTGCTGAGCTTCTTATATGAACCAAACTGCCACTTATTCCACATGGGAGAAGATCACTCTTGCCTGAAAAAACTGTATGCAAAAATTCACACTTGCAGAACTTCCTAATTTGCTTTATAAAGTGCTAATGATGAACATGATAAGGAAGGGTTGAACAACATTCTGCTTTTATTTATGTTGGCATCCACCCAAGACCCTCCTGACGTCAATGGAGTATATTCTGTGTTTACACCAGTGTAAACGGTGCCTCGATTTATCACGCTGCTGAAGTGAATACTGCAATGCACTAACCTCACGGAGTAAACAACACTGAAGAGAGAGAACTTGGTGATGAATGATGGGATGGTGACAGAGATGCCGAATGGCTCCATCAGTAACACCTTCAGGGCTGCAAATCTCTTTCACTTGCAAGTTCTCTCTTTCTCTTCACCTCTGTCTCTCCCCATGCTGTCCATAAATGCACTCTCTTTTTACTGTGAGCTGGAGAAATGTAGCCATTTTATTTCTGAAAGCAACATTTTAAAGGGAGGGAAATACGTATGGAGTTGGAAACCACTCACAACTTTTCAGTCAGGAGACTAATATTTTCACCAGCCAGTTATCACTGGAACATGCTATATGGCCCATTGCCAGACTGTAACAGATCAGCTCTGGGATGGTATGAGCTCTTGCATATTCCAAAATCAACACTGGCTTACTGGTGGCAAGATCTGGCTTCATGCAACCATGGACCAGGTTTTTCTGGTGTGTATAAAGATTGTGCGTGATGCGGAGGGTTTGTGTGTTATCGTGCATTCACTGGGTTCTTGTTCTTATTCTGCTGCTGCATGCAGCCAAGGTGGAGCAGGTGAAGTTTGACACCACTCAGCTCCACGCCAGACCAGAGCTAGCTGCTGAGCAGAGAATGGTGGATGATGCCTCCGGGGAGGTAGAGGTGAGAGAGCTCCTTTTGCTGACAGAGGATGCAATAATCCACATGTTTCCAGATATCTCTGTCTTTTCATACACAGCTGCTGTATGGAGATGTGAAGTTGTGCCCACCTACCCTTCCCAAGGAAACATGGCTGCAGCCAGAGCAAGCTGCTTGCTAACTCTAAGTAATGCAGCAGTTAAGTGGCTCAGGGGAGTTTCTCCTCCAACCCATGACCAGTGGAGCAATGAAGTCAACAAGCCGACTCCTCTCCTGCCGTGTGTGTGGGTCATAAGACTGATACAGTCAACCCCCTTCTCACACCGTCTCCCAGTTAGGTCTACATCAACCAGATGTAGAGAGCAGAGAGCAGAGGGCCCTCGCCCATTATGGTGGCCTTCCATGGAAGATGGAGCTGGTTGAGAGAGCGGTTGTGGGACTGAGAGGGACCAGAAGGCTGCTCTTCCTTGAGGGCCATGAACTGCAAAGATATTGTGGTAGCCGCTGGAGAGACCCCACTTTGCCAGCAAGCACTTAATCAAGCTGGATGAACAGAGACTGGCATCCAGGGGGGAGAGGAAGGGTTCTCTTTCCAACTGAAGACCTGAACTTCAGTGGTCTTCTGGCAAAGGGGCTGCGCTCTGTCTTCACACTGACTCCACAGCTGCTCACCAAGATGTTTCTTTCACTAGGTGTGGAGGATTGAGGACTTGCGAATGCAGCCGGTGAATCCCAAGACTTATGGGCAGTTCTACGGGGGTGATTGCTACCTGGTCCTGTACACCTACCTGAGATCAGGCAGGCCTCACTACGTCCTCTACATGTGGCAGGTAGGTCGAACCAAGTGGAGAGAACTGTGTTGATCCTCTCTTTAACCTCTCTTCCCTTTAGAGAAGGGAAAGCCTCTCCCTTCAGAAGAGAGGAGAGAAAATGAGAAAGAAAGAGATTTATAAGTTGAAAAGAAACAAAACTACTGAAATATTCATAATAACATAATAAAAAGAAAATATAATAATATTAATAAGAAAATAATGACACGTACAATATATACAACCCATATTGAGCTCCTAGGGTGATGATCGCATCACCAGCAGACACTGGGAAAATGCAAAAATCCCAACCCAAGCATCCAGAAGAACTCATATCATCAGTTGTCCATTGCAAATATCCCAAGCTGTGCTTTGTAGGCAGCGTGGACTCTCTGAGCCCAATCTGGCATTATACCGAGAGCCAGAAATTTCAAACAGAAAGAGTGAGGGATTATGGGGTTTATAGTGCTGAGGTCAAACTTTTCAGTCCTTCAGATCTTCCCTTAAAGCCTCAGCTTCTGGAGTCATGTAAATATATGAATATCTCTGCTTTTCTTTTTAAAGTATATTTACCTCCCCTGGAAAGCAGAGAAAAGCTTTGAAAATGGGATGCTAAAGTCTCCAAAACCAGAAGGGAAGTGAAATTTAAACAGCTGGTGGTTTTAACTCTGATCTGACTATGCAGGGGTTGGGATTGGCAAGATGTTGCAACGTGCAGAGCTTTATACCCTTCATCTCATCACGTTGCCCACGGCGTCTCTCTCTTCCCCAGGGCCGCCATGCCTCTGTGGATGAAATCACCGCCTGCGCCCTCAATGCCATCAAGCTGGACAAGAAGCACGGGGACGAGGCGGTGCAGGTGCGCGTGACGATGGGCAAGGAGCCCACGCACTTCCTGGCCATCTTCAAGGGCAAGCTGATCATTTACGAGGTAACACGGCTTTGGGCGCGTGGGCAGTGGAAGGTGCAAGCAGCAGCGATGGCTTGGCAGTCACGATGGAAGCAGTCCAGAAAAATGGGCTGATATTCAGGAAAGGAGCCTGCCAGGTCTGGCATGGGGCTGGCAGATGGAAGTGGTGGAACATTTCTACTACTTCCCAAGTAGTCGGAACACCATATGTGTAAACAGAGTCCTGGCCTGACCCAGACTCAGCTGTCCATCCCTGAGCTCCAGCGTTAATGTGTGATGTTCTTTCCAACTCTATCCCAAGATATTTTGCAGAGTTGAATAAGACCATCATCCTGTGAATTACAGATACCACTATCCAGAGACAGTCCTCCAAAATATCCTACAAACATTTACACAACTTCAATTCTTCCCACCTGAATTATATCACGTTAACTACTAACCCTCTTCACTTGCTGCTTTGGCTGGCTCCATCTGTGGTGGAGACATTGCAAATAGATGGGGGAGAGGAGGATTGTCCTCAGCTTTCAGTGTTGGTCCCTCCATAAGGCTTCCATGGCAGATGTTCAGCTAAGCTGGGCACAGCTGGACATCAGAGTCCAGCTGCCTTGTCCATTTACACAGCAGGTGCTTTGCAGGCACTAAGATCTGCTCACATTGAACGTGAGCATCTTGATGGGAGCTGGTCAAGACTCAGAGTAATTAGGGAGAAATGATGGGGTTATGTAATGTGGGTTCTATTCTGATCTGGAACCAGAAGGTATTTGGATTTCCTTACCTGCTCCTTGCAGGACCACAGGTTATCTTTGCAGCAGTGTGGAAAGTTGTGACCCCAAGAGCCTTCTTCCTCAAAGCAGCTGTATCCTAGATTTCTATGCCCTCTTCACCTCCTCAAACCATCCTTCCCTCTGTTTCCTTGCAGGGCGGCACGAGCCGGGCTCAGAAAACCATGCCCGAGCCTGCGATCCGCCTCTTCCAGGTGAGGGGCACTGACGAGATGAACACAAAGGCCACGGAGGTGCTGGCCCGGGCCTCCTCACTTAACTCCAATGATGTCTTCCTGCTGACCACCAGCCAAGTCTGCTACCTGTGGTGTGGGAAGGTGAGAAATTGCTATCTCCTACCTCCAATGAGCTGTGGAGGTATGTCCTTGGGCATGGAGACCATTAATTTCAGTGGAGGAAGGTGCACTGAGGAAAAGGCTCTATCTGTGGAGAATTAGCAGAAGCACAGCCCTCTCTATACAGAAGCAACCATCTGGGTCTTCACCTCACCTCATTTTAGAGGTTCATTTGACTTCCAGCTGAATAAAGAACACCAGGTTTTCCAACTGTAATATTAGCCAGGATTAGAGTATATTCATTTATTCTCTTTTAGTCCTCTGCTTCGGGATGAGATGGCAGATCAAACAAAAGCAGAAGAGTTGCCCAGGGAAGTTGTGGATGCTCCATCATTGGAAGTGTTCAAAGTCAGGCTGGATGGGGTAGCCTCATCTAGTGAAAGATGTCTCTGCCCATGGCAAGGGGTTGGACTAAGTGATATTTAAAGGTTCCTTCAAACTGAAACCATTCCATGATGTTGAGTTGTGCCTTAGATGCCATTGGCTGCACTGAATGTCCCTTCAAGGACTAGAAATGGATTCTGATTGACCAGCTCAGATGAGACCCTCAAAGGCATTCAAGCACGTCTTAAGCTTTCCAGAGGAGGACTCAACCAAGCCAGCTTTTTCCCACAGATAAGTTTTGCCACTCTGCCCCTAACTCCACCTCAATCTTGTGTTCTGAACACAGGGATGCAGCGGAGATGAGAGGGAGATGGCAAAGATGGTGGCTGACATCATCTCCAAACGGGACAAGCACACTATTTTGGAGGGACAAGAGCCAGCAGAGTTCTGGGAAGCCTTGGGAGGCAAAGCACCCTATGCCAGTGAAAAGAGGTAAGTCACCTGCTTGCCCCTCTGGCATTGGACAGGCAGCATTAAGCAAGGGATCAAAACATTGCAGGAGAATAAAGCACTTTGATACCTTGTCCTCACCAAAGGGAGCACCAGGCCAGAATATTGCCAAAAACTTGGTCAGAAACCACACCGAGATGTCTCTTTCTCAGGCTTTCATCCAGACCTTCTGAAGTAGAAGCTGCAGATCCAAAATCTGCCGACAAGGGTGTACTACTCCCTCCTTTCCTCACAGTAAATCCATCCTGTATCTTGTCATAAGGGCTACATGAACCACATGCTCCATTTCCAGCCATTATTAGCTTTATGGGCAGACCCAGAAGATTTATGAACCTAAATCTGCTTTTAAACAGTCTGGTTTTCTCTGGTCCTCTGGTTAGGTGACATGTTCCTTTGCAACCAAGTGATCCAGCTTTCACCTGACAGCAGGTTCATGTCCACAAGGACAGAAGTGTTCTGCTTTTGCCCTCTTTGGGTGGAGAAAAAGTTACATTTAAAAATTAAGTGGTCTGAGAATCCTCTGAGACCTGACATTACCTGAGTTTCAGACCCTCAGAGGACCATTGCCATGTTCCTACCTCTTCCATCAAGGTCATGACAAGTAGCAGCAGGGCCTTGCAGCAGATGATGAGGGAAAGGGTTCTATCTCTCTTCCTTTTTCTTTCCCTGCCATGCACGAGGAAGGTTTCAAGAGCAGGTCACGCACTACCAGCCTCGCCTCTTCGAGTGCTCCAACCAGACGGGTCGATTCATCATGACAGAGGTGGTGGGCTTCTGCCAGGAAGACTTGGATGAAGATGACGTCATGCTGCTAGACACATGGGAAGAGGTCAGGCCCTCTCCTCTTCCCCTTAGACAGATTTTCAAGCAGGTTGTGGCTTAATTTGTTTTAATCCATTATGCAATGTGAAACCAAGGTCAACAGGCCTTCTGTCCCATCTCAAAACCCTTCGTGGTGTTTGGTCAGACAAGGAGGGGTATGTCCAATCCTGCTCACCCAGGTACTAAACACACGAGTGAGATGTTATTGCCAACCCTGTTTCAGAAGGGCGGGAAGCAGAGACACCTGGTCCATGCCTTGCTCCAAGGAAAGACAGGCTGGACCTGCTCCAGACTTTGCCAGCTCATACACGGGGGTGGCACTCAGAAACCCTCCCCCTCATTTCCCAGGGCTGATGGTGAGGACTTGTGTTAGACTATTGGAAACTGCTTCCAAGGGGTTTGCTTTCTGAGGCCATTTGATTTTTTTGGCCATGCAAGGACTGAGTTTAGCTACCCTGAAGCGTTTGAGAGATGTTTTCCGAAATATTTACACTTTGGGCCTGTCTCAAAAGCAAAATCCTTCTTGGCTGGGAGGAAGTCTGGGATCAAAATCCCAGGGGCCTATTGGGAAACAACAATTCCTGTCTCATCTCTGCTTCAGTTGGCAGGGCTGAATAAACAGCCGTGCCTGCACAGGTCCTAGCGACTTACTGATCTTCAACACCATCTTTCCTTGCAGATTTTCCTCTGGATTGGCAAAGCCTCCAACACCTACGAGAGGAATGAGGCAATTGCCTCGGCTAAGGAGTATCTCAAGACCCATCCAGCAGGGAGAGACTTGGCAACTCCAGTAATACTGGTGAAGCAGGGCTATGAACCCCTCAACTTCACAGGATGGTTCAACGCTTGGGACCCCTACAAGTGGAGTGTAAGTTGCTGGAAAAGTCCTCTGATGTGCACGCGTGCTCAGTGGTGCTTAAAGGGTGCATGGAGTAAAAACTTGCTCTGGCATGTCCTGGGCTTCACGGCTTCCTGGTGCTACCTGAGCAGCATCTGCTCCTTTGCCAGCAAAAAGCACCTGTTTGGTGAAACTGCGGCTTTTGCATAAATAAGTAAATGTGCTTTAATTCACAATAGTCACATTTTTATTTTAAAAACATAATTAGGTTCCATGTCAAATTTGTTATTTCAACCAAAAATGGGTTGGGCTGTTAGTAGTAGTGGTAGTAGTTCAGAGTAGCAACAGAAGCACCCTGCACCATTAAAAAAAAAAATTAAAAAAAAGGTTCATTTTTCAAAATACAACCACAGAGAAAAACCTATGACCCAGTTTTAAGGGCAAACTCAGGTGAAATGAAAGCTGTGAGAGGACAGGTCTCATTTCCAGGTCTGCAGAATCTCCATCAGAGCATAGGAACTCCTGAGCAAGGTGACCCTTGGTGCCTACATCCAAGCCTTCTTCTCAAAAGCTGATTACAAACACCAGGTCTCTGCTATATAGAATTGGAAACCTGCCCCAGGTTTCCTGCCTGGGAAAGGAAGAAACCCTTTCTCTCCTCTTTTAAACACATGGTCTTCAAATCATTTTGGTAGTATAAAGTGGAGGAGAGATTTGCTTTCCAACTCTGGTTGTGCACAGTGTGGCTGGATGAAGGAGTGATGCACTTGCCTCCATGCAGACCATGGACCAGCTGGTCCAGCCAGCCTGGGGGCTCGGTGTTGCAGCACGGAGTGTATTAGGAATAAAGGACAATTCTGGAGGAGCTTTGGTGGTTAATAGAGCCAGAATATCGGTTCTTAGCAAACACCCAGGTGGAAGCAACGCTGCCAGGCTGTGCACATAAATTCCTGCCACCCGATGGCACTGGTGGGCATGGCTATAAAAAAAAAAAAAAATTAAAAAAACCCAAGATGATGGGCAGCTGGGCAAAGCTCAGCTCCCAGGTGGTATTTTACCAGACCCTTCCCCAGTGAGAGCGTCCCTTCTGTGAACATCAGTGTTCAGCCAGTTCACAAGCAATCCTTTCTTCTGGTTGCCCAAAGGACTGTGAGTGAAGTCCCATGCCGGAGGTGGGACAGACAGGGAAGTGAGGTGAAGGTCCCCAGGAGACCTCATGCTGCAGGAAATCTCATACAGAGATATTATTTTTTTTCCTGTAGCTCAGTTTGCATCATCTTTCTTTGCAACTGGTGTGGTGGTAGAAAGCCTGTCTTGACAGCCAGATTTGGACAGATAAGACAGCAACTCCAAGAGCACTGACCCTTAAAACAATGTTGATGCTTAGAACAAAGGTCAGAAATTGGTGGCTGTTTTGTTGGGTTTTTTCCGAGGAACTGCTGAAAAATGAGGATACAGGTCATAAAATATGTGCGGCTAAAAATATCCCCCGCAGGCGGCTTCAGCAACTACAGAGAAGCAATCCAAACTGTTGACATCCCAGAAACATCTGGGGGGGGGTGGGGTGTTCATTGCTCAGTTTTGGGTCTAAATCTGTTTGCTCTGCAGTCCGTGTGTTTATGTTGTTTGTTCTTGTTGGGGAACTTCGTTGAATGATTCTGTTAAGAACTGACATCTCCTGGCTGCCTAGGAAAGCACAGTCATCACCTTTGCCAATGCATCCAGTATATTCCTTTTTTGTTTAAGGAAATAAGAGGTAGCTGGTAATACATGCTACCAAAATACAAGAAGTCAGGACTGAGGCTTTGAAAAATCTGTTGCTTTAGTTAAATAAATCAGGGAAGGGAAGAAAAGAAATATAATTTTATCCCAAATTTTCATTCTCTGCAAGATTCATTTAAAAGAGTTAGATCCAGCAGTAAATATTATTTCTCTTTATTTGCCTTCTGCTCTCTGAAGTATTTAAAATTTCCTATTTTCACCTGTTCCTGTACAACTGCAAAGGCTAAAGGCCATTTGTTTCTTTGTTTTTGAGTGACAGCTCTGATTCTGGGACAGTCTCCTGTTTCCAGGAGCTGGAGATTGCAAGAGGCACCATCTGCCACCTCAGTGGGCACCACTGGGCTTTACAATTTATATGATCTCCTGACCCAATTAGAGAATGTGCTAATTAAAGGTGACCCATGCTTCTTACAACTCTCTTTACCTTTAGGATGGCAAGTCCTATGAGGAGATGAAGAATAGTTTAGGAGACGTGTCGGCTATATCCGAGATCAAAGTGGTGAGTGTCTTCTCGACCATGTGGGTGGGAAACACCTGGGTTTAAACACCACCGCGTCCCCCCCAGTCTGTTGGCATGAAGGAGAGGACATAATGATAAGAGCAGGCCTGGGGACTTCAGGATGCGAAGATCAGAGCTGTGGTCCTCTGTGGAAGGCAGGGGGAGACACAATTGATAAGCCCTATGCCTGAGTAGTTTGCAGTGCTGTGGTCCCTGAGGTCCCAGACAAGGGGCCCCTGGTCAAGAAGGGCACAGCCCAATGGGGGTCCTACTAAACACAGAGTAATCAAGGTCCCAACAGTCCCAAATGTGATGGTCACACGGGACCAGTTCTGCCCTGGATAGGGGCAGGAGGAAGGCTGGAAGCTGCAGAGGGGAGATGGCAAGTCGGGGAGGGGTACACAAGTAATCTAGATATTTTAGATGTGGCAGATTATCTAATCTCACTTTCTGTACCCCCTCCCACACCTTCTCCTGCTGTTATCTTGAGAAAAATTAGAGTACTCTAAGTATCTTCTGGTATTTCTAAGGGTTCTCGTCAGTGCTGTGCTTTTAGCAGTCCTACCATCAAGGCGTAACGTCGATGGAGATGCTGGACTAATGTTTTAGTTGGGATTTTCTCCTTACCACTTTGGAGCAACAGCCCAACAGATAGTCTGTGCCAGAAACAGTGCCTCCAAACCCAGCAGAGATCGATCGATCCTGGGGTAATCCCCAGGTTGCTCTGCCAAAGCTTGACTTGTTTTCCTCCATTCGGCAGGACCTTAACAACATCAGCCTGAGCAAGCGAACCCTCAGCATGACCAACTTGGCTGGTTCAAGTACAGCAAGTGCTTCCCCAGACTACAAATCCCACTTCAACCACAGCGACAGCAACAGCTACGGCAACAGCAGCAACTACAACAGCAACAGCAGCTCTTCCCTGGTGCACAACGGTGAAGGATTTTACTCCCGAGAGGTGCTGATGAATAAGACGCTGGATGAACTTCCAGAAGGCGTGGATCCCACTAAAAAAGAGGTGACAGCATTGCTGGTTTGATGTCTTTGTAGCTTAACCTGGAACTTGATCACTGGCTAAGGGCACTAGTACTTCAGACTACTTAAATCCTGCGTCAGGCTGAAGGACATAGTAGCTGGACACAGGTCTCATCAAAAAGCAGGAGCTTCACATGAGAGGAAATTGTGGTGGTTTTACACTAGTTGAGGTATTACTATATTTTTATGGCAGATAAATTTTAAATAGTCACTTTAATATTTTTTTTTCTTCTGGTAGAGTTGTTTTACTCTGCCACTCAACATCTGTCCTTGGAAGGACAGAGAGTCAAAAGCACAGTTCCTGCAAGACAAGGTGACACAGCTCAGAATGAAGCCAGAATTTGCATTTTGCTTGGGCTGTGGGTGTTTGTTTTCATTTGAAAATATCCTTCCAGAAAGCATCTCTTTTTTTTTGTCTTCCTTTTTTTGGGGTCAGAAAGCTTGCCTTCCACCATCCAGGGACAGGGAGGAATGCAACATCCCAGATTTCTGATCAGCCGAAGGATTGTGGCAACATCTGTAGCTGGGTCCAAGCAAGCCAACAGGGAGGGACAGTACAACCCAGTACAACTTGGGTTGTACTCTCTACAACGCAAGTTTGACCCAAATTTCTTGCCCCAAGAGATCTCCTGGTAGAGGCCAACACCCACAGCCAGAGAGCTGCTCCACAGCCGGGCCAGCAGCTCTGCCCCACAACACTGCCCTGGGTTGTATTTCAGCTGGGCTGTACCTGAGAGCTCTCTTCCACCCAAGATTCCAGGGAAAACTCAACCTTCATTGCCCACAGGGTCTTTTCACTATCACTGATGAGCCCACTACCTACAGAGCTGTCTGTCTTTCCAGTCCAGGGGGGAACTGAGTGCAGGGGAGATGCTTTGCCTCTGAATCACTACCTAAGAAACCACCCAAAACTTTGGCCAGCAGAACTTCTCCGACACACCATTAGTTGTCCTGGCCTCAGTATGGTTCGTGGGGACCAAATTCCAGCATGCGAACCCCTCAGAACCTGAGCATCCCTTTGGGCTGGTGGGCTTTTTTTCCCCTGGCGCTTTAGGAAGCGGGATGAGGAACAGTTGCTGGGATGTTCCACTTCCCGCCATGAGGACAGGCAGCAGGACAGGAGCTGTTGGTCTGGGGTCAGTGCTGGCACACTGAGGAAGGGATACAGCCAATGGAGGTGTCCCAGCCTCTAGAAAAGCCAAATCTGACCTCTGCTTGCTCTCTCCTCCCTCTGCAGTACTATCTCTCTGATGCCGATTTCCATGCTATCTTTGGGAAGTCCAAGGATGAGTTCTACCAGATGCCTAAATGGAAGCAGCAGAATGAGAAGAAGCAATGTGGACTCTTCTGAGACCGCAGGGACCACCTGGCCTCCTGTGACTCTGGGACCAACCCTCGCTCTCTTAGGAGTGGCAGGGAAGAAGTATAGACATTTGCTCAATGAACCCAACCCAACATCTCAATCAGGCCAAGCTCCAGTGCAGTTATTCCAGCAGCCAATGTTCAGGGGATGGTTCCTTTCTCCCTGAACCCAAGGAGGCAAAATCTTTTGCAGGAATGGCTTTGCAGGATGTTTTTGCCTCTTTTTTGACACTTTATTGCTGATAGCCATGAAGACGAGTGTGTGTCACACAACCATATTGTAGCCTCTTCTTTCTCCCTCTTTTGCAAATCACCACATGCACATGATCTTCCTTCATTTGTAGAAGTTTAAATTTAGGCCAGATGAAGGCCACTTGCAGCTGCTATGTAAATTCTGGGTGGGGAGAGGGGAGCGGAAGCCCTGGGAGGACAGAGGGGGAGCCCTGAATCAGGAAAAAGTTAATGGAGTAGCCTGATGTGTGACAGGGTAGCCCATGGGATGAGACCAGTCAATTCAGCCCTTTCTCACCTTACAAAAAGGCTTCTCACCAAAGAACAGCAAGAATCAGTTGGAGACCAACATGCAGAGTCCAGTTTTAACTAGATCAGATTGCTCAGAGCCTCATCAAGCCTGACCTTGAATGTTTCCAGGGATGGAGCCTCCATCACCTCTCTGGTCAACCCATTTCTCCCCATGCCCGTGTACCCCGCTCCTGAAGCCCCACCATTGCCCATGGTGGGTATTTGGCCATGAAGCAGTTGGCCTGACTACCCACTGCTGTGGTGGGGATGGAGCTGAGGAGCTTCATGCAGGTGGTGGGCTGGAGGCAGGAACCTCCAGGTGATGGAGTCTCCTGGACAGATCTTTACGTTTAAGAACTGGGAGCCACAACCCCGTCATCACCTCCATGCTCCTGCCGCTACTTCATTCCATTTCTGCTTGAGGGTCCAGCTTAGAACCCATTGAACCCCTTTGTGCAGAACAAGGTAGGAGTCAAGCAGAGACAGTAATCAGCCAAATTACCTGCGTGATTGCTCCTGTTGTGCTCTTGCTGGATCCAATCAGTGCACATTATCCCTGTTTCAGCCTCTGTTGCCACTGCTGGAAGCAACAATATTTGCATCGCCCCGCTGAGGCGGGCTCCTGCGGCTCCCGAATTAACGAAGTGCTTGTGCTCAATAAAATGCAGCAATGTCACCTATCATCAGCCCTGAGCGTGGGCCTAACGAGCATCTTGCAATCAAATGGAGACAAGCAGAAATACAGTCGGATCAGGGAGATCAGGCCAGTTTGCTGCAAATTGCTTTAATTCCTGTCACCAACACACATTCTCGGAGGGCTCCAGCATGGGATTTTACAGATAATAGATTCCTCTGATATTTGGGGCTGTTGGAAACTGCTGCTGCTTTTTTTCCTCTCCTTGTGTGGAGAGATGGTTCAACTCTCTGCCTCTGACTCCTAAGGGAAAACTGCTCACCTCACCCTCCCTTTCATGTCACCGCAGTGTCTGGTGGGCCATGTGCTGTTTCTGCTGCTCTGTCACCAGAGCTCTTCCCTAGAGTGGGGCTCCACAACTTCCCAATCTGCTCAGAGATGAGGTCCCTTTAAGGAGAGAGGATATGTTGCACCACTGTCTATCATGCTCTAGTCCATCCCACCTCCATCTCAGCTACTCCAGCAGTTTTCCCTCAACTCTCCTACCTGATGAGGGATGTTTTCTCTTCCCATGGATCTTGCTACCTTTATTTAAGTGTACAACAGGCAGAGGAAACCCTGGCTTCTCTGTGTAGCTCATCTAAGCCCACTCTGGCCCTGGACAGTGTGGTCCTGCCCCCACATCTCGCCCCACACCCTGTCCATCACCTCTCTGGTGTTGGCCACAGCAGGCGGGCGAGGGCTGGTACCTGCGTGGCACAGGACAGTCCTGGGTATCCTTTGGCCATGCTTTTTGTCCCATAGCTCCTTAAAACAAAATGCTCAGAGCATCCTGGGAGCAAGGACCAAACTCAGGCTGTCCCCAAGTTGGAGTCAAGGATGTTCCAGCTCTGGTCTTTAAAGGCATCTCCTGATGCTTCATGCCCCATCCCAGAGGTGAGCTGAGAGAGAATCTGTGTCACTGCAGGACACCCTACTCTGCCTCGCTGGCCTCTGCCACACTTGAACTCTTCCAGCCGCTGTCTATTAATTCAATATGAGCCTTTGGGTTGTGGATTTAATTTACATTTAACTGGCAATGGTTTACAACACCACACAATGTTGTAGTGAAGAAGAAAAATCAATGTGTCCAGCAATTACTGCTGCAGCGTAACAGACCCCAGGCAGGACTAAATGAGATCCAGTTTTGTGGTAGACCAAAGAATCATTAAATCCAGGTTATTTTGGACTCAAAAACAGGTGGGGGGAGTGAATGGACTGGAATTTGCTTAAAAGGACATTCACCTCTTTGGTAGCAGCCCATCCTCCACAGCACCAGGCATGAAGAACCTCAGAAGGACTGAGAGGTTTAAGAAATTAAGCACATCTGTCCCCAACTTCACACGTGTTACATTCACGTAAGACAAAGAGGCAAATAGTGACAAGTAATTGGTTTTTTCCAGATTGTTTTACTTTTAATAGCCTAACATATTGTTACTAACATAGTTGGCACTTCAAAACATATATTATTTTATTTCAACAATATTCCCTTAACTCTGTAGCTGTACTTGAAGAAAAATCACTCTTTGCCATAAATACTGTTGCTGTTCAAACCACTCTTGTCTGTTTGTGCCTCTACAGTGCAACTGGGACCAGGCTGACATTTACAACAGTTTCTCCTGCCACTTCCTCTGCCTTAAAAAACCGACGTTTTTCTATAAAAACACAAAGAAAGTTTTACCGCATTAAAAAAAAAAAAAAAGCCCTACTGTCAGTTGAGCTTATTTCCACTGTCATCAGCAAAAGACATTCTCTGAGGTCCCTTTGAGGGGGTTTCACTTTGGGTTAGAGGGAAACCTGCCGTTGGGCAGCTCCTTTCTCCTTCGCAGGGTGAGAGCCGGGGCTTTGACTGCAAAGCGACCTGGCTGAGAGCCAGGCAGGCAGGCAGAGTAGTGTTCATGGATTTTTAATTATAATACAAAAGGAAAGCCGAGTTATGTAACACAGGCCTTTGTCGTGCAGCTTTCTTTTCTTAAATCTGTAACAGAAAAGAGGAGAATTGTGTCCCCATTTAAGACTTCACAGAGTGAAAGGCGCCTGACATAACGAAGGTGCAAGAAACCACCTGGCATCTGGCCACTGGTTTCACTGGTGGGGTGGACTTTTTCTTGCACAGACGCTGGGTGTTTTGTCCAGATCCCTGACCAAACCCAACCCAAGAGCTGTACTTTGCTAAAAAGGAGTCCCTATCCTCTCGCTAAAAGCAGAATTTTAAAAATCACACAAAATAAAGTGAACTAAAACCACAGCTGGTTTGGTTGAACAGGTACAAAAGGATTAATCTCAACAGCAGCATTAGGATGTTTCCAGCACGCAGAATGGAGAAGGTCAATGGCTGTTTCATATCAGGGGTCCTACGGAGCACGGTGTGCTGCTCCAGAGAAGGCACTGGGGATTTGTTGGGGCCCTGGCATTGTCAGATCTCACATGCTGAATTCCTTCTAGGTCCATAACAAGGTTCACTGTACCCTGAAAGAGCTGAGCTGCTAATCACAGTCCTGAATATCGATGTACACAAAGAGGGTGGAGGAGGAGTAGGGGTCTCCGTTCTTGGTCAGAAGATGGATGTGGCGGTAACCTGGAAGCAGAAACACAGATGGAAAGTGGCCTTTAGTCCCATTGGAAAAATATTTTTCTCACATTTGCCAAAAGCCTGCAAAAACATCTCCCTGTCTCAGTGTTTTCCTTCCAGTGCCCCACAGAACAGGTAGGTGTGATACGCATAGCTTTGAGCACTGGTGCCCAAGGCCACTGGTGACAAGGGGACCCCTTCCCCTTTGTGTTAAAAGCTGCCCAAAAAACCCTTTTTCATCTTGCCCACATCCCAGAGAGGACCTGTTCTGACCCAAGGTGTGATGGGTCTGAACCTCTCATCTAGGACACTGGAGATTCCCAAAGGGCTCAGTTGTTGTGAGGAACAGAGAGCAGGGCCTTACCTTGCTTCAGACTAGTGAAGGGAAGGGTGTACTGCCCAATGAAGTCATTCTTGGTCGACATGTCAAAGTCCTCCACCACAAACCGGACCAGGGCAAGTGCAGGGATCTCTATGTCAAATGTAAACTCTTCGTCCCAATTTGGGTTAAAGCCTGGGCAACATAAAGAAGGATGGAGATCAGAGCTGGTCACAAACAAACAAGGAAGAGATGCTCACAAGCAAGGACAGAGGTCAGAGATGTTGGCAGATAAGGATGGAGGTCAGAGATGCTTCCAAATGGGTGGAGACTTTGCCTGACTTTCAACCTAATGTGATCCAAGCCAAAAGGTCTCACGAGGTGCCAAGAGCATTGTTCTCAGCTCTGACACTGATTTTCTACCTGGTATTAATAAATCCTTCAGCTTAGGCTGCTCATTGCATACCTCAGCACGACACTGTCAGAAGGCAGCAAGGAGCAGGAGGGAGACGAACTCAGCTCTGCTCCACAGACTCTTTGCTGCCTGATACACAGATGTCTTGGACCAGCAGCAAATTTTTACAGCCCTAAACTGGGAGGAGAAGAGAGGAGGGCCGTGCCTTTGTGTCATGACAGCCTTCTGCAAGATAGACCCATCTGTCACCACTCTGTGCCTCGGTTTCCCTGTCTGCAAGAAAGGTCTCTGATTACAAAAAGGGTTATCAAGTCTGAAGAAAATATGGTTTATGTCTCCCTGTATGAGGGCAGTGTCTGAGAAAGCCAGAATAATCCCCACTTCTGCTATGGATAAGGATCCAGACTTGCAAGGCAAACTAAACCCAGACCATCACATCAGACGAGAGCTGAAGAGCAAGCTCAGTGCTCTCTCTATTGGTCACGGCAAGTGCTCTCAGCAGTTTCAATTAACCACTCCCCAGGAACACACAGGAGGAGTAGACATCCTGTGAGAAACCCTGCTGCCGTCAGCCAAGCCTACGCACAGAAGAAACTCGAAGACAGTAGAATGTCAGCTGAAGCCTGCTGGTCATGGAGGGCCTGCAGGGATCTTTCAGCAACAGGGACCTTTCAGCTGGCCCTGAAGGGGCTGAGATGGGCCTGCTGACAGTGCCATCGTGAAAATACCTGTGCTGGGCTGGTGCGCTTTATTTGGTCTTTAGCAGGATTAAATGAACTGGACTGTTCATATAACACACTTCTGATCCTCACAACCTTCATCCTTGGGGGAAAAAAAAGTGTTGCTGATCCCATGGGAGCAGAAATTATGAAAGCTGAGGGAAAGTCATGGGCCCTAGGACAGTAGGTTTCACTGTACTGACATCTGGAAGGGATTTTAACCCATCTCAGAGCCATAGCGAGATGCTCAGAGCTTCTAAGCCAGCAGCTTCCCACAGCCTCTCAAGCTCCACAGTTCCACTGCTGGGACCTGATCTGTGCCCACAGCCCCTGCTTCAGCCCCACCAACACAGAGTGACAGTTGGAAAACACCCTTAAGATCACCGACTCCAAACATAAAACATCAAACCAGGTGAGCCGCTGAAGTGTGGCCACATATCTGAAACCTCAGCCCATGAAATGCAACCCCCTCTCTGTAGCTGCCCCTTCCCAACACTGATGTTTTCGTGATTTGATTCGCTTTCCATTGGGCAATGCTCCCTCCAGAATCATTCCAGCACTGCTCCAGTATCGCTCCAGCTAGCCAAGGGCTGGCTGTGGGGCCAGGGTGTGCTGAGCAGCCCAGAGGAACAGGTCTGGCAGGTCTGAAACACTCCCTACTCAGCTTTCACTCAATATAAAAATTATTGTAGGTGACGGAAATGGCCATGAGCTTTAGGAGCCACGCCAGATGTACTCAAACAGGAAAGAGGAAAAGGGAAACATTGTTAGCAGGGAGGAAAACATGCACTGGCTTTCTGGCACTTGGCTCTTACTCCATGCAGAAAAGCAGCCTGTGTGTGTGTGTACCTGTGTGTGTGTCAGCAGGAGGGCGAGCACTGATTTCTCAGACTCCTGAGAAACTGCTGTTACTCCCTCCAGAGAGAGAGCAGAACTCCCCCTTTGCCAACTCGGAAGGCCACAATGTTCAGACCCTCACTGCACGGAGGTTTGGGTGCATCTGGGCAGGTCTGGCCTCAGGACAGCAGTCTTGGCAAGGAACACTGCTACATGAAACCACAGGGCTACTGCCCCATGGCAGCACAGTGTGAAAGAAACCAACTTACCATTGTTTTCGATGACTTTGGTCTGCTTTTTGTTGTTATCCTGTTGGACACCGTGGATTTCTATCGTTACCTTAGGATCAACAATGGAGTTTTTGCTTTTGTTCACCTTGGGCAGCTGCTGACCAGAGATGATCTGTGGAAGAAGCAGAGGAAGAGGTCAGGATGTCATGAGGAGAGGGGGCTCTCTGACAAAATTCCCTCTCTTTCTCCAGGAGTACAGGTTCTATTGTGAGAAGCTGGTGCTGGTCATTCAGAGCCAGCATTGTGACATCCTTCAGAGGAAGGTGTCATGAGCCAAAGTACCTAATGAACATTGTCCAGCCTGGCCACCTGGCTAGGGGACATGCAACTTTGCTAACTGTCACCACAGTGATCAGATGATACTTGGAAATGACAGTGGTGACTCTTGACTGCATGTCTGCCTGTATGGTTCTGTAATGACAGTGAATATTGTCGTTAGCTCTCCTATTGCCCAATATTAAACATGTAAGTCCCTGGAGGATGGGAGCCCATGCAGGACTGAAGCAGAGACCGCAGTGGTGGGAAAAGAGTAGGGTTAGGATAACACTGCCCCGGTGGGACCAGGAGAAGGAGAAAGTACAACCTACACACCCCCCCTGAAGGTGGATGCTACTGAGAGATTTTCCAACTTCTATTCTTACTTTAAGCAGAAGCTTCTTCTTTGTCCCCCATGTTCCTTCTGTGATGGATTTTGGATTGAATTTGGTTTGCTCATCCCGGAGGAATTCCGGCTTTAAGACATACCCAGAAAACCCATTGTCCTGGAACCGACCCTGGTAGACATCCATTTCTGTGCCTGCTGTCTGGAAATTTAGGGCAACTGCAACATAAATAAATACATTCAGTCACTTTCAGATAAATCAATGGGACTTTTTATACTAATTCTGTTCACATTGAATTGCACTTTAGGGATATAAACACTGCCTTTTCCATGCTTCAAAAAGCAGTGATAAACTCTGGCCCTCACAGTCTGCTACAGCTGAAGATTTCTTGCACTCACAGCTGTTAGAGAAGGGAAGAGCCATTACAGCCATCTCAGTTGTTCTCCTGCCTGCCACGGGCTAAAAAGAGTCCTGCATTGAATTTCTGTCACCTGGTTGGACAACTGCATCTTTTAGATAAACCTATTCATTTCTACGCTGAAGGAGTTATCTCCTGCAGTGAAGACAGAAAATCCTTCTCAGCTTGTTTTTCTGGCTACTTAGCCTCATTATAAAACTTCCTTTTCAGCCCAGATATGCCTATTTCCATTTGCTATCCCGAGTGCCATTGATGCCTTTGTTGGTTAGCCTAGAGAGCTCTTCACTCTCTGAACTCCCCTTGCAGGAGCACAGAAGCTGTGATCAAATCATCTCTTTATTGTCCCCTGCCCAAAATAGATCAAGCCTCACTGGTGTCCTAACACCAGGCAGATTTCTTGTATTCTTTCCAATTTGCCACTGTCTTTTTAAAAGCCTTGATGTCAAATCTGGGAGCGGTCTCAGTGAACGGTCTCACGAATATCACACAGGGAGCGCACACGGACCCCAGCGTCTCCTCAGTACTCCCTTGATTTCTCAAGGGTGATGTTAACCTCTTTAACAACTTCTAAGACAGCTCTAGGACAGACGGCATCTTATCCTGGTCCTGGGTAATACTTAATGGCCAAAAGCATTTTAAGGCACTCCCCTGTTTTTCCACCTGCAAAGAAGACTTTAATATTTGCAGTATATTGGTTTTACTGGGAGCTGCAAATATGCAGGGCTGCTGATAAAGAACTTATTTTGGGTGTCCAAGTACTAATTCAGGTCAGATAAGTCATACAGGTCTGGCCCTAGCACAGGGACCTCATGTTGCCTCCCAGGGACTCTCCTGAGGCCAGACTCAGTGCTGGGGGGACAGGTCAATGTGCCAATGTGAGACTTGTGCTCCCCACGGGGGCTGCACCACCCAGGGAGTTCATATGCTGCCAGGCACATCCAGCCCAGGTAGGTCTACGTGGCTGGGGGCCAGGGAGCCCTGCATCTGCCATTCTCTTGTCTGGATGGGCCACACAGGCACAGCTGGGACATCTCCAGCATCACCAAGAGAGCTAAGCACTTGCTCTTGGGCTCCGGAGAGCTGAGTTTGATTTACATTGCTGGCAGGGATTTCAGCACACTCTTTAGTAAGACACTGTAACTCCCAGCTCCCTCTCCTTCATTAAATGGCATTAACAACTCATCCTCCAGTGAAACTGCAGGGATCTGCACATTAATGTGCAGGAAAAGCTCTCTTAACAGTTTTGAGGTGGGGCAGAAAATAATCTATGAAAAGTCATTGAGCGCTGGCTGAAGAGCTGACCTGTCCCAGTGAGCACTGAGCTTCTCTGCCTGCAAATGGTTTGAGATCACACATCTACCTCAGTGGAAGCCCCTCCATAACCAGGTCATGAGCAACCCAGCCAGGCTGACCCTCTCCAACCTCCCAGTTGCACCCACCAATCTGGCAGCCAACGTTCCACAAGTCAATGGGGTTGTAGTTGGAAGAATCTGTCCTCCAGCCTGCAGGGTAAATCCGACTCAGGTGCCTGATGTTGTGATGAATAAAACTGGTTGCTACAGGAGAAAAAAAAAAAAAAAGAAGAAAATGGCCCTTTCAGTAATAGGAACTACTTTTACCTCTTGATGCTGCTGGATATACTGCTCCTCTGCCTAGTGAGTCTGGAGAAACATGAACTACCTGTATAAAATGCCCTTCTTGGTAACAGCCTCTGTGATATTAAGTTATTCCTACTGTTTCTCAGTGACATGCATGGCCAAAGAGATCAGAACCCATGTCTTTCAGGGTGTTCTTCCCTTGTGCTTAACCACCGCTAGCTGTCTAACCCCCTAGCCAGGGGGACTGGGACAGAGGATGGCCTTTTGCTAGGGCAGAACATACATACCAGACTCCTGGGCAAGTTTCAGAGCTTTGCTCTCCGTGAACGATGACATCTCGTAGAAAGCCCGAGGATGGTTGGGGTCCTCAAAGCCATTGAAATGGACACTCTTGCAGTAGACAACCGTGTCTGACAGCTCCTTGGCCAGCTTCAAGGTATCACTCTAAAAGCAGGACAGGAAAAGGTTTGTGGGGACTTTCTGCAGCATACTGCAGAATCAGTATCATAATCTTATAATTAAGTTTTGTCTAGGATCCCGGGGACTTCTCTTCTCCACCCAGGATGCACACTATCAACACTCAGTGACACCCCTATGCAGAGAGAGGCTGGAAAAGGGTCAGACTGCCCTTGCCATGTCCTTGCCCTGCACAGAGAGGGCTAATCCCTCCTCTCAGAGCATCACTGCCCTCTCAGGCCCATCCTGGCCTGTCCAATGATACCACTGATTACCCACATGTTACAACCAACAATATTTAATTTCATCTGGGCCATTCCTCCTTCTACAGTTATTTGCATGTTATTATGTGAATGACTATTTCAGCTTGGCTATCATAACTCACAAGTGATTAGGGCTACAAACACAGTAGCAACCAGCCCAATTGGCCTGTACTGGTGAGCTAAGACGTGCTTTGCTGTCCCAGCACCCTTGTTGCACGGTGTTCTCCGGATAGATTCTCTTTCCCCCATAGATCTGTAGGTCTTCCCTCCCTCCTCCAGGTCAGAAAAACATGGCCAGTGAGGGGGCAGGTATGTCCCAAAACATGACTAGAAAAGCATCAGTCTCTGGTAATAAACAGTCATGATGGTCCCATGACAAATACATTTCTAGAAATCAGGCTGAGACAGATTGAATATGTGATCTTTCACTGTTTCCATAAAAGCTACATGGTCTGTCCCAGCTGCAGGGTCCTGCAGCCTTATTTTAAGGAAAGAAGCAAATCTTCATGCCTGTCTGGTTCTGCAAGACCAGATTTGTGCTTGGGACAGAGATCGTTAAGCTGAGCAAGGACCAGGGTCATTAGCTCCAGCAATTTCAACAATTCACCCTCACATACCTCCAGCTGAGTAGCTAAAACCATTCTGAAAGTTGTCTTAGCTGGGAAAACATTAAAGGAATATTTCAATTTCGGCATGAGTCATGGGATAGCCTAACAAGACGGGACTTCCTGATGCCAGACTTTAGAGACTTCTGTAATAGGCAAAGATCTTGTTTATAGCATTTCTGCATCTCCAGATCTGCCCCTTTTTGGGACTCAGTTGCTTCCTTTACTTACCTTCCCCTTCTGCTGTATCTCGGTCTTTACAGACTCATCTTCAATTTCAGCTGCTTCATCTTCATCAGAGACATCTTCAGCCTCCAGGTTGTTGTTCCCATTTGTTCCAGTGGGGTCCTCCTGCCTGCTCAGCTTCTTGCCTTTCACAAGGATCTTCCCTTTCAATTGCTGCCCAAGGAAAAGTGGACAAAGTAGCTGGTATTAGAAAAGCTTATGGGCTGCCCTGAAGGGGCAAAGCTGTAACAGCTCCTTAGCTGCAACCAGGGCCAGGGCCTTTTAGAGTTGTGTCAGTCACTGGTTATTATCCATAGATACAAGTAAAAATAAGTCTGTTTTCCCACTAAGGTCTTGCCCTGCCTGTGGCCAGCCTCTGAGACCACAAGCCATGAATCTAAAAACCCCACGGACTCCCCTCTGAGACAGAGCTGTCCATCTCCTCAACCAGTCAAGTTAAACTCTTGCGCTCTTAGAGGCAATACAAATATATTCTTTTTTTTCAAAACTGAATGGGGCCCAGCCAACAAAGCCAGGTCTGGAGGTCAGGGCTCGTGGGAGCTACTCATGACACTGTTTCTGCCCCTCTGTGATTTAATCTACCCCAGTCTCTGCAATGTGTGGTTATAAACTTGGGAAATGGTCCAAGATCCATGCAGGGGCTGAAGTAGTGGAACCCTCTGCTCCACTAGACATTTTAATGGGGAGAGAGGTCCATTAAATTCTGGACAGGTGCCTCATGTGTAGCAGACATGGGATTTTAATATGTCGGGGATCTTGTAGGTGAAACCTTAGGGTGCTGACAGTCTAAGGAAGAGCTCACAGACTCTTCCCAAAGGTAACTCCTCTTCTGAAAGAGAGGGAAGGGGGCTGACTCCGAACGCAACCAAGGCAGCAGTGATGCTGGCAGCAGGCAGCAGTACTGAGAATGGTGACTGCCTGGGTGCAATCTCTAAGTGAGCAGATTATGCTACAAAATCAGTTAATTCAGCCCACGAGCACCCTTAGATCCTGCAACTTCCAGTGAATTCAGTGGGAGATTTGCTGTCACATGGATGTGTTCGGTAGTCCTGGCGTTGGAGGGTGCTAGTTATTCCAGAAAAATGCAATCTCAGAATTGGCCAGCCTCTCACCCTGGGTAGCATGTCTCTCCCTGCTTAGTGACACTCGGTATTTGCCCTTTCTACAACAGAAAAAACAACATTCTCAAATGACAGGATTGTGGAAAATCAAGGATCTTTTATAAAGCAACACAGGCATTTTCAAAGAACGCTATTCCCATTTTGTGGGTGCAAGCAAATTGCATCACATCTTTTCAGAGACCAGGCCAACTCCTCACCACCAGGCTAAGCTATGGATGGAGCTTGGTTTGATCTGAATTTGACACCAGCACCCAAGGCAGAAGCCAAGAGCATTTTTCTTCAGCTACCATAAATTATCTGTTTACATTGGGCCACTTTCCGTGTCACTCCAAAGCTACACATAGGCAGCTGGAAGGAATGTACCAGTTACTGGGAATAAAAGGCTCAAAGAAGCTGTCAGAGCAGAGCAGTATCCTCCTCGTCATCCTCAGACCATCCTCCATCCTCGCAGTCCCTCAGTTCTCTTCCATTCAGAGCTGTGACCTGTTTTTTCACATCCATGGTTGGGAGATGAACTGGCTAATCCTCAGAGCCTCAGTTCAGTCTGCTGCTCACATGTCTCCTCCCACCCTCCTGCCCTCAACTTCCAGCTCTTCACTGTTCTTCCACAACATGTACTGGCAGCAACAAAATCCAGTTCTGTGTGAGTTTTTAGGCTCCAGTCAATGCTTTGTATGGACAAAAGCCTGGAGGGTTTGCACTGGGGACAATGAGGAGGGGCTGAGAGAAGCACCACTTGTCCTTTGCAGGCTGTGGATGGCATCCTTATATATAATATATTACCTCCTTCTGCTTTCTAACGTCCCATAAGAAACGTTACTGCCTCATCTCACTGCTGAACAGTAGAGAACTAGGATAAGGTATTTGTGGCAGGTCACTTGATTTTTAATTACCAGTAGGGTTATCAGCCCTTTTTAAGCTTCTCCAGTTCAGGACAGCCTGTCCAGCTGGTGGGAGGTGTAATTTCTGGCACAGACCCATCCCACACCACTGAATAACATCAGCAGTAAAGGCACAGTGACACGGCCTCCACCTTGTCTCCTCCCCACACCGCATACCAGGGCTGCCAGCAGTGGGTCCTCAGTGCTGCTGTTCTCCTGTCTAGACTGTGGTTACACTGGGAAACCTTGGATATACCACAGATGCTCCCCATGGGCACAAGGACACTGGTCAGCCCAAACTGTGTTACACAAATTCTCTATAGGGTGATTATGGTGGTGCCCTTTTAACCTTGAAATCTAAGACGTTCCATTCTGGAGTCCTGTTGCATTGCAGAGGTTTAGCATCTCTGCAGTTGACTTCCACCATGCCTACAAGGGAGACCAGTCCATGTGCCATCTAACTCCATCAGCTTATTGCTGCACAATGAGGGGTGAGATTCACCCCAACCCAGAGCATTTTAATCTCAATTTCCTGCAGAAGGTGCTGCATTGCACTGAATCCACCCTGCAGAAGCTGCCAGTTCTCAAGCATTGTCTTCCTTCATTTAGGAAGCAAAGTCCAAAATTTGAGTGCTTATTTTTAAATAAGCTGATACACAAACACGCACATGCACTTGTTCCATCTCTTTTGGTTCTCCTTCATGTGATATTAAGTATTTCTAGCCTGAGGCGAAAGACACTCAGCTTATCAGTTCAGCTTTGTTGAGCAGATCTCTTGTCTTAGGAAGAAGCATTAGCTTCAATAAATATTCTCCAAGTAGATCATAAAGTTATTCCAGCTGCCTGTAGCAAGCCCAAGGTTGAATATAACCTAAGAAAATAGGAAAGGCTACAAGGACACTAGACTCTACTGAGAACATAGAGTGGAGTGGCTGCTGGAATAGATGCAACTCTCTCCCTGCCTCACGTGCCCTGAGTTCTCCACAAGCAGAGTTTCCCGCTCTCCCGTCTTTTCTACTTTATGCTGAACAAGATCAGCTCTGCCAAATGAAATGGTTCTGACACATGGCTTTGCTTCCTTTGGGAGCCTAGGAATTGGGACACTGCAACCATCTTAAATAAAAGCACTCTTGATTTTATCGGAAGGAGAAAAACTGTAAAGAGCAGAGGATTTTCAAAGGCCTGCATACACATTTATCCCACCTGAAAGTTTCTTGCCCCTATTAGCAACCTGAAAGCTATGGCAAGGTCTGATTTCTGATTTTCATCTCCGTGAGAGTGGAAGATTTGTAAAGTGACCCACCTCATCAAACTTTCATTGCCTCCAACACCTCCTTTAGAGTCAACAGAGAAAAATAAACACTCCTGGGGTGTGATTCCTCTCTCTATTTGGACAAACACTTATGAGGAGGTGGACCACACCTCCAACTCCCTTGGTTGTATTAACTGGTTCTCAAAAGGAGGCCGAAGTGAAATGCTCAGGTATATGGATATACAGGGTCTGAGCACTGCCACTTTACGCCCCACTCTCAGGATGAAGATATCCATGTCCCCAGATTTCTGAGAAGCTGTGGGGATTAACGTGTTCACTGTCATAAGAAGATGTGCAACCACGTGCACTAATCGATGTCACATCACCATCTGTGTATGTCTTTCAGCCTAGTTGTAAACTGAAGCTGCAAACCCTAGTTGCAGGGTATATCAATGAGTGGCACCAGAGGACAAAGAGAGTCTCCAAAAAAGGGGAAGAGACACATTATGAAAGGAGGTTTTGAGAGCACTGTCATTGTAAACAAGGAAGTCCAGCAACAAAAAGCTGGAGGGGTTTCAGATATGCCTGATAGGCTCAACAGTTGTATGCACTGTTGGCAGCCATGTTAGTCTCATTCCAGGGCTGGGTTTCTGCAGAATTTCTCGCTGGGATCCAGAGAGAGGGAGAAGGGACCCTGGAAGATCCCTGTGCAGATCAGGGATAGGGAGGAAGGGCCTGCAATAAGCAATCATCAGCAGAGATTGGAACAGCTCTTCCCTACAACCCTGGCACTGCCTGGAGTTTTGGTATGGCTTTTAGCCTTTTATCCTATAGGCCTTTAATTTACTATTGGGATTTAAAGACAGCAGCTTGAAGGAGATATTTAGATGCTCTGTGTAGTCCAACACTGTTCCTGAATGTAGCCTAACAAATCAGATGCTTGCTCTGGGCTGTAGTATGAATCGTTAGTATGAATCCAAACTGTGTCGATATTCCCTTAATTACTGACACTGCCCTGCTAACACAATCTGCAGCAATTCTTCACCTGGCTTTATTTACAGACTTTAAGCACTCTTTCCAGTGACAGATCCCATCTTTTTTTTTTTTATAATATAATAAATAGTACGTCATCCTGGGCTTCTCCATGCCAGCTTCATAAGGAAGTGGAAAATCCAAGAGGTTTTTGCTTTGGGGTTTTTTTTTCCCCTTAACAGTTTAGCTTCAATGTATTTTCCACTTTAAAAAAAATCAGCAGTTCATCCCTTTTCACTCTCCTAGTTCATGTAGCAGGAAGGTGGAGGAAAAGCATCAGAGGGAAAACGATAGATTTTGCTACATTGGCAATTTTTGTCCCTTTAAACTAAATGGATCAGTCCATCCAATGGAGCATATCAGCCCAAATCCATTCACTAAGGTAGATCTGGGCCGTTTTGTTCCAGCTGGGGCCACGTGTCCGTCTGGGCAATCAGAACAGGAGGTTAGATGAGCACAGGAATGGGAAAAACATCTTTGGGGAGCTGGGGTCATTCCCTTACACTCGCATCACACATTTCTTTCCCTGGTGTTTCTCTTTTCTTTCTTCCTGTCATTCCCCTGGTCACAAGGCAGTGTCCTGAAAATCTATCAGCAGCTTTCCTGATCCTGAACTGGGGATAAATAGCAAGCCAGGAGGTGACACTGAAGACTTTGATTTTCCCAACTCAGGAACGTCCTGCTGAGACCTGTCTCCTTGCTGGGTGTATCCTCACCCTGGGAGAGTCACTGCTTAAATGGAGGCACCTTGTCTGTGCCGGTGCAAAGGTCCTGAAGCAGCAGCATTAAAAATTATGATTCATCCTAATTTATTGCACTAGTGCCTAGGGATCAACCCAGAGCAGCTTCCCTCCGTGCTAGGCATTGTATCAAGCAAGGCATGACACTCCCAAACAAAAGGGGAAAGTCAGAAAGGGAAAAGAGAAAAAGGGAGAGGGAGAACAAATACAGACGATATTTTGGGTGGATCATTTTCCTCTCCTTTCTCCCCTGCTGACTGCCAGATCTATCCCACCCACAAACTGCTTCCAGGTCTGGCTAGGCATGCTGATCCAATTTTTGGCAAATGTTCTCTTTGGCAAAGAAAAGCAATTTAAAGGGGACTGCAGCTATCCACACAGAAGTCTGTTTCTGCAAAGTGCTGAACAGAAAAGAAAGAAACAAATCACAAACCCAAAGGGTAGAAACAGATTAATGTTTCCTTTTTGGCTTCTGTTTTGGAAACAATTTTTTTTTTTTCATATCAAGATTCCATTTCCAATTTTTTCTAATTGTCAGCTAATGATTTTATAGTGGTGGTCCACTGTTGAGGGCTGTCTCCTTTCCCCTGCAGGGTCCAAGCTCAGCTCCCAGCTTAATGGTTATCTTGATTCATGGGGATCAAAAGAGCATCTCTATGCAGCCTCCTGCCTCCCATTGTCTTCCATGGACGTTTACTTGTTCTCCATGGACATCTCCCTCCTCACCACCCCAGGCCATTCTCAGTGGGAGGACACTTTGCACTTGATAATGTTTTAGGCTACCTGTACTGTTTTTACGCCTGAGTTTTGAGGGGTAAGCAATCACAGCTGTCTTTCCAGCCCTCATCGCTTCCTAATCCACAGTGGAGTACCCAAGGAATTAAAGGAGGAGGGGAACGTATGCTACATCCCTCAGCACAGAGCAAAACATCTCACCTACCATGAAATCAGGCAGTGTCCTGCTGAATTAAAAACACAGAGACACCTTGTAGTCACTCCTTGTAGTGCTAATCTTCCCTGCATGTGCAGCAACCTAACAGTGCTTCAGAGGATTAGCCTGAAGAAGGTCATATTCAGATTTGGGGTCTGGGGAGCAGACACAAGACAGACTCTCAGGATTCAGCTCCTCTGGGACAAGCCAGAAAAGCAGTCTCCTCATGGGATAAAGGAAATTCCCTGGCTTTGGGAAATAGACCTGGAATGTCTTCAGTCCTGCAGGGATGTCACCTCTGAGACCTTAAAAAATAACTAGGAGCAACAGGGCATTTTCTGCTTGATGTGCATGAGCTACTTCTGGATACTTCCATCTCTGTCCACAGATAATCTCTGTTCCTCAGCAAGCACAGTTCCCACTAATCCTCAGGAATATTGTACACTACTTGGCACTCAGTAAGAAGACAGACCTCTCTCTTGTCCCACCTTCAGAAGGCAGAAAGCGCTAGAGTGGCCTTGCTTACCTCTGGGGAGGGGAACTGGGATCTGTTTCCATCGACTGGGGCAACCAAAAGCTTGTCCTGCAGGATTGTTGTCATGTGCTGAGCCATGACCTTCTGCTGATCGACGCTGCAGTGGTTCTCCAGGGAGATGATGACAGGGTATGGTGAGGTCTAGAATAAGACAGCAACATACATCATCAGCAAACTCTGCAATTTCAAGTCTATAGCAAATGATATAAACCCCAGTGATGTTTTCTCTAGAAATGAGTGTGTCATTCCAGACCCACTGGTCTGTATTCTAGCAGGGTCCAGTATTCTGCTAAAATGAGCATTTGTTAAAAATAGACAAATTTGACTGTGCACTAGCTACTCAGATCTCTGCTGATGCCTTCCAGAGATGATGATCCAATGAACAGGGCACCAGGCTGGGTCAGGATGCCCCTCACAGATTTGCTGGGGCACTCTGATGAGGTTTCCCATGCCTCTATCCTCCGCTTGCACTGTGGGTCAGACCACCTTCCTACCTCAGAGGAAGGACTGGGAAGAGAGGCTTTGAAATCACTGGGTTTGCTCAAATCCTTAGGTGACACGAATCCTTCCTCCATTCATGCATAGACCTGACCTGGTTCCCTGTGGTACCCCCTAGTCATTCTGTGTGCTGAAGGCGTTGTCATTGTCACTGCTTTAGAGCCCCACAGGAAACTTGATACTAGCTCTCAAGGGTAGAGAAGGAAAACAGCAGAAAACTCAGAGAGTCTGGACAGACCCAAGTGTTTTTTAAAGGCTGCTGGCCCAGCACTGCCATAGAAGACTCTCGATCTGCTCATTCCTTTTAAAGCAGAATAGAAGCAGTCCTTTTTATCAGTCCCTCCAAAACACATGCATATAGATTCCTCTAAACTAGGAATTGACCCTCAGACTAAGCCACACAAATCATGGGGTTGTTTGTGTTTCCCACCAGGTATGCTCAAGATACTGGGCGTTATTTTCACTGCAGTGGGATCTAGGATGCAGCTGTGCTTGGATAAATTCAAACTCATCCTTATCCTCAGATAGTGCTCTCCCAGGAATGGATCTCTACAGAAAGCAGAACATGGATGCCCAGCCAGAAGGACACATCTTGTACCCATGAGAAACGTTAAGGTGAAGTCTTCATTGTTTATGCTCTCTACTGGGAGGGCAGAGACCTATTATCAGTCTTGGATTGTGCTATATGAGAAATCTTAGAGGGTCCCTTGTCCTTACTTCGAAAGCATAGTTCTTGATGGCCTTAATGACATCGCTGAAGAGGATCTTGGAGGTGAGAGTGTAGCCATGATAAATGACGGGCTCCGAGTTAGGGCCATCCCAGCAATCCAGCTCCACACAGCGGCAGCCTTTGGTGAGGGCTCTGGAAACAAAGAAGGGACCTGTTTGGTTTCTAAACCTTCTGCTCCCATCTCAAAACGAGGGTGCATCAGGCACAGGTATTGCCTGGGAAGGCTGACAGGAAGTTTAGGGAATAAAGGGAAAAAAGAGGAGCTTGGAAAAACAGGAAAGCAGATGGAGAAAGGATGGGATCAGGAGAGCTCTGAGTCAGCAAAGAGAGCTCAAGGTTGAGCAAGGAAAGCACAGTGGGACCTGAGAAAGGAGGTAGTGAAAGTCCAAGGTAAGAATTATTCAAAAAGAAGACACAGTGAGTGCCAGATAAGAAAGGACGCTCATGACTGTGCCCCAAGCCTTTTCTGAAAGATGGCGAAGAGAAGAGAAAATCAAGAGTGGCTGCATTGGAAGAAAGACAGTAAGACAGTCAGCTGCAGAAGCCAGGTCACAAAGCCTGAATGAAGTGACTTCTTCATTTAGATCTGGTAAGACATGAGAGATAAATCCTCAGAGCTGTCAGGGAGGGTGCTATGAGAACTTCATCGTAGCTGGGGAGACTACAGTTTCCCAGTCTACAGACTGATTTTCCACTTGGAGCTCCCGCTTCTACATATCCATATTTTCATTTTAATTTACTTTCACATGTAGGTTCCCCCTGTACACAGCTGTCTAGGAGGTGATCTTGTCTCTTTTACAGTAACTCCCTTTATGTTTCAGATAACTCCTTTAACCCATTGCAATAAGAATCATTGGTTAATTTTTTTACAACCAAAACATAATTCTTTAAGATACCATATGAAGAATTCAAACAGCTATTGAAAAGCAACTTGTGCCAGGTTTTACTCTACTCTTTTCAGCTTGTGAGACAAAATAGCCATTGTTCCCTGAGAATCAGGTAAGTAATAAACAAAGACAGAATTGCAGTCATTAGATTGCTTATAAGGAAACACCGTCTCACTTGATAAAATTACGGGTTATAGCAGAAGTAATGAAAGGCGGTTGTGCAAGTTAGTGAAGGCCACTGCAAACATCTGGCCATGAGACATCAGACAGTAGCTATTGTTAAAGGCAGAAGTAGGCAATACCTAATGGTCTGTCCAGGGATGCCGTAGGAGCATCTGAGGTATAAAGATGGACCAGGCATAAGTTTCTTGATCACCCACGCAGCTTCATTAGCTCACCTCCCACCTTTTTTTTTGGACTGCTCCAACTAGGTCTCCAAAATAAACCCCAACATGGTTCTAGGGATAGTCCATATCAGGTGTTACTCCCAAAAGGCAGTAGAGACCATAAACATCATGATAGTATGCATCATTTTGGCTCCTTCCAGTCCCTACCACAGTCCTGCAGTTCTATCCCAGAAATCTTTTCACCTTGTAAGCTCCTTGCACTCTGTCATGCCATATTCTGGCATGTGTGTCAGATTTGACATGACCCCTCAGTGTCATGATTTGAAAACATCCTGCTAGAGGGCTGCAATCCAGCCTCCACGTGATTGCAGATATTTTAAACTACTCCCAAATGTAGTAATTATATATCTTACAGCCAGGTGGACACCACATGGGGCCCATCAGAGACCCAAGTCAAAGTGCTATGAAAAGAGCCATGTGGCCAACCTGGTTTAGAAACAGCTCACCCTGATGTGAACATGGGCCAGTCCACATTACCTGGTGTCAGGCTGGGAGATTGCTTCTTGGTCCTCTTGCATCTGGCAGTATAGATGCACCCTATGTCTTCTATAAGAAAGAGGTCAACCTCTCACACACACATAAACACACACACACACATATATTACCTGATATAGGCTTCTGTGCTGCTTGGGCCTGTGAGCTGGTCTTCCATGAGATAGGTATTGTGTGAGGATGACACCAAATAGTGACTGAGAGGTTGAGTCATGTCCTGGTAAACGTTACGGTGAGAGGAGTTGAATATATTCCCATCGTCAGACAGCAGGTACATCAGGAAACCATCTTTGGTCATGGCGTTACCCTTCTTGGCTGCCACATAAATAGACGAAAACCCTATACTGAAAATCTGACACCACCATCACCTTCACATAATCTCCAGAGGATCTCAAAGGCAAAAGGTGCTCCCTAGGCATTTAACTAATAGTAAAGATATTGATGCTGTTCAGACGATGATGACAGCTTCATGTGCCTGAAAATGCTTTTAAAACCCTTTCATCAAGCATGGCTTTTTATGACACTTACTGTCCTTGGTAAGACCTTAAAATGTCAAAGACAGCACTTACCTCAGCTGTCTCTAGAGAGCTACAGTATAGAAATCTCCATTTGAACACTTCAAGCTTCCTTCACGCTGACACAGAGAAGTTGTCAGATATCTAAACGTAGGCAGATAAATCCTGTCTAGATTATCCAATGAATACACGATTCGCGAAGAGAAAATGCAAAATTACCCAACTTTGAGGAGAAACCGAGAATTCCCCATTTTGAGGGTCTGAGCTAGATCTCAGTCTAATCCCCAAGTCTGCAAAGCATTGTCCCTCTTCTGAAGGTATACCAGGATAGTACAAAAACAGCCTATGAACTTGTGTTCATTTCTTGAACATGTCCTCCAAGGTGCTCCAGACTGGCAATTCACTTAACTTCTAAGCAGAGATTCTGTGATTGCTCTTCCTGTTTAGAAGAGAAATCTTCTTGGCCCTTTTCTCAGATATCTCAACACTTTTCAGGTGTTAACATTCAAAAATATCTGCCTCCATTTTTGCTTTTGGAGAGCAGAAATATTGCTACATTCTTAACCTTGCAAAGCCACATGAGGTCTTGGCATTTGAATAAACCATTACAGCCCTTCCCTCAGGAATTCCATCACCCTAAACCAACTCTATATCAACCCCTCTCCAGCTGTTTAGTGTATCCAAGCTGAAATTGAAGAGAAATATGTTGCTGGCTCTTCTGTGCCTTACTCTCCTTGAGCTGCTAATGTTCCCCTAAAAGACTGGTGGTTTAGAAGCAGCTGTGAGGAGAAAATGACACACATGGTTGCAGAAGAAAGCAGCAGCAAAGCAATTCATAGTTCATCAAAGCACGATTTTGAACCAAAACAGCCAGGGTTTCCAACCTACCTCTTTCATTGGGCTCGTATTTCTGAATTAAGGCAGGGGCAGCCACAACAGCATCTTCTTCTTGCTGCGTCTCATAGAGGAACCTCACCAGGTTCTGGCAGGACATGAACC
This sequence comes from Gallinago jamesoni, assembly GCA_025769975.1. Lineage (NCBI taxonomy): Eukaryota > Metazoa > Chordata > Aves > Charadriiformes > Scolopacidae > Gallinago > Gallinago jamesoni. Next base: position 4,551,085 of record JAOQGH010000012.1, read on the forward strand.
CTTCTTCGTCTGAGTACTTTTGGAAGATCTTGTCTATTTCCTTCCTCTCTGTCAGTATCTTGTAAAATTCCTCTATTTCATCATCCTCCAGAGCCTCTGTTTTGGACTTGTCACAGTGCTGTAAACGTAGAGGGGAGAAGGAGTGAAAACCTTCTTTCCTTCTGGCATATGCCAGCCGTAATCTGCACCAGGGCTACACAACGCAGAACACAAAATAATTGGAAACAGTTACTGGCCAGTGAATGAGAAGCACTTGGTCAATGACAATGGTTCTCATTGACAAGGCCAACAGTCATATAACAGTTATGATTATTATTATTTACTCATATTATCAGTGTGCTGAAAAGCACCAGGCATGGCTGTGAGCTCCACTGTGTACTCTGCAAAAAAAAAAAGTTAGAAGGACAGCTCAAGACAATCTAAGTACAAATTCAGGCTCAAGAGAAATGTAACTCCTGATCTCAACAGGTGGAGGAGTATAGGGAAATACAGGGAAACAATTAACTCCATCCATCTTAAACGACTGATAGTGATCATGGCCTAAAATCCAGTAAGTAAAGTGACCTCAGTGAGTCCGAGCTCAGGCCTCAAGAGACCGTCCAGGCTCCTTGCACAGATGGCATCTCAACCAGCTTTAAAAAAATCCCGCCCCTTAACAGTAGTGTCCTCATCTCTCTCATATCTTACATTTTAGGTAAGTCTGAAAAATGTCATTTTTGGAATGGACGCCCAAAGCCCTGTAGGACATGGTTTGCCTTATTTAGTCTTTGGCCTAAGAGCTTCTCTTTGTCAGGCCTGAACGTGGAACTAAAAGTGTGTTCCCGGCCATTCAGGTGAGGTTGTGGTGCATTTCATTTCACCCTTGTGATGGACAAATTGATATCAGTTACAAGGACTTTGCTGACAGACAGCAACTTGTCAAACCAGGGGAATTAAATTACTTTTGGTCTTTCATGTCTTATGACAGATAGAGCTATTGTTCTGAGGTTTATGATCAAAACACATGTCTCAGTTTAATCATACTTATCTCAACCTAACTCTGCTAATGAGCTCAGTGATGGCCATGGTGGCTTTGGCAGCGCCCCAAGCAAGATGATAATGAGGGACTTTCATCCCCTGAAAATTCTCCACTGGAGCCCTTCGCTATCTGTTTATTGTGCTCATATAAAACCAAACAAAATTATAATGGTGCACAGCATTTCACAAACTGAACCGACAGCAAAAAGCTCAACTTGTCCTGACTTCAGAATCTGCTGTGTAGAAGCTACGGGCTTATCTCAGAGATGGGACAATCTGTGAAATTGTCCTGCAGACACCTTCACACTAGGTTTGAGCAGCCCAGGGACTGTCTTTTCCTTACTGCTTTCCATGTCTATGATTCTGTGCTGTGGATTTGGCAGATCTCACAAGCTAAGCTGAGCGTGATGCCTAGCAACTGAAAAATGGGAATATAAAGAGGGAAACCAACTGGTAGGGCTGCACAGATGCTGTGAATGACAGACGTTCTTCCACTTAAGACACAACAGGGAAAATGACATAATATTACTTCTAGAAGACTGGCATTATAAGTGATGTGCCTTTGTTCATTAGGGGCCATTAAAGGCTGTGATGGAAATAGGACAATAGCATTGCCATCATAGTCATATTCCAGCACAGATCAGATGCACACTATAAAAGTGAGCTCCTTCTGCTTGGGCTCCAAATTAGAAGAAAAATACTGTGTTTTACCTCACTTGTATGGAGTACGAACCACAAGTCCTGAATGAACCTTGGCCTGCCAGAAAAAGTCAGAACCTTTCTGATGCACCAGAATGAATATTCAGGATGAAATGAAGTGAGCAATTAGAGGAGCTTTGCACAGTTTCTGGCTGCATTGCACATGTCTTACTCAGGTGTGTCTAAAACCTAGATGTGAACTCAAGAGTTATGTGATGAAAAGCAAGAATAATGTGAGAATGTGCCCTGTAGATCTCTCTTGAATCCTTGATCACCCTTCCTTCCTGTGACTAAATGAAGAAAAACTCAGTAAGACAGAAAAGATCACCCTTTTAATACACTGTAATGTCTCTCAGTCCATCTAAGTTTAGGCATTATGTAAACTGAAAATGTAATTGCTTTAGGAGCAAGACAGAATTTTCCTGGAGGCAATTCAGCCCACAAGAGATCTGAATTAACCTCAGAAGAGCCTCTCTTTCCAGTGGCTATACAGGAAACTTATAACAATTACATGCCTAATGAGGGTACTTCAGCTGGACGCCTGCATTTAGATGGGTTGGATCAAGGTTTAGCAATTACTTGGAGTCCTTAAGCAAAAAGAGAATTGAACTTCATCAAGTTTCCACTCCTAGAGTTGCCCTGTAACTATTGCAATAGCAAAAGAGGTCAACTGAACGAAGAGGAGATTGCGCCTCTAAAAAAAGAGGGTGTCTTTTCAGATTTTTGATGTTTGAAGATGTAGGTAGTGATTCATCACACCCCAGTCTCTATTATTGGCTTGACCTATGGAGACTGCAAAGGAAGTGTAAGTGCTGGTGACTAGTTCCAATGTAGATGTCTGCACTGGAGACATCCAACTCAATCAGAGGAATCCTAGCCTTATTGCTAATCTTCCAGGGTCTTCCTGAGCAGGGAGTAAAGCATGGGATGTGCCAGACAGAGCCAACCACACTTCTAGAAGATTTTGCAAGTTGAAGTTCTTTAAGTTCTGCTGACGACCCTCCCTCAGTTCTTGCAGTTACCAGTGAGAGAGACACCTCCGTGAAGCAAGGATTAGGAAACTTGTACCTCCTTCAGGGGAAGGTCCTAGTGAGATCTTGCCAACTTTCCCTGCCATCTGCTTACAGGAAGGAGCAGAACTGCTGTCCAGCACCAAAACCACCCACATGTTACTGCTGATCGGTAAAAGCATTTCTGAAGCTGCACACCATGAATTCAAATCCTGCTTCAGACAGGATAGAAGCTTGGAAATTATCCATGTGTTTTATCTCACCTCAGCCGGAAGACTTCTTTAGAGAGAAAGCCAAAGCTTAACAACTGGGAAATTTTCATCCCGTTCTTATCTTCTCATAGGCTCAGCCAGCAAGCTGAGTCTTGAGAATTTAGAAGTGTATGTGTATGACCAGAATGCCCTGGGCTATTAAATCAACCAGAGTGGTCCAGGCTTGGGTGCAACATTATGTATCCATCACGAATCTGGAGGTTTTTTTCCTAATTTGCACATCTTGTTTACACCTGTCACTTGGCACCCTCCTCCTCTGAGAAGGTGAGGATATGGGTTCATAGCTGTAACCAAGATAATTTCATCCAGATTTAGGTATTGACATGTGGTTGTGGCACGCAGAACTCCTGAAAAACTTGGGACTCAAACTGCACTTGGACTTTGTTTTTCCCTTTTTGTTGCACTATCCATATTTGCATCTCATCTTCTCTGAATCCTATCAAAATTAGGCGTCAATGGTAAAGAAAGACCTTAACACACCTTCATCAAAAGCATTGTGCTGGACTAATTTAGTTGTTAGTAGGAATCTGCTGAGCACCCAAAACTGAGATTCCTTCCTTGTTACGAGAAAAGATGCTAGTTCTCTTTAGCTTAGGTGTCCAACCAAAGCTGGAAGCTGTGGGGGACCTTGACCTCAGCCAACAGCAAATAGTTTATCTGCTTGCTCTCATTACCTGGAAAATCTCCTTGGCATGATAGTCATTGACTTCAATGTTCACTTCTTTCAGGAAGTTCTTGAGCTCTTTCAAGCTCATCTTGTTGTCTTTGTTTTTATCAGCTTTCCGCAGGCAGGTATGAATCCAGCTGCAGGATGATGTAAGGAAATCTTTCCAGGTCAGTGCCTAGCCTAAATACCACCCTTTTGCTGCCCACAGTGGGGGGGGAAATCCCTTCTAAAGACTCTGAACCACCCCTCCAGCTGCTGTAAATCAGCAGGCTACCACTGAAGAGTTTACATCATCTCACCTTCTGCTCTGAAAGAGCAAAATGGTGCCTTGGCAGAAGCAAAATGTGCTGTAATAAAAGTGATCATGACCCGGGAGAAGCTTTTCACCATCTGAACAAGGCTGGATCAGCTCTCTTTACCCTGTAGGGGTTTCTCATCACAGCCAGAAACAGTCTGATTCCTCTTTTATGACAGAAAGTGCATTCTGCTCCAGGCTGTTAAAAGGGGATAGAGGAAGGATGGAAAGAGCTCCCAAGTGGATCTTGGTAAACTCATTGTTATGGATTTGATCAATATGCAGTACATCAAGGTGAACACTGAACAGAGATTCTCCAAAAGAAGCATTAATACTAATTTTTGGACTTACCTTCAGCTTTGGTATTTTTTTAGGGATTTCTACCTGTATGTCTTAAGAACCTTGTTGTGAGCAGAATCAAAACAAACTTTGTGGGTCTTGGCTTTCCATCATGAAATGCACAGGGTCTATTACTGTATCATACTGTGATAATAGTCCATAAGAGCTTGGTTTATAGTAAATTTAGTATATCTATGGATCTGGAGTAATTCCTACAAAAAATTAGCTTTTTAATGTGATGCCAGATAATTTGAACTGGGTCCTCCATGTTCTTTCAGCAAGAAAAATTTCTCTTGGGAAAATAATGTTAGACAGTTCAAATAACTTGTGGTTTTAAACATAAAACCCCCATGCTTTTAGCATCATGGAACTGACTCTCTGATTTGCTTTACTGTCAAATAAGAAAGGTCATCCAGAAAAATCTTCTATTTTTCAACATAAAAATGATTGAAGTAACAATTTGATCTCCCCAAATGTAACATTCCATGTCTTGCATAGGAAGCATAGCTTCATACTCTTTCTAAAAAAATCTTTTCAAAATGCCCAATCTGAATGTTAAGCAGAGTAAACCTCAGGATTATCAAATTCCAGCTGAGGCATAGAGTGCCATAACATCTTAACTAGGTTTTTCAAAATAACCCCCAAAAAGGGCATCAACTGACAGCCTCAGGAGCTATAGATATAACCCTGAAACAGAGCATTCACCACAGCTACCACTGCATTCAAATATTTCCGAACTATGGAGATCTGTGTAAACTGTTTGTAAGTATTGTTTGTCTCATGGAAAGCTGAACTTTCTGTCTTTTAAAATCTTGGCAGGTGCTTAGCAATGACCTCACACTGCATCCATCTTAGCCTGGTAATATTAGTATTCCCCTTCTTCAGGCATGGAAACCAAAATAGAGGCTACATTTCCCCAGCTCCCAGAGACACTCCAGGGCCCTGAACCAGGATCCGGCTTGGACTGATTTTTCCCAAAAAACCAAGTTCAAGTCATGAAGGTCCCAGAGGGTGCTTTGCTGGGAGCACAACACTACCCACCACCAGCTGTGCTCCAAAGAGCCTCTGTTCAGCATGTCAAAATGGTGCCAACAGTGGTGCCACCCATTCATACCCAACTCCCGCACCTCAGCGACCCTTCACAGCCTTCCCTAAAAATACGGGCAGAAGTAACATGCAACTCCAGTGAGCCAAAAGGAAATCCCGTCTGTCACAGCCAGAGGTGAGCAGCAGGGTTGGAGAACTCTAACTGTGTGTAGAAACTACTCTTTTTGTTCTGCCCACTGCAAAAAAACACCTTTTTTAAAAAGTCTGCAGTCATTCCTACTGATCATGAGCACCTAGAGGTCATGCCCATATCCAAAGTTGACTCTGGAAGCCAATGTGGGCACTAAATGCATCTGCAAAAGAGTATGCCCAGGTCTTACCTGGGAATGGAGGATGCTTTCCTGTTATATCCCTCCCAGGGGTGCTGAGCAGAGGGGAATCAGAGAGCTCACAAAGAGCAAGCAGCAAAGAGAGAAAAAAGAGACTACAGACAACTGGGGCCTCAGCCTGAAACTGTTGTTTCAGCAAACAGCAGTATTTGGTCCCCAAAACACCCAGGCTCCCTACTTGGACATCCTCAGGTTTGAGACAGCACAGAGGAACCAGATGAAGTAAGCACTTCAGCCTAAATTCTTCTTATCTGAGACAAACACCATTTTACAGCCCTGGTTGCAGGTCTTCCTTTCACCTTATGCCCGAGTTTGGGCCTGGGTGGGCTAGGACAAAGCTAGTCCCATTCCTGTATACATCTAGGGAGAGCCTGCTTCCTGCCCCTTGTTTTTAAAGGATCTGCCAGCTTCAGGGCTACCAGCTTTCTCTTAGAAACCAGAGATCGATGACTGAAACCATCTGGCAGATATCCCATGAATGTGCTCAAAACAGAAATGATGCAGAACTTCTGGTAAGTGATTTCCAACCAGAAGAAAAGCTCATACATAAATCCCAGAATCAAAGCAGATGGTGCCACACTACCCAAATGAAAAGTCCCCTGTATTTTCTGGTCTAAAGTCTTCCCTGCACAAATACCTGCAATATTTGCTAAATAACCTATGCCAGCTTATTAGAGGGTTGAATCTGAGGCTTAATAAAACAGTGCTGTATGAATAAGAACATCAGGCGTACTCCTCAAGCATATGGGAGTTTTGTCTTGGTAGGAATACAGGACTGGAGAGGACACGTAAGACACTAGATCAAGTCCCTCGCTACCACAAGCAACTCCACCATCTTATAAACTGAATAAACCCCATCTGAAACCAGCAAGGTTTTAGCTTTCAATAATTGTTTTCAAAATCTTGCTCATTCCTTACTTGCTTTGCAAGGTTTTGGAGGCTGGAAAAGACTGCAAGGCAATTCTCCAGTCATGGGGGGACAGGCAGGGGACCCAACACTTCTCCTCATCTACCAACTCTTCCCCTTCTGTGCTCACAGACATGGAGAACACTTCTGAGGTTGAAGGCAGATCTGAGTAAGCCCACGCTGCCAAGCAAACCCAATGAAGACATACTAAATTTAAAATCCTAGGCTTTAATTAAACATCATCAAATTTCAAATGAGAAATCATGCTGTTCTGTAATTCCAGGTTAAGTTAAACGGCCTGAGACAATCACAGATTGGAAGCCAGCACTGCACGGTAATTACTCTTCCAGAAATATGGCTTGCCTACCCACACTATTTAGCTTCGATTCTGCTTTCCAAAGACAGAGAGGCACTTTTCCACGCTGGAAATTTACAGCCTTCTTCCCTTGCAAATGTCATTGTTATTTTTCCCCCCTTAGCAATCTATTCTCTTCTTATGGAGAAGCATTTAGGTAATATATTCTATCTGACACAAGCCAGGGACAATCTTCTGTAGCCCAGATCTTCCCCTCACTTAGCATTTAAAAGGAAAACTGCCAGGGTGTAACATTTCCCACAGCATCAAAGTTTAAAGATTTCAACTTGTGTAGGGACTGCTCCCTACCACCATGGACACAAAACTGATAACACGGCTGAGGAATGACCTAGAGCTTGAAAAACCACACAAAAAGACACTCATCATGGAGGAGACAAACACAGCATCCCATACACATCAGAACTAATGGAGCCCGATTCCTTTAAACTAACAGCACTACGGTTGTGCAAATGCTTATTAGACTTCAGAGAATCCAGAGCAGAGTAAAGCCTGATGAAAGCTCAGCATTTATTTGCCATCTCCTTTATCATCATTATGTTATTACCCAGCAGGGAACCGACATGGAGTGAAGCCTTGACTGAGGGTAAGACTCCCTGGTGCCTGCTCAGACTCAGATTCCGGATCTATGATTTTCCCCAGCTGAGGATTTTTGCATCTCCCCTTCTCTCCACAGATCCTTTCATGTTGAACAAGGCATGAAGCTCTCACAGCCTTATCTCACTGAGAGTGCTATCTGGTTTCCTCTCTGATAGCTGGATGCCTATCTTTGCGGAGCTTAAAGGAACTTAATATTTTATGACTACTGTGGCTCTGTCAAATGAGGGTGAAATCAGCCAACAGGTTCATATGTCACAGTTAGTGCCCCAGACACAGAGACTGCAGAAAATCCATCAAAAACTGCACCCACAGATATCCTCTCTTTTTTTGTGGACGTGAGACTTGTGGTCACAAAACAATTTACAGAGTGAAATGCAACCTTAGGGAAAATTCCCTGTGAATTCAGCAGAGCCAGGATTTCACCCAGTAACTAACTCACTCTCCATTTCACAACTAATTCACTCTCTTTTCCTGCTCTGCTACTTTTCCCTTCAGATGTCTGCACTGTCACCAGAGCAATTGCAAATTCTTTCATGGGCAAAACTTCTGCCCATGCTGAGGCAAATAAGGAGTAATTTCACTTAAAGTCTACCCCAGAGCTACCCCAGAGTAAATTCAGTCAGAAGAGGAGAATCAGTTCCCTCGCCTTGTTTTACTGAGAGACATGGTAAACAGTACAGGCTTTTCATGCCTTGCCAAGAAGTGCCTGACCTGGAGTTTACTGCAATGCAAGTGAAACAGACCCCTGAAGAATACAAAAAATAATGATTATTTTATCTGGAGCTCCCTGAAAGAGGCAATTCTTTGCTTAAGGAGCTATGTGAAGCCTGAATCCACTCTCGCTGTAACATGGGGCAAAAAAGCATTAGAAACCAGAGGGTTTGCCTGGGTGCAAAATCAGCGTGAGAGAAAACTCAGTGCCCAGGGCCAATAGGAAAAAAGGGGGTTAGTCTACAATCTCCACCCACAGAGAAAGACAAGTGCATCTTTGTATGTGATTAATCACTTCATAAGGCAAAGGATACTGTTGGAGTTTCTGTTTCTGGTTCATGGAGTTGCTGTGGGTTATGATTTTCTGAAGGCCGGAGACCCAATGGTTGGCATCGTCCTCTGAGCTCGCAATGAGGTCCAGGGTTTTCCGCTGGTCTTTGAAAACGATGGAAAAGCAGCGATACTCTGGGACATCCTTGGCGTATTTTTCCATACCTTCTGTTTTATGGCCTGCCCTCACATCCCGAATATCTTCAATGGAGACTGTGGAAAGAAAGCAGAGCCTGCTGTCAGCAGGGGTTCAGTCAGCCTTATCTCTATTGGTGAGGGATATTAAGAAATTACTCTTTTTCCTTTTCCTGCAACCTCTGGAGGATTCCCTTCCCTTTCCCCCCTTCCCCAGACTTTGGTACTAAAGAAGGCTCTAATCAAAAGGAGCAGATAGAACAAGAAAAATAAAAAAATAAAAAAAAAAACACCCAAAAAAACCAACCCAGCCTCTTTCCCCATGTCCTTTATTTAACAAAGAAGCAGAATTATGTACTAGGTGCCATACTGTGATATCATGTTTATGAAATAAAAATCACTGCCAAAATTTGGTTCCAGTCCTTGGAGCACCCCCCATTTGATCTCTGCCCCAATCTGAGAGTGGGGAGAGTGGAGCTGTGTCTCCCTGTGAACATCATCTCACAGGAAAATGAGAGGCGACTTCACTAAGAGCAGGGCAGGGACCAAAACAGTCATTCTTCAGTTTGAAAAAAAAAAGGTAAAATTTAAAATCCCATATACTATTCTCAGTCACACTAGTGCCAATCAGGGAGACAAAGACCAAAGCTTCAGAGCAGTTGGTGTTCCCTGTACTTCATCCTCATCCCTGTCAAGGTAGACTTGATCCTCTTTGATATTAGAAAGCAAAACACTGCTTTCAAGACCATCCTTCCCTATTTCCATCTCTACCCTTCAGGTAGTGGAAATGAGCCCTGAGGTAGCACCAACTTTGCAAAATCCACACACAAGGCAATCCAGAAAGAGCAGTGCATTCAAAAGACTATGTTATTAATCAAATGTAACAGAGACACCCCGACTTTGCCTCCAAGAACACGCAGATACCCTCAAACTGTGCTGAAATTGTGCAAGCTCCCAGCAGCATGCACAGGATCTTTTTATCTTTCATGGAGTTGATGGGCCTCTTCATATGTCTCCAAAGGACAGAGAGGAAAAGGCAGAAACTCCTTATTTGATTGCAGAGAAACATAACACTGAAGAAAGGTTAAATACATGCAAGAGATGGCAAAATGTTTGCAGTGTTGGAATCCGTAACTGAGAAAGTCTCATTGGATTTTCTTGGGTGGGAGACACACCAGCTAACATGTTGTAAACGTCTACCAATAACATCTCAGGGCATACATAGAAAACATATCTGAGAGATACTCAGCCATCTTCTATAACAAGCATGCCAAAAAATAGATAAAACCACAATAATTGGGAGGGGGTGGGGGGGGGGTGGGGGGTGGGGGGAGGAAATGGCTTAACTTCTCCTTACCTCAAAATGTAAAATATGGGTAAAAAGTATTTCTCGTGTCACAGATGTGAGATCCATTTTATTTGTGCTTATCTTGAAAGCAGTATGTGAGTGTAAAATATCCCCACTGTTTATCTGAATAGGAGAAACTTGCCTTTAAACATCCATTTTATCTGCTCCTTCATTTAAATTGGTAAAATTTCACCATTAAAGTGCCCAGTTCATTCAAAGTAATACTGCAGAAAAACACAACTCAGCACCCACCCTGTACGTTTTTTAGCATGGCTGCCCTGGGATAATCCAAAATTCATTAGATGCTCTTTAGAGTTTGAAAACATTCCTTCTTTTCCCAAGACAGTCATGATAATGCTCAGCTGCTGGGGAAAAAAAGAAAAACAAAAACGAACCAAAAAGAACCCAATACCCAAAGCTTCAGTCTTCAAAAATCAGTGACTTTCCAAAACCAACACTCGACATTTGCTTTTAATTCCCAACACACGTTGAGGTGGTCAAACATCTTTCCACAGCACTTTGGTGGTTTGGTTCCCATACAAGAGCATACTGTGAGGACCTTCCTGGAGCTGGCAAAGCTCCTCCCTGACAATTACGAGCAATTATCTTTGTGTGGTCTTTTATTATCACATCACAAAGGCCAACAGTCATCAATCAGATGGCAGTGGAGGAGATGGTTGGGTTGGGATGGGCTTCTGTGGAATTACATTATCTGGGCAATTTACCATAGAGTAAAAGTCTATGGTTTTGAGTGCTAAAACCATCCTTGAAAGAGAGGGGCTGCAATTCCCTTGCAGCTGGGCTGTTTTTCTGGTGATTTCGCCCATTAACTAGGACATTGGGCAAATGACAGTGATTTTGTGCCTTAGACAGAACTACACCCTTAATAGTAAAGGTTGAAGTCCTACCTAAAGGTACAGATTCAGTTCAATCAAAAAGTCTAAATTTCAGTTATACTCCTTTTCTAGCCAATGGGAGGGAAAAAAGCATCTTTAGGAACACAAATGTTCAGTCCTACTTAGACAAAGCTTTAGGATAAATTATACCCTTAATCCATGGCTACAGTGGACCCCTGACCAAAAAAGAAGCCCAGGCCGAGCATCTCAGATGCAAACGTGTGCCATGCAGATGTTTCAAAAGTAGGTGAATCTCATCCACTCATCCACACCCCCCCCCGCCTCCACCCCCCCACCCCCCCACCCCCCCTCGTCTCCTCTCGCCGTGGCTATGTAAGTGGGAGGATCATCCTGTTGTTCCTTATCACCCGCCAATTGCTCACCAGGGCTTGGCTCATAAGAGTTATTGTCCCTTCAGAATGGCTAGCTAGTCTGCTTGTGCAATCAATCCCTAAACTTTGGGTTGGCAACGGCCTAGTGTTTCCAAGACTAGAAAATCTGATGTGAAATATTGGAAATTTAGAATGGATTCTTTGGAAACCATTACCTGGCAAAGTGAATCCACTGGAAAAGAGAGCTGTGTGGGAGGAAAAATAAATTAAAAACCTGTGTCTGGAAGGGATGCCTTGATCTTTTTGGGGTATGCTAAGAAGAGGATGATAGAGGGCACAGAGAACCTCAATGCAGAAAAAGTATAAGGAAGACTGAAGAACAGGATTGTTGTCTTCTATCTATCAACACAGGAACTGTTAAAAAGGCAGGGTAAGGGAGGGTACTTTTTAAAGCTTTCCATAGCTTGGTCATGTGTACTGCTTTCATCTATCATTAAAAAAGCTGAAACCAAAGGAGTTGACCCAAGCCATCTGCAAATGTTATCTCTTTTCTGGAAAATCTTAACCCAGCATGAGTACATTATCAGTTGCTCCCAGACAGTGAGCATACTATATTAGCAGTCCCCAAACTAGCTGTGTGCTCAGCTGAGCTATCTGCAAGGAGAAATCAGAAATAACTGGGGGACAGAGACTTTTCACAGCAGAGGAACACTTAGAGCAAATGCCCATCAATCACGTATCCCTGCAGCCTCCTGGTTCCTTCCCCATCACACCACAGCGGGGAGGTAACCACAAGCAGAAGAGAATCTGGAAAGTTTGCATCTACTTCTGAGTGTTTATGTCTGCTGAAGAGGTGGGTTTATGTAAAGCTGAAAGCATGGAAGCACAACACAAGGAAGCCTGTGTTCTTCCTGGCCTCCAGACATCAAGTCAACCAGGTTACATCCTGGTCAGTCTTCCCAGATGCTGTGGATGCTGCTCGGCCAGTGCCACAGCCAAAAGCTGCCATGGACATAAAGCAGCATTCCCTAGAGCCAGTGACACCACTCCATCTGAACCAGTCTCAGGGAGATGTTGAGAACCTTCTTTTTAATCCTCCTTTCAGTTTTCATCACTGGATACTGCCCTTATGTTCCTCCCTTGCTAATTCTCAGGCCAGTGCTATTCTGTTTCACCCATGGCATTAGCAAACAGGTATGAGTCAGACTGCAGAATGCAAGAGGCCAGGTTTGAAGAGGCCAGGTTTGACAGCCATAGTGTTTTCAAACAAGCAACATGTATCCTTTGAGTGTCTCTTTTGATTTGGATTTCTCTCTTCATGGCTTTCAAGGAGCTTGCTGTTACACTTGCAAGCTCATCTCCTCACGCAGAAGGATGAAGAACACCTCTCAAAGGAAAACAAAAGCTGTGATTCACACTGATGTGCCTGTAACCAGAGTCAGAGAGTCTGCAAGTACCCAAGTCCAAAACAGTGACCCACAAAACCTTGCTGTGCCTCTGCATGACCCAAAAGCTTCCCCATTCCCCCAAAGTTAGTTTCTTCCTTCAAATGACCCTTGCACAACAGGCTGCCCATCTCCCTCCAGCAGGACCTGGGCTAGCCCAGGTAGCTAAACCTCAATGAGGTGTCCTCAGACATACCCCATGGACAGATATTAGCCCTACATGCATGTGGAGAGGAGAGGGAATGGCCATTCGTGCGAGAACCATTCCTGCAGAAGGGAGAGGGACACAAACTCCACCTCCCCTTCACCCTAAAAGCTGTAACCCCAGAGTTTTGTCTTCAGGAGTGCATCTGAGTCACATGTATGTCCTATAAGCCATTGGGCAGCCAAAAATACAAGCGTTGAGGAGCCAGAATGACGAGCCTGACAAGGTGCCTAACAATTAGAGCACTTCTCTGAAAGACAAGCCCTGCCCACTGGTCTCTCCATCTCTTCTCCAGTTACTGCTCCTAAGGTGAAACATCCAGACTGTGCTGGGAACATGGAAGGTAATACACTTTGGTAATCCTAAAGAATACAGGGGAAGGAGGAACTGAGGGAGAAAGCAACCACCCTTTGCCTTCCTCCTGTTTGAAAGGCAGCCCTTTGAGAGGAGATATTTTTTCAAGTTTCTTACACAAAAGAGCGAGAACAAGGAACTGAACCCCCATCTCCTGCAAACCCCTGGGCATGTAAAGGACAAGGACCAAAATGTGCTTCTCCTTCTTTGTGCCTTTGCTGATAAAGAGAGAGAGGAGAGCCAATGTATAGAGACTTGGAGGCACTACCAGAACAGCTGGTCTTGAGTTACTCATGAGGGGAGGGGGGCAGTTTTTTCACTCTGGGGGAAATACTCCTCAGATCCTTCCCTTTCCTTATCCCGTCTCCCCATCATTAGCAAGTGATCTCTGCGATGTGGCATTCAGTCACATTGAATTACATCCCACTCTAATTGTCTCAATAAGTCACTTCTGTTTACTGTCAGGAAATGCAGATGAGGAATGTACTCAGCTGTTAATAGCTCGCACCGTATTTGCACACAATACTGCCGAGAGACCAGACCTTCACCAGCTACAGCTCAGCCAGGCTGGATCAGCATCTTGTCAAGAACAGATGAAAGCTGCTACCTGACCCCAGGACTGCTCTGCCAGCCAGGACGGCTACGGTGAGACCAAGCGGACTTCACAACATACGGCGCGCATGGGGCAATCGAGCACTGCCTGCTGCTTCCCCCTTTGCTTTCACCCCAGAAAAAGCAGTTTAGTTGATTTCGGTTTCACCACAGGCTGCTGATGCTAATGGCCAAACGCTGCTGTGGTCAGGACCTTTGTGATCAGCAGGAGCTGGAACACCGTCAGCTCCCTGGACCAGGAAGACCAAAGGCCATCCATCACCCCCATCGCTGAGGGATGCTGTAACATAATGATTCAAGGTTGGGGGGGATTAGCATGAGCCCTGCCGTGCTGTGCCTTCTGAGACCTCACCGCGTTGCTCTCTCACCTCCCTGCATGTGAATTACTGCAGGTCCCAGCTGCTGATTCCTCATCCCTTCTCTTCTCCTCTCCCCCTCCACTGACTTGCTCAGAACGTTGTTTTAACTTGAGATCTACCACACAGCAGGCTGAGCTCCTTGCTGGTGCGTGTCACCACCTGACAACCACTGATCTAACACACACGTAATTTTACAGGTTGTTTGGAATTACCTTTTCATGCAAGACCTTTACCCAATCTTTCTGTCTGCCCACCACAGCTTGGGGCGCTGATGTAAATAGAGTGATTTGTATTTACATTCCTTCTACACATCACAACCAGGGCCCTGCAAACTATTTCTGTAACTAGTTCTTACTTCTCCTGCCATTCCAGTGCTGCTAAATCTGGATCTAAGGCTCTCAACATATTTGTCTTTGCATTTAACATATGCTGTGGAGAATAAGGTCAATATTTGTCAGCACGCTGCCTGTGATGAAAACGGTCCCAGCAACGCATGCGGTGGCCCAATTCAAAATGAAATCGAAAAACCAGGCAGCTCTGCATTTGGAATGACTTGTTTTATGGGTTGAGTGATTTTGATAAAAACTAATGAGACCCACAGACAGACAGTTTTGTTTTCACAGCTGATGGCTGCCTTGCGTAACACATTCGCATCAGCAAATATTTTTCCAGGGACAAATACACGTCTGACCGTGAAGCAATGGTTCCTAAAGAAACTGCCCAACCGGCTCCAGAAGGAAGGTGTTGGTGCAGTCAACTGCCTACTGTATGTTTACAGGTTCCTGAGAGTTTCTGGTGACTCTAGGCACTTCTCAGGAACAATATAAAGTTTTCACTTCTTGACTTGAGCAAGCACAGAGCACTGTCCTCTCTGTTCTTCTGCAAGCAAGTTCAGAGCAGTAATTCAATGGAGACAATCGTTCATTCTTCCACAAAAATGGTACGGTATGTTCTTCGCGTGGCACATAAAGGCCATTCTTAAATTTCACGGGAACTCAAAAATGAAGGAAAAAGTTTTCTGCTGGACCCTGGTGGTAGGCTATAAACATAAAGCTTTTTTGTTCTATGTTTGAACCATGCACAAATATCCCGTAATTGAGCTGGAAGTCAGAGGAACTGGAACAAATTCTGTGCATTTTTAATAGTAAGCATAATTAATCATTAGATCAAACTATCAATTCCTTTAAATAATAATACAATCATCACTTGCAACATTCAGTCATGCAAATGAATTTAGCTCACTTCTGTAAACTTTCCCAAAACTGAACCTTTTAACCAAAATACAGAAAACAACCCCAACAGTTTTTTAAGTAAAGCTTTTGGCCAAAACCAGAAATATTTCAGCCAAAACTCCTAAAATTCTTTCTTGACTACACTGCTTGTGACTCAACGATGCACCCCTTGTGAGTCATCCTTGGAGCAGTGTGTGCAGCTCTCATGGCTGTCATGGAAAACGTCATCTCCCTGAGCCTCCAGCAGAGGCTTTGCAGCCTTTGCTGCAGGAGGCAGCAAAGCACCAGCTTCTCTGAGGCTCCAGTGTAGCACCCCTAAATCTAAATGACTCATTCAGTCTTTTCCTTCTGGCTTTCAATATTCTGTTTCTCCACCAAATGCTCAAAAGGATGTTTCACTGGAAAGTTTTCAACCATCCCTACAAATCCCCAAGTTCAGAGAGTTTTTTGAAGGGACTGAGTGGGGCTTAAGTGAGCCCATGATAGGGATTTCAGCTGGTTTAAGAAAAGACTTTCAAAAATCGATTGCACTGAAAGCAGCACATGCCTTTTTGCGCCTAAACAAGACAGTGTTACTGGCAGGCTGCTGGTCTTTGAACACAACCCCTCTGCCTCCTTTGGCTCCCCTCACTCCCACCAGGAGTGACGCTCAGGAGTGAACTGGCTCTGACTGATCTGGCTGTTTACCAGCCCCGTTCCACAAACCTCTTCTTTGTCCCAAAACTATTAATCCTGCCACTTGAATCATGGAGAAAGTGTAAAACCCTCATGGGCCAGAGAAGCAGCCACCCTGACTGTGGCTCTATATAACGAACCCAGAGCAGCAGTGTGTTTATGGGCCCAGTACGCAGCTCAGACATAGGGTGTAGCAGGTTATGGTGAAAAATGGATTTTTAAAGGTGCTTTTCTGCAGCCCTTTGTGCCCAGCACCGTTTCTGCCAGAGCTGAACAGAGAGTACGCACAGGGAATAAAACGTTTGTTGGAAAACTCAAGACTTCAGATGTTTCAAGGATTCTGGAAGAAAACTGTTCCCTTGGGCTTAAATGGAACACAATAAAAAAATAATGGATTATGGACAGTAAGAAAAAAAGGGATTAGGTTCTACCTGCATAGAAACCATATTGGAATGGCAGCCTATTCCCCAGAAAGCCCTGTGGGTAATACAGCTATCAAGACGGCATCCAATCTAAATTTCCAGTTGTTTAAAATAAAGACACCAAAGGAAGGTACTGATTGTACCCCGTGTATCTGATCCAGGCAACATCTGTGCCTGTGACATCCCTGATAGTTTGGGTTTTTTTAACTTCAAGCATCTGAGATTCTTCTGTCTAACCTTGGCAGTCCCCAGTTTTATCTACTAGACATCAGCACACAATGGTTTACAAACAGCTTTTCTGTATGATTATAAGAACAATAACATCAATAACAGGAAACTGTCCAAACAAAAACATAACCCTTACCCTACCCAGACTTTGCTTCTCTGAGGTGCCTTCATCTGCTTGCTCTCAGCAACGCTGCAGATAAGATTAGACCTGTTGCTAAAACCTCCCAGTTTCCATTCTGCTCATTCTTTTTCCTTCCTTAAAAAGGCGCCTTATCTGCAGTTTTAGAAAGGCTTTGTAGTGGAGGGAAAAGTCACTGTCTATTAACAAGGAAGGGTGACCCTCTGGAGAGATTGGCCTTGAAGTCCCTGATTTTGAGTATCAAATCATGACCCTGCACTCTTCCTCTGCTTTTTGACCGCCTACACTCACCAAATCAAATGAGAAGAAAGCTGCAGTGATAGAGCCCACCAGAGGACACAACACTAACCAGGGGCAATCCTCTCTATACCTAAACCTAAAGCAGCCTAGTGAAGTTAAAAGCTCAAGAAAGAAACTCAAACCAAGCGACCACTCTGAAAACTTGCGAATGGAAGGTTTCAGAGGGCCAACAGAGTAGGAAGGCATGAGAAAATGGATGTCCTTGGGGTTATGGCTTGGGACTGAGCAGGCATGTCTCTTGTTGTCTTTCAGGTTCAGGTGAATCCAGTTGAAAGCAGCCCCAAGGTGGCCCTCCGACCCTCCCACACATTTGTGCCACAACCGCTAGCACAGCTTCACATCCTCACAGGACCACGTAGGGGACAGCCCACCCAAGCAGCCTTGGTAGGTCACCCTGGCACCAGGCTGGGTGTATGGGTGCAAAGCCAGCCCTGCCAGAGCTTGCTTTTTCAGAGCAGCAAGGACAAGCTCTGCCTCAACTGCTTTCTTTCCCTTCCTGCTATCCCAATGACCAAAAAAAAAAAAGGAATCTTTCTCTGGGGAAAGGTGTGCACACATGGAAGCGTTGCACAGCATACGTGTGGGTGTGAGCTGGTCAGCAATATTGCTCTATCTTCACTTTGCACTGAGGACACTCCTGGGGCACAGCAAGCTCTTCTTCCTGCAGTGGCACTGCCTCTATCTCCAGCAGTGTGGCAATGTTGGTTGTGCCCAGTTAGCCAAGTGTATCTTCAGTACTGTAAATCCACACTCACACAGAAACACTCCCAAGCCTGTACCCAACATCCAGCCCAAAGGATCTGATCTCACTGCAGTGCTCTTATTGCAGCTCAATATATATATAAAAGTTCCAGTTGTGCCAGCTCTCCGTGCCACTGCCCCAGTGATAGAGCAATGGATTCGATCACTGCCTCTCCAAGCAGACCTCAAGACCCCGGGAGTCACAGCACAAGGACCCCCTCCCATTTACTTCAGAGGACCGGATGTGGTCAGGACTGTTACTGGAGCTGCTCTCAGACCCCATAATTTAGAAACTGCTAGCTCAGAGCACAGGAAAGCAAGCTCTGAAACTCAGTCTTCTCAGCTCACGCCCTTGTTTGTTTTATAGCAAGACATTATCTGGGACAGATAATGGATGACAGAGCTCAAGAGAGCAGGTATTCTTTGGGAGCAAATGTTCACTAGAGCCTCTGCGTCTGTTGTTGTTATTGTGGGTCATTGCATCGGTACCTAAACATCCCAGTTGAGCTCAGGACATTCAGGGCGTGCAAACACAGAGTAAGGGACAGCCTCTAATCCAAAGTCTTTTATAGTCAGAGAGAGGAGGAAAAATGAAATGTGTGGGGAAGGATGCAGAAAGAGAACGAATAAGGTGCCCGAGGTCATGTGAGAAGAGTGTGGCAGTCAGGGTTACAAACCAAATCTATTTTGCCCTGCTACCCTACTCCTCCTACTGAAGACCTTATCACTGTGGGAGGGGGGGTCATTTGGAAGACTCACCCTTCATTTCATTAATTGGGATTGTTACAAAAAAAAAATGTGTAAATAACACAGGTGGCATGTTCTATGTTTCAACATGCCATAAAATATATTCCACATTATTTATTTATCTCCTGGCTTTACAAGACTGCAATGATTAGTGACAGAGAAATATGTCAGAAAAACACGAAATGAGAAGAAAAAACAGATCTCAAGAGATATAAGCAGATACAAACTCTGCCTGATCCCATTTTGACTGCATGATTGGGCTCCTGGGTGTTGCTGGCACAGAATGGTTTCCCCTTTGTCCATACAACACTAAATGTCATACCTGGATATTTTATAATGGGGCAGATCCTGAGTTTTTAAGATAAGGATGAGAATAAGCTTTCCTTCCCAGAAAGATCTCCTGCCAGCCCTACATCTGTGTAGTTCCCTTTTGAAGCTTAAATGCCAGCTTTTCCGGGGGCTGTAGGCAGAAGAGATGTGTCCTGGTAGAGCTCAGACCCAGAGGCCAAGCACACCACACCGCAGACGCTCACGTCTCACACTAAGCATCAGGTCTCAAGCATCTGAGTAACCTGAACTCCTGGTTTGGGGAAGAAACAAGGCAGGCAGGGCTGCTGAGCCCAGCGCAGCCCACCCCGCAGCAGTTTTAAATAGTAGCTCATGAGCTTGGGAAAATGTGGCCGTTCCTGACGTGGCAGGTTCCTCCCAGCTGTCTCCAGAGCTGAGAGCATCACTCAGTAGGTGTGTTTCAGGTGGTGTGAAGGATCTGCTCTCATTGCTCCAAGCCCAACCTCCACACCTCAAACACGATGGTTCACCCCAAGCACCTCTGCCCACAGTGTCCCATGCCTGTGATGAAGCAAACTTTACTTACAGATCTGTGACTCTGGAGACCTCAGCATCTTCTTTGATTCTTGCCATATGGTTTTGCAGTCCTCCTGGAGCTTGTAAAACCGCTCCTTTCTCCAAGAGCCTGACTTCACTTTTAGCAGCTGGCTGCCTTTCAGGAGGAATTTCAGATCGTTGTCATCTTTCAGGCCTGCAGAGAAACAGTAGTGGTAATGTTATTAAGAGTCAACTCAAGAAATGATGCACATAGGGTCTTCCCTCCCACAGGACACTAATCTCAGACACAGACAGACCACTGCAGTGCAGCCAGCTCTGGGGAGGACAGCAGAGAAGAGACCCAGAAATCTGCCCTGCCACACTTTATGCTCATAAAAGAGGCTGAAGCCTTGTAGATT
Source organism: Gallinago jamesoni (assembly GCA_025769975.1). NCBI lineage: Eukaryota > Metazoa > Chordata > Aves > Charadriiformes > Scolopacidae > Gallinago > Gallinago jamesoni. The sequence goes on from JAOQGH010000012.1 coordinate 4,571,155, forward strand.
TCTTAGATTGAGTCCAAAGACTTTTGTACTACAATTCTCAGGTGGTTTACAAACATAAAACATCTTCTCCCCAGAAAATATAGTCTAATGCTAGGAACAAAAACAACAACAAAACCAGCAACATAGCAGTAAAAGCAGAGGAAAGAAAGTTGTATAACTTGTAATTTGAGTATTGTCAGGAACTTTCAAGTGATTTCAAATCTATTCTGTGACAAATTTCCTTTTTGGAAACAGGAATACACAAAGATATCTCTCTTACTTCTCTGGCAAGTAGTCCCCTCCTATCAACATGGGAATTCGGACGATGAGTGTCACGAAGCCTAGGACTAGTTTGGCGACAGGCAGCATCACGTCAATAAGGTAGCAGTAAGGTAGCAGCCACGCTCTCCTCATTGCCCAGCTAGTATCCGAGAGGACCTTTGTCTTTCTTACCCTACTAGGCCACCACAATGTCAAGTAATAATAACCAGATCTCCTGGTTCCAGGAACTTCAGATTTCATGTATCTTAGGCTAGATTCAGTAAGGCACTTGGACATCTAGAGAGCTACAGGCAGACTTTGAAAACAGAGTTGGCATTCTACATGGTTTTGAATGTCTTAGCAGCGTACTGACTTACACATACCTAAATACCTTAAAGAATCTGTCCCTCAAACCAACCATTAATTACAGAACTGGAGCGTGTGGGCTGGGGAGGGTGAGAGCATGAAATGAGAAACACAACCTGGGCTTTCTGTAATAAGCACCTTGCATCTCTCTGACATTGCATGAGAGGCTGGTTCAAAGCTGGTGTAACTCTGTAGTACTGACCAGCACATCCCAACTCAATGTGATTTTTGCTAACCTTGTCTTGGCAATGCAGACAAGATTGTCACTGACAACCACTTGCCCACTTACAGTCACCTGATACTCTCATCAGGGGAAATTTCCCAGTGCTATGTAAACCTAATGCAGGGTGGCACAAAGCAGAAATCCAAGTTAACTGATTTATGCAATAATATTTATATTGCAGTGTGGCACTCCCCTGTGACATTGGGCTTGTTCTTCTCTGCTGCAGACCACCAAGGTGGGTCACGGTGGCAGCAGCAAAAAACAGCACAATGAGTTTATAACTGGGATATACTGGTGGCCTAAAGACAGCATTTTGGGTTGCCAAAGAAAGCCATCAGAAATAAATATTAGGGGTGTCCGGCATCCACTCAGTGAGCTGCTCACATCACTTTAATGGTTTTGCAGATGCCAAGGAGCATGACCAGAACCTGAACCTGGCTGAGAGTTGAAAGCGCCACAGTGGGAGCTGGGATCCTGAAAAGGTGTCTGTGGCCTCTCTCTTTCCTCTACGTTCAATTAGCTACTTCATTAATTGTCTTTCCATGCTACAGCATCCCCTGGGCCTTGTGGCTGATGTCTGGTCTGGAGGTTCCCAAGAGAAGACTCTGAATGCTTCCTCCTCTGGAAATCTCAGAAAGAAACTCATGGAGAGAAGAAAAAAAGTCACCTCCTGCAAAGCACAGAAGGGTGAAGGATTGACCCCAGCTATGGGATCTGGGACACCCTCCTGAGTTTGCTGAGGTTCAAGCATACCCAATGGCTGACAAGAGGCCAGACCATCCAGAGGAAGGACAAGCACAACAGCTTCACAGGTCCTCAGTCTCCTGAGTTGTGGTGTTGAGGCATTCTCTCCAAGGCACACGTCTTCCAAGCACACAGAAAATACTTCAGACTTTGGCATTGCTAACATCACTGTGGTACCCCTCAAATTTCTCAGCAAGGGAAAAAAACCCTCTTCTTTCTCTCTATTCACCCACAACATTTCTGTTCTGGCTCCCATACTCATCCCCTCTGCTTCTTCAGATCCCAACCATGAGAGGCACCATTAGGAGACTAGGAGGAGGACATGCCACCTAGGATGACATGAGGAAGAAAACAGGAAAACACCAATTCCTTTGGGTGCCTATATGCATAAGTGTGTAATGAGAAATCCCTGTTAACTGCGGTATGTTTCGTTAGAGACACAGCATGCAACATGTGTAACGTGTCCTGCTACCTGGACATCCCAAAGAGCTGCACCAATGCAATACAGGCAAATCTGGATGGGCACAGGCAGTGACCAAGGGCACATTAGCCTCCTCCAGGCTTGATCCACGAAGGTCAGACACAAGCTGAAGCTTCATCCTGCTCCAGCACAGCCTGGTCAGTGCATTACTGTGAGTCAGAACTCCTCTTCAGAGGACCAACTATGGGTTGGGAGCAGCTCTCCCACCCATCCTTGGCCACTCTGCCCAAGGACCAGGCCAGGTTAAATGACCCAACAAAAGCAGCCACTGCACTTTGCAAGAGCAGGAGGGAAAGATAAAGAGGGACAGCGCATGGTGAAAGCATGGCAAAGATCAAAGATGGCAGGGAGTGTGAGTCAGAGGGCAGTGAGAGAAGCCAGGGAGGAGATAGAGACAAACTTGCCCCTAGGAGATGGCAGGCTTAGCCAGGAAAGGGCGAGAGGACTAATCATGGGTGTCTAACAGCTTCATCACTCCTTTGATGTGGGAGGCCTTTCAGATAGAGCAGTCACCCAGAGCTGACCTCTGCCAGGAGTGACCCCAAGTACTGGCAAAATCACCCAACGGTGGGCAAGGAGGAAGGAGGGGCATCCCCTTTACCAGGTGGGCACAGCCTGGTTCAGACCTGCTCTGTGACTCTCTGGCTGCAGCTCAAGCTCATACAGCTGCACTGGCCAGGAAAGAGGGCCAATGTTCTGGTCCCCGTCTCCTATGCCCAGTCCAAGCAGTGCCACCGACTCTTGAAATGACTTTGGGTGAGTCACTTAGCTTCTCTATTCCCATCTACAAAGCATCAGCATTTTCTTACACCAGAGATGGAACAGAAGACGCTCTGATCTGCTGATGCAGGAACCACAGCTGCACCCCCTGATGTGCCAGTGGGGCATTATTTTCAGTTGGTCACTTGACTTTTCCAGGAAAAAGCACCATTTCCCAGCAGAAGCCTCAGTTCAGGTTTTACATCTGATCCAGCTCCTGAGGATTTCTGCTTAACCAGCTAAGGAGGTTTGCTCTCCAGAGCTCCATCCCACGGCAATGAAAACTTATATGACAGAAACCAGAGTCATCATACACATACAACATTTAAACATTCAACAACACCGCACAGCAGGACAAGGATATTGATTTTAAACTATTTAACAACAGCAGGAATGAGAAGCACAATCACCTTACTGAAACATGCCTAAAATCACTGCCTAAAACACATGGCAGGGCTGTGTCCTGCTTAGCGTCCTCTGCGAAATACCAAATACACGCTTGGCTTGCGAAGTCGCAGCATGCATTTCAAGGGTCAGGCCCCCCCTCCTCGCAAAATATCCATCACATGCTTTCTAAACAGAATATATTTAGCGCCCAGTAATGTTCAGCGTGAAACTCATGTTTGGCAAAGGTAGGAGCACCCCAAGCAAAGCACACACAGCACTGCAATAACCATGAAGTTAATATACTGCACTAAGAAGCTTTAGACACTAAGACATCAAAAATGTTAACCTTTGTATTATCCATCTCAGGTTTCTAGCAAGCAGGAACCACAACAAAAAAACAACTGTCACGGCAGAAGCCAGGCTCTGAGTTTGCTAAGGACATAGTTAGGATGATGTCTATAGAAGATAGCGACAATCCATATATCTGCATTGCTCACTCACAAATCTGCTGATCTGATATAAACACGTTAATTACAACCGCTATAAAACAAGTCTCCTCCTGCCTGCTCTCCCTCTAGTTCAAGACCAGACATAACTCAGGTTCACTAGTTTAAAGGACAGAAAGCCCTTCTGCTAAAAGCTAAAGAACCCAGGTGGGTAAACGGCAATTTCCTATCTCCACTTGCCCTCTGTAGCCACAGAAATCAGGGGACTCGCATCCACTTGGGCTGTGTCCCCAGAGAGCAGAAACCAGCAATGAGTTCATAGCCACACACAGAAGTTATGAAATTCCCTGGGTTTCCTGTTTCTTTTCATCTGGTTAACGCAGACCTCTGAGTGGTTCTTTGGGCTCTTGTAGCAACTGGCATTACACCACTGACAAGTCCTAAAAATCAGGCAGGGAAAGGGCACTGCTTTCCCCAGACATCCTCAGCCACCGGCAGTGCAGAAAGCCCAGCAAGAGATTTGAAAACCGACCCTTTGCCAAAGAGGTCCCCTTTCCTTTGGTGCCTCAAACGAAGCAGTTTACACACATCTGGCGGGCGGTTACGGGCAAAGGAAAGGAAAGGAAACCTCGGGAGTTTAAAAATAACCTTGAAATTGCCTTTAGGGTGGAGCGCTGCCGCTGCGCAGGGAGAAGAGGCAGAAACGAAGCGGCTGCCAGCGTGTGGAAGCGCCCAGGGTTTGGCCAACTCATCCCTTACCCAGCCTGGTGCCGTTCAACGCGGCCACTCTATGGCTCTGCTCCCGCAGGAAGTTTTCCTGGGACACGGTGCGCTTCGGCTGCCTTCGGATGCACTGCATGATCCAGCCTGGGGCTCGGGGAGAGGCGTCGGACGTCGGGAAGGACGGGGGGCCACGCCGGCCCTGGGGGGACCCCTGCTCATCCAGGAGCCTCCGGCGGCCGCGATGTCAAACGGGGGCTCCGGGGAGGGAGCGGAGGCAGCGGGAGAGCGCAGGCAAGAGGAAGGCAGGGGAGGGCAGAGTCCGGCTGGGGGTGGGACGGTTGGAAGGCTCTCCTCCTCCTCCTCCTCGGTTTGCTCGCCAGCTTCGCAACACTGGAGGCAAAATTACACCGAGGCAGCTGCCTAGGTAGAAGGAACGAGTTTTCCTACAGTCACATGCCAGCGGGGGGGTTACGCATCATTTCCAGGGGCTGGAGGACTCGCAGATATTGTCAGCGGTTCCTAATCAGCGCCCAGGGGTTTGCCACTCTGCCTGCCCCCAAACGCCGGGATCAGGGAGAGCTTGGCTCCACCCGTTCTCCCCCTCGGAGGGCTGCTCCGTGCTCTTCCCACTGACACGCAGTGAAAAGGAAGTCAAAACACCTTTTTGCCAGGGCTAAACGTAGCCCAAAAGCAGCTCGGAAACTGTGTTTTAATGCTTTTTTTTTTTTTCACTTAGAAAGGAGCATTTTCCTAAGGCTTTGGAGACTGTCTTCTCTGCCACCGATTTCCTGTGTGACTTAGGTGAGTCACTTACCCTGGGTTTCTGCATAGCCCTGGGTTTATTCTTGTAGTTCAAATTTATCCTGCAGTTTGGGACCGGGATAAGCCCCCATCGGTGGTTAAACAAGGCACTGATTACATGGAATCAGAGAATAATTCAGGTCAGAGGGGACCTCTGCAGATCTCTAGTTCAACCACTCACTCACTCAAAGTCAGGTCACCTTCAGAGGTAGCCCAGGTTGCTCATGGCATCATCCATGAGTTTTGGAGATATCTAATGACAGAGATTCCCCACACAATCTAGATCCCTCTTCAAGAGCTTAGATGTTCTCAGAGTGAAGAATTTGTTCCATATGACCAGTATAAATTTCCTTTGCTGAAAGTCATGATCACTGCCCATCGTCCTGGCAATGGTTGGGACTAAAATCCACCTCTCCCCTAGCAGTGACCCTTCCTGCAGTGAAATACAGCAGCTGTGCTTATTAAGCTGTTCCATCCTAGGTGAGTTTACAGACTTTTGTTACAGACTAGGTTTTTTGTCCTCATCTTTGCTAGCTGCTGCCCTACCAAGCAAGCCAAGGGTGAAGATACTGCAGGGACACAGAGTCAAGCTGCAGAACCACTACATGCCCCAGAAACTTGACAGCAAACCATCTGTCACCGTTTCTTCTGGAGACCTCATCCAAGGCTCTCCATCACCAGCCCCCTGTCATAATCAACACAGGTTTTAGAAATGTATTCTCTACCTCTGATGTCTGTTGATCCAGCCATCTTCCCTTTCTTTCTCTGCATTTTGAAGGAAGCCCTACCAACACCCACAGATAAGCACAAAGGACTGGGTTATTTGACCAGCACAAGGACAGGATCAGAGTCATTAATCCCTGCCATATGCCACATTTAAGAAACACACCCCAGGGACAAGGCTTGGCTTTGAACAGCAGTACAATTAATAACACCTTATTTACCCATAGCAGCTACAAATCACAGACAGCAAAGGCGAATAAAAGTATTTTTCTGGATGGGGCATTGCTGAGCATATTACCCAGGCAGTCAGGAGGTGTTTGAGGAAACACCTCCAGCTTTTTCTGAGCCCCCTGCACATGCAGGGGCTGGATGTTGGAGCCATAATCTCTGTAGTGCCCCCCTGAGAGCTGGGAGCTTTGTTTTGCCCAGGCTGGGAGGTGAGCACCATGATGTAATGGCTAGAGGATATTTATGAGCTAGCAGACTCTCAGCATTTCCTATATTTCACATTGTCCTGGAGATGACTGATGTAATTAAAGGAATAAGGAAGAGAGTGGTCTCCCATACTTGCTTTAGCAAAACGATTTGCTTCTATGCACAAGCTGTTCTGTCCACCAGCAGCCAGAGTCCCATAAGGATAGATCTGGGGGCACACAGAGCCCCTCTGCTTCATTTTCTCATTAATTCCTAATAAGCAGTGTCAGTGACAGCATTGCTTGGAGCTTTCCAGGCCCCCAGAGAAAGTTTTATTGTACTTATCCCTGAAGTCTGCACACCCACAAAACACAAGATTGGCACTCAACAAATTTAGATACTTCTGCAGAACAGCAATGTGCAAGTTTTGCTGTTGCGAGGGCTTCAGAGATGTCAGGCAGTTAAAATCAGTTTGCTTTTAAAGCAAAGATGAGATCATTGGGCCAGAAATGTTTTAGGAAACAACAGATTTGGATGTATTCTGGTCTTGACGCCATTTAAAGACAATGTCACATCTTACAGACATCTCAGGAGGCTGACGGATTAAGTGTAACACTGTGGGTTACATGGCATCACTAATTGATGTTACGTGATGCTACATCACTCTCCAGCACTGAACGAAGTGATTCCTGCAAATGTTTTAGGGACAAATTCTCCAACTCTTATTCACTGCAGGTAACACCTGACTGGGTCCGAAGCCTGCAAACACTCAAGCATGCAATTTTACCCATATGACCAATGCCACTGAAATCAATGGCACTAGTCACATGAGTGAAGTTATTAATGTCCCCATGCCCAGGATTGGGGCTGTGCTAATCATCCTATTGATTCCAGCTTGATTAGTCACGGAGCAAATGGTAATTGATGTGGATGAGGATGTCAGAACATGGTCCCAAAGTCAGCAAAGTGCTTTAATAGCCAGGAAACAGGCACTTGAGATAGAAAGGCTCTAGAGTCTGGTAGGAAATGGGCTATGTGAGAAAACTATTAATGCACAGGCTGCTCTTCAGACAGTTTTCCAAAATGAATTAATCTCCATTACATCCTTATGGGAAGGAGCTAAGGAAACGCTATTACCACTTCACAGAGGAAAAAGCAGGCTGGTTTTGGGGGCTGGACCTGTTCTCCCATCACCGCCACATTTGGGCAACACCAAAAGTGGTGTAACCCTAATGCTGATCATAGTCTCTTTACACCACACAAATGACATGACAGGAGTCAGCTGCTGATTTGCCCAGAGTTGCAGTAATTTGGGACTGGAATGAAAATACCTGTGTTGGTCATGACCTCACCACTTCCCCTTTGCATCATGCATATGGTGTAAGTTACTCTATTATAACAAGTAATGGCTATAGCAATTATTTAACACATAACATGGTGTTTTAAGAACAGATTTTCCCACTAAAGAGGCTACAGGCTGTGCCTTGCTCTGCATTTGTTACCAAGAAGAAAAAATAGGTTTTCAGAAAATGCCATTCTCTGAAGAAACACTGTAATTTCACCTTTCCTCCAAGTGAAATTCAACAGAATTATTTTAATAAGATTAATAGCACAATTAAAGTATCACTGCTCATTAATGAACTACACTGTCTGTCCCTACATATTCCTAGGCCTCAGCAAGCATAAGACCATAAAATCCAGGTGAACACAGAATCAATGATAGTTCGGAAAAGCTGCGGTTCAGCTGGTCTGTAGTAATGTGAGAACCTTCCGGCACTTGTCAGGGTGATGGAGCACTCAAAGACTGAGGTTCCCGGTGGTAAATTAAGTTTGATGATTACTTTTGTACACTTAATATGGGGAGTATGGTCCAGCAGCCGCTTGGAAATAAGCACAACCAGCTGCAGCATCAGGCAGTGACTGCCATTTGGAAAAGCAGAAAACCTGTCAAGTAACAAGGATTTAGTTGGTTTCCCCAGTGCTTTTGTAATTCATTGATGTTACTTGTGAAGTGCTTCTGCAGAGTCCCCTTTTGTCATCTGCCATCACCCCATCCCACCTGGCTTGTATCAGCTCTTTAGCAGCCCTGTGCCTGGGATCAGTGCAGTCCCAGCAGAAGTTGTCTTCCAGCTGAGACCGTGCCGGAGGACAGGACAGCAAAGCTCCTTCCACAACTGCAGGGTCCCACCTGCCCTGACTGTCCCTCTGGAGTCCATTCTTCACCTCATTCATGCCTTCTCACATCCCACCAATAGACATCCCACTCTTTCCTCCTTCCTTGCTACCTCTGGGACACCACTCACTGCTCTCAGCTTTATTCTCCCCAGTCACACCTCACATCCTATGAGGACCAGGCCTTGCTGTTGGAACAGCCAGTTTCTCACCACCAAAAAAATATGCCAATGACTCTTCTACACCAGTACTCCCCTTCTTGCTCCCTCCGGTGGAGTAGGGACCAGGGAGTGGGTGTTGGGACCATAAGCAACCGTGTATCTCTGGCCAAAGATGCTGCTGCTTGTTGACAGTGGGAGCATCTTCAGTGCATGTGGTATGTACCAAGTTCCACCTTGTGGTGACACTGAGAATGGGCTCCTCCACAAAGCCGGTGGCAGTGTCAGCAAACCTTCTTTTCCTTACATTGCCTTTTCTTGCCCACTCTAGTTCTCTTCCAGGGTGCTTGAGGTCTTTCTGAGTTGGAGCAGGGTGACTTTAAAGTCTCATATAGGAGGAGTTCTTCCCAGACATTCTATTGTATTTGTTCTTCAAATCACTGCCCAAAACCTTCCTCCACCAGCATGCTGGCAAGAAGCCGTATGAAGGGCAGGTTTCGGGTACACAGAGAACAGTGCTGTCACCCTGCCCAATATTTCTCAGCCTCACTTTCTCTTTGGATGTCTCACCTTGTCTGCAAGGTCCCCGTGAGGAGAACAGTCCCTTCTCTAACTCTGCTCTGACCAGTCCATTCAGCCTAGCCATCTTTTCCCAAAACAGGCTGGCTATATGCAGACTGGCTATGGGGAAGGACCACAGACCCTGCCATCACCCAGGTCATGCTACGTGTGAGTTTTCTATCGATCAAAACCGTGCCGGGGGGCATTCTGGCAGTTAAATGGTGCAGAGCCCTGGCCCTGGTTTGTATAGACAAAGCCAGGCTGCCTGCTCAGATGTTTCACAGATGGTACAAATTGTGACCTTTATTTGTGAATATCTTCATAAATCTTTCTGCCAGTCTGCGTCAGTCAAGGGGCACTTAGATCCATACACAGCACATCAAAAGCTACTGCTGTCTCCCTGCACTCTTGATGAAATCCAGGTAAAATGCCTAAGTAAGTTCATTACACTCAAGAACTCAAAAGACTCAAAAAGTTTTAGTTCAGTCCTTCCACTGGTCCCCCCATCATGGTGCACAGAGAGACTTGGCTGCAGAGTGAGAGGCACTAAAACAAACGCTGGTTTGCAGTAAATTACAGCTTCTCCAGTAGCTGGTGTGAAAAGAGTGGGAAGAAAGTAATTGAAAAGAAGGATATCAATTTGATGGATAGGACCAACAGCAACAGCCAGGAGCACTCATGCAGCTTAGTTGCCCGACTCCTAAGTCATTGTCCTGGTTTGAGGTTACTGGGCACATGCTGATGAGGATGTTCTCCTCATAAAATCAAAGTCAATCGTGAGTCCCAGCTTCATTTTTTAAGGACACTTAACAGCTTTTTTCACATTTTCTTCAGGAGCTGAAATTTCTTCTGCAGAGGAAGTGCAGATCATTCTGTTCATTCTGTAGCAGGGCAAAATTTATGCAATAATTAAATTGCACAATTGAATTATGCAAAACTAGGGAAAAAATCATTTTTTCCACCTCAGTGATATATCTGGAATTTCAGCACTGTAACTTTAGCCAAAACCAGCCATCGAGGCTTGTGTGGTATCTCAACACAGGGCTTTGAAAGGTATCCCCATAAGGGGCAGCCTGAGGTGTGAGAAGTTCCCCACATACATTGGCTAAACTGGGTCATTTAAGGTGTGGAAGTATCTTGGTTTAGAAGAAACTGTGGTAAAATCTTCTCTGCCTGTATAAAGAAAAAGAGAAACCTCTGTGTTTGACCAGGGTCTGCAGCTTTCCATTCTGGTGGGCTTGACAGAGTAAGGACTGAGACCCTCCACCCATGGTAAGGACCCAGGAGACTCACAGGCTGGGGGTTGGTCTCGCAGTATTTAGATATCTATAGTGCACTGAACAAGGGGCCAGGAGAAGACAGAGTACAATTCACATGTCTAGATGCCCATAAGCTTAAAATTTCTTGCAGACGCCTCCATTTAGCCAGCTTCATCCAACCCTGGATGATCAAATCACCAAATACTTGTCTGCAGCTTTCCTTCATAAATACCTGTTTATAAATTTTTATTTCCTTGTAAGGGAAACTATACTCCCAAATCATTGACACCTTTGACTCCCCGAACTGCCCATCCAGTCAGCTGAGTTTCTGGATCTTGCACAAAGCATCTCTTCCCCACACATATCTCCCTCTTGCTTTTCTCCTGTAGTTGGCTGTATCCTTTCATTTCTGCTACCTGTAGCAGTTTGCCAAGCAACTACATTTCCTTCTTTTTCCTCTTTCATTTCCTCATTAAAATCTATTTTTCCCCAAGGAACTTCTTGCCCTGACGCATCTGCTTTTGGGCATGATGTTAGGGCTTTGCACACCAGCAACCATCTCAAAACCAACTGCAGGCTTTAGTTTTACTGAAGACATGGCTCAAATTAGAAATTTAGCAGCTTCCGTATCAAAATAAAAAAGAGACCCCAAATGAATTTTACTTATCCTGTCTGAAAAAGGGACAAGTCGCACATTTAATGCACTGAGAAGCACCAGTATTGCAAAATCTCTGGCACTACTAGAAATGCTACAGCTCAAAAAACTCCCACGTAACGCATCAGGCACAACCTGCATTAAGTGGGGCGTGCTGGGAATATTTTCTTTGTAGGGAAGGGGATCAAAGTCACCAGTTGCTTCAGAGCAGATCCTAGCTGATCCCAAGTAGCATTATCTCCACCCTCGGAGGCTGGAGCCCAGAAGGAGCCTCCTCAGTACTCCCAGCTAAGAAGGTCAGGTGGAGATGATTCACTTGGCAATTTAAATCTAGGAGAAGTTAATTATTGGGACTGACTGACAGAACAAACAAGGAAATGTCCTGTTTTGTATGATTTTACTGACCTTTCCCTGTTGATTCTCACCCTTGGCTGCAGCAGAGGGCATTCCCATAACAGGGCTGTGGTATTCCCTGCACAATGTACACAGTGTCTTGGATGAAAAAGTCAGTGTATAAGAATAAGGCATAGTACAAATTAGCTATTCTATAGTGTGTGCAAGCACAAGGGCTCCAGTTCAGAAACAAACCAACCTAATGAGGCAAGAGAAAGATTATTAATAGCCCACAGAGTCTAGCAGATTCATTGCAGACTAAATGTAGATGACTCTTTACAAAATAAGCAACAAGAATGTCATCCAGTGGAATGAAACACATTCAAAATAAAACAGCAGCTATTCTGGCCCTGCAAACAAGGAAGCATGCTCGGTTTTCTTCCCTGGACTCAGATATCCATCCAAATGCAGAGGAAACAAAACTCTACAAACTTATCTCCAGTAATACCAGCTTTTGCTACCAGAAGGTATCTCAGGTGTCTCCTGCTGTTTGTCAGATACTCTACTGAGACTAAACCATGTGCCTGTGGTTAATTCTGACAGTCAGTACAGCTGTTCTGTCTCTGTTGGGAAAAAAAAAAGCCAGAAACTGAAAGAAGGAATCTGAATTTCAACATACAGCCGTAGACAAAACATATCTATAAACCATAATATCTGAGAAATTTCTGACAAACTACATATCGCAAGTCTGATCCTGCTAACAAACCAACATGTGAGCAACTTTGCTTGTCTAAGTAGTCTGGCATGCAGAGTGACTTTGGCACTTGTGTGTGTTATGTGTTAAGGAATTTCAGTAAATGTTTTTTTTAAAAGCTGAGCTCCTTCGACACTTGTGTGTTTTTCCGCCTGAGACAAGAAAATAAATTAACAAACAGCCACTGAATTCTTCTTGATTCCTAACCTCAGAAGACTAAATAATATTCACTCATAAATGACCCACAGGCCAGAATAGGAAATACTTTAATAGTTCCAGATGTATTTCTTAGCTTTCTTTCCCCAGTGGTTGTACAATGAATGAGATAGCTCCAAAAAGTATAACATTAACCTCTGTTTTACCTTCCTGTCAGATTTCTAGCATCTGGGAAGAAAGAGGAGGGAAGATTTCTTGAGCCTGAGGGAATCTTTTCTCATTTCTGCTGGTAATGCTAAACTGATTATGTTTATGTTCAATCACTTATTGCTTTATTAGGTGTTTTTTTATATTAGCTCATCTACAGTAAGAAAGCACCTATCTCATGAAATAAAAATAAGCACTGTAGACTTTTCGCATTTCTCTGGGATCACAATATCCCATTTCAATCCGTAGCTATCACAGTCCTGAGTTGTTTCTTCTCATCAGAGTAAGTAAAATACAATGACGAGGTAACAAATCAATGTGTTAAAGTCAGACCAGGGAATAAGAGCTATTTCATTACCCTGTCAATCAGACAAGCCTCCCAATCTCAGTACCAATTGAATCTTCTTAAATCTCACTTGCTGGAAGAAGAGAGAGGATTTCTTCAATTTTGGAAACATTACCAACTTTCTATTTAACATTTATAGAATCTCAGATGCAGTCTCTGAGCCAAGGTGATTTATCCTCGCCCTGTTGTCTTCACCAGGACCCAGAGAACTTACTCAGCTGAGCATCTTTCCTGCTATCAGTTTCACCATAAAGGGGAGGAGATTTGGATCAACTTTTCTGGACTTGCAGACACTTACCCAGCCAACATATCCTTCCTACCAACACAGCTAACCCTATTAATAGAGAAAAATATTTTGTATCTCTCTGTGACACTGATTAAATGCTGCATTAGTTCCAAATGACAGAATGAGGAGGCAAAGGAGGAGGAGGGAGAAAAGAGGAGGAAAAATAAAGCTCTCAGACTAGGTAAGAGGGTTGAAATGCAAGGACATTTCTACTGACTTACTGTTGCAAGGGAGGAAAGTGCCATTTGATTCCATTGCTGCAAAACAACACAATGTGCAGCAGCAGAAAGGGCTCCAGGAAACAGCTGTGCCCAGATGTTAGCGCTGGCCCCGGGGTGGAAGGCAGACCCGTGAGGCTCCCCCCTTCTCTCTGCTCCAGTAATCCTCAACGTCAGCTCCCTTCGGAGAGGCCTGCTCCTTCCCCTTGGCTGCAAATGCCTCTTCGCAATGACTCCTCATTTATTTCTCTCCCGCATCCGCACACCACTGCCTGCCCAGCGCATCGACTGAGGCCAAGCGCCCCAGCCCCAGCGCTGGCCCTGGCTCCTCCCCGCTCAAATCTGGCGTCTTCACCACTGGCCCAGCCTCCTGCTTTTGCTACCGCTGCAGTTTGACAACGATGCCTCTTTTCCTGTTGCTGGCACATTTTCACACTCTGCTCCTTTCCGGCAAGGCTTCCAGAAGACACTGAGTGCGGCGAATCTGTCCTCCGTGGTCCCCAAATCAAGGAAAGGGCCTGCAGTAGAAGCCAGGGATCAGAATCTAAGTCTTGAGGACTTTTAGACACTGTTAGGGGTGTATTTCTTTTCACAGGGAAAAAAACCAAACCAACGAGGTCAGAAATTGCCAACGTAGAAATAGAAGCTATAACCACAAACGCTCTCAGAGGCATTAGCTTAAAGTAGAAAAAAAGCTGCAAGCTTTGCTTTTGAGACAGCGAGACAGAAAGCAGAAAAAACTGCACTGTCCTGAGGCTTTTCCTGAGTGGAACTGATTTCTTCCACTCTGTCCCCTGCTTTGGGCTGAGATATTTTTTAAGGGTAGAAAGATGATGCTGGCAAACAGGGAGGGGGAAAGGAGATCCAGTGTGGGAAAATAAAGTTTTCCTCTCCTTGAATGTTTGGGGGAGGTTTTTAAGTTATTGTTTTGCTGTTGTTTATTTCCATTTCTGGTTATTTAGGTTATCCTGATGCAAACAATTGATGGAGTTGTTGGCAGATTCAAAGCCCTCACTCCCCAGCAGCTGTAAACCCGGCAGCTTCACCGACTGAGGGAAAAAGTCCCCCTCTGATGCTGACAGATCTGGGAGGCACATCATGAAAAATACTTTGGGACTAGGACTGTTTGTCCCTCCCTGCCTGGAACTGGGCTGTTCCTTAGAGGGCCCAGACGTTGCTCTCAGATTGCTCTGAGGATTTGAAGGGGAGAGTTTTACAGTCCACAAATATGCCTGCTGCCACCACCCAAGGAAAACTGCCCTAATATAGCAAAACTCCTCTGTGCTACTTCAAAACAAACCAAACCAAACAAGCAGAGAAAATAAAGAGCAGAGATTTCACCCCATGACTCCTAAAAAGCCCACCCTTCTATCTCACGGCCACCAGCATGGCATGGGGGGGGAGGGGGCTCACACTTTCTAAAGGTTCCAGGAAGGAGCATCCCTTCTGCAAATCCACAGACAAGGAGACATTGACTTGGACAGGGGCAAACTGTTTGGCAGCAAGGTCAGCTCCTGGCAGGACAGCAGCTGGAGGCACCCAAGAGATTCCTCCTACAGCCTTAAAAGCCTCAAGGCAGGGGGAAATCCAGAGGGCACTACCACCAAAACCTGTCACCCTTTGAGCTGATAGGGAAGAGCACTGGAGGGAGTGTACAAGAGGCAGGTGGATGAGTCAGCCAGACTGGAAACTCCAGTAAAGCTGAGGTGATGAGAACATTGTGGTTTTCACCAGGGAGGAAAAGTAGAGAAGGGCAGTTTGAAAGTGGTGACAGGAAATAGCATTATAGTAACTCCTTCGCTCTTCTGTGTATCACACCCCACTGTATCCTCAACTGCCTAAGACAAGCCCCTCACTTAGAGACCTGCCAGCCAGTATCACTATGCCCTCTGTGGCAAAGGGGGTAGATATAAGAGAGCTACGTTCATCCCAGAAACAATGAGGACCATATTCTGGATAGAACCACTTTACAGCAGCACAGGGCATGATGGGATCCAAGACATGACCATTGCTCCCCTGCACCGCTGTGAACACCACTGTGATTGCACTGACTGGTGGAGAAAACCATCTTGTGAGTGAGACTCAGTTTCTCGGCCATCATCCCTTGAGATCGGAAGATGATCCCCGGCATCTACCCCTTCTCTTGCCATGCTGCCTTCTCCATCATGGTAGCAGAAGTGGTAGCAGTAACGGTGCTTGTCAGGAGGAACGAAACCCAAGTGACATGAGGAGCTACTGGGCCCCTGTGAGCTGCAGAAATCCCACTAATAAACAATATCCTCAGGACAATATAGCAGTTTAAGAAGGTCATATGCATCAAGTCTCTGACCCCCATTTTTGATCACAGCACTTAATGTATTCCTTCCTGGATTGAATTTTGGCAGATCCAGAAGGTGCAAGGTAGGATTGCCCTCTGCCTCGTTAAACCAGCATCACAGCTGAGTGGCAAGTTTAAAACTGATGACAGAACCACAAAAACCTTGCATTCATCTGGAAATCTGTAATTAAGGTAGGCTGCAGCCCAGTGTTGCCATACCTTTGCTTATTTTTTAAAAGCTGTCTGAATTTCTGAATGCTTTTTCCCTGTTCCAAATACTGCTCCTAAGGTCTAGCCACCAGCTTGCTCCCAACCAGTTTTGTGGTTCTTGATCTTTGAGATCAAACCAGGATTTAAAGGGTAGAGTTCAGTATGATTAAAATTAAACAGCACTTCTTTGTGCATGTTGCCTCTACTTACAGCAACAACACTGTTGCTAAGGGTCAAAGTTAAATACATACAATTTATTCTGGGCAGATCAGTCCCAGCAGATGTTAAGGTGGCATTTCAATACCTTTTTAGGGACTGCAGGTTTGTCTTCTCTGCTTTAAAAATTAACTTTTACAGGGAGTTAACAACAGGATGGTAAAATGTTTCATTTTATTGCAAGGAAACGGAGAGAGGCAATTGCGTACTCTCTGCTCATGCTGACTTAGCTCTATTTATTGCTTGATAAAATTGCCTCCTCCAGGATTTTATAGCAGGCGAGTTAGCATGCACCGACTGCTTCACAGGAGGAACACACCTTTTTAGCAATGAAGACAAAAACGAACAGAAAAACCTGCTTTTCTAAATTCCACAAATACATTGTAGATTACAAGGAGGGCTGGATTTGTTCCCTCTCGACTCTCCTGTGGGCACCACCCACAAGCAGTGACTTCACCACTGAGCCCAGCTTGGTGTCTTCCAGCTTTCTGCACACTGCAGGTTATTATATTTAATTGCTCTTAGGCAGCTGCTTTATTTCCCTGCCTTTGTTGTCATGGATTTTAATCCTCAAATCATCCTGCAAACTGAAGAGGAATGTAAGGAATTCCTTGTGGCGTCTCAGCCACGTGTCTCTCCACCTTTCCGGTGTTCCTTGGAGTCAGGATCCTGGCTGCCCACAGCTGTATGCACACCTTAGTTCCCCCCCCCTGCCTTCCCAAAAGGAAGGTAAGGTTGGGGTGAAAAGGTAGGATAACAATAAAAATGATAGGATAAGAGTATGTGTAAATAAAGGAGAGGTGCAGGCAGTTATTGTAGGGCTTTGTGGCCTTGGTAAACAGGGTTTGTTCTCCTTGTTCGCATGGGTAGGAGCTACAGGATGGGTCCCATATGCAGAATAATGCGTTAAAGGCAATATTTAGAAATGCCATTGCAGGAGGGAGAGGACAGGAAAGGACCCAAAGCCTCCATCACAAAATTTTCCCAGGTGTGGAAAGAAACTCAAGAAATAAGCAACCTGTTATTTTTTGTTCCTTTCTCCTTAGTCTTTCCCCTCCAAGGAAATTCTCCCTTGAAGCTCTGGCACCCAGGATGGGCGGAAAGCATAGCTCCTTCATCCTGCTCCCAGCCCTCCCCTCCATTGCAGAAGAGGGCTCTCAGGGCTGGAGGAGGGACCAGGGCTCCAATTTCTCAGTCACATTGGAGAGGGATGCAGGGACAATGCATTTCTTGAGCAGGAATCTCTGAACAGGAAGAGGTCAGAGGTGCTGTGAGATCCTCCTTGGAGCTTCTCTCTGGATTATAAACATACGGATTTCCTACACAAACATGCCTGTGGCAGCGGGAGCTAAGGAACTGCTGCTCCCACGTTGCTCTCAGGGTGGGGAGATGAGGCTCCTGGGAGGTGGAGAGGGGAGGAGAGGACAAATTGCAATGCATGCATCATCCTCCTGGACTATCACAAAAGGACTTTTCTCAGTCCAGAGCTTTGGGCTTATGCCAGTGACAACTCTGGTACCCCCAGATCCTGATAAAAGGAGGCACAAAGGCCTCACAAAGTCCATTTTGCTCCACAGCCCCTTTAATTTGGCTCTGCCACAGCCCCAATTCAGGCTCAAAGACTTTGCAGTAAAGATGGCAAGAACTGAGCCACACCCAGGTCTTTGCTGTGGCTGTTTCAGACAGGCCTTGTCATTGTCATTTTCCAGCCAAAGAGACTCAATCACCAAAGCGCACACCTTCAGATAAAGGCAATTACATTTCAAATGAATAGAAAACACCAAAACCTGCTTTGGGCACCCTGCTTTTTTCTTGTCCATACTATCATTTCCTGAGCCCATCACGAAGCAGAGAGTCAGGGCATTTCTAGGCCTGGAGACAGGCCGTGGCATTGCCACAGCCTTCCCAAAGCAAAGCTGCCACTTTTCTAAAGAGTGCAAGGTCAGCACCATGATATCTTACCAAGGGAAAAGTCCTAAATCTAGGACACACCTTGATTAACCTACTTGCTCTCTAGCCATACAGCTGAGCTTGAAAGGAGTTAAATGTCAGCCAGGCTGGCTGAGGAGCCTGCCTCCCGTTTGCCAAAATCACCAGCTGAACTGGAGTTGTGCAAAGTCAAGTAGAGCTCCCTTTTCTTGCACACCTACACCCCTTTGCATTCTCCTCCTTTGCTTGTGCATGCACAGCCCAGCCCAGGCTGCAAAGAGCATTTGCAGCGTTCAAAGCCAAAAACATTTGCAGGCTGCAATTCAGCGGTGAACCATAAATCACAGCAAACCCAAAGCAAAGCAGTTTACCTGTCTCCACTCCGAGAGCATGACTCAAGTGTTGGTTTAATTGTACACAGTGGAAGGAGTAGCTTTTCATCTCAGAGGAATGCTACACCACCCGATCACCAAGTATTTTCTAGGGAGAAGATGCCTCCTGGCTCCCTCTGCCTTTCAGACTCTCACACACTCCCTCCTCGTCACACAGAAATGTTCCCAACCGCCTCTCCCAGAGATAACAGCAAGGTGCTGTGTTTGCTTTGCAAAAAGCACTCAGGATTTCTGCCGCTGTGACACAGCAGGAGTGTAAGAAGCATTTGGGGGTTATATGGCCAGAGGGGATCTTTTGTTATTTTTTTTTGTCAGCAGGCGAATTAATGAAACCAGCACAAAAGAAAATGTCATATTAAATAGACTTCATGTAAATGCAAAAGCGGGACTGGAATTTTTCAGATAATTCTGTTATGGTCTGACTGTTCATTGAACTGTTTTTTCATGTCTTTTCCCAGGCTGTTTATGGTTTTAGATGGGGTATCTTACCATCCTCAGATCTCTGGTCTCTCTGCATTGAACTGTCATGTAAATACATCAGTATTACACAGACAGCAAAATGTAAATGCCTTTTACATTTTGGGATCTGCTCATTGCTCTTATTAAGTAGTCTATATATGAATTTGGAAGGCCAGCTCCAGTCACCCTCATGACACACCTTTTGAAAAGGTGTCATTACTCTTTTGTTGTCCATACTGTTTTTCATTAGGTGGACATAGGTCTTGTTGACAAGAAGTTGTACTCCGTTCTTTATGCAAGATCTGGGATTCAAACAGATCCACCCAACATTTACCTATCAGTGAATTTTCCTACCACTGCCAGGTTTCTGGAAGCTGATGGTCCTTCACTCACAAGAAACACGTTGCAGTGTGGGGAAGAGCAGTCTCATGGCTCAGCAGGAGCTGGCGGAACTCTGCACCTCAGGAAATCAGGCTCCCTTAGGAGATAAATTGGAAAAAGGGATTTATGGCTCTGCAAGAACAGTGAGATGATTTGGTTTGTGGACGACTTACTGGACAAAGTAATTCACTTTAGTTTATAAACTAAACTAAACTGGAATGGAATTAACACAGCCCAGTATCATAAAGTTCAGCGAACGGGTAGGGCAGCCAAATGCCTTGTTTATCACCACAGGCAGCTGTGCCAAAATATCTTCAGACTGAATTATGTTGATGTATATATCTGCATTTAAACCATTTATTGCAACAGTTACTCCCATTCAGGAGAGCAGTACATGGCCACAGGAAAAAGAAGCGACAGATGCTGGGATGTGTATGCTGGCATAATCCCATACAAGTCCCATTAAAATTAATGAGGTATTTCTGCTTGAGCAGAAGATAAACTTGACTTACTAAGCCAGAAATATGCCAGAAATGACTGTACATACTAAGTATCTGGAGGGATTTTCCCTTCACTTAGTATAAGTAATCAAGAGCAGCTCTAACCACCAAATAAAGCAATAAAACAATCAAGAGAGTCATCTGTTACTGTATTGGTCACACATAAAGACTTAAAGAGTTACCAGCTCAACAGGTCTCAAATTCATTCCAGACTGAAAAACTATATGAAAGGAGAGGAAAAAGCAAGATTATGCATAAGATTTGGGAATAAAAGACCTAGGTTTCTCTAGTTATTCCAAAAAGCTCATTATAACTCTGGGAATTTCAGTATAAAGGAGACATTTGAATAATCAGATCTCTGTCCAACAGTACTAGGTAAGATTTAGACATCTCACTAATTTTGTCTTCAGACTAATTTTAATTTGTGTTTTATTTCATATTGTTTTATCTAAAATCTGTCACTATAGGCTAGATTTATGAGCGTTTGAGTCATTTGTGTGCATTTCTGTGCTTTAACAAATTTAGGTTTAAGTGAGCCCTCTAATGTTGAATTCCCTGACTTTACATATTTTGATTCTGGGACAATAAAAATGTCTTTACCAAAGAGCTGTACAGAAAAGTACATTTAGTCTTAAACACTTAATAACAAGATTGGGGGGGGGAAGGGGAGGAGACCCCAGAGGCTTCTTTTAAAGCTATGAAAAGCTTATCTGTTAACAGTGAATGAGAAGCTCAAAGAAAATGTGATGCATACAGTAAACGGCACAGATCAGCCACACGATACTAGGGAACTACATATGATTTATAATTGTGTGAATGATTTAGTAAATCTGACCATTAATATGAATTTAACACTGTGTGAATGAGAAATAATAACCTAATTGGGGAACCTAGGAATGTACTAGATTTTATGGTATGAAAATATTACTTGGAGTGATTATCACTCTTAGGAAAGAAGGAGAGTGGGAGACTGGTCCCAGGGTCCTTCCACTTTTATCCACTCACAGCTCGTTCTGATATATCCCAGATTACGACAGAACTGAGACACTAAGCTTCACAACCACTAACATCCATGTTAGCAAGCACATTTCTAACCTTAAAAGCCCACAGCCATTAGGCCAAGTCATCCGCTGTCAGGAATGCTTGGCATGTGTCTTCTTTCTTGCACGGTTGCTTCCTTACAGCCAATAGCACTGGGGTATACGAGTTAAATACGGAGGAGGGCTGATGATTAATGCCATCATGGTTCCTTTTAATATACTTCATCTGTCAGCTTAATTCTCTGTAACTGGGATAATCACAATAATTAGATGCAATTGTTCATATCATTAGCTAATTGCAGCTTTTTTTCAGTGTAGCCAATTCACATGAATTTTAAGTGCACAGAAAAAGCAGAAAGTCTGAATTACACCCACATTTTAGAAAATCTTATTATGTATAACATTGCCCCACAGGTTTAAACTGCACACGAGGATCTTGTGATTCCAGAGTGTACGACACAGGTAATTAGTGATGTTACAAGTGAGGTATTTTGATTTCTGATCCCAAAGGCTTAAAACTACAATTCACACAAGCTCAGTGACATCAGACTTCCCTCCACCCGCACCTGAACAATTCATGCAGAGCACAAAAATGTTCTTGAATCGCTAACATCTCCAGAGAAGATGCGTATGACGAAAGTATGCGAGGAATTCCTGTGTCTCCCAGAGTTATAATGAATGGCCGGCACTTGTGGTGTTAATTTATAATCAGCCATGCTCTTTGAGAAGCCAGAAAGCAGATGAACAGAAAAACACATACTGAAATCATTTAGGACTAAAAAAGAAAAAAGATCAGACAAGGTGACAATTTATTACTAGATTAATTTTTAGATTAACACTTCCTAAATGGATAAAAACATGAACTTATAAAATCTCAGCAAACGTATTCAAAGAGTATTCATAACTTCTAATTTAGCTCCTTTGAGTATCTAGTTTCATTTCATAAGATGAAAGTTACCACAGTTCAATGAACTGTCACTGAAGAGAGGGGAGCCTTTGAAAAGAATGAAGAGGACCAAATTAAGATGCTGAAGTATCTCAAAATAGACAGAGTAAATACCCTTCAGAGAGGTAGTCTTGCAAGTCTGAGATCACAGGCTATATCTTTATTATAAAGGGAATAATGAACCGTTGCTTTAAGTGCAAAGTAGAACTGAAGTTCATATATAAAGGTGCAACTGCTACTTCCAAAACCATGCATTTATACTCCTGATAGAATCAAATGCAGCCACATATCTTTGGCCGGTGTTATTTGGATTTTTGAAAAGCAAACACCAAAGGGATATCAGGGTGCAGAAAGAACCATAAACCTTGCCCATTGAGGAAGTATTTTATTGTTTTTCAGTGCCTCCTCATCGGTTCTGCAAGCCTGGTACAGCCAAAGCAAAAAGGTTAAATGAGTCATTTCCTTCCTGCTCCTGCTGCAGGGCATCTAAACCAGCAAAGCCTTCACAGAGGCGTGCACCCCCTCCAATTGTAGGAGACCTGGTTTGTACAACTGCGTGCAGATGTGCCTGTGGGAACAATACCCGGAAACTAAAACACAGAGCTGTCCGATTGCTATTAATACATACTGCTGGGATCCCAGCAACAAGCTTGTGGGACATACAAGAACCAGAGAAGAAAACCCTGAAGCTTTGCCTTTGAGTTTGTGGCACCTTGGGCACCTCCCTAAGCTCCCTAGGGCTTCCCTCATCCACCTAGTCCAAGTGAGGCCATCAGCTGCCTCCTGTGCCCACCATGTCATCCTTTAATCCTGATAACTCCACTCTCCTCACTCTCTCTGGCCACTTGCTTGCAGTAGGTGAGAATCCCCATCAACATTATTTTTTCTACAGAAATTATACTTGTAGCTGACACAATCCTGCTTAGATCAATGGTGGACTTTCTTTAATCTTACATGAAGGTATAAATGGCTGCTCTGCCAAAACAGAAGACAACCCAACAAACCAGCTTTGGCTGCTTATTGAACAGTTTCACTTAAAAGTGTTGCAACTGTGTGGTGTCTCAGCACAAGAACACACCAGTTGGACATGATGCGGCATGTTCTCACTGGTTTATGCCTTATATTCTTCAGCCTCAATGAGAATGCAGAGCAATGCTTTTAATTCCAAGGTGCCAGCTGCAGCCCAGGTTAAAATGAGCCTTTGAAGGGATTTGCTGACTTTCTAATGCATCAAGGATAATTCTGGGCTGCACTTTGGAGATGTAGGGTTGCATATTTTTAAGGCCAAGTACAATTAAATAAAAAAAGTCACCCTTTTGGCTGAATATGAAAATGATGAAACCCCCAGAATGCAAGCATTTCTTCTTATTTTAGGAAACTGGCTGTTTTCAGGTCAAAATTAACACTGTGATGGATTCCATGGCAAACTGTAGCGCTGAGGGTCAGGCCATAACTTGGTTGTTAATCTGTCACTCATAGTCTCTGCGTGCTCTTGTGGGGAAAAAGTACTGCTATTTGAACAACTTTAAAAACAGTACTTGTATGCCTAAACACAGAAGTCTTCCTGTCATTTCAAAGGCTGCACGAACTTCTTTGAACATAAGAAGTTCTACCTAAACATGAGGAGGAACTTCTTCACTTTGAGGGTGGCAGAGCCCTGGAACAGGCTCCCCCACCAGGGAGGTGGGGAAGTCTCTGTAGACATTCAAAACCTGCCTGGACATGTTCCTGTGCAACCTGCTCTGGGTGGACCTGCTTTGGCAGGGGGGTTGGACTAGGTCATCTCCAGAGGTCCCTTCCAACCCTATATCATTCTGTGATTCTGTTATGTCCCAGCTGGCCTTCTGCTCCTACTCCAGAAGGGTGTCAATCCCCAATAGGGGATGACAACTGTCAATGTCTGCCAGTCCTTGGCAAATGGCATCTTACATGACAGGCACCTACATGTAGGCAGTTATAGGCAATGCTGTCCTAAGATCAAAACCTTCTCCTTCCTTGCTCAGAACCCTAAGGAAGCTCCTATGTTAGAGATAAGTCCTGAAATGTTAAAAGATCGTGTAATAGCCCCTAGAATAGCTTGCCTAGAGATACAATACAAACACAAGTGATACACTTAATAGAAGGAGTTATTAGGTGCGGTTTACAGCAGGGCGTAATGGGGAGAAAAAAACAGTCATTCTGGGACCTCCCCACTAGGGCAATTCCTTACCCTTGTTTCAGCGTCTTGGGTGAAGGTGAGTTAGATGGCAATAACAGAAGCTTCATGATTTCTCGGCACAATGAAGGGTACTACTGAAGGTATCTGCTAGCCTGGGCAGAAGAAAAGACGCTGATTTTGTAGGCAGGTACCGGTTTATCTGGTTTGTGAACTAAGCTGTCTCCTTGCTCTCTTTGATCCACTGCAGGGCTCACACGGAAAAGCACATGCAAGCCTGCTGGTTTGGCTGAGCCGACCTTATCTTTCCCTACCAGCAAAAATGAAATAATACACTGGGAAAGTGAGGTGATAACACAGCTGCACATCTTTCTGACAGACTCTGCATGCCCTCAGGACACCACCACCTCGAGCATTCTCCCCTCCCAGTGGGACAGTTTTTCCTTCTTTCATGTGAAGTTCTGCTGACCGTACTCCTACAGACACAAGTTCCAGTGAGATTCCCCCCAGCCTACAGGAGTTGGGGCACAGTTTGGAGCTAACTTGGGCAGCAAGAATAGAAAAGTGTTCAAGACCAGGCTGGACGGGGCTTTGAGCAACCTCATCTAGTGGAAGGTGTTCCGACCCATGGCAGGGGGTTTGGAACTTGATCTTTAAGGTCCCTTCCAACCCAAACCATTCTATGGTTCTATGAAAATGAGGCCAGGCTGTCCTAAGGAAATCCAAAGCCTTCCTTTGCATTTCTGCCACCGGGGCCAGCTTGCAGCAGCCGTGAGCCCTCTGTTTCTCTGGAAGATGGCAGTCACAGACCCCTCTCCAACAGGGCACAGCCCACGTTCTCTCCTTGCATTCCAACACTTTGCAACATATGACATTGTGTTGGTTGTGATCAGTTTCCTTACGTCCCATCCTACCCTGGTAAGGGCTGTGGAGGTAGCTCTAGCACTCCATTTTCTTGTGGTCACAAAGTGAAGAGTCTCTTGAGATGATCTTTTGGGACTAAAGCAAGATGTCCTTGTTCAGCTATGCAGCCCTAACTCAGCTGGCCGCCTGGGTCATCTGTCTGTGCCCAAATTCCTGAGGATAATGGGATAAAAATACGGTTTAAACCCACCCCATTCATCACCCTGAAACACCATAGCCAGCAAAGACACCATCTGGAGTTTGGCTGAAATTAATAGTTTTCAGGGAGATGAAAATAATGCTAAGGTAAAATTTAAAAAACATTTCTCCTGACATTCACCTCAGAAACTTCCTTCTCACCTGTCCTGACATCCATATAAGCTTCATCTCCAGTACTCTCAAATAGCTGCCTCTAGCCCTCAGCCTGCTGACCAAGAGGGAACACCAAATTCAACAGTTTATGCTAAATGTAAGCTGAGTCTGGGCCTGTCAGGATCACCACCTGCTTCAAACACAATTAAGCATCAGTTAAATCTTTTTGCTATTGCAAAGTCTTTAAGATCCAGAGACATAAAGGCTGTGTGTGGTCCACCATGTAGATGCTGTGCCAAGAACCAGATTTATTTACCAAAAATAACACTGAGAAGAGCCTGTGGTCATAAAACCACAGAAAAAAAAAATATCTGGAGTGTGAAAATTCTAACCTTATTCTTTAATGTTGGAAACAAAGGCATATCCAGAAGCAGAATACTGGGTTGTGAATCTAACCGGAGGCTGCTTTGTTTGTTAGCTTTCATAGACTCCTTACAAATAATCAGTGGAACCCCAGCTAGTCACGGAGCACAGAATGGAAACCACTAATTTTAACAAAACACGTTACTGAGTAAACTGTTTGGGGCTAAATTAATAGCTTTTGACAAAAAAAGGTCAGACTCTGTAGTCCAATAACCCTCTCTGACCCCGAGATCTGGTGCACATGACGGTGAACATGGAGTATGAGCCCCCTCTTTCTGCTCTGCTTGAGAGTCCCAGTGTCGCACTAGCACAGCACCCTTGGGCTGGATCTCTTCATGGAGGTGTAGCCCATTTACAGCTTAATTACAGAGTGACGTATCTGCCCAGACACTGTCGGAAAGGAATGACTGGGTCCTTTGTGTATGCATTTTCCACATGCTTCTCCTACATGTTGGGTGTGTCTGCTTTGTAAGGTCCCATGCGGCTTGAGTGAAATTATGGTGTAAGTATTTCAGCAGAAGTACAGCCATACCCACAGACATGTTTTAGTGAGGGACAGGCTTGTAGATACAGGAGAGAGGTGTGGGAAACAAAGAGAAGCTTAAAGTCAGTAAGTGTAAGCTGGAGGCAAGTGAAAGGGTTGACTCACCTCAGGAGACAGCCACAAAATAACACTACACAAGATGTTAAGAGAGAAAATAATGAGGAATATCCAGGTGGAACTGCCAATCGTGGGTTATTTCAAGCTGCCTGCAAGAGAAATGGACATGATCTAAGTACAGCCAGCAAGGCATGATCTGTAAGAAATGGGTAGACTTTAAACTAATTAGGACATCTGAAGAAAAAAACAGCTTTGGCAGGACAAGGAAGCAGCGCAATGTGAGCAGGCAGCTTTCAGAAACTGAGCTGTTTGGCATTTTTCACCTGAAACTGAAAGGTTATTTCTCCATTTTCTATGTCTGCCAACTTTACTTGCATTTTAAAGTCAGACTGTGGATGCTGTTTTTAGTTCATCTTCATGATACACTTGATAACATGCAAAAGAGACCCACATTCCAGTAATACCTGTTTGGCTGCATCACCAATAATTATAGGATAATATATCGTTTTGCCAGTGCAGTGAATAAACACCCTCTACCTAATACACTGGTAAAAGCATATGCTAGATTGTAATGGAAGCATTTTTGCCTGCTAAGTTGCCTGATCAGAACAAAGATTTAATACAATGTTTGTTTTTAAAGGCTTTCCTGAATACATGGAAACCTTAATAAGACCACGGGAGGGCAGCAATGTCAAAGTGAATCATTCACCAGCACAGTTTTGGAATTGTTTAGTGAAAACCCAAACCCATGACGACTTCAGCAAAGATATAGAAAAGAAAAATAGAAATAATTTTTTGCTACCCAGATGTAAATAGGCAAAACAGTGCAATTATTGCAGTGCAAAAGATAAAACTGCATTGTCATTTCCCTTTCCCACATCTAAACAATGCCACCTGAAAGCTGCATGATTTGTCCTGTTTTCAGAAAACACTAAAAACATCTAAATATATTTGGAGTCTTGATGCATTCTGAACCCTATGGATTTGTAGGGTTTTTTAAATCAATAGATAACCCAAGACTATCTTGTATATCTTTATATATATATATATATTTTTTGAATTATGTGTACCTTTGAAATATGTATAGATACATATTTCCAAATTAATCCATATTGTTGCAGTAATATAATAGGGGTGCTACATTCAGCAGCATTTTTAACTTTTATTTTTAAGAAATTTCAAAAAATCATTTCAAATATTAAGAGAGTAGAATTATTTTAGTGTGTCTTCCCTCTGTAAGGAAGTCTACTGACATTAGTGAAGATTTTGAGGTTGCCATAAAGAGAAATGTATGAACTTTTCTGCAAGCTGTTTTAATTTAGTGAAAGGGTACTATTGTTAGTCCAATATTTACACATTTAAGGAATAGATATTGACAATAATTTAGGATTATACTTAGTCAAACTCAGCTGTCCATTGTTTTAAAACATATAAAGAAATGCACTGGCTGATTTACAGGCCCAGGTCATAACATCCATCTATATTTTTGAAAAACATGAGCAAGGTAAATAAAAATGCTCTAGAGCTTGCTATTTTTGTAAACAATGTAAGGTACAGTTTCACTCTGCCATGTAGCTATGTACACATAGCCTCTTCCTTGATACTGAGCTCCTTGATTGCATTCAAATCACATCTGGCTATTTTATATACAAATAGGTTCTGTTACTGTCAGTCTTCAAAAGCTAACAAGCAGAAAGAAGGAATGGTGACAAAGAAGATGATATATAGGAAATTATTCCTAACTTTTATAGCATTTATATGTAAATGTGAATACATCTGTGAATTAAACAGCTTCACAATTTTACAGTGGCATTTGGTTTTTTGATTCATACAAGTAAATGATGATGGTGTAACAATGGAAATCTAATGAAATATATACAAGGGTCATGTAGGAAACAATTGTGTATAGCTCTGGACCAGTGTTCAAGACCTCCCTTCTGATCTGGCATTTTGACTATTGAAGGTAAGATGGATCTTACCTTCAATTCCAGACTTCACGGTGGGTTTCTGTACTGCAGCTGGAAAAAAAAAATCCAGCTTCTAAAGTGAGGTGATCTGCTTGGCAAGTTACTGAAAGAAGTAAAGATGAAAGTACAGGAAGTTTTTTCCACAGGCAGTTTTCATCTATATACTGTTTTAAACAAAAGCATCTGCT
This sequence comes from Gallinago jamesoni, assembly GCA_025769975.1. NCBI lineage: Eukaryota > Metazoa > Chordata > Aves > Charadriiformes > Scolopacidae > Gallinago > Gallinago jamesoni. The sequence continues at coordinate 4,599,506 of JAOQGH010000012.1, forward strand.
TTACTGCCACTACTCTAAAGCTCTCTTAGAGCTAGGAAAGAATTCTTTAAAAAACGCTGGATTTTATTAACATTCCAGTTAGCAAACACATGCTATAATCAATTGTATTAGCACATGACAAGAAAAGTTGGAATTCTGATATGGAAACACATCACAGAATCACAGAATCTTAGTGGTTGGAAGGGACCTTTGAGATCATCGAGTCCAACCACATAAAAAAAAACAAA
>JAOQGH010000012.1:4599832-4636156 GCA_025769975.1 Gallinago jamesoni
CCCCTCACCAGCTTGGTGGCTCTCCTCTGGACACGCTCCAGCGCCTCAATGTCCTTCCTGTAGTGAGGGGCCCAAAATGTTAATGCTCTAACCTACTTTTAAAGGCAAGGTCCCATCTACATGCCTGAACAGAAACAAAGCAGTGAAGCTTTTCTACGGGAGAACACAGGTACCTTGTCCTGCCCTTGTCAGATGTCAGATGTCTCTCACTTGCCTTAACCTTTGGAAGAGGATATTGCGGATTTACCGAGCTTTCTTCTGGGCAAGTTTCCCTTTTTTCACAGGGAAACTAAAAGCACAGCAGTGCCTCCAAGACAAATTTGGTGTCTTATTCCAAACACAGATTTTGATGAGCTGATAAACCAAAGCTTATGACACTGTGTAGTCACAAGCCCATGTGCCACATACCTACAAACAACAGTTTTTCAACCACCCCCATGGCTGCCTGAGGGCTTGCACCCTAGGGGAATTATCTGCTCATGGAACAACATGCGTTGGTGAATTATAATAATTTTTGCAATGGTTATTTTCCATAAAGACCATCAGAGGGCAGTAACATTGCCCACATCCACCTCCAACCCTAGCAACCCCCCTTTACAATGGAGCCCACTAATCCTGATAGGGATGGAGAAGCCCTGAGGCCCCCAGTCTGGTTCCTTCACTGAGCAAGGGGATGGGAAAATAAAAAAAGGGGAGTGAGAAAAAAAGAAGGCAGGGCAAACAGAAAATGCTACACCAGGACAGTTTCTGTGAAAAATATCACCCACTTCAGCAGGAGGCTGTTGTTAGCAACTGGTGTACACAGCCAGGCAGGCAGAGGGGGAAGATGGATGGTTCCTCAGGCCATGATGATGATGAATTACCCCATCTTCCAGCCCTGTCTCCGCAGGTGGTGTGTGGCAGCTGGGGAAGAGGGAAAGGATTCGCCCCCTTCCCTCAGTGGCCAGACTCCTGGCCTGCACTGCAGCCTGATAGCAGCCGAGGAGCAAGCCAGGCCTCCCGCAAAGCCCAAACCCCCTCAGGGCTTCCCAGTCAACATTTTATTGCGTTTCTTACTAATTCATACAGCTGTCCTGCTTTACGAGAACACATAAAATACCCGTGTTGAGAGAAAGAGAGAGGCAGGGCAGAAACTAGGTGTGGGGCTCATAGGCTGCTGCCCTCAGCCCTCCCGTTACTGGCACAACTGTACGGACATGGTGGTGGGGGGCTGTGTGAGGGAGCCCGGGGAAGAGAGTTAGAAAGCCGGGGGAAAGAGAATTAGGAAGCTGGGGGATGGCCCCTCGTTATCCCGCTCCGGGGCGGCCCCGGCCGGATCTCGGCCCCAGGTGCTTCCACTCCGCCCCTTCCCCGGGCCGGCCCTTCCTTCCCTCACGGTCGCTCAGCAACGGCGGCGCGGCCGGGTTAGGGAGGCTGGGGGGACGGCGGGGGCCGAGGGGACCGGGCTCGTTACGGCTGAGCGGAACCGCTGGCCCAGCATGCAGGTAAGGCAGCGGGGCTGGGCCGCAGGGGCACACACATAGCCTCACAGGCATGGGCAGCCATGGACACGGACAGACAGACGTCTTTATGCACCCCGGGACGCACAGACAGGCGTCCTGCATGGAGGCTGCCACACACACCCATCCGCCCTGTGCTTGTGTCGCCCTCACACATGCCCCACTTGCAGCCCCATACACACACATACACAGAGCCCTCTGTAAAACATGGTGCCCACGGGAGAACCGTGTCTGCTACCCTCACCTGTGTACATGCACGGCCTTGTGTACACACACACGCACACTTACATCCACACCTGTCATCTTTTGGGGGCCTTCCGACTACCTTTCCCAGCCTCTTTTCCCCCTCTTTTCCTCCTTCATTTGCTAATTCCAGCTGTTTTCACACTTCTCTCCTGATCCTGTCTCAGGCCCCAAGCACTAACATCCTCATTTTCTTTCCTCAGGATATCTCCCACTTGCTGGCCAGCACCTTTGAGGACCTGTACACTGGAGATGTTATTGGGGAGGATGTACAGAGAAACTGGATCAAGTCCCAAGGAGGAGACGATGTTTATCATGAGAGTTTTACAGAGGAGCTACAGAAGGTACAAGTCGAAACCAAGTCAGTTGCTCTCGAGACCAATGTCTATCAGTTTCTCCTGGTGTTGGTCTTGTATGTCTCTGTGCCTCTGCTATATTCTCTCTTTCACTTACATTGATATCTATCTCTTTGAAGCAGGATTTTTCTTTTTGAGTTGTGCTTGTAAAGCATTTACCACACTGGGCAGAGTGATTTTAAAATATGTCAGAAGCAGCAAAGTAACACTACTGGGAAATTTCGGAGTTTTAGAGACCTTTCTAGTAACTAGGAGGGGGCATTCACTTTAAATTTAATCCTACACTATTAGGCAAAATACAGTGCAATTGCTACTGTCCCACAGAAGATAAAAAAGAGACATTTCTCTTGTCCTGAGAGAGTATCCTTATTTTTCACACGTTTTTCTTGGGTCATGCTTCTTACCCGACACAAATTAAATTATAGGAATGACGGCATTTTAGCAGGCCAGTTTATGCTTGTAAAGTAATGACATTCTTTTACCAAGCTATCTCTTTACCTCTCAAAGGCAGATAGAAAACATTTATCTGCAAGGAGATCTTTAATAATTTGTGACAGCTGAAATCAGACTAATTTCTCTACATTTACCCGTGGCTGTGATAGCTTCTTGCTGAATACAAGGGCCAACTAAGAGAAGCTGACATAGTAGAAGAGAACATCATTCAGGCCCAGAATCGAGCAAAAGCTGAAGAAGAAAGAGCCCTAAACGTGCTGAAGGCAGATGCAGGGGAAGATTTCTATAAAATAGGATTGCCATCAGGTGAGGATTCTGGAAATACTGTCTCTCCCAGTAAATGCTTATGGTACCACTAATGTTTCCCTAAATCCCTGGTCGGACTGACACTAGACTCAGTGAGCTTTTGGTTTGGCTTTACATCCAAAGAATGGCTCTGAAGGATTTTGTGCAGAGATCCAGGTAGGTAACATCTGTTTAAGACTGTAAGAAACTAACCAACCAGGTCAGTTTCAAGATACTAAATTTAAAATTAATGGCTTACCACCTAACTTTATTACAAGCATACATACCTTGCTATATAACAGCATCAGAGTTTGTTTCTCCAACGGCTGCATCACTGGGTTTGAACTGAATTTAGAATTGTGGAGATGCACATCCAAATCCTGGGATTAAAATACCAGATTGTTTCTCTATCCAAGAATATTACCTGACAGTGATGAGTTATAAAGACAACACTACTTGGGATTGATCAAGGTAGTGTATCTTAAGGGGCTAAGCTTTGCCTTTTTTAGAATTATTATTTTTGTTTGTTTGTTTTCCTGTTGCAGTGGCATCTTCTTTTAGGTGGATTGTGAATAATGAACTTCTCAGAAAAAATCATTTAACCTGCCCTGATGATTACATCACTGATAAATTACCTGTTACTAGAGCACCAAAAGGTAACTTTTAATGCAGAGAATAATTTGGACTTTTTAGAACACTCTATAAGAATTGAACCATTGGAGGATGTAGCAGATGTACGTATATTTTTATAATTTTCTGCCAAAGCAGAAGGGACTCTAGTATCATAAGCATAAAATCCCACTAAAGGAACATTGTCAAAATAAAATAAATAACTTAAAAATTATTGACTTTAAATGTGCTTAACTATGAAATTTAATGGTGGCCATACATTTGCATACAGGTCTTTCCTTCTGACACTAAAACTAATTAGTTAATTATTAAAGTTAATAATTAATTTTGACTGCTCTGACTTTTTTCAGTTTCATTAGCACAAATGTGCAACTATATCTTTTATACAGAGAAGGGAAAAGTTTACATTAAAGTAGAAACTATTTTCAGTGAAATAAAATTGTATTCTATATTTTGGGTTTAAAATTTTCCAGTTCTGGAAATATATTGGTTTAATTTGCAAATGAAGATCTTTTGGGCAATGTCAAGACTTCTTTACTCCTTATGTGTGAGAGAAAGTGAATGATTTCAGTATCATTAAAATGAAACTTTTCAGTCAAGTCAAAACAAACATTTCAGAGTAATCCATTTAGTCACAAATGCCAAGATTTGGGTTTTTGTTTTCCGTTATAATTCCAAACAAAGCCAAAAATCTACCATCTCAGAGTTTCCTCTGAGGTGGCAATTTTGTTGTGTAATTATAGGAACATGGGACTAGATGTTACATCTTGTTTATGTCACTTTTTTGACTGTCATAAGTCCATCTCATAGATCTTTTTGTAAACTGAACAGGACATTCTAAGTCCTGCTCACTTTGAAAATTAACACAGCTTTCTGAGGATAATATAACTTTCCTTGTGTATAGCTTGTTTAATTAGTATTTCTAAGAGCTTTCTTATTAAAGCAATAAGCTTCGTTTGTGCAAAATAAATTATAAACACAAATTAAATTCTAGAGCATTTAAAGTGTATTTTTACCATCAACAAAATTAAAATAAATTCATACACCTATGATTAGAATAGATGCTTGTAATTCACGCTTTTCTCTTATGGAATTAATTTTTTTTTGTTTGAATTGCAGGAACATCAGAACCTGGCTACATCAGAGAGACGTTTAGTTTTAAACAGTGTGTTTCTTCAGGCTTGCAGGACCAGACGCCTGCAAAGATTGCACATCTCCAGAAAATTCCTGGTACTCTGCCAAATGTGTCCTTAAGCACATTACGTCCACCTTCAGTTCCAGACTCCGGCCACCAGACTAAAAAGACCAGTAAGGTACATTTTACAGATTTGTTTTAGTCTGTCAGAACTGTAGGGCCTATTGCTGTTCCTCTAACATATCAATGCATTATTGATTTGTCTCCAGTACTAAAAAAGACAAATACAATATTTCTATATGAATTTTCAAAGTTGTATAGCTTTAATTAGACATGTACAGATAACCCTTTTCATCATCCTCAAAATTGCCAGGTTTAATTTTGGTCTTTGTTTTTCAAAGAAAACTAATGCCTTGCAGAAGGCAGCCTGGAAAGTCGGTAAGAGCAAAGCAGAGGAAGAAGAAGAGCACACTTACCTTGCCAAACTTGAGAAAAGACAGAATTACTTGAAGAACCCCCGCTTTTTCCCACCAAATGCTCTTCATGGAGGCAAATCTCTTGTAATTTCTCAAGATAAGGTGGAACAAACCATAGCCAGAAGAAAAGCAGAAGATAATAAAGGGTATGCAGTACATATAATTTCTTGATTCTGAGCTGGAGTGTAGAAAGCTTCAGTATAGAATTGCTGTGAATTTGCATGTGGATATTTTGAGCTAAATGTCTATGTTGTCTCATGAGAAACAAAGTATGTCTGTGTGACATTCTGGTTTTGCCAAAGGATGCATTTTGCAATTTCCCATTTTATCAGTATTTAAAGAACTATACAGTAAGATAATAATCCTTTTTTTTTTTTTAATCTCTCAGAGATACCTCGTTTGTTCCTGTGTTTTTTGCCAATCCACCTATTGTTTTGTTTTCTGATTATGAAGTTGGCCAGGTTTATGAGGTGAGAACTTGCTGCTTTTAGAGGGTTAGTTCTACCACTGAGAAGCATTACATCCTGCTATTATCTACGTATTTCACTCGCTTTTGGCTTTCTGCAGTTTAACAAAAGTCTGAGTTTCTTCTTTATATTGAATGAATGATCCTTTAGCTTCCTTCAAAATACTTTTTCACACTTGGCATTGACCCATGATAACCAGGGAAAACTAAAAGGGGACCCTTTTCAGTCTCCGCTTGGTTTTGGTCGTATCTGATTCAGCCTTTATGGAATAAACGGAGACTTTTAGGCTGGTTGTAATGATAAATGAGCTACTACTAGCAGGGTACTATGGAATCACAAACCTTATAATGAGTGATGATATATATATAAATACAATGGAGTATTCTATTTTCTTTTTGAATGAAGATGACTATAGAGCTGCAGAACATCACTTCAACATGTCATCATGTAAGACTTATCCCCCCCTCTACTTCAGCATTTGCCATTGGGCCAGGTAAGGGTTCTTTTTTCTGCCTTTAAGATGTTAACACATACAAGATCTAATTTATCTGCTTGGACAAAGGTTTTTTGGAGACGTTATGTTTGATTCTGCTATCTAAAGTGCTCTGGGTAGGACAATGCTCTGCTTAGTTTTTTAGAGACTGAAGGCTGTCTTTTGCCTCTAGGACCATTCACATGGATCTCATAAGCAGATTCAAATAGTCTAATAAGGGATTCAAGAAGACTAACATTAAAATGTTTGAAGTTAGATTGAAATATATCCATGGAATACCTAGATTGAGCCTTATCCAGAATTTATCTAGGAACAGATGTAGTGCCAATTGAAATCAGTAGGAGGAGATGGCAAGAAATAGCATAATTCAGTTGGCACAAGGAAGATTAGTTAGAGGAAAGGTAAGAAAAACATCCTTCTTATATTAGGATAGGCACTGGCATGGATTGCCAAAGGAGATTGTGATTTCTCAGTCACAGCTTTAGAGGAATAATTAGAAGAAGTTCCCCCATATAAACCTTTTTGTCTACTGGGTAACAACTCTAGGTTTCTTCTCACTCTGTCTTCTCTAATTATGAGAAGCATTTTTCAGAGAAAATCTTCTTTATGTTCAGTGGAAGATGTGGATGTGCGGATTACACTGGCAGGCAGGCCTTTCGTGGACATTCCTTTTTATCAGCTTGACTTAGGCAACACATGCAGAAATTTTACAGGCACCTTTCCAGAGGGAGATGTGATCATAAATACATATGCCAGCTTTGCAAGGTTTTCATTTTTTAATTCCCTGCATATTTTTTTTTCCAAGGAAAATTTCCAGGAGAGGGAGGAATGATTGCTCCTGGGATGACATGCCAGTATACGGTCCAATTTATTCCTGAATATCTAGGAGACTATGAAGATTGTATATCAGTGGAGACTCAAGTATCAGAACCCTTTTTGATCCCAATCCAAGCTAAAAGACCACCTCCAGTGTTAACATGTCAGTAGTGTCCAATTCTTAAGTTTCTCTAAGTTAAATGGACTTGTTTGTTGGTTGTTTTTTTTTTATTTGACTGTCTCCAATTTTGTCACAAAACAAATGTGGCCAAACTTAGCAGTGAAGTTTCTACATATTTATATCTATCTCATTGTCACTTATAGATTTATTACTTACTAAAATGTAATCCTGTCAAATTCTTCCTCAGTTATTTTGCTTGCCACATTAACCTCATTTTTTTTCACTGTGTTAGAGGATTGAGCAAGGCTACTTTTCTAGGTTTGTATCTTGTCAATTCCTGTAATACTAACTGTAATTACCAATCCTAATTATTAAGGGAATTATGATTTAGTTATAAATATTTGATGCTATTAATTAATATTCATGGATTTTACATTTATTATATATGAATATGACATCTGCAGGATTCACCTCTCAAATATCTAGTGTCGACTGTAACAACCAGGATTACTTTTGCAGAAACTTGCTTTGATTTTCTGTAAAATCACTTTTTCTGTTATACTGACTATAAAAATCATCTTACTTTGTCATCATTCAGGGCAATCTTTAAGTAGGAAGCACCATTAAAAAGAAAGATGAATGTAGAGATAGGTACCTTACACTGTTTAACTTTCAAATTGAAAAAGTTTAAGGTGTTTTAGGATTGCAGCACCTAGCGTATTCGTATGCAGTAATGTTGTTTTTAACATTGTTAAATAAGAGTGTTAATATTTAACATTGTTATTTAAGATCTAGTGTTGCCAGCTGCCAGCCTTCAATGTCTGTGGAACCTGATTTTTCTATTACCCATTTCAGTGCCTCACATTATAGACTGTGGTTCCTGCATTGTTGGAGGAATAAAAGTAATGATAATTTTGTGCGCAAATGAGGGATTTAGCACTGGGAAGTTCTGTATAATGCCAAAGAAAGCCTGGCCACCTTCTAGCTTCAGGGTGAGTGATTAAAAGGGAAATACTGGACGTGATACGGTATAGATGGCCTGACATGAACACCTTTAATCAAGTTATGGTAAAGAATCATAGAAAAGTTGGGTTGGAAGGGACCTTTAAAGGTGATCTAGTCCAACCCCCCTGCCATGAGCAGGGACATCAAGTTGGTCAGAGCCCCATCCAATCTGACCTTGAATGTTTCCAGGGATAGGGCATCTACCACCTCTCTGGGCAACCTGGGCCAGTGTTTCCTCATCCTCAGCATAAAAAATTTCTTCCTTATATCTAGTCTAAATCTTCCCTCTTGTAGTTTAAACTATTACCCCTTGTCCTATAGCAACAGACCCTGCTAAAAATCTGTCTCCATCTTTCTTGTAAGCCCCTTTTAAGTACTAAAAGGCTGCTAAAAGGTCTCCCTGGAGCCTTCTCTTCTCTAGGCTGAACAACTCCAACTTTCTCAGTCTGTCCTCATGCAAAAGGTGCTCTAGCCCTCTGATAGTTTTTGTGACCCTCCTCTGGACCCCCTCCAACAGGTCCATATCATGTATATTAGCACAGAAGTCATAAGGCCTTGCTGGGAACATATGGATTGTCCCATTCCCTCAGGGATTCCCATTTATTCTCAAGATCTGTCTCCCTGGATGTCCCTACCTCCTGCTTGTGCTCTGGCTTGCCTCTGGAAGAAGATGTCTTGCTCAGTGGTGAGGTAAACTCAGGCAAAGGGAAAGGACAACAGCTTGAACTTACCCTTAAAGCAAATAGAAATTTAATCAGTTCTAGCATTTCTTGGGCTAATTTTCTCCCCACCAAAGATATCACTTACTGACCTTGCTGCACCTGTAGACCTCTAAAGTCCACTCTGGTGCTGCTCTGTCTTTAGCTTTCCATCACAAAACAAGGTCTAAGTGAAATGCACAAAGATAAGGTGTGTCTGGTAGATTGGCATTTTATGTGCTGGACAAAAGGCTAACGGGGCAGCTGATATGCCAGATTGTCCTTCCTGAGGTGCTTTCCAGTTCCAACTCAAAGGGAGTCACAAGCATGGAGAAACAGAGCTTCTGTGCTCAGGCATAGCTATTCCTTGGTGAACATGAATATTAGGGCTCCTGACACTGTCACTTGTGAAGCATGGAGCATTTCTTCTAATTAAGCTATGTATATAAGCCACATACTTTAGATGTCTGTGGGAAAAAAAACATACAGTTAAGAGAACATTGATGTTGTAGTATACTGCCTGGTTTAGATAAGCCTGCATTTTAAAAACAACCACCTGATCAATTCACTTTATTAATTATTTATTTTTTTTAACACCTTAGGCTGTTGCTACTGCTGGTTTTGTGCTACAAGATCCTTTTGGGATCTATCCTGCTGTTTTTGAGCTAGCTCCAGGGCAGAGTACAACAGTAGAGGTTAGTACCAACTGCTACAGAAAACATTTGTACCTCACCAAATACATTAGCAATTAAGATCATTTCAGAAGATCTTGGGTAGAGCTTGCGAATTTGGGTTTGTTTGAGCCAAAATGCTCAAATCCTTTTGTGCAATTATGCTGGAAGAAATGCATTTTTGAGTCTCATTGGAGAGTCTTTCATTGCAACTTTCAGGTCTTGGTTAGCCACTCAGAGACCAGCCAGATTTTCCCCATGCAAAGAATCTTGTTAAAGAAAACGGGAATCTGAGAACACAGGAGTCCTTATTTCGCTCCAGCTAGGGCATCAAGTCCAAGAAACTTTTCCTTTCTGAGCTTCCTGGAAAAAAAGGGGCATTTTAGGGAAAAAAAATATTTTATTGTAGAGCAGCAGGTACAAATCCTTCACGTGTGCTGAAAAAAGATCCTGCAGTAGGTGTGCGTTACTGGGAACGACCACTGCTTTTTCTGAGGTGGGCCACATTTTATTACAGCATCACTGTGGGGAGAGGAAGAGCAATATGGAGAGTATGGCCAGCCTCCAGCCCTTCCTTTCTCCAGGACCTCCTGGATGTTGATAAGAGGTCACGCAGGTGTGGATAAATGACAAATGTTTCTCCTCCTTTCTGTCTCCCCAGGTGCATTGCTTCAGCAGGGCCATGCACATGTGGGAGGGGAAAAAGGAGATGGATTTAGCATGGGTTGGGTTTTCAAGCCATAATGGATAAGAGGTAGAATAACTATTTCATAGCCAAAAGTTTGGCCACTGAACCATTTTTGTTGAGGTGGAACTCAGGGAGGTCACACAGCAGCTGCCCTGCTCTCACTGTCGGAGCTTGGTAGGCAGCAGTGGCATTGCTTAGTGAGTGACCGAGGAAAGATTTGATTCTGAGGGTGCAATTCATGCAACAAACCCAGCAGAGCACTCACATATCCAGTAACTGCAAAGTCTGCTGACCTTCCAGATTCATACATGTAAGTTTAATGACCCAGAAAACACATATTTCTTTCTGGCCTCTATTAAAGAATTGTGACACTGTCCGTTTCTTGCAATTTAATTACTAATTACTAGAACTGTCCTTTATTGTATGTTTATGAACTGAAATTTATTACTTCCTGGAGAGAAATCAGTTACAGACCCTGCTATTTCACTTCTCTCTTTCAGGTAGTGTTTTTCCCTTCTCTTCCAGAAGTCTCACAGCAAACATACACCATTGTTTGTGACAATTGCCAAGTCAAGGATGTTACGGTCACAGGTTTGTTTCTGGCACCTTTCAGAGATGTTTCTCATACTGTAGATATTCAAATAACGTGAGTGGTGGTTGGTGGTTTGAAGTGATGGTAAGATTCTATATCATTGGATTAAGTGCATACTCTGTACCCTGATGGTGTTAAATGCTAAGCTTTTTTATTATTACTACTCCATCTCAGTGCATGAAATACATGGGATTCAGAAAACACTGAACTCTTAACCCACTGTAGCCAAAAATTAAAATGTAAAATGTCACCAAGTAGCAGAGAAGAACAACTGTAATCAGGTGCAATTAATTTCTTAGACTTTTGTTTCAATAAGATAACATGGCAAACCATAAAACATTTACTTTAACAGAGCAGAAATGCAAATTTGGGGCACATCTTGGATTAAGGTATACGGGAGAGACAGGCAGTCTTTGGATTAGCTAATGAAACCAGTTGAAATTCTTGTAAATGTTAGTGCTTGTCCTGTAATGTAGTTGTGAGTGCTATAATATTAGGCTTGACTTGTAGTCTATTTAACCACTTTATTACCAGTATTTCCTTTGAAAAATTTTGAATAGTGCATTTCCTGTTTATTTTTATTTTAATATACTGCTCAAAACATCTGGGAGCCACATCACCAACCATTGTAAACATTCTGCTTACCTCAGTGAAGTGATGCTGATGTAAATGAGCTGAGATTGTGGCTCTGAAATCCAAATCTCTCAAATTCATGAAGAGAAGATCTCTATTGATAAATGTTGATGAACAAAGAGCATCAGGAAAATGTCGTACAATTAACACATTGGGGCTCTAAAAGTTGAGGAAACACCAGATATAATCAGTAATGGTGATTGCTGGCATTTGCTGTTAATGAGTAATATGAACAATGTTAATAGCCAGATGATAAAGAGTAATACCTACTTATTTCTTCAAGGGGTTGGACAGCTGATAGCTCTGGACCTTGTGTTTGTCACTGGTGGAGAAAGCGAACCTGAACCTGGTGAAGCTACTGATGTCACAGCACAGCATCTCATACGATTTGACCCCCAAAACCCACACACCACCAAGGAGAAGAAATTAATTATAAGAAACACCACGTACGTAACTACTACTAATAGAGTAATGCTTTTCAGTCTGAACCTCCTGGCAAGGACCTCAGTTGTGATACCATCCTCTCTCAAGCTGGAGAAACCTTTGTGCACTTGAGAAACTTTGGGCAGGAGTGTTGCTTCCATTTTCTCCATTGTTTACTAATTAAGGTTCAAGGATATGCTTGTAAGAGTAGGAACCTTATATATAGATCAAGCGTTATGGTAATCATTACCCTTACCATTTGGTTCATACACTGCCAAGGTTAGCATATTTGCCTTGGTATAGATAAATCTGCAACTGCAAAAGGTTCCTAAATATGGATGGTTACAGAAAATACTTAACAGGGTCATTAAGATGACCCTGATTTATCTAACTTTACATGTCTACAATGTATACTTGTGCAGCTGAGCTAAGCACCCTATACTCTTAACTTTCATAGTGCAAGGAAATAGATGCTTTTAAGGATGCAATTCTGACTGTAAATATCTCCCACAGAACAAGTCATAACACTGGACTCCACTGATTAAAACAGGAGCCCAGTGTAACTAGTTCCTATCAAAACTTTCCAGTGATTCCTACTATTGAATCCTAATAGATTTAAATATAAACTCTGCTTGACATCAAGGAAGATGTCCCTATGTGCAGCTACATTGTACTGAACATAGTGGAATCCTAATTTTGATCAAAATCCATTGGAAAATAGGAGAAGTATGCTAATATGTTTGACTGCAGAAATTAGAGGCTGCAGACCATCAAACCAGTGAGGAGGTCAGTGCTGGTTTTAGATACATTTGTGTAAATTGCTACTTGGTAGAGTGAATTTTGGCAAGTTTCTTTTCTGGACTGCAAACCACACATGTATAATGCCAGAACAGAATGCTGTTTGGGTATAGAAAGTGGATATTGTGAACTGACGAAGGATGTAACTATGCCAATTTCCCTATTTTCTATGTATTATAATCATGACAACACTCCCTCTGCGTCCGGTGTCAGCATTTGTATGGAACAAAGCTGGACAGCTGAGACTGAATTCCACAGAAACAGGAAAGAGAAAACTCTCTACTGCTATAGAAAGTGATACAAGAAATTGTACACATTCAGTTTTCTGTTATTAATACTCACTGTCAAATTCCAGTGTCCTTCCTCCCCTTAGTAAGGCAAAGTTTTTGAGGTCAGTAGGATCAAGGTTTTAAAACCCATGAACATATTCCATGGAATACAATTCGGCTGAAGCAACGCAGTTAAGCAACTTTTTCTGGAGTATTTGCAAAAGAATATTGCAGAGCCATTGCTATAATCCCAGCTGGAGCCCCTGTGTTTCTTGATACGTTAAAGATCGCAGCTTGCACTTGGATTAAATTCAGAATGTAATGCAGATTATCAGCAGTGGTCCAATGCAAACATACTGATATCAGCAGGAATTGTCCTGTTGAACTCAGATTCTTGAAAAAAGAATTGTAGAGTTTCCAAAAAGTTGCATTACATGACAAGTTAAATAAGGCAAGAAAGCGTTAACATATCTTGTTCATTTATATAATTTACTTCCATATACTAGCATGTTCTTTGTACAACTTATATACTCTGACTCTGTGCTGGTTTCTTAGCTCTGTAGCTCATGAGGACTGGTAAATCTAATCCTTGTAATTTTTAAGGAGAGGAAATCCATTCATGGAAAGAGGAACTGAAATTTTTCTCCCAGTATTTTACTCAAAAATGTCGTCTTCTTTTTTAATTACGGATTTTTGTTGTTTATTGATCTCTTTGCAGCCACATAGAACTTCCTTTCTACTGGCAGATTATAAAGCCTAATCTGAAACCATTAGCAGCAGAAGAAACTGCAGACTTTATGAAGCTCCAATACAATCAAGACACAGAGTCAGCCTTCTCCCTAAATCCTGAGGAGGGAGTTTTGCTTCCCCACGCTGATTATGAGTTTATTCTCACTTACGCTCCACAAGAGGTATGGCTTGTAATTGTAGATAGGAATATCTACAAACTCCAGCTGTGTATTTTTATGCAAGTCATAAAATCCTTGCTGTGCAGCTTTCTGAGTTAAATTTAATTAGCTGGGACTATGCTCTGATAAACAGTGTTCAAAATGTAAAAAGTTACTAAAAGAAAACATGTTTTGACTGCAAAATATGAGGCAGTTTCTGATCTCATGTCATTTTTGGTACTGATTGGACACAATTAATTTAACACTGAAATTGTGGACACATCCTCATCGCTGCAGCTGTGCTGGCTGGTAGGGTTACCACTCTCACATTACCAGCCCCTCCACAATCTCCTGACCCTTCCCATTTCTGCTGAGTCAGCTGCTTTGGGGATGCGCCCCGTACCTGCTGCAGCCTTAATGACTTTGGTTGGCAAACAGTGATTATTTAAACTGTGCTTATTAGGGCTGAAATGGGTCCTATGAACAGCTGTGTGGTAAATTAAGGGGGTAGTAGTAGCCTTTGGCAAAGAAATGATGGTATGTAGCTGTGGGTAAAGAGGGGTGCAACGATGTTAGAATGCAGCTGTACCAGTGACTGTTGTCTTAGGTTCTGCTCGGCTGTCTGTGTAAATAAGAAGGATGAGCTCACTGTATTTAAAGAAACTCTATCCAAAGTAAGCTCAAGAGTGGCAATATCCCATGCTGTGGTGACTGACATACATAGCAATACCTCAAATAAATATGGAAGAGAAACTAACTGGGTTTTTAAAGTACTTCAATCAGTTAATAGAAAAATATATTGAATTAACATATACACTTGATACCTCTCTACAACAAAGCCCTTCAAATTTAAGGCTGCCTTCTGTGTTTCTTTCTTTTTTTCCCCCCTTTAGAATGTAGAAGACATCTTCTTTTCCCATGACAGAAAAGTAGAGTTTCCTACTCAAAATCAGACTGATGGTCAATTAAGCTAAACAACCTGGAGCAGTTAGAAGAAACTTGAAGTTAGTACAGCAGCACTGATCTTAATTTGGGGAGTTTTTGCAGATGCTTGCATGCAGTATGCAATATACTAGGAAAATAATAACAGACATGTCAAAAATGATTATTTTTCTTGGAACCACACACCATGAGATCAGAATCTGGCTTAATATTTTGCAATCAAACATGTTTTCTTTTAGTAACTCTAGAGTTTGAATACTGTTTATCACAACTCTGATGATTATCGTTCATCCTTTAAATGTAAACTACTTTTTCATCTTTTTTTAATCCTCAACATAACTGATTACTTGACAGTAAAATCCTCTTCTTCATCATCTGTATAGCTGAAGAGTTATCACAGTGTGATTCAGATGGTACTGAGGGACATCCCAGAATCACCTTGGTAAGCTGAGAAACAGTATTTCCCAGTAAGACGTGTAGCCACATTTTAGCTATGCTGTTACATTAAGTTACGGGGATTCTTCATCTTTCTGGTGATGATGGACTGCCAAATAAAAAAGATTTTATCTGCACAACTAATTGTGTTACAAAGAGCATCTCTGTGATCTTCCCTCCTGCCTGCACATGCCTTAGCCCTAGCTAGGGCTGCATATCTCTTGGAAAAAGAGAGTTTTGTCATTTTCTCTCTTTATTTCTCAGCTTTCTGCTGAGATTTCCAGCAGGTTTTCCTGTTATTGGTTTGCCACAGCAGTCTATGACTTACTTCTTCATGAACAGTCTCGGACTACTAGAATACATTAAAGAACTACTGTAATTTTTCTGGTTTTGAATTGTCCCCAGCATGAGCTAACTGCACACGGGCAGTCTGTAGTAGAGAAACTTTTGATGATGTTCAATTTTGATCTTGCAATTAGAAGATGGGATATGGTTTAAACACCAATTTAAGATGCTTAATAATTCTACCGTATTTCCTCCCAAAGTTTAGTAAAAGAGGGGATGCTACAAAACATCGCAGCATACAAAGCAGAGGATGCAATAGCATTGGAAATAGAAGTTAAAGGATCAACAGAACCATTTCATCTTCTTCTGGAACCATATGCCATCATCATTCCCGGAGAAAACTTTATTGGTGTGAATGTCAGAAAATCATTTAAGGTTTGTTTGCTTTTGATTTCATTGTTATCATGTGCTTTGTGTCCCTAGATGTTATAGGTGTTATTAGAAGATATCAGGCCATCGATGCTATTTAGTTTTTCTTAAGTATTTTTGAAGGAGACTGTGACTCCAGGAGGGTCTGTGCTGAATTTCTGTTGCAAACCTCCTTAGCCCTACATTCCAGGCAGCAGCCTTTGTTCTTTTTCCATCTCTCAAGTTTGACACCACAAGGTTTTACCCTTCTAAATGTTTTCCTGGGTCACAAACCTGCTGCTTATCACTTTGTCACTCCTCTAGTATAAAAGTTTTCCAGCTGGGAGGAATAGCTAATGGATAATTAAATTACTTCATAGCAGAAGCACTGTTTATGCAAAGGACTACAGCAAGCACAGAATAGCTACAGAAATCACATATATTGCATCTTACTAGACCTTATTCTTTCCTGCAGGTTCTGATAATTTCAGTTTGACCATGATGGGGCAGAGTCCTCCTGCAGTTGTCAACTCAGTGTCCTCTTCACTATAGACCAGGATCCTTTTGATCTTAGTCACATTTGGGGAAAAATATGCCTGTTAACAAGAGCCAGGCAGGAAGCCATTTCCCTGTTAATGATCTTTCCATTTTTTTCTTAAAGAAACTGCTAAATCAGCATTTAGTTTTGTGCTTTCTCTTCCTAGAAGTTTTTTTTCAGCTTAAGACATCCACTTCATGCTTTCCAGTAATCCAGTATAGCTACAGGTGTGGTATAGGTTATTAAGTCCCTTACTGATAATATAATGACGTTACTCACAATTTCCAATTGTTTTTATTAGTCTTAAATATATAAGAATTTGAACTGTGCTTAGAGATAATTGTGCTTCAGAGAACAAAGTTATTTGCTGTAATTAAGAAATAATCTCTGAATAGATCTGAAGAGCAGGCCAAAGATTTCAAGAGCCCTCACAAACAGATGCTTTGGCAAAAAAGGCTGCTCTCAAAAGAAGGATTTGAAGTTTGAGCATTGAAGGTTTGTAACGTTTTTGAAAAATGGAGGGAAAGCGTAAAAGGCTTCAAATATGATAGAGTTCTTGAAAAGCATGGCCAATGGATTTTCTTTAAGTTTCAAAAAACACCTTCAGTAGTGTGAAGCCAGCCACTGAGTTCACCTGACTAGATTAAATATAGTGCTTTCAGCATAAATCTCCCTATCTGAGCTACCTGCTCTGAACTTTCCTCAGAGACCTTGGAGATCTGGTTGGCAGCACCCAGGGGGTGATTCATCTCATCCTACAGGCTAAAATAGGTCAGAGGAATTGCTCCCAGCACTGTCTAATTGGCTCAATTGTCAGAAAAGAGAATTCTTAGGAGATGAGGTCAGATGTAGGGCTTTTATTTATTTTGCGGACACCTGAAATCCCGTGAATACTATTTCTTCTTGTTCTTGTTTTACACCAGAGAGGAGAAAGGAAAGGGAGGACACAACATTATCATGAAAGTAACAGTAATTATTGCATGGCATTGGGTTAGTACTGTTCAAGTCAGAGGTTAGATGAAGCTCTGTGCCTTTCCTTTCTTACCATGCTCAGTTTATTTCAAGATTCGGGCTGTTGTTGCTAGATTTGAGATATATTAGTAAGTTGTAATATTTAGTGGTGGTCAGGATATGGTTAGAGTTTGCAAAGGATGGGATGTAAGACTTGCAATGCCAAATTTGCAGTGCATCAGCACTCCCAGCAAATTGGCTGGTTGCTGTGAAAGCTTAAAGTGCATTAATTGTCTCGTTGATTTTAATTGTTTTAGATGTGGAATAACAGCAGATCACCAATCAAGTACACATGGGAGAAAATTGTGTCTTGTGACATCATGGAAGTTGAACCTCATACTGGCATCATAGGTAAATTTTCTGTGACTTGAAGCATCAGTTAATGACAGAAATATTTAAATTGGTATGAGTGGAAGAGAAAAGCGACAGAGCGCTGTAACACAACCTGCAAAACAAGACCTGATCCCCAGCCCACTGGAACCAGCAGGATACTTAATTTGCTTCCAGGAGCTTTGATAACAGGCTTCCTCCAGGTGGTTTCTTTGCAAAAGGGTGAGATGGGACCCTGAATTTTTCTTTTCTAGATATGAATAAATGCTGTGAATTTGAACTGTTAATTACTGGAAGCAAACCTGGGTGCATGAGCCATAACCTGCAGTGTAAAATCGAACACTGTCCAGAGCCGGTTGTGCTGCATATTGAGGCTGCTTTTAAGGTAACGACCAGTTCAGAGCTGTGGGGTGATCAGCTGTGGGGCCTGGCCATTGTCCATATCAAGCTTTTTTCCTCTCGAAGGCGTGAAAAATCTAAAGCAGTTACAAACAGGAGGTATTTTTGCTGTGTAGTAACTATTGAGACAATGTTGATACTCCCATGACAATAAGAATCTTTCTGCATTATACACAATGTGTTTGTTTTCTGCAGTTCTCTGTGAAATTGAATGTTAATCTTAGCTAATGTATGCTTCTTAATTAGGCAGGTTTGGCAGAAATGTACATTCTGACATCTGTTTTGTCGTGTCCTAGGGTCCGCTTCTTTGTATTGATGTTCCATCACTCCAGTTAGGTTTGACTAAGCAGGGTGAGAGTGTGTTAAGAACCTTTGAGATTAAAAATCTGTGTCAGCTGCCAGCACAATGGAGAATGCAAGAAAGCCAGGTTTGTCTGGCTGAAAGGAATGAAGAGGTAGGTCACTGCCAGAGCTGGCTATGCTCACTCTTTAGCTATTTCTTCCTTACGCTTAGGAGTTGTAATATTCATTCCAGATATCAAAAGTTCTCATTTCTGTGACTTCTTATAAAAATGGTTCTGCACAGTTCCGTAAGTGCTTAGTTTATTTTAAGTTTAAATGCATCTTTGGAATTTTTCTGTTTCCATGTATTACAAATCCCCTGCCAGCCTGACCCAGAGACATGGAATATTTCCTCTGTGACAGGAAATAGATCCACTGCTTCTGGTACAAATAAGAGGGGAAGACATTATCAGAACCGAGGTTGCTAAACACTCCTCCCACACACCCACCGCAGCATCTCAGACAAAAATCTCAGCACCTACTGAATTGGGCCTTTTTCCTTTAAACAGTAGCTTTGAAACACACACAGGTGTGTCCCAAAACAACGTCTTACCACAATGAATACTGAAACTGTTGTTTAGTATTATCTACACTGTGATGTGTCAAATGCAGTCCATTCCAGACTTTGACATCAGAGCTCACTCCAGCATTTCATGTGAAATAATCAAAGCAGCTTGCAGTTAATACTGGTGGCAAAGAATTGTGTGGGAGCTGCTATCTGCAGACCATCACATATTCCTAAAATTAAAACAATGGAAAAAAACAAACCACAAAATACTTATTTTGATTATTTATGGCACACAGTGGACTTTGTACCTAGATTTCTCCTTGGTGTTATGCATTAAGGGAAAGGAAGAAATCCAGGCTCTGGGGTAAGTGCTTTTAGTAGTGATGAAAGGCCGAATCCTGCCTCTAGGCGTCTTTACATAATTGCCTATGCAAGGAATTGAGTGGTTTCATGGCAAAATTTGTTTAAATGCTGTTCAGATGTTCTGTTTTTCTGGACAGACTGCCAGTTTTGCAACAGAGGAGTTGTTAAGAAGGAACTTTCCATTCGTCATCAGGAGATGGAATCCTGAGAAAATTTGTACTGTACCCCCATGAGTTCTTGAGCTCTGTCGTCTTTCCTTCATATCATGTAGATATCTCAGCAACTTGGGTGAAAGTTGATGGCAAAAAGAAAAGATTTATGAGTGGCAGTTATGGCAGTCTTGCGAAACAGTTGTGTGTGTTTTGTGTTGTCTATACCTTTTTCCTCCCTTCTAATTATAAGTGCCTGATTAGGGATAGGGGTGCCCTGGAGGAGACCCTGTCTTCACAGTCCTCAAGCCCTTACTTCTCACTGTTATTCCTTCATCCCTTGCCATTCCAAATAATTCCCAGAACCCCAGAGAGATTTTAGTCTTAATCTCTTGAATTTGTCCTCCCAAAGCCCATTCATATCTCAGTGAAGATCCTTGGTCAAATGCTCTATTCCTCCTGCATGAGGGCTACCCCTTTCCTTTCCTGAACCTCTCCAGCCCCCACCCCACACTGGTGCTCTTTCTCATTCCACTCCTCCAGCCCTCCTTTCTCAGCCTTCTGCCTAAGAATCTCATCAATTTGTGGCACTTTGCACAGCTGCTGCTCAGCTCCTCCACTCCAAGCACAGGCATCTACATTGTGCCCTTGGCTCTGAAAACCCTTCTGTTAAGTCGTTGCCTTTGTGTTAGCTGTCCCCATAGAAGTCCTGCCTCCTTGTCTAGCCAGGTTTTAATAAAGTTAGCACTGTGCTTACTGAAATCAACCCAGCTGTGGGACTCCAGAGGCAAAGAAAAAAGACATGTCTGAGGAAAAACTAGGTACATGCAAGTCCTAATCAGATTGTGTGGCAGCAGCATTTTTCACTTGCTTTGCAGGCATGAAAGAAATATCTGTTTCTTCTCTCCTAGGTATCTCCCTTTACCTTTCAACCATTTGCTGGAGAAATACCTCCTTTGGGTACATGCAGTGTGTCAGTTCAGTTCACATCATTGCTGTGCCAGCGTCTCCAGACAGTATTAGACCTAGAGGTAGAAAATGGAGAAGGAAGGTAAGGGGGGAAAAAATGGCATCTGCTTTGGTTTTTTCCCTGAAATTCACGTGTGATTTTCACTGTAGGTAGTTTTATCTCCTAAACAAAAAATATATATCAGGAACTCAGAGTGGGGTTGCGTAACCTGTCAATGAACTATCCAATCACTAATATTGCTAAATAAACATAATCATAATTCTTTCCAGCATGCTGTTCTATGATGAGCACATTTCATTAACCATAACAATGGACCATCTGTGTGCTTATTTCCAGTTGTCTTCCTGTTTTTGTTGAAGTTCAGACCCCCCAAGCATGCCTGATATCTAGTCATCTGGTATTCACTGAAATTTATACTGGAGTTCCTGCCAAAGCAACCAGCAAACTTTTTAACCAGACACTGCTGCCAGCAAAATACTTCTGGGGAAAGGTAAATGCACTTCTAATGGATGAAAATTGTAATTTCTATCAAAATAGAAACTATTCTTAAAAGCTTTTCTGATGTATCCTTTGACTAGTGGTTTCTGTTTACTGGCTTATGGGAAAGACTTCAACTTGGGACCAGCCTTGAAAAAATTATCTACCACTTAATATTAATATGCTCTTACTGTCTGTGGATCATCCCTGGGAGAATGGGCGGGCAGAGATGTGAGGGGAAATGGAATGTAAGCTACCAGAGTATTAAACAAAGTACCAGGGCATTTTAGGGTTTGCATTTGATTCAGAGCAAAGAAACAATCATGCTTTTGAATCGCATCTAAATTTTCCTTAAATTTTACCTTCTGGGTGGGATTCAACTCACAGATTAGGATCCCTAAATTTGATGTCAGTATGTAAGCTATGGCCTGAACTCTCTTTTCAGTCGATGGAAATCTGAACAGGCAGTCAGTCACTAGAATATATATGTCTAGTGTCATTGTAGGTGCTGTAGACTGTTCTTCCTCACCTCTGGGTGTCACTTAAGAAGTGTGGTCTCTTCTAAATTCTGCCACACCAGCCAGCCCTATATGTCGCGTGGCCACCCTATGTACCTGTGTTTAGACAACTGAATTCAGTGCCATCTGAGATGTCCTTAGTACCCAAGACATCCTAACTGAGCATGTGGATGATATAGGACCTTTGAGAAAGTGTTTTGGAACAGCTGGAGCCTAGGAGGGAGATCCACAACATTTTACATGGACTCTGATGTTCCTCTGTGAGCAACCAAGCTGAATCCCTAGATTCATGCCATGTGCATTTACTCGATTAAGGAAGGTGCCAACACCAGGAGTGTCTCTGCAGGCCACCTTTATAGTCACTGGAGAAAGATATGGCACCTGTAGGATCCTGCTCCAATATCAGATAGGGTGACTTGGAAGGTCTTGTAACTGTGAAGGGACAGCAGTGACCCTGCTGCCAGCCCAGATGCCTCAGTTGGGCCCCTGAAGTCATTTGAAATAAATCTAACATGAGGATCTTCTCAACCATGGGGGAATTGTAAAGCAAACCTTATCTCAACAAACTCTGTGTCACCACCTGAAAGTGTCCTAGACCTTAGAATACCTTCTCTTTCATCGGAAGAGAAAATCTGAAGGAATCGGTGTTAATGAATTAAGATTGTTAACTGAGTGTCTGTCCTTTCTGTTTGGCAGCTCATTGGAAGTCAGGCAATGTTCTGCTCTGTTGTGGTCTCCCCAGCCATTGGCACTTTAGGGCCTAATGAAGAAAAAGAATTCTGCATAGAGCTGTCAGCTAGCCTTGTGGTAAGTTTAAAAATTGATGCAATTTTATCAAGACGGCAACACTGGAATTCTCATCTCACCTCCATCTAGCAAAAGGAAGGATTTTTATATACAAAATATAATACTCTTTTTTTTCTCAGTACAATATCTCTGAAATTGCTTTGCTTTAGAGGTAACCATGGTTGAAGGCGAGAATTAGATCAGTCCATGTGGTGTGCAATTTTCTACTCTGCTTCTTTGTTTCCCAACTGTTGTTTTCATTCTTTCTATTCAATTACTCTTAATGCCTATCACTTTTCTGAGAGGATAAAGATGCTCACTTTGGATTATCCCAAATGAAATGTAGCAGACTGGCTCATATAGTATACGTTTGGTTTTCTGAACGCAACTGGGCTTGTGACATTTCGATATTTGAAAACTTAAAAGGGGTTGATAGGACTGAGAGCCTGCAAAATAGGGCACAGACTGCAGACTTAAACTTCAGAAATTCAGCTGTAGACTTTATAGGGGTGTTCAAACAGTTGATTTAATTCAACTAAATAAAGGACCTTCCTATAGGTGTGGTGTATTACTTCCTCTTACTGTCACTGGAGACCTAAGTTGCATATATTTGTTTCAAAGTAGATGTTCAGTACTATCAGAGATGCCCTACAAGATCTCAAATACCCATGTATGTCTGGCATATGTGGCACAGAATACCAGTAAACTTGAGCTTTCTTCATGGAAAGCTGGAAGCTCAAAAGGACACACTGGGCACCTGAAAGGGCACTTTTGCATGTGGCTGAGGAACTGAATGCCATCTCAGTAACCTACAAGAAAGATTGTCCAGACTGTAGGTGACCTAAATGCCCAAGTACCATAAATGAATCAGTGGAGATTTAGAGTTTGGAGTTCACCTTTATAGATTAACTCAAGGGCTATATAGACAGTTAAGTTTAGAAGTCTGAATCTGGAGCTGAATCCCAGTCTATTTTTTTATGCAGGATGCACCGATTCAAGTATGGATAAACCAAAAAAGAAGAGTAGTGTTAAATTAGCCAGAGTGCTTATGTAACTGGGCCACATAATTAATCCTACAAGTCCTGATTTAAACTCACGTAGATGTAAAACCTTAGTTTTGGAAGATCATTGAAGCATGACTAGAAGTCATCAATGCTTAGATTTTCTACACTTGCCATATAAGTGTGTCAAAAATCCCTCTTGGGGCAGTTTTAGG
Organism: Gallinago jamesoni; assembly: GCA_025769975.1. Classification (NCBI taxonomy): domain Eukaryota; kingdom Metazoa; phylum Chordata; class Aves; order Charadriiformes; family Scolopacidae; genus Gallinago; species Gallinago jamesoni. The sequence continues at coordinate 4,623,148 of JAOQGH010000012.1, forward strand.
CTTACAGACTAGTGCAGATACAAAGCCAAGAAACGGCCACAAATTTTTACCTTGCTACTTGCCTTCTAGACAAATCTGATGCTGGCAGAAAATGCACTTTAAACAATTCAGTAAAACTTTTCACAATTCGGTTGTAGTTCTGGTTTTAATCCAGTGTAGTTTATACACGTTTTTTAAATAAATTTCGTAATGAGGCTGCCTTTCCTCTCTGATGTTTGCTTCATTCACAAGGAAACTTGACACTTCTTTCAGGGTGAGCTGAAAGACCTTGCCCTTTACTGTAGCATAGAAGACATGATTGAGCCCCTCTTTCTGAGCATTTCTGGAGAAGTGAAAGGACTGCATGTCACCTACTCGGTACCTTGTGACAGTGGAGTTGCCAGGTAAATCAAGGGTTTACCCCTGAACTGGACAGTTACCTCTCACAAAACAAAAATACAACAGAGGGGGGAAAAAACACTTATCCATGTAAACTTCATTCCTCCTGCTGCTGTAGGCAGCAGGACAGTAAAATGTGCTGGCACAATTCACTGAAGGTGCCTGTGTGAAGAAAAGGTACTGGGTTTACAGCCTGCCCAAATTCAGCATCCTGATAAGCCCAAGAGAAGACTGGAGAAGAGCAATACTCCATTCCCACCATTGTTTAGATGAAACAAATTCAATTAACAACTGTGCATTCATTAATTCATGCAAAATAAATTGATGTGAAGTTATTGCACATTAGTGAAACTCGTGTTCACGTGTTGTGTCTGTTCTCCCTTGTGCTCCTGGTTCTTGTAACCTGCCAGTGGCCTTGATTCTTCCATGTATAGAGAGCATGAAAAGTTACCTTTCTCCCTTGTAACCAAAGTGTGCGAGCTTGTCAGGCCCTCATCTGTTTGTAAGTAACAGCTATGTCCTGGAATGACAAAAATTTGCAAATTCAACTCTTAGACGTGATCCTGTTTTTTGGATCATTAAGTTTTGTCATTGCACTGTGAGACATGATATTAAAGAAAGATGAATATACTTTTCTTTAATTCGGTGTTTCTGACTGATATTTATTTTATTTTTCTGATACGTAGCATGATTATTCTCTTTTGGAATATGCTTGTCTTCACATATTTTTATATAAGTAAAAATGTCTATAATTTGGTAGGTCAGCGTGTTGTACATGATAAATATTCTACCCAAAATAAATCCTTCTGTGGACAGGAGTGAAAAAAATGAAAATGAAAAATGAAAAAAATATCAGTAAATGCCAAAGATAATAGGCTGCATGGTCCACTGGTCATCACAACCATATTGCATATTGCACATTTTAAAATCTACTGAAATTATCTGTTGTATAAGAAAGTAAGACTGATGTTTTAATAGTAATGTAACTTTTTCTGGCAGTGATGAAAGACAAATGCTACAAAGCCCGTGTGATCTTCTTTTGGATTTTGGATCCGAAATTGCATTTAAAGACATTGTCAAGCGTCAGCTAATTCTTACCAATCACACTGGAATCAGTGCTCCATTCAAACTAGAAGCTGACTATTTTACGGGCTCTTCACTTACTCCAGAACAAGGAATCTGCCCGTAAGTCTTGCTTTTCTGCATAATGACTCAAATACTAATTTAGGCCTGGGTTAAATCTGAAAGCAGGACGGAGTGCTATTGCCTCTGTCATGAGGTATACTTTCTGCAGTGCTCTGCTGGTTTGTGGTTTTTTAAGATCTTACTCTGACTTTGGTAACGAGAGGAGTAACCTCAGAGGCATAGAGCACCTCTCCTGTGCAAACAGGCTGAGAGAGCTGAAGTTGTCCAGCCTGGAGAAGAGAAAGCTCCAGGAAGACCTTAGAGCCCCTTCCAGCACCTAAAGGGGGCTACAGGAAAGATGGGGAGGGACTCTTTTTCAGGGATTGTAGCGACAGGATAAGGGATAACAATTTTAAACTGAAAATGGGAAGATTTAGATTAAATATTAGGAAGAAATTTTTCAGTATAAGGGTGGTGAGACACTGGCACAGGTTGTCTGGAGAAGTTGTGGATGCTTCATCCCTGGAGGTGTTCAAGACCAGACTGGATGGGGCTTTGAGCAACCTGGTCTGGTGGGAGGTGTCCCTGCCCACAGCAGGGAGGTTAGAACTCAATGATCTGTAAAGTCCCTTCCAACCTAAACTATTGTGATTTTTATGATTTGATGAATGAAATATCCTGCTGAGGTTTCCTGCAGAAACAGTTGCTTACAGTGCAAGGACAGAAGATTTAGCTTGTGTAAGTGGCAAAACACCATTGCTGCCAATGGACATAAGCTGGTTTGCACCAACCAAGGCTCTGGTGTCTTAGATTGTACACAGAGTCTTACAGCTCTCAAGCTGATTGACTCCTAAGGACATTACTTTCAAAAAATGCTCTGTAGGCAGTCCTTCTTTGAGTTATAATGGCGGGTAATGTAGGAGTCAGATTTAGGAGCTGTTACTTTAGGAAAGTCCTGCTCATTTCACAGAAACTTCATTGTGATTTTTTTTTTATTATTTTTTTCAAGCTCCTCAAGCCACCTGGTGAAAAGAAAAGGGCCCGTCTCAAAACATGCAGCTAGAAGAGCAGAGTCAGGTATGAGAATAGCTGCTAATCCCTGCAGTCGAGAGAAGGCAAAAGACAACTGACTACCATACTCAGTGTTGAGTGTGCCAGACAGCCACATCGCTTCATTCTTGGAATATCTGACTAAGTCTACACTTAGCCTTAGTTCCACAGTTTGTTCTTGAGTTTGAAAGCCCACATTGCATAGGCAATCCATCTCTTTCTTCCCCCAATACTTCTTTCTCTCTTCTTCACTTCTTTCTCATTCTCTTTCCTCTCTTTTTTTCTTGAAAGCAACAGTCTGAACCAAATATGGGTGGTTCTGGTGCTCATTCACTCCCGGGATCACTCCTAGCATACAGTATGGATGACAGGCATAACATTTGGCTATTTCCCTCCTACACAGTCTTCCAACACCATTGCAGCAGGGTTTTCTCCCTCAAACCCTTTTATATACTCTCCCCACTGTGGAAAGCTACAGCACAGCCCCATCCATCATTTCTGATACATTGTACTGAAAAAGAATAATATTTGGAACCACATGAGACCCAGGGAGGGAGGAAATAGGAGCAAAATGCATGGATGTGTCTCCTGTATCCAAAATAAAACTTGGACATACTGGTACCTTGCCATAGTGTTTGGTATGTGTTACAAAGACAGAGCTTTTCAGCTGTTGAATTAGTACTTAAGTTTGGAAAAATGCTGTTCTGACAGATTCCATGCAAGCTTCTTGATTTAGAAGGCTAAGTGACTCAGAATGTGGAAAGGCTTTGCTCTTTGTAATTCATTCTTTGTGTTGAAGAGTACACAGAGGTAAACAGGCAGCTGCTAATAGGAAGATAACCATTTAGCACAAATTCCAGCTTATTTTTCTCAAATTGAGGGTGTGTTTTCATGCAGCCAGCCAGTGCCTTGCATATCCCAAAGAGTCCGGGATCAGTTGTTGGAAGGGAGTCGCTCTATGAAATAATCTCTGTAAGAACTAACTCTCAAAAAAACAGATTAAGACCCGCTGCAGAAGAGAACTTGAGTAAAGTGATACAGATGCAGGTTGTGTAAACGATCCCAGGTGTTTTCGAAGCCAGTGAGATTAGGTTGATTAAGACCAGCTAAAAACATAGTCCTGTATATTCTTTGAAAGACTAACTTTGTTCTGTTTCCTCAAAATTCATGAAATGCTTCTTTGCTGTGCTCCTTCAGAGTTTGCAGCAGCGCTACTGTCTCATGGGAAGGGAGTAGCTTTCCATATACAGCCTTCCACGGGAACCCTGAAAGCCTTCCAGCAGCTAATCATAGAAATAACAGCTTACAATGACATGTGGGGAGAGTACCGGGATGATCTCGTCTGTGAGGTAGGTGGGGCTTTGCTTTCAAGTGAAGTATTGCTACAGCAGATTTTACACCAACTACATTTTCCAGATTCCCTTCTGTTAAAAATACATTTTTGTTAGGACTTCTGTAAAAAATCAGTGCAGATCTTGCTATACTGCTACCTCTGATGGCATGTGAGAACCGATTGTTTGCTCTTATACTGCGGGGTTTAGTTTTGGGGTTAGATGTTTGTCCCCTGGAAGGTTTTCATGTGATGACTAGAGCAGTTTTGATCTATAAAATCAGTTTGGTAGCTGGCCAGTGCACTGCTCTGCTCTAAGAAAACAATATATTGTGTTGTATGGAAAAGCCACAGGGAAGCTCATGAATGTATGAGGTATCGCATTCTCCTGCTGAGAAGAGCTTTCGTTAGTATATGAATTAGCTGCTGTCAAAAGAAACCACTCAAACATATTTGAAAAGCCAATCCATTTTCAAAGCACAATTTTGTAACCCAGAGAACTAAAGTTTCATCTTGATTCTAATAGCAAAAATTCACTTTTTAATAGGTGGGAGACTTACAACCTAAATTAATTACTATGCAAATGACCGTGAAAGGCTGTCCAATCTTCCTGCAGATGACAGGACCACAAACAGAGCAAGCCATAATCAGGTATAGCCCAAAATACTATAAAAGAAGCCAGACAATTAAATACCGTTGGACTGTAGCTAACATACACACTTGTTCCCATCCTTTTAGGATATAATGAAATATTACATACTGTCAAGGTACAGCATCTGCTTCTGTAACACCAATATGTTTGTCTCTGTCAGCATAATTAGAAAAGAGTAATTGAATCATAGAGTGGTTTGGGTTGGAAGGGACCTCAAAGGTCTCTAAGCTCCAACCCCCTTCCCTGGCCAGGGACACCTCCCTCTAGACCAGGTTGTTCAAAGCCCCATCTAGCCTGGGCTTGAACCCCTCCAGAGATGGGGCATCCACAGCTTCTCTGGGCAATCTGTTCCAATGCTTCAACACCTCACAGTAAAGAATTTCTTCCTGATACCTGATAAAAAATTCCCCTCTTTCAGTTTAAAGCTGTCATTGTGTGTCATACTGCAGCCAAGGGCATTTGCAGTAGTAGCTCTGTATTGGGGCATAGAAAATGGATTTAGCTATCCACCATAAAAAAACCTTATGCATCTGGAAATCTGTGTCTGGCAGAGCCTTTCACAAAAACTGACTTAACACATTTACCCTGAAACTCCTGAGACAATTAAGGAAACTAGAAAAAAGAGACTGATTAAATGAAGCAATATTGTACTTCACACTATATGCTGTGCTTTACCTGATGGCCCCTCTTATCTGGCTGCAGTGGCAGCCTGTTATGTTTCCCCTTTTAACCAAGTCTTTAATGAAAAATCATTTCAGACATTCACTTTTTTTCTGCACGTACTGACAGCAAATTTTTCCTCCCCCAGGTTTGGCACTCATGTCTCTGGAGGGTGTCCTGTCTTCCGGAGGGTCCGGCTCAACAATCCCACTCCCTTTGGTGAGACTGACTTTTGTACAGCAAACATCAACGCTCGCATTGCATTCCTTATAATAAGAAAAAAAGAATCCATTAGCATGTTAATTAACTGACGTTCTTGTTTCCTCATAAGGATGGTGTCTGTAAAAATAATAACAGTATAGATGAGGGTATCTAAGCTGTTTAGATATGTGGTTAGTACAGAACAGTAATACATATTGTCAGGTCTGTATGTGCACAGTAACCTTCATCATTATGGATTTACTGCCATGAATATTAGTTTGCTTTCTGCAATGGCAAAGCCCGTGAGCTCCAGACAGTATACTATATACTAGAATATATGTAATCAACTCAACGAGTTGTTACTATGAAACAGCACATCCTGACCTAATGTCTGGGTTTTCATTTATCAAAATGATGGGAATATTCAGGGTTTTCCACCCTGGTTTTGTGCATCTCTCTCAGCATTAGCCCCAGTCAAATAGTTACGCCACCTGCTTCTTAGGGACAGTATCTGGCTCTTCCTTACTTAGTCTTTTTATCTGTTGAGTGATATTTTAAGCTCTTGAGAGAAAAGATCAATCACTTCTTTTTTTTTTTTTTTTAATTGAATGCCACCAAACACAGTTGTGTAAGAATCACAATTTTAATGTTAGTAATATTAAGAAAAGTATAGGCCCTAGAAAGGAGACAAGTTATAATAAGGGCATGGTCTTAAATCATTTTAGTTTACCGCAGACATGTAAAGCATGAGATGTGCATGAATACAAAATCAATTTCTAGAAACAAATTTATTACTTGATATTCTGGTTCTCTGGTACCAACTAGGGTGTGAGTCCTCTCAATGGCCGCAAGTAGTTGTTCTGTCTTCTTTTTAATTCAGACATCCGTCTGGACTGGGAAATCTACAACCTAGAGGAAGATGATAAAACACTGGTGGACCTGTTGATGTTCTTTGGAGACCCTTTTCCTTGTAAAGATATGGATGAAAATGAGACTGAATCAGTTGGTAGCAGCTCAGAGTCAGAGATCGTGTTAAAGTTGGATCAAACTGCCATTCCCCACGGAAGCATTTATCCAGCTTCGCAAACCCCAGATGAGGTCAGCTGTTAGTCTGTTTTTTATCGTGCTGCTGAGATACATGATGGGTTTCTTGGCAGAAAAGGTTCAAAACAATAACACACGATATAACTTGTAACTAAGAGAGAGATTGTTAAAAGAAATGTCAGTTCCTCTCACATTCAAAGTAGTAGTGCAGGGGTAGATGATATTGGTATCAGCAATCAGTTTCCAGAAGGAGGTATAAGCTCTTCTGTTTCTCCTTTTCTGAAAGAAGCTGATCAGATACTTTTGAAAATACTGTCATTGACAAACTAATGGCATTTTTACATTAAAAGTGTTAAGATAACTAAAACTTCTCTATTTGAGTCTACTTTTCTCATGGGTGCTTTGTGGTGTCCGTGTGTGCTGCAGTCAGGGAGCACAATTTCCTATGAAGTTCAAATTGCAGCTAATGTTTAGGAGGTATTTATCCCAATAGCAAACTTAGATTGGTTACTCTGTTAGAATATGGTATCACCTATTACACATGAATTTTGGTTATAATATGGCGATTTACCATCTTGGAGAGCTGGGACTGACAAGGAGAAGGTACCACACGGGATATGTATATTTCTCTGTCAAAAGCTTTAGAGAAAAGATATTAAAATCACCTTTTCTCTGTTTCAGCTCGGAAGGCATAGTTGTTTTGAATACACCTCTAAACTTTCTTGTGCAACAAGGGGAAGTTATTGCCCTAGAGTGCTGGTTTGTACAATGGGTCAAGGATGCTACAGTTGAGCGCTTCTCTTGGCAGAATGAGACCCAAGCATGCACTTTTCCCAAGGGCTTCAGGAGCAGTTTCAGGAGAGCAAACCCTATGCATGAAAAAAAATTAATGTACCGGACACATCCACATGTCATATTTTCATGCCAGAAAAAAAGCAACCAAAGCTGGCCACAGTTACTGAGCAGTGCAGCAGTTCCCTGTTCGCTTCACTCGCATTCCTCCTTTGCTGTGTAACCGTTATTATTATTTCCCCCCGCCCTTGTGTCCCTGCAGTCTTCAGGCTCCGACAGCGAAGAGGAGGAAATCATCACTCAAGAACCTACAACACAGAAAATCGTCTCTGTACTTCTGCGACCTCATGAAGGGGTTCCTGCAGACAACCCTTACTCCATTACTCCGAGACAGATAGTAAGCTTTTAAGCTTTTACCTTTTCTTTGTGCTTAGATTTAGCCTATTTTCTTCAGGGCAGAGGAGACAGAGCAGGAGGATGTAGCTTTGGCTTAGGGTAGAGACTACTAAAGAGTGAAACAGTTGGCTGGGAGGCTTTGGGATGTTGAAGATGACCATAAGAGGAGTTTGCAAAGTCAGCAGAAAAAAGAAAGCATCTTACCTACGTTTGAGCAGTTCACTGATGACTGGGATTCAGTGTTCAGTTGTATTTGGCTCTCTAGAGCAGCATCTCTGGTCTTCTCACTTGGGTTGCCCTGGTGAAATGCGCGGCATTAGGCAGGAAGCATGCAGCCTGGAGCTTTGAAAGCACACTATTTAGCCAGGGTAGGTTTGCTAAGTAGATGTGGTGGAGTTGGAAAGGAGGCTGCCAGGAAAGGAGTGCTCTGAAGAGAACTTTCTGGATAAACAGTTGTAACCCACAGTACTTCAAAAGTAACTGGTGCAAACAGGGGCCACAGAGTCACAATTCCATAGGAATAAGATAAAGCAAGGACAGCACTGGAAAGATCTAATGATGAGTGACAGGGCTGACCAAAACATCAGTGTGTCAATTTTGATTCTTAAGTTATGTGCTAAAAGGTTTCGGTACAAGTAAGAATGAGCTAAAGATTACGTAAAAGAAATAATTAGAGAATTCTCAAAGCAATGAAGCAGCTCTGTGTGACTGAGGCTGAGAGCTCAGACAAGCAAATATCATTTTGTGGAGGCAGCCTCTGTTGGGTGTAGCCAGCAGCAGGTTCAGCTCATGTGGAATGGAGGTGATGCCTGTGGAGCCAGTCAGGTGTTCCTTGGCTGAAATGTCCTCCGTGTTCCTGCTGTGACTCCAGGAAGGTCTGCTGGCTCAGGTGTTGTGCAGCACAGCTCCATGGCTGAGCAACTAAGTTCTCTATGACCACGATGCGGAGACACTGCAGTGTGGTAGAACAGGACAGAGCTTTAGAGCTTATCAGCTCTGCTCTGGCCCCACTAGACCTTAGGCAGAGCCTTCTTATGCTCCTCACCACTCTGAGCAGAGGAGCACGGTTCAAGGAGAGCTGAGCTAGTTCTGCTTCTACAGAGCTTAGGTCTAGCAAGACCAAATGTCTCACCCTGTGATCACGCAAAATAAGGGAGTTTGCATCTGCATCTCACTAGCTTGAGAGCAGTACATACCACATGGCCCCTGAGCTTACAAGCTCAGCTAGATGTGAATTGGCTCTGCGGGGAGGTAGCAAAGCTTCTTCTGCAGCAATAGCAGGATTTAACCATAACGTGCATAATTCACCTAAAAAAAGCCGAATCTATTTAACCTGTAAATGGCAGAAAATCCACTATAGCTGGCTAGTGCAATTGATTACAATCCCTGCTGTTATGTAAATAAATAAATAGCCAAGAGTAAACTTATCTGCAAAATACTCTTAATTCACACCTGCAACTCTTCAAAAAAACATTTCTTGCATCTGTGAGTGCTGTCAGTTGTGGAAGGATCGTATGAGTTAGCCAGGGAACAAGAGTTGCCAGAACTGGGTATTTTTAAAAACAAACAGGTATGTACCTCTGTTTGGGTACTGAGGGAATTGGGCTGTGGCTGAGCTTACCCTCTGTTGATGCTGAAGTGTGGCTACGCTGGTATTTGCAGCTGAAATAATGAGGCCAGTTCTGTGGTCGTATGTTGTCATTTTAGCACAGGCGTGAGCGTAGCCCATCCCCAGGAGATTTCACGCTGCTTGTGCAACTCGGTTTTAGCAACTGAGAGCTGAGGACATTTGTGCAACCCCAGGCAGCTCCCTGCACTGCTCAAACGGTTGTCTCTCGGCTGTAGGTGGTTCCAGGAGGTGGCAGCATCTTCGTTTGCATCTCCTTCACCCCCAGCGTCCTGCCAGAGGCCATGCCTGAAGTGCAGTGTGAAGGGTTTCTGCTGGGTTTCATGAGCCTGGATGATGAGGTAACTGACTGCCACAGCAAGTTTAAGATCATTACAAAATAATCGTTTCCCTTCCTGTAATTTATGGGCAGGCTGCTGTGTACCTGGGCAGGCTGTGTAAACAGTCCTGTTCCTGCTACCCTGTATGTCCCTCCTTAACGAGGGTTGTTCATTTGATGGATCTGTCTTTTAGCTGGGAAGCATTCTGGGCTGGGAATGCCACCGTCGTCTGACATTGTCTGGTACAGCAGAGCCCAGACAAAAGCCCAGGGTTTGAAACGCTGTCACAACATCAGGTTTTATTGATAACAACAGCTAACAATGGGGCGGAGACTCAGGACTGCTGAGTTCTGTTCCTGGCTCTGCATCCGCCTTCCGGTGTGAATTTGGACAGCCTGTCTCTCCTCTGGGAAACTTCCTCTTCAGCAACTGCAAGTGCAGCTAACATGAGGCTTGAATAGTGTTTTATGAATCACTCTGCAATTCTCTGACATAAATCATTGCAAAGGTACAAAGTATAATGAATGAATGATAATGGAGTATTTAATAAAAACTTCCCTAATGTTCCTGGAGGAAGAAACACCTGGGTCCGTATTAACCACAGCCCTTTGGAGTTCATCTACTGCTTCACTTTTGCTGTTCCTTCCGTGTTGCCATCGTCTCTTACAAACAAACAAATTGTCAAGCAGAATCCCTTTTTGGCCAAGCAGCCTCTCGGGCTAAAAGTAGGGTTTCAGGTTTTAGTGCTATCCTTTTATATATCATTTCTCTTTTCATTTTGTTGTCAGCTTGCAAAGGCAGTGCCTAACAAAGTGCATCGTGGACAGGGCTATGCAGCTCCCCCCTTACGGATAGAGGTGGAGGCTTTCGTCAGGCACGCTCTGTGAGTACCCTGCAGGCAGGGCTGCTGCACGCACAGCCTGAATCAGCCCGCGGGGAAGGGCTCTCACCCTCCCCTTCTTTACACTCAGGTTAGAAGTAGACATGGATCATGACGGAGGAATGGTGTTTTATTCGACAGCAAGTGATCTCATACCAGATCAGCCTCTGTTAAGAGTAAGTATTTCCTGACCCGATATGTTCAGCTGGTTTGTGCTACTGTAAGAATTCAGAGCTGTGTGCACGGGGTTTTTTTAAAACCCATCTTTATCACCAGTAGCATCATGTTGCCATTTTTCTATCTCGTACATATTGAGATAGGTAAAACAAAAGGACTGCAAGTACTTATTAGCCAGGAATAAGTGAAGCTGAGCTCAGACAATGCCCATTTTATACATCTTTCTTTCTCTTTGTAGAGGAGTTTGTAAGTAGAAAAATAAGTACTTATTTTCAGGACATAAAGGCCTGAGTCAGTTAGAGCCATGCGGTCAGTTTCTATGATTCTCGACATTCAGAGAGTTTTAAACTTTATTACGTTATTTGTATTTTGTTTTTTTACTCAAGACATTTTGAATAACACAAGTAGAAAATACAAGGTTGCTTTGGGGTGAAGTCCTTCAAGATCCCTGATGGTGCTGAACGACCAGAGACAGATGAGCACAAACCTCTCAAGGGAGTTAAAACTGACGAGTTTTGAATCATTTCTCCCCCAGGTTTTGACAGATTCGGTCATGACTCAGAGTTTGAAACTCATCAATCGCACTAAGGTTCCTCTGTACTTCAGGCTCCTTCTGTCTACGCCCTTCAGCCTGTCCAGCACAGATCCCCAAAAGAACACCAAAACATCCCACAGCAAGGAGGAGGAAAAAGAACAGCAACCGCAACTTGTACTTCACCCGCAGCAAAACATGCTGGTAGGCTCAAAAATAATAATCCTCTGCCAGAATAGATAGTTGAGTAATTGGCATGTTAGTGTGGTCCAGATGAACCACAAGAAAAACACAACCCCTACAGAAATGTCCCAATTTCAGGGGAAATAATGGTATATTAGCAAATGCTAATTATTGCCATTTATCCTGCTGTATGATGGGTACAGAGTATTTGCGCTTGTCTCATCAGCTCTGACCAGATGCAAACTCCTGCAGAAAAACTTGAGGTTTTCGGAGCTCACCTAAATTTACAGCCATATATGTACTGGGCAAATTGAAAGATTTCCAAAGACTGCAGTCCCTCATTTCCTTAAATTAGATGCAGGCAGTGCAAACAGAGAAAATTTGGGTTGTTTTGGATATTGAAGGAAACAAAATCCTGGAGTCAGGAATTAGCTAGGGTGCAAAGAATGAATAACATTTGCATTTTTGAAGCGTGGTCCTCATTTTTCAGTGTTCATTTTGACAAGACACACACATCTTGATTCTGCGTGTGCGGGAAGAAAGACAACTTGTATTTTTTTAAGACAGCCTTGGGAATATGGTGTTTGTAACCTTGGGAATTTAGAGCCTTTGTCTCGATAGAGACTTGTTTCTCCCCTGTGGTTCAGAGATCAGCTCTTCATCTTTACGCTCCATCTCTGTGTACGGGATTCATAGGAAATAGCTGTGTGTTTTCTTTAATTATAAGGCTTTGTTCCAGTGGGAATTTGGATGCTGGCATGACACTTTTGGGTTCCAGTGGGAAAATGTGTGCCCGGGCCTTTGAGCAGTGTTTACTTTGGATTTCCTGCACACACTGTCTTCCTATGCGATGGTCATCCGAATTCCTCTTCCCACAGGTGAAAGTGTCATTCCACACCACTCTGGAGTTACTTACGTATCACCATCTGCCAGATACCCAGCTGCTTCCTGGATTCCAAGTGCTCCGCTCTGAGAACGGAGAGAGAAAGTTGAAATTTAATCAAAATCTGGTCATCGAATATAGTAACTGCACTACCCAGGTAAGCTCAGAACGAGATCTCTGGGCCCTGAGAAAGGTCTGTGTTCTATCAGCACCTCTGACTCCGAATGGATGTGCCTTAGGAGTTCCTCGGCTGTGCAACGCAGCCACCTCTGCAGTACATCGTTCATCCAGTTGAAGTGAACGGCCACGGATTTGCAGATGGTGGCTCTTTGTTGAGACTGGAGGTGACCTCAGCTGGACAGAGTGGGTTTGGGGCAGCAGCCTGGTGCTGGCACCCCAGCCCTTTGCTCAGCCTGGATGATACAGCTGAGTCAAAGGGCAGCCGAGTGGGCAGCGTGACTCTCCACATCCTTCTGAGACACGGGGTCAGGACTGTCTCAGCAAAGGTGCCAGCCACTGAGTCACCAAGCGTTGCCTCCTGCAGTACCCGAGTCTGTCTAACTCGCATGGTGTGGTCACAGGCCACGCACGTTTAGAGACTGATCTCTTCCACATGGAAAGCTGTAAACCCCCCACGTCTTCAGGAGTTCCAGTACTGCAGGCTTTTTTTTTTTTTTTCTCCATACCAGTTATTTCTGAGGTGCAAGATCTGAGCACCATATCCAAGATATGGTCACTTGAATAATAACCTTGGGCAATCTGCACAAACTGAATGACTC
>JAOQGH010000012.1:4636677-4716551 GCA_025769975.1 Gallinago jamesoni
GCAAGATCTGAGCACCATATCCAAGATATGGTCACTTGAATAATAACCTTGGGCAATCTGCACAAACTGAATGACTCACAGTGGGCCATATACAGTCCTAAGGGATGAGGAGATGCTGTAATGTCTGCATCTCCACAGAAAACCCTAATAACAAATCAGAACGGTCACTCCGTGTTACTTCATTAAGACTACAGTGTCTGGTTTGAAAACCTATCCCAAAACAGTAAAACAAGCAACAAGTTAATTCACCCAAAGCTGTAGAATGGAGAATTCACTGCTTCACAAAAGAGCATGGAACAACTCAGTGCTTGAGGTCAGAATGATCCAACTGTAGCAGGTATTATTAAAACTACAAAAATAAGGTGGGTTTTCTTCTCCTTTCCCTTTCCTGTGTTTTGCAGCTGGTCCCAGTGACTGCATACCTCACTGTTCCTGTTCTGGAGCTCTCTTGCGACACGCTGGATTTCAAGACCTGCTTTGTTGCACAGACCAAGACTGAACACGTCTTCCTGTGGAACAGGAGTGGCTGCAGAAGTTACTGGACTGCTTTGCTGGGTATTCTGGGTTTGCAGTTGGATTTCCTTGTTTCACTATTCAGTGTTTTTCTGTAGTAAGAGTGCACACACTCACTCAATACATAGCCAATATATGATCACGCTGGCCACAAACATAAGGTCTGCTTCTCTTCTTACTTATGTGGGCTTTTTTCTTTTTTCTTTTTTTTTTTTACATCAGTGTATCTCTACCGATTTTAGCAGTTACTCCAGGTTTAACCAGAAGATTGACTCACAACCCTCATAGGTAGTGGATGTGCTTTGTTCATTTATAATAAAATCCTAAAAGCTGCAGCTCCTTATGAGTTTTGAGCTCGTGCTTCATGACATTAACAACAGATAGTAAGGCCCTGATCTTCTTTGCTCTGAAATCTAATTAGATGAGGAGGACACTGATCATCCCCATTGATTAGAGGAGGGAAAGAGGAACCAACCACGTGCACAGAAAGCCTCTGAGAATGTGAGACGCAATTTATAGCTGGTAACAAGGAGGCGTGGTATTGAGCTCTACATGTTGTACAAACTTATACAAAGTATCTTATATTGCTTTTTTTAATATTTCCCCCTTCACTGCAGATGAAGAGGAAAGACATAATGATCTGGAAGTGTTTTCTGTCTCTCCTGCTAATGGCATTTTGGAGGCGCGAGAAGGGGACCTACCTACCAAAGAGATTTTGCAGATCAGCTTTATTGCAAGGTACAGTTGACAGGACTGAAATCGTGCTGTTATTCCCTAAGCCCAGACTTATGGTACGAGCAGTCCCTTGTGTTACCTGGCTGCTCACTTTGCTTCTAACACTTGCCAGTCCTGGGCTTCCAGCTGGTACATTTTTCCATATGACCATGTTCCCTACACTGCTCCCTTGTACAGGATTTCTTTTGAAATTGGTACCCAGAATGCCAGACTTAAGATTTATCCACTCAAAATCATGCTGTTCCTACAGTTGGCGTGACAACACTGACCATGTACCACTGCTTAAAGTCCCTTTCTTTGGGGCAATGCCTTCAACAGAGGGCACATCTCTGGCCTGTGAGCCAGAGACTCGTACAACAGTTGAGGCCTTTCTGCATCCAGCACTTCATTAGGACACAGGGAGAAATGTGGCTGGACTAGTCAAGAATTCCAGCAAAACACCTATTTGTCATGAAGGAAAGCACAATCTTGGGGATCTTTCATTATTGTTTACATGGCTTCTCTCTAAAAGCAACTGTTTGAAGTCCTGTATGTCCCTATGTGCATTCAAATTTCCTCTTGAGGAAGCAAATGGAGTAAAACATTATTCCAGTGCAGTGACAGAATTTGTTTTACCCTTGCATAATGTGGTGCAATGCTCAGCGCAACAGTCATGTTGATGTTTGATGAAACAAAACAAAAATACATTGACTTTTTTTTTTCTAGTCCAAATGTTTTCTACACCACAAAGATAATGTGAGCTCCAGGCTCAGCTGACAGCAAAGAAGAGAAGAAAATATATGAAAATTACTTTTTGTCCTATAAACATCTAATATGGTCCTAATTATGTTCATGGATGTCTTATCATAACCTTTTGTCAAGGCTAGACATTAGTTGTGAATGGAAGAGGCAATGACCCAAAGCCTTTAATGTCTTTGCTCTAATTAGGGAGATGCAACTCTTGTAGGAAAATTCAGCTTCCATTATGAAGTATTTTCTTGGAAGTTATCACATGGTGGCAAAAAGTTAAAGACAAGTCCATCCCAGTGATTTCAGTGAACACTGCTGACAAGGAAGGGTCAAACTACAGCTGTCACAGCTGTCACTGTCCAACTTCAGAACATGCCTCAAGACCTCAATGGTTGCAGCCACTCAAACCCCAGTGGGACAAGGCCTGGAGCAGTTCTCCCCGCTCAGAGGGATGTGGTGGACCAGAGACCTCCCCAGGATCCCGACTGCCTGGAGTGCTTGTGAACACGCTCAAAGAGCTTTTTCTTTTTTGTCTGACAGATACACTAATTGGTGTACCTGAAAGTACCAGAAAATAACAATGTTGCCGTGTAGCAGCCAGCTCAGCTCTTCAGCTCCAGACAAAGAATTCCTAGCAGAGCAGAGCGCAGGTCTCAGCATGGCATTAGTAAATAATGATATGCAAGGTGTGAGGTGATTTTAATAATTCAGGACCCTAAATCAGTGGTTTTCCTGCAGGGGAATTTTGTATGAGAAGGAAAAAAAATGAAAGCTGTCTGCCAGAATAGGCTCTTGCCCCAGGGCTTTACGACAGCCGGCTCTTTGACGCAGAGAAGTCCTTCAGATGAAGAGTCCCAGGAGCGCTGGGTACCATTAGCCTTAGGCGAGTTACGCTGGAAGAATTCTGCTTGGCACAAGGGATGACACTTGCTGCAAGCTTTCTGATATTCATTTACCACCTGCACTCCGGTGACTGCCCCTTCTCTTAGGGGAGTTGACAGAAACTTTTCCATTTCAAACTCCATCTGTCACAGGGATGCGTTTTCACCTCAGGGTAATGCAGGCTCCCAGACCCTCGCCCCTAGCAGAGCTTTGTTTTATTTATTTAACTAAAATGGAATTTCACAAGTAGGAAGACACTCGAGTTCTTCTTTCAAACACAAAGTTAATAAGCCAGTCTTTCCTTTGGGTACAGACTGGACTGTTCTTTTCACGCATCCTCTATGAGAATGTGGAAGGTGACACCATGAAGTAAGATTGTCACCCACAGGCTCAACACTGATGTTAGAGCCCAGTGCTCATGACTTGGAGTGATTGATGTCTTAAGGCACCATTCTCCCCTTTTTCCTCATCTCATCCTTAACCACAGAATTGCATCAAGCTGTAACTGAACTGTCCATCTTTTCTCTGCATTTTAGGAGCAACATTGAATATGAAACGATGGTGACTGTCACCGGAATGCTGGGAGAGAAGCCGTGCAAACTACAGCTCAGGGGACAGGGAACGTACGATGGAAAGTATGAAGACCTGTATTTAATTTAAGCAAGACAACATGGGACAGGGCAAGGTAACGTGGTGGATGCAGATGTGCCATCAGTCCAGCCTGTATTTTCATCTACTTTAGTTGTTTTAATATGGATTGGAATTTTAGCAGAATGAAATTTTAAATTATGAGGAAAAAAACCCTCATACTTTAAAGAAAATAGTTATAATCTTATTCTGTGCTATTAACTTTCATTGCCGTGATAAGCTCACCCTTACCCACAGGCTGGTAACTGGGCTCTGCAAAACAATCAGTTCTAAATTGAAAAGCAGCTGCTGGTAACAGTGAGGTCAAAGCCCTTTGCACAGTCCAGCCTGCCTCAAAACTACAATTAAAGTCCCTTCGTACCTTAAAAAGCAGCTTTAGTTTTGCCTTGTTTATTTATTTGACATTAAAATGGACATTGACACATAATAAAAGCAAGAATTAATGCATAGGCCAGCATTCCCCTGGCTGTGTTCTCGGTGCTGGAGATGAAAAGGGGAAGAGCCAACTTTCCCTGTACTCGTTGGAAAATTCCCAGCCTGGATGTTTCATCATGCCTTTTAATTCTTTCCCCCCACATGGTTCTCATTTACTCACACTCTTCTTAAAATGTTTTTAGTATTGCTTTAGCTAAAGGTCACTGAAATTCCCAATTCTGAGCCTGTTCAGTTTTCCACTCCCATCACACAAAAGGGTTTTGTTAAAGGCAGCGTGTGGAGAGGAGGGGGCGTCAATCCTCACCCGAGAACAAAAGCTGTGCCATAGCTGCTTTCTGCGCTCAGTTTATACACAGGAACCTCACTGTGAAAAAAGGACCCTCCAAAAGATGCCAACGCCCCTCTGCCCCCCTCGAAGTAATTGAATCTTTTTTTTCTCTAAGATCCAGCAGCTGCAATTACTGAGTGAGCCAGGCTACAGCAATGTGGGAATATAAAATCTCTCTCTCCAGCTAATGACAACCTTCAGCTAACAATCATCATCAAAAGAATATAAATATATTGCAAAAACCCAATTTGTATTATTAAGTGCAAAAGCAAGAGCCAGCACAAAGAACTTCAGTCCATGTTACACATTTAAACTCTTCTAACATGTCAAGGATGCCGAGTACATTTGATGGTAACGATGATTGATAAGCACATTTCTTTTTCAAGCCATTAGCTCTGAACTTCAGTGATCTGACGATTCCTCATAAGAGGAAGAACAGATAAGGGACAACTTAACAGGATGGAACATACATTTTGCTGCTGTTCATGTAGTGCTGGCAGTACAAATAATGCTGAAAGCTGATTTTTGTCAGGTAAGTAAAGATTATTAAGCATAAGCTTGTTCTTCTAAGTTAAAGTCACACAAGCGGATAATTAGAAATGCGTTATAAAAGGTGGAATGGCCACGGTGAAATTCCTGGCTTCTATAAATCATCAAAACCTTTCTCTTCAGGCACCTCAATGGTTTGTTTGCTCCTGAGTAAATTACTTTCTAGTCCTTCCACACTCCCCCACTGGAGGCTTCTGAGCAGCTTGGGTTGAAGTAGAAAGTTACAGCACATCCCCCAGCACAGGGACAAGTTAAGACACAGCCGCTTTACAGCGTGGATGGGACAGAGAGAGTTGTAAAGGTGTTTAGTCTTTGCACGCCCTTCAGAACTAGCTCTTCTAGAGCTCCTACGAGATGGTGAAATCTTTTAAGCAAATTCTGGAAAAGTTTTTTCACGTGTACTGTTGATTTCACTTTGAGCAACCTCTTTAGACAATTGGTCATACAAAAATACTGTACCATGAACTACTTCTTGCTGAGAACAGTCACAGAATAAAGGGATCAATTAGATTAGAAATATTAATTCATCATCACCACAGAAGGGCCTGCGGTTGAACTTCAGCTGAGCTTATTTCTCTTTCCTATGAGGATGCTTTTTGACCCTGAAGCAAATGCCTGTTATGCATTTTCTTACCTGCTTTATCAATCTGTACTATTTATTCTGCTTCCCAATTTGTACCTACAATTTTAGATCTAGTAATGAATCCCTGAATGGGGTTGATTTCACAGTGCAAATCATTTGCTATCACTTCGCGAAAGCTGCTGGGGTTTAGTTCCCTGGGTACTCAAAGACGGCCGCAGCGCCCATGCCCGTTCCGATGCACATGGATACGACCCCGTACGCCCTGAAACAAAAGAACACATGGAATTCAGGAAAAGACAGATCAGGTTTAGATCATCTTGGGGGGGGGGGAGAATAAATCTGAGCTCCCACTGCTCTCCTGTGCGTCACCAAGAGATTCTGACCCTGCAGCAGGTGCTGGTGCCCTGGAGGGTATTTGCAGAGCACGTGGGGACACGTTTCTCTGCCTGCTTTCTGGACAGGAGCAGTGCACCAGGAGCTAGTAGGAGGGCTGGGACCAAAGTGTTGCAGCGCAGCTTTGCAGAGCCATCAGCTCTGGCTGCTGAATTGCTGCTCTAACACTGCATGGTAAAGGTGTCTACTCCACCACCACAGACCCAGAGAGACTCCACTGATGGGCAGCAAGACATTACACAGCTCTCTGTAAAGAGAACCATCAGGAACTCATGTTCACAGCTAGCACAGGGATGGAGAAAGCTCAGCCCAACGTGGTGGTTACTTTCAGCCTAAATTCCTCAAGGCATTAAGACTAATACTGTTCCTCAGTGTTCACCTTCTCCCTCTGCGCTTCAGTTCATTGAGCAAAGTGACAACCTGACGAGCACCAGTACAGCCCAGTGGGTGCCCCAGTGCTATTGCTCCTCCCAAAGGGTTGACCTTCTCCATGGGAATGCCCAGCTTTTCAACACAGTAGACGGCCTAGAAAGAGAGAGGGAATGGTTTCATGCAGATGCTCTCACTCCGGTTAGCTCTCAACTCTCCTGCAACAGAGCTAAGAGGAGCAGAGAGAAGACTGGAGCTCATCCGCTAATAAAGAGGGGCAGCAAATCATCCCAGACAGCTCTAGGGGCTTCAAAAGATTTGTGCTCAAAATGAATTTAGCTCAGACTATGTTTGTTATTACACAAAACTCCACATCGTTGTGTTGGCTGCTCTTAAAGGATTAAACAGTACTTGGAGGCCGGACTCCAGCAGGAGCACATTTCCCAGTGGAAAGGAGCAGATCCACATGGCAAATCCAGAGCACGGGAAGGGAACTGAACCTGCCATCTGATGGGCAGCTCACAGGTTTGTGAAAGACACTGTACTGAAGTTTCTACCTTTCACCAAGGACCTCCACAGTGGTGAGTGCAACACACTGACACCTCCCAGTAACAAATTACAGCCCTTGTGAAACAGAAGTTTTGCAAGTTGGTACAAGGATACGATAGTAAAGATTAAATTCTTATTCAGTGGACATATTTTTCTGAGTGTTTTTTTTCCCCCCCCCAATATTAAGCTGTATAAGCAATGCCCTGCTGATTTTTATTTGACAGAAAGAGAAAATAGTCTGTGCATGTTATTAACGTTGCCTGAAGATGTAATATGCAGAACAAGTCTAAAGCTTAAATTTGGAGACAAAGCTGAAATACACTGTTACCAAGGAATACAAAGCTGAAATACACTGTTACCAACGCAAAGAGGAGGGTCGCTCACCTGGCTTGCAAAGGCTTCATTAATTTCATATATATCAATGTCATTCAGAGTCAGACCTACGGTTCAGAAAATCAGGATTTACAAGGAGGTATTTTTGCCTTACGACTACATCAAAGAGAATAATTCACTTAAACACTCCCTTTATGAATTCTAGTTCTACTCCACTAATGACAATAAGAGGGTAACCATGGCTCCCTGTGGGGTACCTACATTTGTATGCACATTTATGTAAATTAATGTCTAACAACCATAAAACAGAGTCCATGGTACTGTGTCACTTTCAAGTTTCCTTAGATCAAATGTGAATTATTGGCAGGGGGATTAAAGATTGAAGGGTATTTCGACACTGAAAGATAAAACTCTAGGTGAGCACATGACCACAGCAATGACAGGCTGACATGGATTTGACCGAGTTGGAAGGGACCTCTAGAGATCATCTAGCCCAACTCCCCTGCTAAAGCAGGGTTGCCCAGAGCACATCACTCAGAACAGCATCCACGCGGGGCTTGAAGATCTCCAGAGAAGGGACTCCACGACCTGTCTCGGCAGCCGGTTCCAGGGCTCTGTCACCCTCACTGTAAAGAAGTTTTTCCTCATATTTGAGTGGAACTTCCCATGTTCCAGTTTATGCCTGTTGCCCCTCATCCTGTCACTGGAAACCACTGAAAAGAGTCCGGCTCCATCATCCTTTAACCCACCCTTTAGGAACTTGTAAGCATAGATAAAACAACAATTATCTGCTATAAAAGTTATTTAACCTGATGAATATGATACAGATCTCTTTTAAGGTTTTGAATTTAAGTTGACTGTTTATAGCACATGCTAGAAAAATATAATCTCCATTTTCAGTCCACGGAGTCCGATTTGCCTCCTGCCCAACACTGTCCCAGTGACAAGCGGTCCTTACCTGCCTTCTCCACGGCGACTGGGATGGCGTAGGCTGGTCCTATGCCCATAACGTCGGGTGGGACGCCAACCACAGCGAAGGACCTGAGCACCCCCAGGACCTGAAGCCCCAGTTGTGCTGCTTTCGAGCGTTTTGCCAGGAGAACAGCAGCTGCTCCATCACTCACCTGGCTGGCGTTACCTGTTGGAAAAGAGCTATTAACACCTTTATTTGCCTGAGTATGTTCTCTTACAAGGCAGATAATCCACAGGAACAATACGAATTAAAGAGCAGAGCTGACCAGCTGTGGTGCTGCCATCCTCTTTGAAGGCGGGCTTCAGCTTTGCCAAGCCCTCCAGGGTGGTGGAGGGCCTAATGCCTTCATCTTGGTGCACGGTGACTGTCTTTCGGTTGCCCTGGTTATCTACAACAGTGGTCTTCACTGGAACAATCTCTGTTTTAAACAGTCCCATCTTCTGAGCTTTTGCTGCTCTGTTAAAGGAGAACATGAAAGGTTAAAATATTCTGGAGGTGAATTGCAAGAGAACAAATGTCAAGGAAAGCAGATAGGAAGGGAACAAATTAAGGTGTGACTTGGTACACAGGTACATCAGCGCCGAGTGGTGGATTTCCAGTCACAGGAAGACAAACTTCTTATCTCTACATCACAAGAAATATATCACTAAGCTTACAGGCATCTCAACCCAAACCCAGGTCAGAGGATCACACACTTCTGAGCAAGATCCCTGTTTGGTTCCCACCAAAACCTCTGTGACTGACTGGCCACCACCCGCCCATAGCACGAAGTTGTACTTGTCCAGTAGTACAGTCACACCACAACTATAAGAAAATAAATGAACCCTGATCTTCAAAAATCAATTCTTGAGTTTGAACAGAGCAACTGGGCTAAGCCTCCACATAATGCTAATAATTTCTGACAAATTAAGGAATGGCTGAATTTTCATTCACTCATGGTTTTGTCCTACTAAAGACAAGTTGAGCTTCAGACCCCAGACTTCAGGTGTGATCTTCTGGCATTTAAATGTAACCTTTGAAACCAAAACAATTGTGATTTACATTGCACAGTTCAGTGTGACAACACAGAAGGGTATCACTGAATTTAGCAGTAAAGGTGCGGTGAAGGTAGGGTCTGGTCCCTGAGACAACAGCATTAGCAGAAGGGAACAACTGACAGGACAGGCTTGATGTAAGTAGGCAGAATGCAATTAGCTAAATTAGAATTAGCTCAGAGCACACAGTGTTAATCTTTTGTATCAACAAGGAATTTAAAAGCCTCCACAGTAAAGCTGATTTAGAAAATTTACCTTCCAGCACTAGAGCACCCTTTACAGGGAATACAAGTTGGAAACCAAAAGCTTGTTTTACTCTCATCACGTTACGCTTTTACTAATAAAATGAAAAGCAAAGCGCTGAAGGACAGATCAGCAGCTCCGCAGACATCCTGACAGCAAGGCCAGAAAATCACCCCTTTCCTTAGGCGAGTGGCGAGGATGGCGTTCACATACCCTTTGTGCTATGGGTGTCAGTGAGAAAGGCTGGCAGGCCAAGTTCCCTGGAAGCTGGGCCAGAATTTAAAGGTTAACTGGCCTGTGCAGTGGCTTCCTGTACTAGATAAGTAATTGGACCAGGGCGATGCTTCAACAGAGCTCTGGAAATGAGGGTTTAACTCTTTGAGAGCAGCAGCGTTAACATACGGCCCAACTTGTCACCTGCCGGTACAGCCCCAGGGGTCCCAGGGGTCAGTTTGCTTTGGCAGTGATTTAACCCAAGAGGAAGGTCATTGGAGGCAGAATTGGACTCACTTGGAGCCAAACACCTGCGGGGAAGACAAACCTCTCAAAAGCTCAGCAGTTCTTTAGAAACAGCTACACTGAAATATTCCCTCTAAGGAGAGGTTCCTTCTGCTGCCACTCCCACCTTCAGTTTCAAATGATACCGAGCCAAAGCCACTATGAAAGTGCTGAACCACACATTTGTTTCAGAAACCTCACGGAGGCTGTATATGCTGAAAAGCACCAGGGTACCCACTGCTGAAGGGTCGCGTGGCCAGTGACATGGCGCAGGGTCAGTCACACCATCCCCAGGGCAGCTCTGCGCTCGGGTTTCCTGATCACACAGGACATTCTCTGGCCCTCCTCGCTCCATCATCTCAATCTTTACTCACTATTGAGGTTTTGAAGGCAATGCAAAGGCTGCACTTAACGGCTCTCGGGATGTAGCAATGCTTTTTCTATCTGTAGTTGTTGCTTAATTAAAATGTTTACAAAAAAAAAAACAAACAAAAAGCCAGCATTTACTTTTGTTGAGAAGCCAAGGCAAAGGCGTCCTGCTTCTTTCGGGAAACTCCAAACTTCTCCGCCACATTTTCTGAGGTTATTCTGGGGAAAACAACATGA
Organism: Gallinago jamesoni; assembly: GCA_025769975.1. Lineage (NCBI taxonomy): Eukaryota > Metazoa > Chordata > Aves > Charadriiformes > Scolopacidae > Gallinago > Gallinago jamesoni. The sequence goes on from JAOQGH010000012.1 coordinate 4,647,078, forward strand.
TAGAATTAATGCAACGACAATACAAGGTCCAAGCGCTGGCTCTAGGCTCAAAGCCAACTGTTGCCTTCTCAACCTACGACTGCTTGGCAGAAGCAAATACTCAATCAAATCCAGAACCAAAACAAGGCTCAAATGCACTCTCAAGTTTTTGCTCATTAAGCCATTAAGCTTAAGACATGAGAAGCTTTTGTTGGAACTGCTGATCTTCCCTCTGTTTCACACCATGAATCCTCTACCACAACCAAGGAGGCTGCCGACACGCGCAGGTCCCACCCCACCACGTTCAGGGCAGTCACCGAGGAGACAAACCATCGAGAAAACCCTTCAACTTTGGGAAGAGGAACCACTTACCCCATGGGAATAAGGCAATCTCGAGCTTTGCTGTTGTCCATCATACTGGAACTGATATCACCGGGGTTGTTTGCATTTCTGAGGGACATCGTTTCCACACTAAACAGAAGAAAAATTTGAGTTTGCTACCGGTGCTTTCATACTGCACTTGTGGTAATTGCTCAGTTAAGACTGATCAAAACTTGATCAACTTGATCAAATCTTGACAACATGCTTTCCCATCATCCCAGAGCAACGCAGCCAGTAAGAACCGGGTGAGGCAGAAGCTCTTCAATCATCAATATAAGAACTACCACGAAATGAAAACAGATTGTGACATAAAATTGGTCATTGTTTCAGGTATTTCACTGGTATCCCAAGAACAGGATACCAACGTCAACAGGTGAATTCTCTTGTTTCCACAGCTAGGTAGGAATCAGCAATGATTCTTGCACTTCTGTCCTCAAACATAAGGAGAAATTTAAGATGGAGTTCCCGGTGAGATTATAAATAGCCACAAAAATGCCCCTTACAGCCTAAGAACTGGTTGGCAGTAAATAAACAAAGTATTAAGCAAACCATGACACAGCCTTCAGTGAGTTACAGCACTTGTATTTCGCAACACAGAGAATTCAAGATGTGGATCCCAGAGACTGGAGTCTTTCACCTACAAGTGAGCTGACAGATTGAAGACACACAGTTTTACCACATAAATTCACAGCCAGCACTTAGGACTCGTGAGCTTTGGAAAGGCTTCATGGTCTAGACTGGCTACGATGGAAAAAGGGTTTGAATTCTACTCTGCTCCGCAAAAATACATTAATGAAGCATAAGTAACAAGGAAGATACTGCTGGAAAATGCTGGACAGGCAGAAAATAAGGCTTTCCCCCAAGCAGCTATAGTTTAAGTTTCTGATGGCGCTTACTAACTCTAATATGGGACACTGTGTTACTTGACTTCAGCTGCACCTACTCCCAGATGGAAGGTACAGAATTGGGATTTAAGTAGGATCAAACCACAGCTGTGGCATTTCATGTTGCCATCCAGTATCGCTCCACCTACAGGAGAAAGAGCGTGACTTGGGGATAAACCCCACTCACAAATGCCATTTGTAACGTATGGATTTTATGTCTTCACGGAGGTCCCTGCAGGGTAGAGACCAGGAAGCTTCCCGCGGTGGCTTGCACTTCCAAAGGCACAAGGCCTGGGTCCCAAACCCTTTGAGTACCTTTAAGCGTATCATTTTGGGGGACAGTGACAAACAACTGCTTGAAACACGTGTGTTAGAGTGCACGCGTGAAAAGCATCATGTGCTCAAGCACGAGCGATCCCCATCAACACCGAGCACTCAGCCTGCAGCAGAGGAACACGCCTGTCTTGTGGAGCTCTTTATTTCACAGCAGTCTAAGGGCGTTCTCACCACCAGACCTTGCTCAGCCAGGTATGTGCAAGTGTTGAGAATTGTAAATATAAATATCTTCCTAAGGGCTACCAGAGGACTGAGTACAAGACAGAGTTACTCAAGTAAAGAAAGAGAAAAATCCAATATTTTAGCCTCAGGATTACTGAATACTTTTTTTTTTTCATTCTTTCTTCTGATGTGAATGTGTACGTGGTCACTAGTATTTCTCCAAAGCCAACCTAACGCTTAAAGAATCCTCTGAAAAATAAATACTTATGATATTAAGTCTGAAGCAAAGAACAGCATATCCATCCACTGCAGAAGAACATCTCCTCTAAGTCTGCAGAACAGTCATTAGCTCTTCTGGGTCTAATAACCGGTCTTCTAAGAGGCTAGTTAATTGGAAGTTAGCTAACAATCTAATTATGGGAGGCTCTTCCCGGCTGTCAGAGCTCTGCACACAAGTGGTGTCCTACAGCAGGGCCAGAGGACCCCAATAAAACAGGCTTTTTGCATGCTTGTAAGAGATACTCATCCTCTTATTGCAACCCCAGCAGACACACCACCAAGACCCACATCTCCATGAGAATTAAAAGGATTTTAAAGCATCCTCCCTCAGACCCTTTAAGATGACCCCCATCTTTTACCCAAGTACTCCTGGAAGCACTCTGGAAATCCATGCAAGTACTCTGAAAGTACTCTCTGGAAGAAGCTTCTGGAAATATATTAGTTGCATCTGCAGCCACCACTTAAACTCAGGTCCTAATTTTATTCACCCATTTGTCAAATGAGGACAGCATCCACTGCCTTGGCAGGGACAGACCTGGTTGGAAGGGATTTCTAACTCCTCACACAAGAGCTACTGCAGAGGGACTGAGCGCTGCTGTCGGGCAGCCTAAACAAGTGCCATAAAAAGACTTTCTTACCCACAGGCCATGCCAATGTCATATGATCCATTTCGGATGCCACCTGTAAGAGTAGGGCAGAAACATTCTTACTGTCATCGGCCGCACAAGCACTTCCATTCTAGCTGGGGTTCCATAGACACCTGAAACACCCACTAGAGCAAACAGGGCCCTCCCTCCCTCACATCACCTGCCAGAACAACAGCCAGGTCAAGGAGCTGGTGGGGCTGAAGACAAACCATGGCCTGAGATGCAACCAGAGAAGACAGGAGGGACCCTTCTAGAAGCTGCCTGATGTAGAAGTGATGGTAGAACTCCTCCTCAGAAAACCAAGTTACTTTTCCAGGGGTAAACTTGCCCACTCAAGCGTATAAAAGCATTCGACCAACACCACATTGAAAATTCCTTACAGAAGCCATTATCGCTATTTTTACTGCTCAGAGAGATTTGAGGACAGGAGAAATGAGCGTTTGGGGTGGGGCAGGCACCGACTCCCATCCAAGTGCACTTACCAGCTATATTGATAATGGCCTGTAGCCCAGAGGAGCACTGCCGGTTCACGCTGCAGCACGGCACCGTCTCTGGAATGCCACTAGAAAATAAGACAGCGTGATGAAAACCACACAACAAAGCAAACCTCCACAGACAGCATTAAGCCACTTGATTAAACTTTAACCCTAAAGTTCAAGGCAGATCCCTTTATGCATTTGTTGACCTATTTGGTCCTGCACCAAGAGAAAGCAAAGTTCAGAGAGAGCTTCCACACAGCTCCCAGTGCTGTTTCCCCACAAATCTGTCTTCTCCGTAGACATGGCCCTCTCCTGTGCCCAGTTTCTGAGCTCTGATTGGGGCCAGAAATGCTGAGAGGCTCTGCGATATTCATAACTACTGGTAGGCTGCATCTGCACCTCTCCAAAGCCGTGGTTGTACACCAATTTATGGGACCAAACAGCACTTGGCAACAGACACTGGCTGAAATATTTGGAAGGTGGAATCCAGCTCAATATGAGCCTCCGACCACAGCGCCAGGAAACAAATGGAAAGCCCCAAGACAACTCCATGATTTCAGGCCCATGTAGAGCAGAAGGATGTGCAGCCTCGCAGCACGGAGCGGCAGCGGGTGCAGCTGGGAGCCCACAAAACAAGATCTCCCCGACAGAGGCTCAACACAGGCGGCACAAACAGATTAACGGGCCTTGCTCTGCCTCCCTGTCCCTTCGCCAGCAGGGTTCTCCAAACCCTGCCACCCTTCTCCAAACACTCGATCAAAGTCTAATTTCTAGGCAAAAGGTGATTTGCTGTCGCTTCTTAGGAGCACAGCTGCCTCACTGCAACCTCTGCCCTGGTGCTGCTCCGTAGCCAAGGCCTGAGAAGGAAAGATAGGACCTCAAGAGTTTACCTTAGAAACTGGGCGACTCTTGCAATCAAAGCACCAGCTCCAGGCTGCAGCACGTTCCCTGGGGGTATAGATACGATTCCAGTCAATGGGCTGCATTTCCCTCCCTATTTGCCATTGCTGTGGCTTGGCACCACCCAGCACCCAGATCAGAGCCTCAGTACTTGATAGAACCATCACGAGGGACACAGATTTCATAAACCCAAGGCTCTGCACAAACCCCTTCTGACCCCACAATTTGCAAGTAGGACACCAGGAGCAGTCCGTCCCAGAGAGCTCTGCAGAGAAGGAGTTTCCCGTCAGGATGGAGGTGGTTCACTCACCCACACAGATGTCTCCCAGGACCTCAGGACGAAGGTTGACATCTTGAAGGACAGCCGTCATCACGGCAGACAGCAGCTCGTCAGGAGTAGTATCCTAAAAGCACACCAGAAGCCGCCCTGTCACCAGTTCACCCTCTGACTACTTCAGAGGGCATGACACTTAAACAGCTTTAACTCTCAGCTCATGAGGGTGGTTGTTTTCCTGTAAAAGCAGAATTATTCTGTGTGGTTTTTACCCTGGATATCTTTCAAGCACCATAACACACGCTGCTTTTTCACCTAGTCCTATTGTACATGAACACGCTTTGTAGGGCCTTCAAAGCCAAATACCTACGGTTGAGCTCTGTCACAAAACTGAGTGAGTGGAGCCTCTGAATTCATTTGGTGAAAGAAACCCTCAGCTGATAGGAAGCACCACAGGCGTGACAAAACCCATTTGGAAAAATGACAAGCAATGTGCATCCTCGGGGCCATCCTGGCACCGTGCTCTGGCTTCGGTGGGAACCCCAGGACCCTGCGCTTCCCACCGGGTTTGGGAGCAGGGTGGCAGGTCCATGGAGAGGCTGTTTTTCAAGGTGGTTGCTCTGTTTGAGCACAGCAGGTAAAATCAGCGTGGCAGAGACCTGCCCCGGGCTTCAAGGGGAGCCGGGAAACTTGTGAGTACCTTGGCTGGTATTTTCGGGGGTGGCTGGTGGTCCTGCTGCACTGGCACCGCGCACCCCCGCCATCAAACCCCTCACAAAATGCTGCTTTAAGAAGGTTATAAAGTGAGGCCGAGTACACACCCACACCCGGGGGCAAGCAGAAGGGTCCCCACCTCCCTGGGGGGTGAGCCAGGCCCGTGGGGGGGCCCGGAGCCTGAGGGGAAGGGGACCCCAACGCCGCACGTCTGAGTGGACGCCAACCCCGTACCTTGGAGAGGCCGCAGCGCCTGAGGGGACCCTGACCCCGCATCCTGCGGAGCCTCGGCGCCTGAGGGGACCCAGCAATCAGGGAGCGCCTCCACCCCAAGGGATCGCTGGGACCCGCAGCTCCCCGGGAGGGGGCCGGGCGGGCAGGGTCTCCCCCGCAGGCTGTACCTTGAAGCCACCGCGCTTGGCACGGCCGATAGCGGTCCTCCGCCCGTGCACCACCACCACATCGTCGGGGCTGGCGGCCCGCGGCGAGGCCCCGGCGCGGCTCCCGCAGGGCGCGGCCCGAATCCCCGTCCCAGTGCCGGTACCCGGGGGGGAGCCGGCGAGATGCCCCAGCACCAGCTGTACCCGCCGCATCGTCCCGCCGCCCGGCCCCGCCGCCATCTTGTACCGTCCGCGGGGCAGGGGCGCCGCGAGACACTCCCGCCCCTCATTTGCATAACCACGCCCCCGACCCCGCGCCGCCGCCGCCGCGGTGCAACGCGGAAGGAAATGAGAGGTGTGAAACAGTGGAGAGAGGCAGGCAAAACAAAGAAAGAGGGGTATAAATAAATATTTAAGTACGTAAGTTTAAAATAAATAAAAATAAACAAAAAGTTACATTGATGAAGAAAAAAGAAAAAGGGAGAAGGGAAGAAAAAAGAAAAAGGGAGAAGGGAAGAGAAGAGAAAAAGGGAGAAGGGAAGAGAAGAGAGGAGAAAAAAGAAAAAATAAAGAGAGGAAAAGCAAAGGGAGAAATAAGAAAAAGTAAAGAAGAAAGAGAGAATGTGAAGAACAAAGAGAAATAAGAAAAGGTTAAAGAAAGTCCTGAGTGCAGGACCTGAGTGATGTGCTCTAGGCATTCCTGCTTTAGCAGGGAAGTTGGACTAAGAGGTCCCTTCCAACTGACAATTCCATGATTCCAATTCCGAAGAGAAATAAGGTAAAGAAGAAATAGAAATATGAAAAAGTAAAGAAGAAATTGAAATAAGAATACTAAAGAAGAAAAATTTTCCTTTAAGAAACTTTAAAATAAACAAAATGAAATTAAAATTAAATGAAACTTAAAAAAAAAAACAAAAACAACCAACCCAAACCTAACCCCCCACGGGTCTGGAGCAGCTGACGGCAGTGGCCACCAGGAGAGAGGGACAGGCAGAGCCACAGGGTGTGGGACCTGCACAGATCCACTCCTTCCAGCAAACCCCAGGAACCACCAGCCCCATCCCTGCCCTGTCACTCCCTCGCCCCCGCAACAGCCGCTGCCTACTGGGACCAGTCTGTACTGGTGTGCAGGGGACGGGAGATGTCCCGCTCCTGCCTCCCCCCCCCCCGGAGAAAATCATTTCTCCACAGACACAGGGTGATGCCACGCGCAGGGAAAGGCACTGGGCCCAATGTCACCAAAATAAAATAAAGTTTTAAAAAAAGACACCACCACCAAACCAAACATCAAAACAAACAAAAAATCCCAACTTTACATGGCATAATATTACATTCTCTTTTCTTAGTTCCATTCTGTACATCAGAACACTGCAAGGGTTTTAAAAAATAAAAAGGCAAAGGCACCTGAGGAGTGAGTTGCGCACACAAACACACGTGTGCACACGTGTCCAGACACACACACGTCCAGACACACACACACATCCATCCACAGGAGGTTTTGGGTTGGTTTGAGGACCCCGGGAGCGTTTTGGGGTAGCCAGGAACCCCGTTTTACCCTCAAGGCTTTGGGAAGAAGGAATACACCCACCCACCACCCAAGGGCTGAAAAGAATCAAAACCAAACAGATTCAATGACAAAGGAGAAAACAGCACAAACAGGGGGTTGGGTTTTGTTGTTTGGGTTTTTTTTTTTCTTTGGTGAAAACATATTTTTATGGCAAAATCCTTCCCAGCCAACACAGATTATATTTGTTTTCTTGGGTTTTTTTCCACCCATCCCATATTACTGAACAGACGGATGGATTTCGTCCTATTCACACAATAAAATTCTTTATTTCCCCCCCAGAGGAAGGGGACAATTTCCACCCCCCCAGAGCAGAGCTGCCCATCACCACTGTGGTCACAAACCCCCCGCTTGGCCACAGCCCAGCCTGGGGAGGAACCAGCCTCAGGGAACCCTTTTAGCTATTTCTTTTCATTTGCCATAATGCTACCAGTCCTCGGTTTCCTTTAAATTGAAATAACTCAAATTTTTGCATCTCTTTTGCGAGCTGTGGCCAAGGAAATGCTCCCGTGGCCGCACTCGCGCTGAAACATCTTCACCTCTTCCATGCAGAACTCTTCAAGGATGTGTGAAGTCACACAAACAATCAAATTTCTCAATTTCCCCTTCAGCAACATTTTGCCATTTCAAATTTTAAAAAAAAATATTAAAATAAAGCTGTGTTTGACCCACTGGCCTGAAGCTGGAGGTGCCCCACTTAACTGGGCTGTTTAATCCTTTACTGAGATGGGTGGAAATGGCTAATGCAGCAGGGAAGGGGAAGGTGGGACAGTGCAAATAATTTGCCCCACATAACCAAGATCTGGTTAATTAATTAGCTTCCAGACACTCTGGTTGCTCCATGCCCAGGTTTTCCGGTTGGTCAAAGGTGCTGTTGCCCAACTCTGCTTTCAACTTCCCCACTGTCTTCTACAACTTGAAATACCTTGTGGGAGTAAACCTGTTTCCAGATGCCCTTGACCGAGGCAGCTCCGCTCTTCTGGTCTGAGGATTCATGGTCCTGCACCTTCTTCCCTGGCACTACCGGGGAGGTGACATCCCCCACCCCTGCAACCCCGTGGCTAGTCCCACAAGGAGAAGACACCCAATCCCATCTGCAGGTGCCGGTTCTCTCTGCCTAATTTTAGCCACCCACTTGGGTTTTATGAAGACCCACCAGGCTCCTCCTTGCAGCTCCACTTCAAAACACGTTGGCACCCTCTGGCCACGTTGGCAGGGGTCAGCAGGGCGATGGCTACGAGCAGAGAGCCACCCCCACCAAGACCCTCTCCAGCTCCCACCTGAACCCTGGTGGTTCCCAGGGTTCTGTCCACCACTGGCATCAACACCATTTCAACATCTGCACGGCCCATGGCAGAGGTCCCAGGCATCCGTCCGTGCGCGTACCCCGCAGAGACCTCCCGCGCCTCGAGAAGACCCCTTCTTCCACGACTCACACACACGTACACACGCATGCACACACAAAGGCAAAGCCAACATGGCTGCTGTGTTGCTGCGCCCCACTCCATGCTTTGTGCCAAGCTGAGCATCGCTCCTCGATTGTAACCGCTTTAAGGCACAGAACAGAATTAAACGCCGCCCCGCTGGAGACACCGGCTGGTCCAGTGGCCTCCAGGAGGGTTCGGTCCCCTTGTGAACGGGGACACCCGGGTCCCCCCTGACTCTGTGGTCTGAGGATCATCTCCCTCTGGCTCGGCTGAAGGCTGTGTCTGTTCCCCTTCCAAACGGCGGCGATGGCCACCGAGCATCTTACTCCTCCACTGCTCCCAGGGATGCTGCCGGCGTCGCTGTCATGCTGGGTGTGGACAGAGCCCATTCCCCCAAGAGATAAGTAACACGGCGAGAGGAGGGGACGACCCAGACATCGCTGGTGGCAAGAAGGTCACTTGGTCCGAGGCCAGCACCTGCCCAGTCCAGGAAAGCCATCGCTCCAAATTCCCAGTGCCGAAGATCCAGAGCGCAGCTTGGAAATCCGACGAGGCAGCGGGTGCCGAGCCGGTGCCCAGCAAGAAGGGACCCAGACGGGCCACCACCAGGATGGCCTGGGACGGAGGTCTGAACCCCAGAGCCCAAAAGGCATGGGGTCTGGCGGCCACCCCCCGCCTCCCGCTGGCGTTTCCCCATCCCCGCTGCCAGGGGCTCAGAGCCCGCAGTTGACAAAGGGGTGTCTCAGCAGGTCCTCAGCCGTCGGCCTCCGCTTCTCCTCCACGAAGATCTGCTTGAGGAAGTTGCGGCAGGAGTTCGAGACGCCGTCGGGGAGCTGGGGGTTGGTGGGCTGGGTGGCAATTTTAAAAATAGCTGCCATGGCTTCAAACTCGGCCCACGGCGGCTTCTCCGTTAACATCTCCACCACGGTGCAGGCCACGCTCCTGCAACAACACCAAGCACACAGGGGTGAGACAGCGGGTAATGGACCAGGGTGGCTCTGCATTTGGAGTCCGATCGGCTCTAGGATTGCGCCTGCCTGGCACGGGCTGTGCAGGGAGTAAACCCCTGGGAGAGATGGGCACATGTCCCCAGTACACGTGGAGTCCCTGAAGCTCACTGGTCACACTGGCACATGGCCGTCTCGCTAGTGGGAGCAGAGAGAACTTGTGAGCCTTACCCCAAAGCTGGTGGCTTTTCTGCCTGCGTTAACGGGCAGATATTTTCATAAAATCATGTGAGAGACCTTATCAGAGCGTGCCCTGAAGGGAAACCCAGGCATAAGTTTAGACAACACAGATTCACCAATAGCACACAGTTCCCCAGGAAGCTGAGCCCGAATGAAAGGTGTTCACCTACATCTGACCATCTTGGACATGCATCTGAAGGAGCACGCCAGATGAGCAGAAAAGAGCCTGAGAACTTTCCCTGTGCTTGCTGAGGAGTCCTCATCTCAGCAGGGACCCTCTCTGCTACCTCCATTCGTAGCTGCTCCTAAAAAAATGGAAAATCCCCCTCAGCCGGTGCTGCCCTCTAACGATTCCCTCAGGTTTCCCCCTGAGGTTTCCAGACGAGGGACCAGTTTTTGTTGACCCTACTTTGTTTGGGCACCCAATGGAAAGCACACTGCAAAAACAGTGCTTCCTCCTCATTTATTGGGAGGGTTAGTAGCATTATCCCAACTCTTTTACGCTCCATCTGACATCTGTGGATCTCCACAGATCAAAACATTCACAGGTAGCCAGTTATTCTGGTTGTCTTCATGCCCAAGCCATGCGCAAACACCCAGCAGCAGTTTTTGAGAGGCTGCACAAGATCCCCCTGAGCCTCTGAGCTGGGTTTAGCTACACCATGGTCTCCCTGGATTATCTGCACAGCCGATCCTAACATTTAGCTTCCATTTCCATCCTTTGCACTGCTCCATCTTCCTTCTAACAGCAATATCCATTTCACCTTCCCAAAGGGGTCATTTGTTTTAGCAGCAGTGGTGAGGTTTCTACTGTATATTCCTTACCACACGTCAGCTTTCCTTCCATAGCCTTCTCCACTGATAACCTCCGGGCTCATCCAGTATGGCGTTCCCGTGACAGATTTAATCCCAGTCCCAGACATGCAGATGGTTTGGATGCGTTTGCTGGCCCCAAAATCTCCAAGTTTCACATTTCCAGCAGAATCTCTCAAAATATTGGCACCTAGAGGTGAAAAGCAAAACCGAAAACCCCAAGAGATGAAGCAGCAACCTCAGTTGAAGTGACTACAGTGAGAAGAGCAGGAAGAGCAAAAGCAAAGAGCTAGAGAAGAAGGAGCTTTTTCAGGGCCTGGACTCAGCATTATGCAAACCCCACCCCTCTCCGAAGGCTCTCCAAGAGTGTTGACTCCCATCAGCTCTCCTCGACTGTCCCACTCAGCAGGTTTCCCAAAAGTGAGCAGGGAATGGGAGATGACAGATCATCCTCCCCACACGCAGGCAGAAGAGAAGCCTCAGATCCCTCTGACCACCAGGGCCTCTCAGTTCTTGGGTGTTAAACCAGGTTTTTAGACATGTAAGGGCAGTTAACAATAAGCCCTCTCAAGAACACTTAATCTGGGCTTCCCAAGCAGAAGGACAGCACAAGATTTTGGTTTCAGGTGCTTGTTCAAGATTCTCATGGTTCAAACTGGTGAAGGGACAGGGGCAAAAATACTTTAAACACCAGATGCCAGCACTATGTTTTGCACAAGAATTTATACTGGGGTGGGAGGAGGTTGGGTTGAACAAATTCAAGCAAGCAAGAAGCCTCTCTGTACTATCTACTCACCTTTAATGTCCCGGTGGACAATCATATTGCTGTGTAAGTAGAAGACTCCCTGCAGGATCTGCCTGGTGTACTTCCGTGTGACGTTCTCGGTCAGAGCACCATAAGCTTTTAGCTGGTCCTTTATTGAGCCCTGTTGCAAAGGAACAACACACACAAGCTGTAAGGACCAGCAGAACCCAGTGCCTCATATCGCAGTAACATTTTAACTTCCCTGACCACTGTCTTCCAGCTTTAAAAAGCCAATCTGCTGTAGAAACAGCAAGATAAAAATCCACCAAGTGTTGAATGGAGCAAAGGCTTGTCCACAGCATCCAAGATCCCAGTGGAGAAACAGGCATGGTCTTCCACTTGTTCCAGTGCTACCTTCTGCCAACACTGCAGATCTTTTTCCCCCTCTAGTGGCTGGACATCACCAACAGCTCACGGAGGAGGACCAAACCATTGAGGAGTTACAACCCAAGCGAGAGGATCAACTCAACCAGTTCTTTGGGGCCAAGCTGATGAGTCATTCTCCTGTGAAGTCTCCCTGCGCCCCAACTTGTCAACAGCAGAGACTACCCACTACCATTAGGAGGACAGACTCTTGAGGGACATGATCAGTCCCACATGCAACTGCTTCAAGAAGACGACCCAGGGCAGACAGTTTGCAAGTACCCAGCCTTGATTTTCTGACCCATGCTCCTCTACTGGTTTGATTTTATTGATCAAATAGGGAAAGAAACAGGGATGCAGACCACCTGCAGGACATTGATCCCCTTGGCTTTAGCTGTATTTTCTGTCTACTTGGAAATAGATGTCCCTCACTATGCCAGAGCTGGGCTTTAGCAGGGATGAACCAGAAGCAGATTTGGGGTTCAACCAGAGAGGTCATACCCAGATCCACCTCCAGAATCCAGGTTGCTGGAGAGCAGGAGGGGAAGCTCATCCTGTTTCTGCCTGTCCTGCAACTCTGGGGTTGGTCCAAGATTGCCATAGTCTTTCTGGTCTGGGACCGCGCTCCACTTCAGTCACTTAAACTGTATCAGCTTTTCCACATCCACCCACCTCTGCTGCTGCTCCGTCCAGCTACTGTTTTGGCCTTCTTTTGACGCTGGTGGTGATCCTGTGGATGGGCCTCTTGTTTCCCTCTCACAGTGCTACTGAAGTATATCCCGAGATGCTCTGAAACTACCCCCCCTCCCTCCAAAACACCTTCTATTTGGGGTACGTTCCCTCACCCACAACCCAAACAAGCTTTCTTATCCTGGCCTCCCTCACCCTGATGGGGGGACTTCAAGCAAAAAGGGGAAACAGGGTCTTCAAGGCCTGTGATCAAATAGATCATTCCATTTTCCAAGCATAAATTAAAAAAAATTAATAGTTTATAGACAGGGAAGGACAGAAAATACAGAGTCAACTATTTAAGGGGGGCAATCATAAGAGTGCCAGGCTGATGGTGCACCCAAGGTTGGCTCTGTAAAGAATTTGCTGAGCTGGCTGTGTTAAATCAGAAGCTTGGCCAGACAAGCGTTGCAGAGCTGCTGTCCTGCAAGGTTTGGGAACTCAACCACTTCCACTGGCCTTGGAAACCAATGCCCTGAGCTGCCTTTGTGAAACGAGCCCTTGTCACAGCACAAAAAGTCAAATCTGTATTTGGTCAGAGCTCTGGTTTATCATTAAACAAACATTCAACTTCCAGCCCTGCTGGACACTGCCCCAGCATCAAATGTTGTTTTCCTGGCTGCTAACAAACATCAGCACGCTGCAGGATAAGCGGCTGGTGAAGGGGGGAATTGGTGAAACTCCTGGGGTTTGCTCCTCTGGGTCCATGTCTCATGGTCAGGCCTGGAGGGGAGATGCCTGCCAGCAGGACAGGGCTTGGAAGGGACTCAATCACTTGGAAGTCCACCTGATTACTCACACGTGAGATGCACTAGGAAAGCTTCTAGCACGTTTACTAACAACCAGAATTATTTGCAAACAGATGACTTAATAGTCCCTTCTGACCTTACAAGTCTCTGTATAAACAAGGGTTTATTCTCCCACACTCTGGGGAATGAATCCAGCTGGACAGGCGGGACTTAGGAGAATGGATCCTCCGTCAATGGAAATAGCATTACACTGGTTTATACCAACCCATGACTTTGTCTAAATTGCTGACGTAACTCTCATGCTCACAAACGGAGAAAGATGTTCAGCTGATCTGCACACGTTCTCCAGCCTTAGACTGGTGACTTAGACTCCCTCAAAGCTTCCTGATCTTCTTTTTCCCTGGGGATAGGATGATTTCCATCTATATCATCATTCCCTAGGTGGAATCATCCTGTACAAGCAAAGTCACAAATTTAAGCTGCTCCTCCATAAGAGGATAACGCTACCAATGAAAAGTTCCATCCTGAACAGGAGAAGACTTACAAGTCAGTAACACTGTTCTCAACACACATGTGCTGAAAGCCATAATTGACGACAGCTGTGGGTGGACAGTTGTACTATTAGCTTTTCCCGCAGGGATTTGCAATAAATACTTAAGGATGGGCTCAGGCCATGGTGTTTGGAGCCAGATCTGCATCATGTCCCACATCCACCAAGTTCAGATTCCAGACTGGGAACACACCCTGCTCCAGGATTCAAATCTAAAACCTGCCTTCAAGGCTCTTGATTTCACCCACTGCACGTTGAGGAGCTTCACCGTGACATCTGACTCACAACCCAAGCCTTCCCAGGCCATATGGATGCCAAGCTCCACTGTCTCAGTTCGGGTCATCAGATACAGGGCAGCTCAACTGGAGAGTTTAACTGCAGATCCAAATTTCACCAGACTCCAGGGCAGTCTAAATCTGTTCTCTATTATTCAGGACAATCTTTAACAGGAGCCACACTTACCCCTGGCATGTATTCCACAAAGATAGACAGTTTCTTCTCCTCAATATCCCGCAAACAGCCATAGTACTGCACTATCCTGTCATGACGGAGAGTCTTCAACAGCTGAATCTCACATTCTAAGGCATTCACCTCCTGCAATAAAATAGACATGCTTTGTGAGGAAAGGGAATGGCTACTCTGGGAATATTATGCAAATATTGTTCATTGCTGAGTGCTCTTTTCATAGCACCTGTGAAGCTGCCCATGAAGACATCAGGCTCAGAAACGAGGAGCACTGCCCTAGGAAAAAGGTAAGGATGAGAGGCAGACAGGACACACAAGGACTTGGTTTTGAGACAGATTTACTTATTTCCTTGTGCTCAAGGAGTTTTTCAGAAAGGTGTGAATAAAAAGACACCAGAGAAGTTAGTGCAGTGCCCAGAGTGGGAAGAAGGAAGAGCAGACAGACCTTCAAGAGATGATACCCAAGACAGAGCAGGCCAATGTGATCAAGGAACTGGAAGGAAGAGAGGTCACCTCTTCCTTCCTCTCACATGCTGACTGGTGTCACAAGCCATTGGGGACCACTCCAAAGAGGGCAAACAACACACACTCTCTCCCATCAGGGACACAGACCTCTCTGCTCTCAGCAGCCTCCAGCCCACAATCCCCCAGCGCAGCGGAACACAGTCCTGCCCTTGTACTCACTTTACTCGTCTCTTGACTGTCGGGGTCGAAAGGCACCTGCTTCACCGACAGCTCCCGGCCAGTGTCAGCGTCATAGCAGAGGTAAACTTCCCCAAAAGCTCCTCTTCCGAGCAGCTTCCCCAGCCTCCAGTTCACAGGTGCCTGCAGGGCTACAGGAGAGAGGAGAGGGCTGAGAGAAGAGCACAGCAGGGAGACTTCAGCATCAGGGCCCATCTGACCCTACAGAGTGCAGATCAGGCTCTCATCGAGCTCATCCTCTCCCGGGGCCACCAGGAATAACCAGTTTTAATTGCACTAGTGCTACTGGGGGAGGTGTGTGTGTGTCATGTCTCCCACTCTGCATTAGTATAAAGTAAAAACAAGTCTTAGAAAAGTCACATTTCTTTCAGAGTCCTTCCTCCAAACCCTGCTTTTTTAACCCTCCCTTACCGAAGGCCAAGGTAAGAGACACTGGGTTGTATTAAATCTTCCTCGTTGAGATGTAAGCTGGCAGAATGTGCCTCGTGTTGGGGAGGGAATCAGGGTGCATTCACACAGTTAGTTTAGCTGATGCCCATTAACTTGGCAGGGGACAGTAACTCAATTTTGTGTTGAGACCTGCTTGTGTTGAGACCTCAGATACCAGCAGCTTTGATTCACTTACAGTTCTGAGCTTTCGTAGGGGAGGTGCTGAAGACCTGCAGACTTTTTTCACAATTGTTCCACCATTTGGGCCTGTACTCGTCGTACTGCAAGGTGCTGAGCTTGCTGTCCCCATTAAAGCTTTTGGTTCGGCTGGAAGGGACAAGCTGAAACAGGTTCTCCTGCGGGAAGTAACTCCTGGGAAAAGTCCTCCGTCCTGTTGGAAAAAAGGGGGACAGTTATGACAGGAACGCACACACCAGCTTGGATTTACTTATAGAATCATAGAATCGTTTGGGTTGGAAGGGACCTTAAAGGTCATCTAATTGCAACCCCCTGCCATGGGTAGGGACATCACCACTTTGTCATGTCTCTGCCCAGAGCCTGTGGTGCACCTCTTCAAATTAAACAAGTTCAAAGAAACTGAAGCAAAGCCTTGTGAACGTTTTTAATTCACTTTAAGGGTTGTCAACAGCAGGCACTCCATCTAATGCAGAATGTTTCCAGTGGGGTTTGCAACAATTCAATTACATTAGGGTTTTTGTTGGTTGTTAATCACAATTAAACTCTGAACAGGCTGGTATTTACATTGCAAATTATCCCTGGTATCCCCTAAGACCACAATACAAATGACCACACAAGCAGTGCCAGATGACTGTCTGCACAAGGGTGGTGTCAGTGAGGGATGAAGTTCATTCTGGAAGGCTCAATACGCTGTCTGCACGTCCTCAGGATTTTTACTTTTTTTTTTTTTTTCCAAGGGAATTTGATTCTTATTCAGTTTTGCCTCCCACCACTTGCAGTCTCCCACAGCGAAAGAAGGAGCAGCAACGGGGTGATGGAGTGGTCCTCAAAGCTCAAAAGCTTAAAACAAGAGATGTGAACAGATACTGCTACCCTGGAATTGCTCAGGGATTTTGTACAGCTCTGTGAGAAACCTGCTGTGAAGGTCACAAACCAGCATCCTCAAAAGCAAGCAATTTAGGGGAACAGGTTGATATCGCTAGGGCTGAGAAACGCTACCCATCCACGTGGTGAAGTTACAACACTGGGTAGTAGCAGAGGAGGGAGCTCAGAACTGACTTTCATACATGCTGTAGATGCTCAGCACTTCCCAAGAGCAGACCTGCAAGGTCTCACAGAGGAAGCCCTTCAGAATATGCAATTGAATCCCAAATTACTTGGTGGTTCTCCTTTAGGCCACCAGCCACCAACATCCTAGACCAAACACCTCCCTCCTCAACCCTCCATCATTTTCTTACCATCACTGTAGTCCTTGCGACTCTGGGAGAGGTGGTACTGCCTCGGGAAGGTCCCACCTTTCCCAAACCTCTCACAGAAGGGGATGTCGAAATCTGACAAGGGGAAAGAAGAGAGGTGTTTCTGAGATCAGCTCCGTTTCAGACACCTAGAACACTTATGGAAAAGCATTCTGGTCTTCATGCTGAATTACAGGCAAGAACGAGGTAACAAGCTGTTCATTTACAGGACTAGACATTCCCCAAGGCTCACCCTGAAATTGTCCACAGTCACACACTCTTCAGTGGAAAATAAGGGTTATACACACTACTCTCAGTCCCCCTCCTAAAGCAAACAGAGGTTTAACCACTGACTTTATGGACCCTGCTCCTCACTGTTCAAATACAAGACAGGGGATTAACATTGACCATGCCTGGTTTCCAAAACAGAGCACTAAATATCTTATTTGTACATGGAAAATGCAAAAATTAGCGTGGAAACAGAATTGCCAGGCAGGGTCAGGCTCAGATTCATCTACTCTATAACCTCTGCTCTGATATCAGCTATTTCCAGGGAAATATAAAAATCCAGCACTTGGCTAACACCAGACAATCCCTCCCCTCTTTCTTCTCACATGCAATTCCCAACCCCTGAAAGCCAGAGACCAATTTATAAAAGTTTGGAGATGTAGGGGTATATTTACTTTGATTAAAGGCCAGAAAGATAGAATATTCAGAAGGGATTAAGGACCATCAGAGTTTAGATTAGACACAAGATTATGAGAGATGGATGGACATGCGAAATAAGGGCATCATTTTTTAATAAAAACACACAGCACAGGAAGCCATTGCTGGTAGCACTGAATAACTTGAGATTAAAATATCTGTCATTTCCCCCTCCATCTTTCACCTCCTGTTTTTCCTCCATCCAACTCTAACCACACAGTCCATTCTGACTGTTTGTTTGTCTTAGCCTGGGGCCAGCAGCAGCTCCTTGGAGACCTTTCCTGGCCTCGGCGGTGCTTCAGCATGACTTCCCCATTACAGCAGCGCGCGAGAAGAGCGCATAACGGCTGAAATATGGTCAGTGAGAAAAGCAGCAGGGACAGGCCAAGAGGTTCTCAGCGAGCCACGTGTGAGCGACGATGCTGAGTGGGGTCTCAAAGCAAAACACCTCCCCTGCCACTGGGGATGTATTAAAACCCTCAGCGATGCAGACCGACTGCAGCTTCAGCTCTATGGTTAAATCCAGAAATCCTGCCTCGGGCCAGAAATGAGTTATCGTGCCACAGGCTGACTGCCATTTGTTCATTTTTAATAGTGAAAGTCATTATAATATTACAGAGTTTCCATGACTTAACCAGCTGGATGTTTATAAGTGATTAAGCAGTAACCTAGGATCCTTGCAAGTTACCAGTACACTTTCTCTAACAGCAGTTGCAACATGACAGATTATTATTGATGCAAGTGAAGAGATAGTATTCCCTAGAGAGTCTGGGACTCAGGATTTGCTATGCACAAACTCAGGATCCTGGAAATGAAGCTCACAGAAACTAACAGAAACAAAAAGTGATGCCACAAAGCTACTTCCACCTTTCAGCATCTTACAATTGTCTCTAAATACAAGAGCAAGACCCCTCTCAGCACCTTCTTCCAACACAGAGCTCATATCTGATCTTTCAGCAGCTTTACTTGCTTTCATCCATTTACTTCAGGGCCCTTGGGACCCAGTCTGGACTATTGTTGCTGTAAACTGATTCCCAGACCAGCCCCAAAGGTTCTTCAGTGCTACCACTATTGCTGCAAAGGTAAGAAAGGTTAATGATGACAAGAGCAGCCCTGCCTGTGTTTGATGCTCTCGGTCTCTCGATTTTACAGAACATTCATGTTTGATCACTGCAGGGTCATTTCTGACGTGAAACCTAAGCAATGGAGCTAGTTTGATTGTTTCTAATTACTTTTCATGCAGTTCCATCTCTCTAATAGCCTTTATCCAGTCTCTTTTACTACATGCTTTTTATACCTTTAAGCAAATACAAACCTCCAAGCGTGCTTACCCATGCAATCAAGACTGTCTTTGGGATGGGCCTTCCTTCCAGGAACAGGGGTTTGGGTAAAGGGAGGGCTGCAAAGGGATGAGAAATAAATTAAAAAAAGAAGATACACTTTATTATATCAGAAAGGCTGTGGAATGAATTCAGAAGTGGTTACACACAGAAAGGACAGGCACACAAGATGCACTGATTCCTGATCAGCCCAGCCTACCAAACCAGGAGGGAGACAGTGAGCTTCGTGCTTCAAGGTTCAAGGTCTTTAAACTACACTGAAAGGATGATAAAGCACTGCAAGGGGATCTCAGCCATCCTAATTTCACCCCATCTCCGTACAGGCCAACAAGGATGATCTGCATTGATGATTCCACTCTCCCTTTTAACAAAATGGGCACAGTAGTAGAAATCTGCTTTGTAAAGTGCTCTGATATCTACTCATCTCAAAGCTGATCATGACAGGTTTGCTACAGTGAATTTTATTTTCATGTTAATTTATCATGTTATTTCCTAGCATCAGACCGGTCACCACACCTGGTGACTAGTTCTGCCCTCTTGAGGCTAATGCCATCTCCAGCAATGGGTTGCAAGGGCTCAGCTATGGCTTTGCAGGAATAGTCATACTTACTCCTTTCTGCCTCTGAAGAATATAGCCCTGCTTGTGCTTTTCCAGCTCCTGGATCCCATGACCAAACACACCTGCCTCCTCCTTTGTATGTGAAATCAAGCCATGTGACCCTCTCACAAAGCATAGAATCATAGAATTGTCTAGGTTGGAAGTGGCCTTTAAGATCATCTAGTCCAACCATTAACCTAGGTCTGATTAAAAAGCCCACATCACTAAACCATGTCACCATCTCTCAACGGGTCTCTTGAATACCTCCAGGGCTGGTGCCTCAACCACCTCCCTGGGCAGCCCATTCCAAGGCTTAATAACCCTTCCAGTGTACCTAATACCTAATCTGAACCTCCCCTGGTGCAACTTGAGGCCATTTCCTCTTGTCCTATCACCCGTGACCTGGGAGAAGAGGTTGAACCCGCCCCCCCCCCCAGCTTCCTTTCAGGTAGTTGAAGAGAGCGATAAGGTCTTCCCTCAGCCTCCTCTTTTCCAACAACCCCAGCTCCCTCAGCCTCTCCTCATAAGACTTATTCTCCAGAACATATCTAACGCACTTCTCTTGGTTCACAGTAAAGTGTTATAACCAGGCTGTGCTCTTTCTGTTGTTCTTCCTAACAAAGTCTATGCAAAAGCTAAGCTGGGACATAGAGGCCGGGAGCACAAGGAATCCAGCTTCAATACAGCCGTAACAATGAAAAAATACATCACAGGAAATTATTAAATGCCACAAAAAGGAAACGGACCTTGATGCTGAGACAGACCCAAAGCACATGGAGCCGTAAACCCGAAGCATGCTCCACAATCAGATCAACCCAGCCTGGAACACAGCCCTGAGCTGTACAGCAACAGCAATGGGGGGGAGGGGGAGAGTGAGAGACTTTGATGCAGATGGGAAAAAAATATATATTGCTTCCCAAAAGGACACTGTGTCTTATACACAGCCTGCCGTGCACAGCGGCAGACACAGTTGCCGTGCACGTGTGAGCTTGGACCCACCAGCCGCACCAACTATTGAACTGCAGCCCGTGTTAGTACAACATGTCCTAGTTGCTTCCTGCTGAGAAGCTAAACTTAGTTGTTGCTCGTCTGGTGTCCTCAGCACCTTGACTGACACGTCTGTGGCTGCTGGCAGCACACAGGGGTTGCCGAATTTCCAAGCAGTCAATGGAGAGCAGACAGCATGCCCGGGGAGGAGGAGGCACAGAGAGGCTAACAGAGTATTGACTCAGTGATTGCAGAAAGCCAGAGTAGGAGAGGGATCTGGCTAAAGCAGAAGACCTGGGCACACAACGCCAGGTTGTCCACAGATCCCCAGCTACTTTGCCCAGCTCAGATGACTGCAATTCCAATTACACCATCGCAAAGATGTCTATGATAGGATCTGCTTTTCAGCAGTCAAGATAAATTTGTTTCACTCAGGTGCATCCTCATCCCAACAGGGTCCTCATCCCTCAGGGAATGCCACTGACTCCGCTCCTCTCCTGCAATGCAGCAGAGGCTGCATTTCAGGGCGTGAAGATGGTGACGTGCAGGACTCACCTGTCCACAGATCTGTCCA
This sequence comes from Gallinago jamesoni, assembly GCA_025769975.1. NCBI lineage: Eukaryota > Metazoa > Chordata > Aves > Charadriiformes > Scolopacidae > Gallinago > Gallinago jamesoni. The sequence continues at coordinate 4,667,913 of JAOQGH010000012.1, forward strand.
GCGACTGGCAGCTCCCAGACAGCGACTCGTCGGGGCTGATGAAAGCTTCAAGCATCTGGCAGTGAAAGAAAAGGGGGAACAATAAAGTCACACACTGTAGCTCTTCAAGCTCCAGTCCCAGCAGACCTCTGCAGGGTCAAAGCTCCACCGAAGCTGGCTGATTTACACCAGCTGATGCCAGCCCCAACGGACATGAGATCCAATCTATCCAAAGTTATCCTCCCAGTGAAAATCCATTTATGATGCCCTCTCTGTATTATTGTTCTTTCCAACCTGTTTCTGCTAAGCAGGGAAACCAAGGCAAAGGTAATTAGCACCCTGATGTTCAAACCATGCTGGGAAGTCAACGAGATTCAAAGCGCTCAAAGCATTAGTGGAATAATAATAATAATATCAGGACACAAATGACATGCCCAAGGCCGAGTGGATGTCATGCACCACAGCCAGGATCACAGCCCTGGACTCCTGACTTCCCCACGCTGCCCTGCCACACGAGCCAGCCTTCCTCTCCAGTGATAAGCAAGGCATCACCAGGGCTTTTGGCTGGAGGAACTGGCTTGGCTCTCACTAGCTCCAGTGAGTCAAAAGCTGCATTTGTGTTGCTTCCTGGATGAGACATTGTACTGGCCGGGGTTATTTATAGCTGGTTAGTAACAATAGAGGGTTTGTATTGAGTGGCAACCCTAGGGGCTATGTGGAGCAGAGCTTGCCCAGGGCCACGCTGTGCTGTGGTGGCTACAATGCTTCCTCCCGGCTGCAGACCCGCTGTGCACACTCCCTAACCCCTGCTCCACAGCAGCCCCAGCTCGTTCCCAGAAAGCTGAGCAAGGAGGGTTAAACACCACGTGGAGTCCCCCCCCTTCTCTGGCTCCCAGACCCACATTCCTCCTCCTTCACCATGCACAGGAACAGCCTCCTTTTCCATGTGTGGTTCCTGCCTTAGACCTCCTCAGCCGGTTGCCATAACAGCTCGCATTGTTTTGGCAGGACCGTCCCAATTGGAAAGCGCGATTTTTCTCTGCTTCCCAGTTTTGTCCCCCAAAGCCTCATCCATCAACATGCACAAGTCACAGAGGAGAAAGACCTCTGCTAGACCCCACTCCCCACCTCTGCCAGCCATGCCAGGTCCCTCCCAGCAGTTAAAATAACACTGAAATGGATTCATTTCTCGAAAGCATAGAATCAGGAATCCAAGCAGGCTCCACGCTCAAGCTCTGCTCATCTGCCAAGCTGGTCTCGAGGCAAAGCCTGCAGTTACATCACAGGCTCGCACAGAGGCATCCCCCAAAAGGCAGCAACCATCAAGTGGTTTTCCATGTGGCACATGTGGAAGCTGCAGCACGAGAATGTTCTGAGGGCAAAGCCCATATGGGGAATCGCACGGCTGCTCAATCCCCAAATCCCCTTTTCACTGCATTTACCTCACCAGAGAGAGGCAGCAGGCCACCCACAGCGTGGTGCTGGGGAAAACCAAGGAGAGCATCTGGGAACCTTCGTGAGGAGCAGACTCAAAGCAGAGCTAGCCCTAACAGAGCTCCCTTAGCAGCCAGTGGAGCTGTGCTGATTTGCACCCAAGAGGGGGCTTCATGCGGACCCTCCCCCTGCATGCACACACAATTTGTCTTAATCCTACCAAACGTGTTTGGAAGCTATGTGAAAACAATAGAAAGCCAACTTTTGGCTGCAAGGAACACAAGATACATCTGCACTCTGACGCTGCCAAGACTCACCCAGAGCGACTTCTTATTTTATTAATGGCTGTATAATAAACTGTTGAAAACATAGCTTTGCCATAGAAACCCTGGCACGGCCTGCACAAAAAAGCAGTGCTAGTGGGTGCTATCAGAGTGTAGAAAAGCTCATTTCCCTAGGCAAGATCCCTGGGGACCATCACACCAGCCTGCTGGAGTGAGTTTAGTCCCTTCTGGATGTCCCTCCTGCACGGCCAGCCCTTCTTCAAATTGTGGGCCCTGGTGCTGCCCTTCCAAGAGCTTTGCAAGAATGAACTGTGTGCCCAGTTAGCCCAAGTGACTTCACAGGACCTATACGAAGCTCTGCAGAGCTACAGCTTGAGCAGAGATGCAAACAGAGAGGGAGGTTTAAGCTCCTCCTGCTCTGGTCCCTTGACAGTCCAATTTCCCCCATCACGGGTACCAAACTGACTGGAGGAAGAGGTTCTGCTCATCACTGTGCTGAAGAACAAGCTGCTCTTTTATTACTAAGGGATTGGAATATATATACTCCTTATTAAGAGGGGGGAGGGGAAGGGATATATGAAGGAGGGACACAGAGAGAGGCTGCAGGCAGAGCCAAGAACTGGAGGCAGAGCTCAGGCAGAAGCAGCACCTGGGAAACAGCAAGAGTTGCTGACGTGCCCAGGCTGTTGCAATGGCAGGCAGCCGGTTGCTTGGCACGCTCCCTCCTGCTCCCCGGGATCCAGGAAGGCTGCGGCCACGAGGGCCTGGCAGCTGGTGTGCACGTGCGAGCCAGATCTGCACTCCTCCACAGCTACCTGAGCACATTGCCATCACCACCCCAGCTGTTTTTTAGGGTTCCTGGAAATCTGGCCCATTGTTTCTTGAGCGTGTCAAGCCCAGGGGCACCCATTCCTGGAAAAAGCTGGCTTGAATCCCACATGCAGGAGCAAGTGGGGATTTAACAGTGGGAACAGCACTCGGGGTGCAGCCTCCCTCATGCCTGACACTGCCCCACGTTAACCCACAGGCTCCAGCCCCACTTACGTTCTGATCCATGGTCTCGGGGATGAACTCGCCCTCGCTGTTGATGCTGGTATAGGATCCCTGGCGAGCAATCTGCTGCTGCTCTTCAGGAACACTGCCTGGGGGCGGAGAGCTCCGGCCAGTGTGCAGAGAGCCTAGGACACAGAAAAGGTACAGGTCAAGGAGAGGTCTTGCCACATCCAAGTCCTTCCAGAGCCACTGTTCCAGTGATCACAGACCTCCAGGAGACACTGCTGTGTTTGAACTTGTGTGGAAGAGAATGGAGCTAGAGATGCAATACTGTTTATGGACATCCTACAAAGCTTTTGCAACAGGGACAGTTTCTTACTGTGGGGCCACACAACATCTAGCAGACTTATCCTTCAAGCTACCATGGATCTTAAGAGCTGTGCACTGTATCCAGCTGCTCTGTTGATGCCAGAAAGAAAAGAGCTCTGGAGTCTTGTTGTGATACAGTCAATCCCAAAGCAAAATGCAAACTCCAAACCCACCTCCCCTCTTCCACCTGCAGGCATTTCCTCCCTGGACCACATCACTGCCTCCTTTGGTGATGTGGGAAACGGCCTGGTTGAACTCATTGCAACATCACTTCTTATATGGAAAACCACTTGCACTCAAATGCCCCTCTTCTCTCTCCCTTTCCTATATGAAAGTATAGAGGAAGGAAAAACAGTCCTTAAATCCATGAACCATGGCGAGGGGAATGATCTATAGGATCAGCTCATCCCATGTCCTGCCAAGGGAGGGTTGTCTCCCCTGTCTGTAGTCTCAGAGGCTCTATGCCTGCAGTTGGCAGAGCCTCCATACCAAGCAGAGCCACCTGGACACCCCTAGGGCTTTCCAGGACATCATCACACCCCAGCACACGGAGCAAGGCTTTCACAGGCATCCCACAAGACCTGTTCAGCAAGGGGGGGATTCTGTTTTGCACCTGGGAGAGAGCTTCACAGCTTCCTTACACCAACGTCCCATTCCTCTCCCTTATTTCCCACAAATTCACTGTAATTGATTCCTTGTGCCTTTTCAAGATATATAGAGAGCATTGCCCTCACTTAGCCCAGATGGATGCACAGGCTTGGCTCTGTGCAGTCCCTCCCCTCCATCCCTGGGCTGTCATCACTTCATGGCAAGGAATTGCTGACGGAGGTCCGTGCTGCTCCGTGCTGGAGCTTAAACCAGTCGTTATTGTGCAATGTGAGCCTTCACGCAGCACAACAACTTGTTTTTAAACAGGCTTCTAAAATAGCACACATCCTTTAAGAATTAAGAAAGCACACGGAGATGCGTTTCCTTACACTTTGTATCCATTTTTGCAGCACTCTTGCCAACTCTTTGCTTCATCACCACCATTTGGTAACAACATGCCCAGGCTAAACACAAAATTGCAAGAGAAAGGTACTGGAAAGGGGCCTATCCCATGATGAAAATTCAACACTGATCAATCAACGCAAACCTTCTGCCTCTTCTGCTGCTATTCTGCATCACAGCTACTTTGCCAGATTGATCTCTGGCATAAATCCATCAGCGTGATCAGCACTACAAATCTGAGTCTCCACCTCTCACTGAAGCTGATACACATCAGGAGCTGCTAACGTTAACAGTGTCACACCAGCATTAAAGATCACTAAATCAGCCCTGCTGGATTTATACCAAATACATAGATAACTTCGTCCCACAGTACATCTCCCTTCAGACTCGTTGCTCTGATTGTAAAAATAAAAGTCATATGGCTTTGAGTTACTTTTTTTTTTTTTTCTTTTTCCTATTTTCTTCTTCACAGATTTCCTGCAGGATAAGAACACAGCGAAAAAAAGTCTCACTGAAGTAACACCAAGACCAAGAGGAGAGAATCTCTTGAGTGCTGCGGCATTCATAAGGAACTGGCTTTCCACCAGCCCTAAAAACAAAACCATTTGGGAAGTACGGCATCCTCTCTTTGAGGATAAATAAACAAACATTTAACCATTTAACAGCTCGGGCACCCTGGATAAATCACTGCATTATCATCCCCTCATTTGCTTAGCAGATGTCAATCCAGAACGCTGCATAAAGAGATTAGGGTGGCTCTTACTTCCAAAAAGCTGCTAGGGAATTTGACATGGTGTAACTGCTCTACCTTAGCTTTGCTGAGCATTTTTGTTACTGCTGTGGTGAAGTGTGGGATCTCTCACTGCAACAACCCACCCACTGCCCAGGAAGCCTTCGACTCAGATTTTACAAAGAGCTGTATATGCCCTATTTGGTTTTGAACCCAGGGAGTTAAATGAGATTTATCACAAGCATGATCTCACATTAAGCCTTTGCCTGTAACAACTACTCCCAGTCATCAGGTCAGTTGTGTTTGACCTTCCAGAGTCACATTTCTTGCCAAAAACTTTAAGAGGGGATAAGACTTTTGCCATTTCCCAGCAGTCAAGGAAGTTAAACAAAAGGCTCAGGCTTTTGCACGCCTGGAAACTGCTGGATTGAACCTGATGCCTTTCAGCCGGGCTGTTCGGGTAGAAAAGCTGCTCAAAGTAATTTATGCAGTTTCACACCTCCAGGAGCACTGGCTGCTGCTGCTTCACATCCAAGGAACACAGGGAGGTGGTGGGAGCAGAGCTCTGGAGCCCAAGATGGATTCCCCCCTCCAGCCCTATCCTGCCCTGTTAACAAGAGGGGAATGGAAATGGGGCAACATGAGGCATACTGGACATATTAGATAACGCTGCTTCTCACACCCAGAGACAGAGGAAAAAATGGACAGACAAGCCCATATGAGCCTGTTTGACGTCACAGATGCTCTTCACACTTGACCTGTGTGTGTGGAACAGCAGCACCATGCAGAGAGAGGAGACCCCCAAGGGCCTGTCCTTGTGGGGTCTACAGGATTACATGTGATCTCCAGTCCTCAGACCCGGTGGGGATGAGGCAGGGTCTGAGGCACTTCTTCATAAGCCGAATGCTGGCCGGATCTCAGCAGCTCTATTCAGGATTCCTGAACTCAGAGAAACTCTGCAGATTGGCACCAGTTGAGCATCTGACCTCGGTTACCCTCTGGAGCAAGGTGCTTTGGGAAGGGACTCCTGCTCCATGTTACACTCACTAATGTAAAGCCATGTATTTGATGCTAGAGCACAGCATGTCCCAAGCAGGGTGAACCAGGCCAGCACGGAGACTTACAGTCACTGCTGGCATCTGCTGGGGTCTTTCATGTTCCCTTCTGTTATTTTTATTTAAGAAGTGTCTTTCATGCAGTATGTGCAGAGTTCATGGTGCTGCACGTACAGCCAGCTCCCCTGTGCCAGGCTTGGCTTCCCTCCACCTCCCTGTTCCCCGGCTTCACCCTTTCCCTGACCTGGGAGGTCCCTCCCCAAAACTTCACCCATCACTTGATGGGGATCAAGCAGGGGTCCCGATGGAGAAGAGAAGCCCCTTAGAAGTCAGAGCTTGGGAGGGTTTGTTGGCAGCCGCCTACACTCACAGCTGCAGCCATGGAGAGCCCAGCCCTGGGATGACATCGCCGCAGAGCCCAACGAAGGACAATGATGTCAAGATACGCTGTTCCTTTGAGCCCTGGCAGAAACACAGGGCTCAGGATGCAGCAGCAGCAGCGGAGATAAACCTGCAGGAAACTTCTCATTCTGTGACTGCCCAGGGGAGGTGAGCAGACGGACCAGATCTCCCTCAATTTCTTCTTTATCATGGGACCTCTACCAATCTCCCTTCTCGCCCTCCCGATCCTCTGAGGATGGATTCATACATCTTGATTTAAGGCAAACCTTAGGGTACATCTATGCTAATAAGCAGGACAGAGCCCATTTTCTAGCCCTAAAGAAGCTGGCATGATGCACACAGCCAAATTCTCCTCCTCTTCTCAAAACAGAGGGGGCCTCATCCATCTTAATGCCCGCAACAGGTCCCTACCTCATGCTGCCCCAGTTTGTACATCCCAGGGCACTGCTGGGATGGCAGTCTCTGGTACAGGGTTGGCCAGGGAATGTGCTAATGATTAAGCAACCTCATCAACGGCCAGCCAGCGTTTGTGCCCTGGCCCTGCAAATTTAATAGCTCAGATATCACCTCCAGGTCTTTGTTTTTCAGAGTCATCTGGCCAACCTGAGCACCAGCAAAGTCTTTCTACCACCCTTCTCCAGAGATCTGCATTCAAATCCTCAGCAGCCTGCTTTGCCACCATGGAAAAATAATAAAATAATAAAAAAAATAAAGCTTCTGGCAAACATTTCTACTGAAATGGTGATTCTGGAATAAGGCTCTTGAATAATTTGTGGGTAATGTTGTAAAACATGTATTTCTTCAAAGTACATAAAAACAACCCTCAGGTATCTGAAAATCCAGAACCCCAGTTCAGCCAAAATTTCCTGACATTCAGCTGAACACTTGCAGATGCTGATCACCAAGAGACTGGAACATTTTCCACTTAAAAAAAAAAAAGCAGGTTTGGGATGTTCTACTGAAAAAAGTTTATGGGAGAAAAAAAAAAGAAAACATTGACTTTGCATAAGGTTTTTCAGGGACGTGGACTGAAGACACTTTCTGTCCAGCAGAAGCAAAAATAGCCAAAATCTTCCCCAGAACATCTACCCCCCTCTTCCAAGGTGCTTGTGCCAACAACATGCAGTTTTATTATTTTTCACTGCCGCTAACATGGCAGAGTCAGCAGAAAAACAAGAGACATCCCAGAAACACTGAGAACATGACCCTGAACCACCTTTTTTTTTTTTAAATAAAGTCACTTTAAATCTCCTTTTAAATGTGATTTCGAGAGAAAAGCTGAACTGATTTAAGATCCTCTTTTGATAGCAGCCACTTTGATGCCAGCAAACACTGAAATACCTTGTGACTGCAAGTGAAGAATAGCTTCTCTTGCAGAAATCCAAGCCTCTTCGGCTGCCTTTTGACTATCCACCAAGTTCAGGGAAACCCCTGGTTCGGGGAACCACAACACAGGATCCTCTCTGCCTCTCTGTTGCCCGACATTGTTTTATGCTCCATTTGAAACACTAGTTTCCTTTTTCAGGGCTATAGTAGCTTCCTACAGACCCCAGATAACTCCAAAGAGAGAGGTCTCATGTGCTGTCACCCATGCAGAGCATTGGTTGTAACCTCTTTCCAAATATGCTATTAAGAGCAAGACTGATGGTCTGCATGGAAAAAAACATACTGGATTGATGACTTTTGCATGGGCTCATTACCTTTGCTACCTAACTATATAACAGTGCCAAGGACAATGGTTTTGGTGCATTACTGGTCATCATGTAGACCCTCCTGAAGATCCCAACTTCAGCACACTCTACATCCCACATCTGGTGCTCCCAGTGCTCCTTCTCCATTACCTAGATTAATCCAGCACATTACATCCATTCCTCCACTCTGCTGTTCAGGCATTCCGTCAACATCCATCTGTACCTCAGGCTGTCACTCCTGCAGAGCTGATCTCTCTTTCTTTGTCTGCCTTATCTACATGAAGGATGCTGTTCAAGAAAGTGACACCTCACAGGTAGTGGTGTGGACCTGACCAGGGACTCTCTGTGTTGCAGCAGCTCCAAAACGGCAAAGAAAGTTGAAAGCGTTGACACAGAAGTCTAACTTTGCAAGAATAATCTCCTCATTAGCAGAGCCACACATGGGATCAATTCTGCCCATCACGCTCAGTTCACACATCAGTGACAGCTCCCAGTGCCACAGCTCTTCACTGGCTTACATTAACAGCTTAACAAGTGCCAAAACAGAGCAGAGCAGCAGAGATGTTTCACACAAGCACAATTTCTGCTGAGGCTCTGTGCCTTAACATGTATTTCTGTGATTCAGAATTATCTAGTGACTCTGCCAGACCCTGGGCAAACTCTCAAGAGCCGTGTGAGCTAGCAGAAACACCCCACAATAGAAAAAGACACCCCTGGCACATTCAAACACCAGGCCCAAAGAGAGCTCTTGTACCACCCACGCCTGGCTTTGGTAAAAGCTGGGCTCGGCCGCACAAGGGGCTATATTGGACCTACCCCAGAATAACATTTCCTACAGATCATTGTCTGAGATGCAGCAAACCACAGGATATGTTATCAAGGCAGCACAGGCTAAGAGACAGAGAAAGGGCAAATCCTTGGAGAAAAATACTCTTTTGTTGCACAGAGAAAAGAGTTTGGAAGTGTTTACTGCCATGTAAGTACAGGGTATCTTTGGAGGTTGAAGCTTATATTCATGTATATTTGTACAGGAGGACCCCAATTTATTCAAGGCCTCTGATGGTGTCATTTCTACAGTTGTTGAATAATTGTATGAAAACAATAGAGATCTGTAGAAATTAAGCAGCACGCACAGATGCAGCAGAGGACATTCAGGCTATTTCAGGATCACTGAATCTGCCTATAGGTTGTACTATGAGTAATTATACCTCTGCTATATACCAAGAAAAGCATAAATTCAAGCACAGAAAACCAAAGAAAAGACCACACAAGGCTACAAACAAACTCCAGTCCCTGCAGGGCTACAAGAAGAGACTAGGCATTTGCCAGAGTGGCTTCAGAGGCTGCAGGTATCTATTCTCAACACCTCTGAAGGAAAGGAATGCTCCCCTGCACCTGAAATGTGACTGCTGCAAGACACTGTGCACTTCCCTGCTCCCGAGAAACCACAAAAGCAAGAGCACAGACTTCATTTCACCAACAAGACCAGATTGGTGGCACAGAGACACATACGTGGTCCATATGTGGTCAAGTTGGTCCCAGCTCAGGAGCTAAGGAACCCAAGCCTGTTCCGTTACGTTATCGTGCTAACTGGGGAATAGGGAGAGATGCCGAGAGAATGACAGCAGATGGTTAAAGGAATAATAATGACAAGGTCTCAAAAAGCTTTGGTTTTTTACAGATCCTCGCTCTTTGCTTCAATAAAGCTCAGTAACATTGAATTCACTGGAGGTTTTTATCACTGCATTTCCCCCCTCAAATTACACCTCAGATCCCCTGCTCTTCATGTCAACCATGTCTCTGCTCAGCACAACCTCATCTGACCCATAGAGCCTGAAGAGTCTCCTCCTCTGAGCACTGCACTGAGCTACTGGTGGGAGACAACGGGGTGGCTGTCCAGACTGTAGCAGCTACAGGGTTGTGACAGAAGAGAGAAAGGGGACAATGCCCAGCTTGTAACAGCACAGAACGCCCCGCAGAGCGCTGGGTTTCACTGACCTGTTGAATACTTCCGCGTCCTCTCGGAGTCCTTGTACAGGGATCCCATGATATCACCCATGGATCTGGAGATCCTCATTTCGTGCTGTTTACTGTTGTTTGGTTGGAGGAGCTGGTAATTAGACAAAGGAAATGATGAGACTCTGTCGTAGCCCTTACAGACACATCATGTGAAACCCTGCATTTGGGTCCCCATGACCATGTTACCCCAGAACCATAAAAAAAAAAGGACATGTATGTAATCTAGGGTGATCCAAAAATCACTCACAAACAACTCACATCTGTTATTAAAATACTCCAATAAGGTAAGTTTGAACTCCAGTTGATAATGGTAAATAGAGATATTTGACATAAAAGACTGTTCCCACACTGCATTATTCCCAGATAGAGAAACTGATCCCTGAGCCCAAATTTGCAGTCCCAAAATCAGAGCCTGTCCTTCATGCTCCACGGACTTCAGTGGCAGAATTTCCTCTGTAACAGAGCAGAGGAACAGAGAGTGGATGATCAGGAGAACACAGAGTGGAGGATCAGGCTCTGCTATGGAAGACAGATTGGGGAAAAGCAACGAAATTACAATCCAGCTGGTAATTTAAATTGTAGTGGTCAAGTCTGACTACGATAACGTGCTACAGCACACTGTGATTTTTGTGATAATTTTATGTATGACCTCGGAACTGTATGTTCTTGCACGGTTACATGCTTCAGGAAGAGTTCGACCTACTCTCAAAGGTACACATGAATCTACCTGGCTGCTCTGCCCTAAGTAGTTAACTTGCAATAGTGCAGCATTCCCACAGTTGCTAGGGCAGATCATCCCATTGCTGCCCAGGATTTAGGAAACCCTGATTGATGGCTCAGTTTTCCCCTGGGACTCGGGTCCCTGCACCTTTTGAGAGCCTCTCAAAAGGAAGGAGGAGTTCCAAGAGCTGTAAACACCAGTGGTAGCACGAGGACAAGCAGTATGAGTTTCAAGACTCCCAGTCTCTCCAGTACTTCTAGGAAATATAAGGAAGAAACGGAGTTGCAACATCTGCAGATCCCTTGCTTTACAGCCTGTGCTCGGGGCAGCACGACATGTGCTTTGGCAAGACACTCTGTGCAGGCGAGGTCAGGTTAATGGGCTTAACTGCAAAACCACTGAGCTCAGGAAAAACAAATAAAAAAATAAATAATGGGGAAAAAAAAAAGACAGTCTTTCATAAGACTGAAGGATTCTCCAGTTTGCTCTCCCTGGCCTTGCGTACTGCAGCAGCACATGGAGGGAACGGTCCCCACACTGTCACCCAGGATGGCAAGGGCCAAGGCTTGTGATGTATATGGAGGAGACGCTACAGAGGAATGGTGATAGTATCCCTAGGCAGAAAGCACAAGGCATTCTCCTGGAATTTAACCTTTTTTGAGGACCAGTACAGTATTTAACCCTTCACAGGCTGCAGGAAGAACTAGGAGGTGAGTGTAGTCTCTGGGCTGCTACCACAGGAAGATTTCCGAGTAGTTGAGCCAGAGCAGGGCTGACCCCCATCATGACCAGCTTGCCCTTTTCTCTGCACCATCAGGAGACTCATTTCCACTCCCCAACACAATAGCAAGCCATCTCACTCCGGACACAAAAGAGCAGAGAAGGTGAAGGGCTCACATTCGCTTTCTTTGGAGCGCTCACAAGGATCCGCAGGCTCTTCAGGGAAGGGCTCAGCTCCAACTGTTCCATCGCTTTGTCCAAATCTTCCTGGGATTTCAACGGGATCAGGAGCTGGAAGGGATTGAACAAACACCGGAGCACGGCAGTGTCACACTTTTGGGTAAACAAAGGAAGCCAGATCCTCGCAGTGAGCAGCTTGGGAATTGGGGGATGAGGGAGGAACCCAAGAATGCAGATGGAAAACAGAGCCCCCATGCCCTCCAGCTTGCCGAGCTCTAACATTTTCTTCCAAGTTCTCGTCTACCAAGGAACAGACCCAAAAAAAAAAAAAAATCACAACAAAAATACATCTGCAAGGTGTGAGCTTAATCACCAATTCAGCTGGTGGGAAGAAGAGAAGGCTGAGATGAAACCTTAGGCTTGCTGCCTGCTAACACTGGGGCTGCTGTGATCTTAGAGTTTGTAGGCAAGACCTGCTGCTACCCAGTCCCAGAGCCCTGCTCATTATTCCTGGGAAGAAGGTCATGCTCCAAGAAAGCAGTGAACTGCATCAAAGCTCTGGTAGATTCTCAGAGGCCTTGCCTTCTGCTGCAACCTGTGTTCTGGGACACTGACACAGCCTCCCCAGTGTTTGGGCATCAGGTGAACCCAGGGAACATCTCACAAATAAGAGTCTCTTCCCTTTTGATGTGAAAGGTGTGCACTGCTCTCCCTCCAAGAACCACTTCTTTAATTCCCAGAAGGACAAATTCAGCTTCTGATCTTTGTAAAGTAAACAGAACAGAGCACTACATAGTGCTGTGTCTATCAGGCAGCTAAAGGTCCTGATGTTTTCCTGGTAAGTGGCAGACTATTGCCCTCCTATCTCCAGAGGGAATTTGACCCTCCTGACATTGCTGTGTGGTGTACCACGTCCTGTAAAGCTTCCAACACCCAACACAGCTGCACTTCAGAGGGGCTCTGTGGCCTTTCTGCTGCCTTGGGCTAAGATTAAAAACACAACTTTTTTCCCCTCATCCAGGGGCATTCTGCCTAATCTCATAAAAACCAGTCCTCGGCCTCTGTAGGTTGCCTCGGGCATTGGCACTGAGTCCAGCCAACACAGCATGTTACGCTCATGCCTGTGCCAAAGTGCACAGCGGTTCCACCTACCAAAGGGACAGAGCAGCTGCAGCTCCCAGTAGGCTCCCACTGGTCTTACTGGGAGCCTCAGCTGCCCAGAACTTCTTAAAGGCCCTGGGTGATCAGTTTTCATGCCACCAGCCACAGAATGCACCTCAGATCAAACGTTCCAGAAGAAAACACTCAAAAGCTGCCTGTGACAACCTTTTTGATCCCAGGGTGTTGCCAAGGGTTTGGCTGTTGGCCTGCAGGCCAACACACTGTGTGTGCTGAAGCTAAGACTCCCGGGATGACCAGGTTAAGGGAAGGCTGTGGGCCCTGGCCAACAAGATGAGGTTTCACCTCAGGAAACTGCAACAGTCACCTTCTCCACCCAAGAATCACAGCCTGAGCCCACCAATTTCCATCCTAGGGGTCTGTAGTGTGAATATCTCAAGGTTTGGATTAAGTTTCTCCTCTCCTGTGGTTATCTTTCATCCCCATTTTTCAGACAGGGAACTAAATCATATGCAGACCACCTATTTCATATGATAAACATCAAGTTTATCACCATCATCCCACCAAGGAAGCCAAGCTTCCACAGATGCGAACAGTAGGTGGTACTCAGCTTATACGTACTTTAGGCCCTCAGCTTCAAGATACTGAAAGCCAGGTCTACAAAGGGGCACTGCAATAGCTAGGTTTAATGCAACCTGATTTCTGTAGAGTTTACAGTCCCAAATTAGATACCCATGACCCCTATGGCTTGCAGAGGAGAGTTAGATATCCAGAAATGGGATGAAGAGGTGAGGAAAGTAAGCTGTAATTGCTGGAAGCAGTGATAATTGCTGAAGAAAGACAAGGCCAGTTCTCAGAAGATATTTAAGCAACAAACTCCAGGTTGAGTTAGGAGTGCTCTTCTGGTGTAAGGTATGCAAATGTAGTTGAGAAATTTCTACAAAAAGGCAGGAAAAGAGACTCCAGAGCAAAGTACTTAGCACATTCACCCAGGATGAGGGATAATTTGGTTGTGTAGCCTTTGTCTGGAAACTATTTAGTTGTGTGTAGGAAAAAGATTCCAAGGGGAACTCTTGAGAAAGCCTTGTCCCAGGATGACCTACAGGCTGTTGATGAGGAAACTTGAGTTCTCAACCAAACCAGGTGGGGAAAAGTTCAGGTGTCCCTTACTTCCCAAGCAATAGACATTACCAGCTGTGGGGTTTACAGAGAACACCAACACTAGTTTTGTCTGGGTTGGGTTTCCAGCAAGACTGGAAACAAATTCCCAGTCTGGGACAGGGCTTGGACATGAATGAAAGGAAAGTACTCACTAGGTAGATATCAACTATTCGGGCTTTCAGTAGGTCAACAGAGTAAATGGCCAGCCCATGGTTCATGGTTAAACTTTGGGTTCCAAATGAATCAGCCATGGTCACAGCAGATACCAGACAAAGATGGTATTGAATGTCTCCCAAATGCTGTGCAGGTTCTCAGGCAACCTATTTCCTTAAGCAGTAAAGCTTAAGAGATATTTGTGCACTCAGTGCACTGCTTAACACTTGAGGTTCCCAAGGGCTCTCCACAGGTGCACCAAGCAGACAAGCCTTCTGTCCTACTTTCCCCCAAGCAGAAATGAGAACGGTGGAGAGCTGCTCCCCTTCATTTCACCATCAAGCAGAATTTGACTCTGAACTCTCCAAGTCCCACTGCTCATCCATCCTTTTACTTAGCTCCTCAAAACTGTTCAGAGCTATCCCTCGGCTGTTCCTTTGAACAAAATGTTCTGCAAGTCACTCCATCTCACTCGAATATCACAACATTAACACATTTGCAGGCCTGCTTCAGAGGAGCCAAAAACATCAGGCAGAAATTGCCCTCCTGTAAAAGGGACTGGAGCCAGTATTTAGCTTGGCTTTACCTATTACCCACATCTGGCAAGTAGATTTTGCGCCATTTGGCTTCCAGACTATGGCACACATGGATATCAGGAACAGATATCCACTAGGCATGAAACTAAATATAGACTCGTGCAGAACCACGGAAGTAATTGCCAGGGTGCATTTCCAGTAACTGGGTTTATTCTGTCTACAGAGCAAGCAGCTGTGATGAACAGCAAAGTTTACTTACACAGAAGTTTCACTAAATAGAGCTTATTAGATTTTCCTCTTGCTTTTACATAGTATACTCCCCTGGAGCCCGATGTTTTAGTATGGGACTTGGTAGTCAATCCACTGCAGTCTAAGAAAGTGAGTGCAAAGGGTGAGTTTTCACCAACTACAACAGTATCGCTGGACCTCACTCTGTAAGACACCGCAGAAAGCCAAAGAATAGGAGGAAACGGGGTTGGGGAAAAATCTGAGAGGTCAATTAGTTCATCTTCCTGCCCAATGCAGGACCAACTGGCATCAACAATTCTTGACAAATGTTTGTTAAATGTGCTTTTAAACACCTCTCCTCCCCCACCCCTAACAGAGCTTCTATCACTTCCCTAAGTTTTAACTCTCCCGAAGCTTCCGAAATGATGCCAAGGGGACAGCCTCAGAGGTGACAAGCAAGGGGAGGTCAGAAGGGAACTGGTGGCAGAGCGAGGTTCAGTGTTCTGCCCAAGGTGACAAATTGGTGATGCAGGATGGGACAAACGACTTAGTCACACCTGGAGAAGCTGCTTAGCAGTGCATACAGATGAAATTCAGGCAGAGCATCTGCTGCAGAAGCCAGTCTTTAAATCTATAACACAGGCAACCATCCAACAAACACCATGCCATGGCCAGGCCAGATTCTGCTGTCCTGCTCATCAGAAAGATGAGCCCATCCTAATGCTAAGACGCAGACATGCCCCATGTGCTACACCCACAGCCAAGCCCCACTCTTATCTATACCAGCCCAAGGCTGCTGATTCCATGGTCCCACCAGGATGTGATTCATGCGTGCCCCGGCTCCACCCAGCTGGCATGCTCATCTCCCTCATCTTGGCTTCAGAACTCCTGCTTCACTGGGACAGGGACTGACATTTAGTGAGCTTTTGTAGGGGCCTGTTGACCTCAGTGTAATTTTGGTCTACAAGGTGCTTCCGCAAGAGAAATAACCGGTGACAACAAAGAGTTGCTGCAGAGTTCCCTTTAGATCACAAAGAAAGGGGAAAACTTTGAGTTGTAATGAGTCTGTGGTCAGGCCACCTCTGAGATCAGCGGTCAGGAGACTAAAAAATCTGACCCAGAACATGGCAGGAGCCAGATGCCGGGGTGTCACCATGTGGGCACGTAGGCTACCTCCCCAAAGGTTGCTTTTGTGTGCATATAGTGTTTCCACAATAACAACACTGAATTACTGCTGCTCAGACCTCTTCCCAAAGATGTGGGTTCTCATAAGGAGTTTTTATGGCCAGAAAAAGAAAACACTGAAGCTCCTTCTCAACCCTAAGAAGTCAGGAGTTCATGGTCCTGCACTGTGCTGTGCACATGCCTAGGAAAACAGTCTATAATATGGGATAAAAATGCCTTATTTAAGCTTCTGTTTGCTGTTGCTGGAAAAAAAAAAAAAAAAGGCCTCTTCCAGTGGAAAGAAACCTGGAATGAAATGAGTCATTCCTAGAGAATTCAATGGCAGGCTTTTCCCAGGAGGGCTGTCAGAGAATGGCCAAGATTAGAAATCTGACTGCATTCAAAGCCAAAACCCAGCGGACACTTTGATATCATGAGGTCCCTATTATAAAAGAAAGGCAACTTTTTTGTGGAACAAATCTCCATTGAAACAGAAAGAAGAAAAAAAAAAAACAGGAAAAAAAGAAAAAAAATAAAGAGAGAAAGCTATCTTCATTATCTCCATTTCCATTCATACTTTAATGAGAGGCTGCAGTCATTTGCAATTAATACTTGAACAAGCAAACTGTCAGGACAGATCCAAAAGAATCGGTGTTTAAAAGCCCACCTGTTAGTCATCTGGCTATCTCCTCCTTCCCAAAGCCAAACCCACCTTAAGAGGCCAATGGCTTCAGCTGCTTGCCCAGCTCACGGCAAGATGCCCCACAAGAAAACACTAAACACATGAAAGCAGATGCCAAGTGTTGCTTCCTTGTAAAGTCCCTCATCAGTGCCCTCCCTTCAGACACAGTGCTGGACTCAAAGAACAAGTTGAAAACACACAGTGGCTTGCATTATGAGGAAGGTCAGAGCAGAAATATCTTCAAAGCCTTAAAATGCAAGGATCACAGAGAGAGGGTCATTTGGCTGCTTGTATGTGGCCACAAGACCTGCTAGAGGAACCTTCAGTGATGCACATTTCACGCAGACCTAACCACAGGAACATGCACATGGTTATGGGATGAAACAAAGTCAAAGGTCAAAGATCAAAGATCTAAGAGATCAAAGTACAGTGTGCTATCCCTCATGCTCTGGACTTCACCAAGCTCCTGCAACTGCCCCCAAGGTGGGATGGCTTCCCATCCAACCCAAAGACGCAGTAGCCTGCAGTCACTTCATGTGGCTCTCAGAAAAGCCATTTGTCTCAGCCGTTCTCCTCTCTGCCCTGTGTGTGCTCTCACACTCTGGAAGTTGGTCCCATGGCCCCAAGGGTGTTAACAGGAAAACATCTACTGCTGGTGGCTGTGCAGCTGAACTGACAGTGTCTCCATCGTCTCAGTTACTTAACTCCTTACCCTGTCTGAGTGAGGGGGACTTTTTGTTTTGGGTCAAAGACAACATTACTGAGTCGCCATTTAATAGGCCTCAATTGAAATAATTTTAAGGGGAAAAGCCTGGCTTGGAGTCTGAGAATCCAAAGGATCTGTGTCCGGACAGCAACTACTGTACGCTCCCTAGTTGGGAGTCACAAAATAAGATTATTTTTCTTCACATCCACGTACAAAATTAAATTAGGGCCTTAAGAACAAACCACTGCTCAATTACAAAGTGGGCACTGGGCACCCTAAAACTCCCTCAGTAATAAGGAGAAGAGTACCTCATTGTTCACACAGACCAAGTCCATCGTCTGTCCAAAAGCATCCGTGACCTTCTGCACCACTTCTTTGAATCTGACTGGTCTTGGAAACTGGATAATCCTGTACGGACAAATACAACAACAGTTTCAATTTAGCAGAAGCACATTGGAATTTGGGACAATTCAGAAACAAGGACCTGTATGCTTCTGTCACGAAGCATAAAGATCGCTCTTTGATTTTACACTCATACTGCTCACCTGCTATGCCCAAGGCAGGACTTGATCTACCCTGTAAGAATATCTACCCAAAATCCTAGTGCAGCTCCTCTGCTTATCCCCCTGCTGTGAGGCACAGGTGGAAAAGAAGAGAGTCCAGTAGCCCTTTACTGGAGAAGAACCAGGATCAGACCCTGGTCAGCGAGTTATCTCCATTTTCAGCAAAAGTCTCCGAATACGGAGGAGGGATGGAAGAGAGAACAATGCAGTTTGGCAACCTGTGACTCTCCTGTACCATCACATGCAGGAGCTCTACCAGTATCTACCAGTAGGTACAGTCTAGCCCTACAGCAATATTACTTAAGTTTTCTTTGGCTTTAACATGCAACTCAGGCCATTAGCCTGCGAGTTTCCAGTCCTGTGTCCTGCCCTGCCACAGTCACTGAGCAGAGGTGATTCCATGAAAATGTCAAGCAGGGAAGGGCAGGCAAGCTTTAACTCCCAGCTCTATTTTTATGGGACCCATGCCCAAAATCTGGTTATCTTAAGTAAGTGTCATAGGCTGCTAATCAAAGGACATGTTTCTGTAGACTTGCAGCTCAGCTGTGGTTCAGCAGGGCTCGAGAAATAAAAAGAGAAAACGATCCAAGTGTGCACCCTGTGTCCCTGGAAAGAGGCATTTAATTACTTCCAGCCTGGGAACCACTTTGCCTGCATGCACATCCCAGGAGGTACTTGTGGCATCTGGGATGACAAGGCAAGGCTCTTGCATACAAAATTATAGTGGATTTTAGGGTAACGAATCCTGCTGTGAGCTCATCTGCAGCTGGCTGAAGTCAGTAGGATGACATTGGATAACAAGGGTAATTTGTCCCTGTACACATGGGGGACTGGGTTGGGTACATACCTTTTCTCTCCTTCATACTCAAACTTGATCCTGACATTTCGCTGCTGAAAGAAAAAGCAGAAAGTGGTTAGGTCCCAAACGGCATCCCAGACTGACAGGCAGATCCAAAGCTGACAGCAGTTTTCAGGGAGACTTCCCTAACTCCAGTGGCATCTGGTCTACCTAGGGCCAAGCTGCCTGCTGGACTCATGGACTTTGGGGAAACTCCATACTGCCAATAAAAGTGCTTGTCAAAAAATAAGGTCTTTTGTAAACAAGAGGACACTCTTTCATCTGTATAACTGTTTTAATCAAATGCATTAATAGAAGTGGGAAATTCTGAATGCTCTGAACTCAGTTGGGAACAAGGCACTACTGTCAAAGAGGCAAACAATGTTAAGTGTCTGATGTCCGTCCACCTTCAGCACTTCCCATGGCTTTATTCCAGTACTTTTCTGTTGGAAACCCAAAAAGCAAAGCACAGAGGATGTTTAAAAGAACACAGGAATATTTGGGGCAGAGAAATAAGTAAAAGCAAGTGTGCTATAATGGAAGTGGAGAAACAGTCTTGGATTTTAAAAGCTAACAGTGCTGGAGTGGCTGTTATTTTCTTAGGACATACAAAATACAAAGTACATCAGACATCACTACACTATACGCAGTAAATGCCCACCCTGAAC
Organism: Gallinago jamesoni; assembly: GCA_025769975.1. Taxonomy (NCBI): domain Eukaryota; kingdom Metazoa; phylum Chordata; class Aves; order Charadriiformes; family Scolopacidae; genus Gallinago; species Gallinago jamesoni. The sequence goes on from JAOQGH010000012.1 coordinate 4,687,298, forward strand.
TGACCGGTTGCTCACCTGAGGAGAAATCATTACATCTGCCCCAAGGAAAGCCAGCAGAGTGACAAGCAGACAGGGTACACAACTGTGCAGGGATTAGTAAAAGCCGCTTCCCCCATCCTCTATTTGTGCATATTTACCAGTGATTGAGACCACAAGGAGCCTTTTCATTCATTCAGCTTCTCAGACCAAGCCTGAGCCAAGTACCCCCCTAACATCCCTTGGCTCGTGACAAGGCTTTCCGATGGTCTCCAAGGCAGATGAAAACCCTCTTTACTGCCCAGTCACCCCAGTTAACCAGGGCTCTTTCCCTACTAGTGCACACAAGCCTTCTCAAATAGCAGTTTCCTTCCCATGGAGAAAAAAAGTGCTCGCCATCTCCCTCCAAGGTGTAACAACAGGGAGTGCTCAGTCCTGTGCTGCCTGTGTCTCACAGGGATCATCCCCAAATGGGTGGGTGACAGCCCTTCCTAAGCAAGAGCCTTATCTCTAACCCTGGATTGCTAGCATGTGAAGGCACACTTTCCATCCTCCCAGAGGGAAAGCACAGCCACAGTGAAACAGCTTTGTTTCTAATAAGGAAAATGAGCTGGACGGGCATCCTTAGGTTTATTTTTAAACTGGCAGCTCCTCAAGTTCTGCAAACACCCATCGAAGTTCAGGAAGTCAAGGCTGGAGGCGATTCGGTTGAAAAAGCCTAAAAAAACCCAGAAGATTCGGGGTAAACCTCTCGGATAATCCGAAGCGCATCCTTTTTATGTCTGCTCGTGGCATTTGCTGTGTCTCCAGAAAGGCTGGGAAGAACCAGTGTTGGGACAGTCACCAAATGGGGCACTCCAGCAGTGGTACAGGCCTGTGCTAAACAGGCACTTACATCACCTCGGTGTCTACAGCCAGTTCTCCAGACCCACAACATTTGGACAAATCCCAAGTTCACTTCTAGAAACAGGCTCAACCTGTAAAAATACCAAACTAACTGTCAAACATTCCAAAATTCGAAGGGAGATGACCATAACCAGCCTAGTATTATAAGTCCAAATCATTCTAGAGACACCAGCAAATACAGGTGGGATTTCCACCTTGGATTATCTGTTGGAAAATTAAAAAATATATATATTAAAAAAAAAAAATAATGTATGTATGGACTCCTTTATGTCAATTTTTATTTGCCTGTGCCTCTCTGAACAGGGCCTGGCTGGTTCATCCCTCCTGGATACTGGCATCAAATCAGCTAGAGTGGGTTCACTGCAAAACCCTTCTCTAAAGTACGAGTTAAAAAAAAAAAAATAATATCAGGGCAAGGAACTTTCGAGGTTTCTCCTTACAAAGGAGCAGGACGTGTAAAGGGAAGAGCTCATGCAGCTCTGGCCTTGCTGCAGGAAACCTTTCAAAACACTGGTTTCACTTTCAGCGCAGACCCAAGTGTAGGGTCTGCACCGAGCTGGGACATCGCACGCGCTGCCCGCTTGTGCTGAGCAACACAAACTTCGCAGATAAATAAGTTTTGAAAAACAGCTTGTGTCTGGAAAATGTCAGAACACTCGTATAAAGCTCCAGAGAGAGAAGAAGGAGGAAAAAAAAAAAAAAGCCACAACCCTGCTGCATCCTTTTCTTCTACATCAACAACAGGGCCGATGTGCCGTGGCCCGAAGCCAGCAGAAGCGAGCCAGCTGCCCCACACCGCTCTGCGTCCGAGCGGAGCAACAAACACACCACCTGCAAGAGGGGAATGAAAACCCACATAAGTTCTTAATTAGAAATGATTTTTTTTTCTGATATATAAAACACGTTAACCTCTCACCTCCCTTAAAGAAACCAAGACCTTAAGCTCACAAGCATTTGCAAAAGAGATAAATATATAGTTATCTATACTCTAAGAAGTCGGTTACAGCCTTATTTTGCAGTCTTCCCTTGGCTTCCTCATGTTTTTGACCCACAGCTAAAGCTGAATTCCTCGCTGCTATCAGCAACAAATACTTTCCCCTTTTTTTTCGAAAAAAAAAAAAAAAAAAAAGGGCAGTGCCCAAAGCACAAGGAAGTCCCAGGGGATGCAAACCACTTCCTAAATGCCAGAGCAGGCTGTGATTTTTTACACCCATGGAAATCTGGTTTGCAGCGACTGGTTTGAGATTACACAGGGAGTCTTGGGGCACTGCCAAGTGCTGGAGCAAAATCTCACGTGAGTGTACACCCAGCATCTCAAACCCGGGATCGAGGGGGAGGCAGGATCAGCATCTTCTCCATAAGCACCTCAACACAGCGTGCAACTGCTCGAGGGCAGGTCACGGAAGAGGTGCAGATGGTGGAAGCTGCCAGGTCCTACTCACTTCTGCAATTTTGTGAGGAATGAAGACAACAGGGACTCCTCCTTGCACAATCCAAGCCGTGCTATTTACCCTCCCGGCCATCAGATGTCAAATGAGGTTAATGGCAGCCTTGCTCTCTCCACAATTGAGAGGTCATTGCTTGGTGTAGGAGAACAAGCTGAGACATCCAAGAAGGGTGTGTGTTAAAGACAGTGGAGGAGAGGAGTAAGGCCAAGCAGCAAGGCACCAGCCTTAAACACTGAGCCCTGGCAGAGGATTTCAGCAAACAGTGTGACTGTGAAAGCTGAAGCAGATAAAGGAGCAAACAGGGGAAACTGAGGCAGAAAGGCACAAGACGCTTTGCCTCAGGGTGCAAAGAAAAAGCCCAGCCTGGGGAAGAAAAGTCTCTGGGGAGACTTTATTGCAGCCTTTAAATACATAACAAGGGCTTTATAAGACAAGGAGAGACTTTTTACCAGGTCCTGTAGTGACAGGGCAAGGGGCAACAGTTTTAAACTGCAAGAGGTTGGACATAAGGAAGAAATTTCTTATAATGATGGTAGCGAGACACTGGAACAGGTTGCCCAGAGAAGTTGTGGATGCCTCGTCAGCAGAAATGTTCAACACTAGGCTGGATGGGGCTTTGAGCAACCTGGTCTGGTGGGAACTCAATGATCTTTAAGGTCCCTTCCAACCCAAACCATTCTGTGAAGCAGAGGGGCAGAGCCAAGCGCACAATTCAGATGTTTGATCTCCTAGGGTTGTATGTGCTGAGCAACCTTCCCTCTCCACGTGCGTTTCCATACGCCATGGGGCACGGAGGAGCCCACGTCTCGGCTGGCGCCTCTAGGCCCTGCTGTGACACAAACAAAATAAGCGACAACCCTGACAGGAAATACCACATAATTCCCTTCGTTTCTGGAATAATTTCTTCTCCGAGATGCTTGCACCGGCATTTCCTCTTGCCATCGGCCTCAGAAAGGAAAAAGCAAAGCCACCACAGTGGCCACAAACCCATCACCATCTTTCCAGGCTTTCCTTGAGGTATTTTTAGCTCCTCCCTCAAAACTTCTAATTTCACAAAAAGACCACAACTGCCAAGCTTTAGGGGAAGCGCTGACGGGAATTGGGGGGGGCCGGGGGGGGACGGACGGACAGACAGACGACCATGCACCCCGGCAGGCTCAGCCAAGCTCAGCCCCCGGAGCTGGAGCATCCAGCCCTGAGCGCTGGTTTAGATTAAGGAAAACGTTAGAAAAAAAAATATGGAAAAATTGTTTCCAAACGAGGTGAATCATGATCTTATACAGAGATCCTTGAAGAGCCGAGCACTGTTTGTAATAAAAGCACACACAGAGAGCAGGAAAACATGCGGTTAGGCCTAAAATGGAAGCGGCTTTGGAGGAACAGAAGGTGCTGAGCTCCCTCAGCTGCTGAAGACCCAGAGGGTGGATCAGATCGGGGTACGGGTCCAAGCTGAGCGATGCCATGCCTGTGGATAAGGGCGACGATGGCACAGGGACACCCTCCCTGCATTGCCTCAGTGCACCTAGAACTGCCACACTGCAAAATCCCAGACCGGCCCCAAGTTCAAAGACTCCCCCCATCATGTCCTCTCCTCCTCCCAAGCTCAGCTGCCACCAGAAACAGTGTTCTGGTTGGACCCAACCTCTGCGGCTTGCTTTTAAAGCTGTTTTTGTCAAATCTAGACAGAAGACAGCTTTGCCTGTGTTGAGGCACTACAGGGATACCGTCTTTGGATCACTTCTTCCACCCAAATCCAGGGTTGCCTCACAAACCACCTGGGACAAAGCCTCCAACTCCAGCATTAACCCTTCTGAGGTCAAGAAAGGTGGGAAAAATTATGACAAGGGGCCTTCCGTTCAAGAAGAGCTCATTCCAGCTTCGCTCTTACCCACCCATGAGACTTTGGGCACTAATTTTGCCTCATTTTCCCCCCTGTGTAAAATGGGGGCAAGGAAGGAGATCCACTTCTCCACGCTGGAGGGTAAGCAGAGGGATTATTTTCACTTCTCTCCTTCTCTACTTGTTGGATTAGGAAACAATGAGGAAACCCCCTGCGAGCGGTGCAGCATGAGCGCTCTAGTTACCCCTTTGCACAAAGCGGTGGGATTTCTCCTCAAAATTCTGCCTTTGGGCCAAAAGAAATCAGCACTGCAGGGCCAGGCTGGGAGAGGGGGACACTTCTGCACCTCCTCCCCGACTAAAGCACGTTGTTTGCATTAGTCCTGCACTCGCCCCTGCTTTTAGCAACGGGATGTTCGTTACACGCCAGACAGCTGGACCGCGTCCCTAAACCGCAATAGGAGATGACTAATCCGTGTCATTAGGAATTATCTGCACAGAACCCCCACGCGCTTTGGGTTATTCAGCAATCAGACAGAAAGGGGTTTGTCTGGGATTGCCCCCTTCTCCTCTCGGTGGGGGTGGAAGCTACAAGATACCCTGGTCCCCCTGGATCCTTACAGCTCTTTTCCTCCCGAAAAAACAAGCCCACCACGCGAGCAGCTCAGAGGCCAGAGGAAAAAAGATGTCTAGAGGGTTCACTGCTCTAGTGGTTATAGATATTTTTGGTTTACACAGCAGCAGAAATCACAGGCTTCAAAAAAATTTATCCAAAACCACCTACCTGGCAGGGAACAGCTTTTTTCCAGCTGGATTTCTCCTTGATATTACCCTCTTAGTGCCCAAGTCAGCTCCACACGCAGACAAGGGAAAGCCTCTTCCCAAATCCCTGGGATTCCACTGCCTTTGCCGTTTCCAGCCAAGGCTTTCCCAGCCAGTGCTGCTCCCCTCTTGGTCCCTTACTTCTGCCCCCCTGGTGGGACAACACCAAAAGATCTCCTCACAGGGACTCCCATCTTCCAGATGATATTTATGGACCCCCATAATATTCCCCAAAGGTAAAACAGAGGTGATAAAGCCAAACTCCTTTTAGACTGCTTGAAAACCTACAAACAGAGAGCTCTAGAACATACTTTATTCTAGCAAGCCTTGTCCAGCATCCAACTTGCCAAAGATGACTCCAGAGGTAATTCACTAAAAGAATAAACTTTAAGGTCAGTCTGACATGGGTCTGTCTGTGCACAGGAAAAGGTTCTCACAAATATTGGACTTTATTGCCATGGGAGAGTTTACAATCAAAATTAACATGACAGAGGAACTGCCAGCTGCCATTGGCCGCGAGAGAGCCCCACGCCAATGCCTTGTCATTAGATCGAAGCCCAGCACTGACAACCAACTTCATACTGCGAGTTGCCAAGCGCTATTTATATAAATAAATGGACGTGCACATAAATAGACAGACAGAAGCAAAAAAAAAAAGTTAATATAACTGCTCCTTTCTCCCCCATGCTTTTGTTTGGGATTTCTAATTCTTTGCAGTTTCCCTTCTTATCCCACTCATCTTTTTCTTGAGTGATCACAATGCAGATCTTTATTCTGCTGTTTCCTCCTTCCCCTCTTCAGAGCCACTGCTATAAACAAACTCCTTTTTCTGTTCTGTCCAGGACATGGCCTGAAAGGGCTCCTTCCAGCCATGCCAGAGAATGTACGAGGAATAATAGAGTGGTAAAAGGAATAATAGTGCAGAGGATGCACTGGGAATAACATCAGGATGATCCCTCTGTTCCCAAAGAATGGCTCCCTTTTAAAGATGGTGATACACATGCAGAAGGAAAAGGGTGTCCATCTCTATCCCTCTGCCCTGTTTCCTCACAAGGCAGAAAGGCAGCAGAACGTAGGGGCTGTCACACCTGACCAGGGAGATTCAAGCTCAGCCATCACATCTGCTGCCTGGGCCATCTAAGGGAGGAAACTTATCTGCACCATGCATCAAGTATGGATGTTCTTATTTCCATGTTCTTGTTCTATCATGAGGCTCCAGAACATCCAGAAACTCAGTCCTAAACTCATTTGCAAGGAAAGCAAACTAAAAAAAAAAAAAAAAGATTTTTTACGCAATTTGCCAAAGGATGTTCATTTCATAAGATGATCTGAAACAAAACTGCTGATATTTTGGGGAAGAAATACTGCGTAGCACACACCACCACAGACTTCTTTCTTGTGTGGCCCAGGCCCACCAGGAATACTATCTGGTAGGCTCCAAATTCCAACTTCTGTCAAGAGAGCACTGAGGAACCCCTCCAGGAGACAGGATGAGATAGCACTTTGGTTGTGTTTCTTTGTGAAGCAAAAAAACTGCTGCAAGCCACAAAGGGACAGGCTAGTTAGTCAACACATTCTTGTTTTAAGTGTTTGTCAGTGGAAATTTGGAACACTGGCTAAAGGATTCCCATGCCTCAGAAAAAATAGATTTTTTTTTTTTTAAATCTAATAACTGAACATTCAGACACAAGTATTTCAATGTGGGCACGTTGCCGCAGTCTGTCGTAAGAGACATCTACAATCAGATTCCCAAGAGGAAAATTTAGCATCCAAATACCCCACACCTCACTCTCCCTCTCCAAGAAGGGAGACTGTGCAGTGCATCCTTCAGCCCAACCAACCAACCTGATCACAGAAACAAAATTAAAAAAAAAAATAAAGAAGGGGAGAATACCAAATACCAAAGGAACAACAAATCACAGGCATGACAACAGCATTTCCAAAGCAATCTTCCCCCTCCTCCATCAATTTCTGTGCTAAAAAACCAAGAGAAAAAAAAAAACAAAACTAAAAGTGACCCAAACAAGTCGATTAAGAGTTTCTGAGCTGCAAACATGAACCAAGTCCCCACTAATTCCACCTACTTTGGCCACTCCCCACCTCACAGACTAGACTCCCGTTGTCCCTCAAGCCAGACTTGTTCCAGCCAGTCCAATTTAGTGAAGCAACAATTCAACATACTCCAACGCCCTTCATCTCGTGGGGCCTGTTGGGATTAATCCTCAGCCCCAGATGCGTGAGGAAAGCGGGATGCTGACTATTTGCAGCCCCTCCATCAGAGAAGTCTGAGTAACAATGACTATGGCAGCTACAACTGGTCCACTTATGAATAAATAGAAAAATCATAAAGGAGGCAATGTTTTTCCAAGCATTAGTGTTGTAATTGGGAAGAATAGTTTGATTCCTAATATAATAAAATTAAATGCAAGCAGCAGCCAACAAGGCTAAAGCCAACAAGAGAGCACAACATAACTCTAATGGTGATTTATAAATGAAGCTATGGAGTGGATGGGCTGTGGATAGAGATTTGATTGCAAAACCTCCATTTTATGAAACTTTTGCAGATAAGAATTCAGCCAATGAGAACTGTTATTTTTGACTATTCTTGTTTTTGACTAAATATCTGGTTAACTGTGTCCGCAGCTTTTACAGCAAAAGTTTTCAAAAATGACAGCAGGGATTTTCCCCCATTGCAAGAGAAGAAATATGTTCTTTAAGAGACATCTAAAAAGCTTTATTATCCTGAAAGCAACCCGAGATGGCTTGGTACAGTCCCCACCCATCAATTTACAGAAAACGCTACCCTCGGAGCCATCCAAAGCTGCACTGGATCATCTGCTCTGCCTGCAGCTGTGGAGAGAGCCAGCTCTGAATTTCTCCAGTCAGGTTTGTAAACATCTTGGACTTATTTCAGCATGAGATGAAGACAAATCCAGTGATTCAACTTGGGACAGCTGCTACCGCCAGGACACACTTTAAAACAGACATACTACGTGCGCACGTGTTTTCATCTGCGTGTGTCTAGGAAGTCTAGAGGGATTCAGCAAAGGATTATTTTCCCCCTCTGCATCCAGAGTTGTTAGTAGCACAAGTGCCATTAAAATATACATGACGGCAGTAAATGACACTATTTTCTTCCTCAACAGGCATTCAGCAATTGCAGAGTTGAGTGCAAGCTTATTCTAAGCCATAGCCCTAGAAGTGGAATTCCAAGTGGATTTGCTCACATGCTTCTCCAGCAGCTTCCCCATCCTCTCCATATCTTTTCCCCTCCTCATTTTTTTTCTTGCTATTTTGACAAGTGAATTTTTTCTTCACAACTTGTGTGTTCGTGTAATATTTGTTCCATACGCAAACAGGCTATTAAATCCACTTTAGCTATTATATCAATGTCAGCGAATAATTCCTGACATTGCTCAAGGGACGATGTTTCTTTGCTCACCGAATCAACTCTGGATGCGTTACAGGGCCAAAAATGTTTGGGTTTATGAGCATAAACACCAGTAATTAATATTTAAACACTTTATATAAGAATGACATTATTCCTCCCAGAAGAGCCTGGGTTCCTGGATTCTTCCCTTTTGAGTCTACAGCTCAAAGTTGGCAGTCTGTCTTTCAAATATCTGAAGTAAAATGTGCAAATGATAAATATTGTATTTCATCAACTCTGTCAATAATAGAAAACATTTGACTGGTCTACCACTTAAAGCTGCATAGCCTGTAACAAGTTCTACTGCTTTCAGTGCTAAGCAAGAGAAAGAAGTGCCTTGGGGTAGGATTTGAGATCTACACCCAGTTTCAGACTCTATCGCTGTATTTGTGAAAGATTTGGGATATCTCTTCTCCTGCTCCTCCATTGTTCCTCTGTGATATGGGGATGCCTGGAGCTTCTTTTCAGCTCTCCAGAAGAAGGTCCTAAAGCTTCTGCCCTGGCAAAATGTATGTTATTTCTGATGTGCTGAGATCCCGCAGCACTTGTTAACTTCAGTTCTGACTTAAACTCTGTTCTCCCAGCTTGGTAAGCACCATGCCCACCTCTTGGGTTTACTGGAGTTTGGGGGGTGGACTTGAGCAACGCCTTACCTGTTTGCTGGAGTGGACACTGTTTTTATTCCTGTTGTTGTCCAGCAGCCCCCCACATTTGCCCAACGCTGCCAAATCCTTCATAATAGAGTTCAGAGCTTCTTCTTCATCTGTAAAAAAAAAAGAGACAACTGAAGTATGGAAGGCAACCTTGCCCCAGGTAGTGCAGAGTAAAACTACAGCATTGCAAATACAATCTTTCAACCCAAATGAGCCAAAAGACACAATGTCCAGTCTTCCTGTTAAGAGAGGCATTCAAAGACCACACCACAGTCCCCTCCAGCTCACTGGGTCTTGGAGATACAGGTTTCTTCATCACAGGTGAGACAGATCCTCAGAAAAGCCAGTGGCTGAGCATGGGTGGCCACTGCTCCTCCAATTCATAGCCCACATCTGCTGCCCATGGGACCCTTTGGAGAGGGACCCATAGGCCAGATGTACTTTCCAGGGGGCTGGATCCAGTTTGTGTTCCAAGATGATGCTCTGTAGGACAGAAACCTTTCAGGACTCTCAAAGCTCACACAGCAGGTGATGGAGTACAACACAGTTCTTCATCTCCTCTTTTCCTCCCTCTTATTAAAGATGCTCAAGAGCCACAACTGATTTTCGATACTAGAGCCAGTGAGACAGCAGGGGACAGAGCAAGAAAACCAAAACCAAAAGAAAAGGCAGACTCAGCTATCCTGGATAGAAGAGACAGATGCACTGAGAGCCCACACGGTGTTTTGGATTTCGACAGTAACTAAAGACCTTTGAGGGACCCATTTGCCCTGAAACCAATCTGCTCCTTTTCAACACTTTTACATCTATGGTTGTGGTTTCTTAAATCAGCTATTAACTATTCACTCCGAAATACCAACCCCGAGCACTGAAAGCCCTATTAAGGCCTAGGGCACCGCACAGCTGTTCAGAGGGTATGAAAACCTGTTGCATGCTGCAACGTCCATGATACAGTCAAGACAAGCAGGTATTAGGCACATGCACCTATTACTGTAAAAATAAAAATACAGCTACTGCATTTTGTGTCTCTGAGTATCTCCAGCCACCCCTGCTCCAAGCCAGTCTGCAGATTTAACTCAAAGCCCACAAAGATGTGAAAGATGACAAAAAAAAAAAAAATGAAATCACACAGAACTGGACCCAGACATTGAGTTTCTTTCCCCAGGGAGGTACATGCTCTGGATCCTCATACTCAGATACAGCATCACCTCCTCTTTTCCTGCTTCTCCTGCTGGGTTGTATCAGGACTGAAGCTGTAAAAAAACATAAAAGGCGTAAGAAAAAAAGACTTCTCCTGTTTGGTGTGCACCTAGAACTAAGTCTTCAAAGAAATAAGAGAAAAAATGGGGGGAAACATTTAGAATCCAGTGTCACTTATTTTAGAGCTCAGAAATAAGCCCTAATGCCTACAACAGGCATCTACAATTCCAACATTTTCCTTTAGACAATGTGTGCATATATATTATGGTGATAATATATATTATTTCTATATGAATATTAAATATTTAATTAGTAAAATATTAACATCCACATTAAAGTACATTAAAGTGCAGTTCCTCTCCCCTTCCACGTTTCCCTACCCACTAAAAACACAGGTATATTTTTCCAGAGGGGTGGCAGGTAGCATAACCTGAAAAGGTTCAAGAAAACACTCAAGAAAAAAAAAAACCAACTTCCGGTTTGAGTTCAGGAAAAAAACCCCACAAACAAATAAACAAACCAACCAAGCCAAAACAAAGAAACCCACACACAACAAGAATGTTCCCCTCGTTTGTTTTTTTTGGTGGTTTGGGTGGGTTTTTTTTCTTTTGTTAAAAGGACCTCTGGGGAAAGCCTAGTTTTCCAGGCACGTTTTGTAGTAGGAAAAAATAACAACACCAAAAGAAGAGAAGAAAAAAAACCCTTTTTTTTTATTTTGGCTGAGGGGAAAGGGAAAGAGGGGAAGGACAAGTTGAAAAAACCCCACAAAAACAAAACCCACACACACCGCCCTCCAGGAATTTTCCACCGAAGCTGTAATCTCTAAAATGCCCCTCACCCTTTTCTTTTTTTCCAACCCGAGTGACAACAAAAGTTTCCTGAACTTGCTGACACAAAACCGAGTCTGTAATGTCATGGGGAATCAGGGTTTCAACAGGCAGTGGCAAAGCCAGGTTTTTGCTAGCAAAACCACCCAATTCAGCTCTCCCACCTCCAGACCTCCCTGGACACTCCCAGCAGCATCTTTGAGGAGATCCATCTCTGGTTAACGCACCAGTGCCCTGCAAGGCTACTCCAGAAATTAAAAGATTCAGCACTGCCTGTCCCAAGGAGGAACAGCAGGGTTTGATGGAAGTCAATACTAGTAATAGTAAGAAATAATAGAAATACAACACAGAGTAACTTCAAAGTTTTCTGGAGCGACTGTCAGCTGCTTCCACTGTTCCTCCCAAGAGAAAGACCTGGCAGCCCCCAAGAGCTGGTCCAAACCCCCTGAAGACCACATCTCAGAGAGTTCCCACCACATCCCATGGGTACCCACCACAAGGATTAACCAAGCAGGCGAGAGCAACAGCACAAACCATGCTTTTGCTAGGATGCCTGATGAGCACATGGCATCACTGAAGATATCAAGCAGGAGAGATCTTTGAGCTGAAGTGGAACCTATCGCTGTTACCACTAGAGATGAGTATTCAAAGGTCTCTGCCTTGGTGTTACTCCCATGGGGGAAGTTACTTTGTCCCTCATATGGACAGTAGTCACAAGGGATCACAATGTAATTTCACCAGAAGGAATCTGGAAGTGAGCAACCCTGTCAAATGCAGAGAGACTGGAAATCACCACTGCAAGGTATACAGAGAACCTGGATGTCCTCTCTGCCTGTCCTACCACATGGGGCTTATGCTGGCCACCAAATTAGGGTATTCAAACTATCTTGTGACAAGTTGTTTACTGATTAACAACGCAAAAAAGGCCAATTTCCCATGGACTTCTGTCTTCTCCTTAAACACCAAGGGATTTCCAACATCCAGGAAAGGTTGGGTTTTTATTACATTGCTCTCAAAGCAGTAACAGAGTCTCTCCTCTACTACCCACCAGTTTTGTCAAAAACCTTTTGCAACATAGTCTTCTGAGTCTGTCAAATACAGGTTTAAAAAGCTCCTGGCACTGCAACCCCACCTGCATGATTGTGAAAGACGAATTTCCTTAGGCAGTCAGGCTGCACATCTCTGCCAGAAGCATCTCCCAACATCGCAAAGCAAGAAGCAACCACTCACTCTCAATAACTGGGTAAATTTAGCCTATTTTCAGCAATACCCAGCCATCAACTTAATCAGCCTAGATCAGGGGTGCAAAAGTGGGCTTCAGCTGTCTTGAATCAGGTACTAAAAGGAAAAAAAAAGGGGAAGAGAATCAGCACCTTTGCTTCTTTATCCACTAAAAAGCCAATGCCAAAGAGCATTCTGAAGAGTATTTAAGATTTTTTTTTTTATTACAAAACATGAATGTTACTTGTCAGAAAAACCAAAATATGCATCTATGGCATCACTGCTACAAACTAAGGTAAGAAAACTTCTTCCCATACGAGCAGCAAGGGTTGTTTTCTGCTGCTGGAGCATGAAAGAACACAATTATACACAAGCAGAAATATGTTACATCCTTGAAGTAATGGATTTCTATGTGCTTAAGTAGCTATTTAACTACTTTTAACAGTGTGTTTTTAGTCCAAGAGAACTGCTGTTTCAGAGGGGCTATGACCAAAGCCTCAACTGTTCAAAACAAAGAGCAAAAAAAACCCACACCATGCTCTGAGGCAACTTCAGAGCTGGAGCACAACTTGCATCATCGGTTGCAAAACTGACACTTCCCAGTCCTCTCCATGACAGCTTTGTACAGGGACTGGTGCTTTCCAGACTAAGCCTCTTGCCTGTCCTAATTACTGCTCTTGGGGTCTCCAAGCTGACTCCCAAGAAGGGTGGGGAACTTTGTTCCATGGAAACAAGCGGCCAGCTCAGCCAGTTCAAAATTCAAACAAGTGCTGAAGCTCACTGGATAATTAAATCCAAATGCCACTCCTAAGCCTCTCCAGCGAAAGGGGCATCACAGGCTGCTCGCTCTCTGTTTGGCCTGGTTTGAGCAAGCCGAGGGTGCAGGATAGATGGCTCTCCCCAGGAGAAAACGCAGGGGAATCAACAGGAATCTCATGCCCAAGGGACATACAGCATCAGGTTCTCCTCATCTAGCACTGGCAGGACCCAAGTATGCTTCAGCCTGGTGAGAAGGCAGCACTGAGACCACACCACAAACATCTCCCCAGGCTTTGCCATGGCTCCAGAACAAAACAGCTGCAAGTTGCACAACCCCAACGAAGTATCCGCAGAGCTCAGATGGACTCAAAGACCCATGGAAACCACTGACTTTGCGCAACATGAGCAGGTTCTCACTTCTGGACCAGCTTCACTCTTGCACCATTTAGTACAAACTCACTTGAGGTATTGTGGGTTGACAGGATGAGCTGTACAACAAAGCCTGCTCCCTCCCCAGCACAACATCTAAACAGAAACACTTCTGTGATACAAAACCAAGGCAAAAAAGGGCTGATTACACAGACAGCAGAAATAATACATTAAAAAAAAAAAAAAACAATTGCATTTAGCACTTTCCCTTCATCCCCACTGTCTCTTCCTCCATCCTCAGCTATTTATGTTCATCTGTTTCCCTGAGTGGGAAACTCCTTCCTTTCTTTCTTAGTTCCCACCAACACCCCAATTTTGTCCTTTTTAAATTAGCTTCCTGTGACAAAGCTCATTCGATCATGCTCCCAGCCCATCCAACCAAGGACCACTGCCAGCCAAATATAACAGAAGTGTCAAAGACATTAATTTCCCAAAGGCTTGGGGGCGAGGAGAAATATCCATAGTCACATAGAGGAAAGGAACACAGAAAAGAAGCAAGCCAAGAGCACTCCCAGGAAGCAATGACCAGTGGAGCTACAGTGGACACGGGAAGGTTGGGTTTATACTTCAATAAAAGTATACAGAACCATTTTGGCAGGATCTTGTATCAAAACCAGAATACCACCTCCTCTCGTCAAGTTTTCAGTGCTGTAAGATGTTAAGACTCATGGGTCCCAGGCACTACCAATGTGAATCTAGGGCATTGAGCACTTTGTAAAAATCAACTATGAAGGGAAATCAAAAAGCCACAAGGCAACACATCTCTCTGCCCTCCAGATACACGTTTCCGGTGCTGCTACGTGGCTTCGGTTCCAGTGTGCGTGCAGGAGAGAGGAACCTGGGGTTTCAGTCTTAGTAGAGCAGGCTCACTGCTGAACAAGAAGGGAAAAAAAAAAAAAAACCAACACCAAAGCAAAGGAGAAATACCAAGCCTGAAGGTCATCACAGACTACCCAAAACAATTCAACAGTCAGGAGAGAAACCAAATGGAGAAGAGACAAAGGAATAATTTAGCTATGTTCAGATGGTCTAGACAGTGCTGTTATTGTTGGCTTCACTAATAGGTCATTACTAAGAGGCAGCTTACAGTAGTTCCATGAAGCTGCTTCCATCCACAGTACAAAAAAATAAAAAAAGCAAGTACCGGCTGGATGAAGCACACAGAAAAGCCTGCAGAAGTAGAACAGAGCCCTGTAAAACACCGCAAGTTCTGATTTCGGCCTCTCACACACACCAGGCAGAGCTAGGGGTGGGAAAAGACGGGGAAAAATCCTGGGCGTTGCAGAAGGGAAGAATATTGTCCTCTGAGTCATCCCTGAGCAAGGCCGGAACATGTAGCTAACGGGCTGCACGCTGTCACACACTTCTGCTTGGATCCAGCGTAAAACCACAGACGTGACCACCTGTGGTCACTAAAGATCCCACTGTGCTTTTCGCAGCAGGGAGGCTGATAGCTCAGTTCAGCACTTGTGCCTGTGTAAATGCCAGTGGCAGCCTCCACCTCTCTGGAAGGTGATGCAACCGCTGGGGATATCCCCAGGCAGAGGGAAGAGCTCTGTGGAGGCTGAGAGGGGATGAGGAGAGGATGGGGATGCCTCACAGAAACATCGTCATCTTAGTAAAAACCCTTTCAAAAGGCAAGACTTTGAGCATACAGTGAAAAAAACACTGAGATGTAACAAAGCATAGTAATGGTAATGGTTTTAAACTTGAAGAGGGTAGATTTAGATTAGATATTAGGAAGACAATCATTACTCTGAGGGTGGTGAGATGCTGGAACAGGTTGCCTAGAGCACTTATGGATGCCCCATCCCTTGAAGGTGTCACTGCCTGTGGCGGGGCGGGGGGTGGGGGGGTGGAACTAGATGATCTTTATGGTTACTTCCAACTCCAAAAAGAAATATGTAATCACATGACTACGACACTGACAATCTTAACTTTAGCCTGCAAAGGACATCAACCTTTCATTTTCTGTTTTTGGAAAGCATACATTTATTTGATTAATTGGTAAATTATAAATGCTGTGTACCAAACAGAACCTCAACTGAAAGCCAAGACTCACTACTTCAGCATCACCCAGTACCTGCAAATGGCAGTCCCTGTTCTGATGGACTTTCTGCTAAACTGTCAGATGGAAAGAGAGATAAGCTGTTATTTATCTCTCACTTGACAGACAGGAATCTGAGACAGACAAAAGTCTTGCTCAAAACTACATAGGTCTGCAGCCAGAGCTAAATACATTCACAGAGCTTAAATTCAGAAAGGACTTAACTTGATCTAGGCTTCTTGCTGTATGCAGAGACCACAGAAATTCATTTAGAGGCCTCTGCATCATGCAAAACAGCCTCTTTCAGAAAGCTGTCTAGAAAGCATCCGTTTAAAAAGCTCTTGCACTTATTCCAATAACCTCCCTATAACAAATATCTCTCTAAATTCCAGTCTAAGTATAGCTCTCTTTGTAGTCCATTCATTAGATCTTAATACCCTTATATCTTTCAGGGACCCCAGAAATCCTCCGCTCCCACATCTTTTGCGGGCATTCACAGACTGCAATCTCATCCCCTGTTAACCCTTCTTCATTTAACTAAATGGAAACACACAGTTTCTTACATTGGAGTAATACTTAATTCATTCCTACACTTCTTTCTGGACATCCTTTTTTATTTATACTTCATTAAGAGCACAGCAAACATCAGAGTAGGACTCAATGTTCAATGGCCACAACATCTTTTCATTTCTATTTGCATTGTGAGTGTGGGCTAGCAGCAAGCTTGGTCCACACCTTACAGTGAAAGTTCACATCTGCTGGACCAACTGCCCACTGCCATCATCAGAAGGTCAATGTCACACCAGTCCTGGGGTTGCTTTCCTCTGGACCAGGGAACTAGACAACACTAACCTATGCAAAAGCATGTGTCAAAGAACTTGCTTGTGAAGACATAAGCGAACTTTTCTCCAAAAGCCAACCAGCAGGGCTAAGCTTGGAGATGAAGAGAAATCAGAGACCTGTGAGTTTCTTCAGTTCCAACAAACATCATCTACAGCCAGGTGCTGCCACCAGGATTCAAGCCAAGCACAAAACAGCAGGGGCAGAGATACCGAGACAGTATGGACTCAATCTTGAGGGTCTTTTCCAGCCTACGTGGTTCAAACTAGCAGAAGGGATCAATTACTAAGGTAGCACTATCACAGTGACTGTCCCAGTCAATACTAGGATGGAGAGCAGTGAGCTAGAAGTTCAAGTTCCTGACTGGGACCATGACAAAAGCCCCACAGAAAATAAAGAAGGGACCAAAACACTCTCACAGGCAGCAAGAAATACTGTTTTGTAACTCACCCTCCTTTAGAAGTGCTGTGAATGACCTGCAGCAAAACAGATTGCTCCATGCATCCATCTAGTGACAAAGATGCTGATAAACCTCCATGTAAAATAAACCCACATACAAAAATATTTTTGCCACTGCCTGCTGCTGCAGTGTTCAGGATCTGATAAAGAGGGGAAAAAAAAAAATTATCTAATTACCCTCCCCCAGTCCCGGTTACTGTGCACGGCAGCAGACACACCAGCAGAGCACGTTTCCTTTCCAAGTCAGCAAAGGCTGGTCAGCAGCTGGATCCTGCTGTGGTTCACCCTCCTGCTACCCCACCCAAGGGATGGCAAGGTGACCCCTGTGTAGGGCTCCAGGGCAGGGCACAGCTCAGCCGGTCCAATGGAGCAATTATACAGGAGGAAGTGAGGAAAGACCCTTCTGATATGCAGGATTTCTTGGCAGGAGTTTTCTCACTGACGTCTGAAGCTTGGGACACAAAAATTCACACAGATAACTACAGCTGTGAGGTGCTGGGGATTCTTAAAAGCACATTTCTCCTTATCGAGAAATTATGATGCTGAAGGGTACACCACCTAATAGATATAGAAGACTATTAATACTTTACCTGACAAATCAATGGTCAACATTTGTTCTCCATAGATTACATCAGTCTGGATTATGACTTTTGCTTTTATTGCACAACCAGTAACTGCTTCTTTGAAGAGAAACAAAACTAAACCCATCAGAGGCTTTTGACAGCTACAGAAGCCCATCACGTCAAATGCCCAATAAAACATCTGTGGGTTTAGGGCACAGTTATACTATCTAACGGACCCTTTTTCAGGGGTAAAGCCTGTTTTCAGAGTTCCTGCTTCCTGTTCCCCCTCTACCCCATGCTATTCATCAGGTGACCCATACAACTTTTGGTGAAATTGCACAGTGAATAGATCAGAGAACTTGTTTAGATCAAAAACAAACCTTCCCTTTACATTCCCTTGCAAAAGGGGACAGAAATTAGTGCTCAGGAATGGGCTTGGGGGGGAAGGCAAGAACCTGTTTTAAAAAAAGCTAAACCAGTTATTATTAAAATTATAATTAGTAAAAATGTGTATCACATCTCTAACTAATTCTGATCACCCAATGACATAACCTGACCAGTCCTCAAAATACTCGCATACACAAGTAAGCAAACATCTCCAATGTACTATTAAGCAACTGGGCTCTTAACATGTCTATGAGAGCACTGAGAAAACAGCACGAGATAATTAACTGGCAAATGAACATGTTATGTCATAATATATTATCCATCCAGAACGTAAGATAATGAAGAACTTTGACTGCTGTGTTTCCTCAGTGAAAACTAGAAGCTACGGTAACACTACTAGGGAGTCACCTTGGTTTGGGTAAGGCAAGAGCGATGCTCTTAAAACACCAAGTGATCAGTACCTTGCAAACACCAAAACCAGCACCTTTCAAGAGCATTGAGTGGCAAGTTTTATCACTTACGTACAAGTTTCAGTGGCTAAGCCACAAATACTACAACAAATTTCTCTTGATGAACGCGAAGAGCTGTGGCAGGATGCTAACATACCCTTGTTCCAGAGATTTACCAGTGACTTCTGCAATGGAAAAGGGCTCGGGATCCAAAAGGTGCTGGGGGAGGTTTAGGATCGGTATTAGGGAAAATTTCTTCACTGAAAAGGTTATCAAGCATTGGAACAGGCTGCCCAGGGAAAGCGGTGGAATCACCATCACTGGAAATATTTAAAAGACAGGTACATAGAATCATAGAATGGCTTAGGTTGGAAGGGACCTTAAAGTTCATCTAGATCCAATCCCTCTGCCATGGGCAGGGACACCTCCCACCAGAGCAGGTTGCTCAACACCCCATCCAGCCTGGCCTTGAACCCCTCCAGGGATGGGGCATCCACAGCTTCTCTGGGCAACCTGTTCCAGTGTCTCACCACCCTCACAGTAAAGAATTTCTTCCTAATATCTAATCTAAATCACCTCTCTTCCAATTTCAAACCGCTACTCCTTCTGAAGAGCTCTACGTTCCTTAAACTATTTTTATATTTAGTCAACTAAGCCAGACCAGCACCCAAGCCCTGCCATAGGTCCACAGCTAACTGCCAGCTTATCGCCCACTTTGCCCATGCCCCTGGCCAGCTCCCTACCAAGGCTGCTCCTAATGGAAACAGATAAGGCCACCCCATTTTGGGTTTGGAGGGAGCAATTTGGCTGTATGCACACACACAGTGCCAAAGCAGGGGCCGTGACAGGTTTTGTTGGCTACCGGAAGTGTAACTGGGTAAACCACTTGGCCTCCAAGCACCTTCCCTGGCTGTGAAGCAGGGACTGTAAGGCAAAGCGTGTATGCAAACCCATTTGAGGTGTGTGGGGAACAGGAGGGCAGCCCTGTCCCCTGCTATGGAAGCTCATAAAGAGACCTGAAGCGCAGCAAATATTAAATAACCAAGTCTCAGTTACCCAGAGAGCCAGCATTTACCCTACAGAGCACCAAAGTGAAGTTTAACCCAGCCCTGACCATTCCAGATGCTGAAGGCTTTCCAGCTCTGGACAGGCTCCCGTACTGGGTGGCTCCCAGTTGCAGCCCTGGGGAAGACGGGAGGCAGAGACACGAATATGGCAGTGAGGGCTTTCTTATAAAAACACAGAGTGCTGCAAGATAAGCCCTGCTAAATCCCTGCCTCTTGGACAAACCAGTTGTTTCTCATTCGCTTTTGCAGATTAAAGTTAGTCTAGGAGAGCTGAAAGCAAAAATTAACCACGTTTAAGAAAAATGTCGTATGCCTGTAGCTCTGCTGAGCATTTAAAAGAAAAAAAAAAAAAACGAACCAAAAAGAAATACAGGGGCTGTTCAGTTTTATGGCATGATGCATTTTGTCCCACAGCATCTGCCTGCAAAACTCCTCACCACTTCAAAGGTACCAGGGACAGGTTTCTCTCTCACATCCCACACCAAACTTTCACAGCTTTTTAACTAACCCTGCTTTTTGCTCCACAGACACTAGCTACCTTTTCTTTTAATGGATTAACATAATTAAACTAAACTTGGGGCAAGTTTTCCAGCCTGTTTTCCCGCTAAGCTTGAAATTTGCTCCTTCTGAAGAAGGGTTTATGTACCTAAAAGGCAGCCTGGTTTTTTTCCACCTCTATCAGTTTGGTCTAATAAAAGATATTACCTCTCCTCACAACCCTTACCTCTCTTGAGCACACTTGAAAGGAGAAAAATGTTTACCCAGCGAGAAACACAGATGGCAAGTTATTTCCCCTGACTGCCTGCGATACCTTTGAAGGTTATTTGCGGGCTCATAAAGACCTCTTTCTCCTTCCCACCCCAGCTACTTCCAGTGCTCACAGCCACAACCCAGAGCCCGTGAACTCCTAATCTGTTGCTGCAGCAACAGCTGCAAAGTCCCAGATACAGCGATGCAGGTCAGGTCCCGCATTCCCCAGGTGCCCAAAGCACCTGGCATGACCCTAAACAGGAAAGGGAGAAGGAGACAGGGACAGCTCTTAACTTGGACACCTCCCAAAAATAACAAAACCTGAGCTAGAAAGCCTTATGTGCTTTATAATAAGATGAACTGCTGCAATCCAACCTGATTTCTTTCTTTTTTTTTTTTTTTAACAGCTCTCAGCATACAAAGAATCACAGAATCACAGAATCTTAGTGAAGAGCAAAACCAGTGCATCAGATTGAGGAATGAGGAAAACAATGTATGGGATAACTGAAATATCAATACCCACGTGCATGGGGACAGGGAGAGTCAGTCTGTCCTCCCCTCACAAACTGGGGCAGGTCTCTCTCTCTCTCAATAGCCCCCCAGAAAACCACTGGGTTGGATTAAAGCCAGACCATGGCTGTGCAAACAGGTCCCCTCCTCCTTTAGAATGCTGCTGTGCCTTCTGCCAGCCCAGCCTGCCGTCCTCTTCTCCAAACACACCTGCTCTCTCAAGGCAATACTGTAAATCAGCATCATTCTCTCACCTCTCTCCTGAAACAAAAGTCACGCTCGCTCCAGAAAAGTCCTAAAGACCTAAACTTTTGAGTTATACATAACATACACTGAAGAGAAAGAACAGATCAGCGTTACTGGAGTTTTTATTATCCGAAACTCACCCATGCACATACACAGCATTTCATAAGAGTCATTTCTAAACAAAAAGAAAAAAGTTAGGGAATAATATTCTGGTACTTTGTATACCAACTTCTGTGGATTTTAAACATTATTTTTTACTGTGATGTCGCATTTAAACACAGCAATTTTTAACCACTGTTGACCACAGCCTTTCCACTGTGTTGTACTGGAGACGGGGATATCTTTAGAAGTGTCATATGCACTCACTGGTCCATGGCTACATTTTGATCAATTTATAAAGAGGTCTTGGACCCTTGTGGAGAAGTGGCAGCTGGAAAGGGACTGAGAGCTGGAGGAATTGCTCTGTGCCAGGAGAGAGGTGGGACACCCTGCTTTAGGACACACATTCTCCACACCACGTTTTCTCTCATTATTAAGACTGGGGAAAACCAACATAAGAGGCATATGTCACTTGGACTCTTTGAGGCCTGAGAAGAATGGCAACCCAACAACCATGTTAAAAATTAGTTCATTACTCTTCCACGTTCCATACAAAGAAAGAGTCAAATGCTTCAGAACAAATATAAACATCTGGAATGAAGTGTTCCAGGACAACACTGAATTGGAGATTTACTGAAGACTAAAGCATTAAGTAAAACCAGAACAATTCTGTCATGAGATCCTATGCTGTGTCCAGTTGCTCTTTCCCTCCCAAATTAAGTCCTCTCTGATCTATCCTCCAGAGATATATCCAGATCCCTCAGAAACAGCACTGAGAGAATACATAAGCATTAAGTGACATGCTCACAGCCATGTCTACACATCATAAGAAGACCCAGTGCCAAGGACCTCTGCCCCAAACGTCTTGGGCCTTCAACAGCAGAGCAACCTACCCGCAGCACTGGGCTGCAGAGGGCTAGTCCAAGCACCACTGCACCGCATGACACAACAAAAGTACTATGTCAGAGGTGCAGTCCACGAGGACAGCAGTAGTCTCCACTTCCCATCTTATTGTCTCCATACGAGGTCATGCAGCTTCCCTAGAACATGTCCAGGAGTGAAAAGTCCTATACTGAACTCTGAGACACTGGCTATACATAGGATCCTAGTAAGAAAGGTAGACCTGGAAGGGACCTTCAGAGATCGCTTCATCCAACACACCTCATCTGTGGTCTACCAGAAAGGAATCAATGACATGACTGCAAATTCCCTGCTCTTCCCTTGAAAACGCTCCCTCACCCCAATGTGTATAGAAAACAAACACACATATAAAAAGAGGGGGGGAGGGGAGTGAAACTAATAAAACCTCGATATTTAGCCTAACTTTCTGTGCGTCAAAGCTGTTGCAATGATCCTTTAATGAACCAACGCCACTCGGTAACACCGATCAAGAAACACATCACTTGATCCATCTCACCCCAAACAGTCAACCCAGAGACCAGACTCAGGACCACACCATGACCCTTTCAGAATGGCACCTGGCAGGTCCTTATGTAGGCATTGATGCTACACTAGTGACAAGCTATAGCAACACCCCAACCAATGACATTTGGGGAAGAGGACATGCCTAGCACCTTCCACCCACAAAGTGTAAGCAGAACTGCAAGTCTGCATGACTCCTGCTCATCTTCCAAAAAAACCTGTCACAGTGCCTTGGAAAAGGGTCTCTTCACTACAGTATTTCCAGCACATCCAGACTACATTTAGAGCTGACAGTCTGAAGGCCCCTTGAGCAGTTTGTATCGGCCACACTCGCTGTAGAAGTCAAAGTGACTATCTGTGGAGAAGTGGACTGGAGACAGCAACTCGTTCCCTACTGGTACTTAGAGCAAATCTGAACTTTTCTTCTTTAAAAATTAAAAAAAAAAAAATTGCCTTGACAAAGGATTGGCTTTAGCCTTCAAAGTGAAAAACCTCTCAAAAAAATCTGGGGTTTTTCACCAGGGATTTTAAACTGAAATTTGTCATTCTTTCTTTTGAAGTAGCAGGTCTGGACTTTCTCTTCCCTTCCTTCCCCACCCTCAGCTTTAAATGAATCCTCTCCCCATAAGATTTCTCTTCTAGGTAACAGAGAAAGAGCAAAAAACTAAAGGAGTAAAGCCAGGATGGGGTAAGCATCACTTGTCTCCTTTCTCCACTGGGGAGCACAAACAGTTAAGGTGTGGCAGTGTCTTCACATTTTTAATTTTTTAAATTCAAACCACTATCAAACTTTAAATTACTTTTCTACCAGGTTTGCAAGGAGAATCCCTAAATTTACTGGTATTCCCCCACTGTCTTTTTTTTTTTTTTTTTAAAGCAGCATTTCAACCAGCCCTGAAAAGTTTTAGGTGAACTTGTATAAATCCTGCAAATGTAGAAGTGAAGCACTCTGCTTCAACCAAGACTCCTCCACGATCTCATTTGCTTTCTTGGGTCACCAAGTCAGGAAGACATTTCAGAAGATTAATTTAGGCTCCTGTGTAACCTGCTGCTTCTGGTGAAGGAAACACGACATTCCAAGTTCAATGAGCTCCACGTGTTAATTGAGCACTGTGAGGGATAGTTCTACCATGTGAGGTAGAACCTGGCCTTGCTCTTCAGTTCTTCTGCTGAGCTGCTCCTTTTCAGCAAAATTAAAGAAAGGAGCAGAACCCCCTCCAGTTGCTGGAGCTGCTACTGGCTGGCAAAAGGGGTTGTAGACCACTTTGGAATTGTTTTTGTGGTTAATGTTCATTCTGCAAAGACCTTCTCATACTTTGCATGCTCACAAACACATGAAAAGCTGGCTGAATCCCAAACCTAGCAGTGGTGCTGTCAGTAAGGCACGTGTCTCCCCCGAAAGCCCTTTAGTGGCCACGGGAAGACATCAGGCAATCCCTCCAGCTGTGACCACTCCTGTGACAGGTTACAAGCACAGCAGCAGAGTATGGATATTTTTCTGCAAGTAAAGTATGACTTTGCATAAGTAATGTGGTAAGTTTGATGGCCAATGGCATGAGAAGCTGAAGCAGGGCTGGGGCTCTCGCACTTATCACCTACTCATGTGAGACACTACCACTCACATGCTAAAACTGAGACAGTCCAGCACTTCCACTTCACTTTCTGACACAATGAATTTTCTTTAGTAGTAGAGACAGGATCAAGATCATCAAGTACCTCCAGAGCTATATATAACTTAAACTTTAAAAATATAGTCTCCATCAGCATCACTGGGCATCTGATACACAACTACTCTGTTATTCCAGTAGAAGACAGAGAAGGTGCAAGTAACCCAGGTCACCGACTAGAAGAGCAATATACTGAGGCTCTGTTTGAGACTGAAGCCTCTTTGGAAGAAGAGATTCAGGGAATGAAGATGCTCTGCCCAGAAATACAAGGCAGACCCAGGAAGAGGCTCCATCTACAACACAACCCACCAGATTGCACTGACTGTAAGAACAATGTGTCCAATTTTGGCACCACTGGAAGGCAAAAAAAATTTAGAAAGCAATGTAATATTCAGCCAGACCATCTTGGCAATGTCTCCCACTGAGCTGTCATACTTGGTAGCCCCAACCAAAATTAGCAGGCTGCAGAAAATTAACTGCTTCAGCATAATCCAGTTCTTACCCATCTTTCCATCTACATCAGGCCTCCATTCCACCGGTCCCAGACACTTGTACCTTATCCTCCACTCTCAAGCATCCACCCTGTAATAATAAACATATACAGAGTTTACAGATTAATTTTGACATTTCAACAGAGACAGCAACTGAACAGGACCACCCTTCACAAAGCATTTCCCCACCATCACCTGGACTAGAGGAAAGAGTAGAACCATTAGTCAGGAATTGAGACCAGGAGTCTGCCCTCCTCTACACACCCCAAAGGTAACAAACCTGGTACCTTCATGGTTTTAAAATCTTGAAGTAACCATCTTATACTTGTGCCACAGGTCTGCTTTTAATAAAAGCAGGCCATCTTTAATACATTACACCTTTAATGGATTTTTACATTATTTAATGTAGACTTACAGAATCATAGAATGGTTTGAGTTGGAAGGGACCTTAATGTTTATCATCTAGTTCCAGCCCCCACCATGGGGGGGACACCTCTGACTAGATCAGGTTGCCCACAGCCCTTAATACTACCTTTAACACATTACATTTTGCAGCATCCCTATGAAATAACACTCACTTGGGAAACAGACCAACAGCAGGACATGGAAAGTCAGTCCCAAGGCACCCTGTGTCAAAGCAGAAACCTAAACTTAGGCCTTCCAAATTCCAGCCAAGGTTCCTCAAGGCTGGATTACCCTTCCTCTGACCACATGGGGAAAAAAGAAGCCCTGAGTCTGGACAGTTCTTGACAGCTACGTACACCCCATACATCCCTCTTGGCAGGCTGTGGCCCTACAGCCCTTCCAGGGTCTCTTCCTGTTGCCAAGGGCTACTCATGGCTATCCGCTAATTTTCCCAAAACCGATGCAAAAGGGGTTCAGTTACTTGACACACTGTATTGAGCCAACACTTTGTGCCCACTGAAGGGATGGGGTTTTCTGCACTGAGAAACTTAAGAGGGTAAACCTGGGGCTGCTGGAGTCAGTCCTGCTCACTAGTGGAAAACCTCATTTTAGACTCAGCAAAGGCATATCCCACCTCAAGACGGGCACCTTATAAAGAGCAATGCAAATGAAGTGATCAGCAAAGACCAGTTCACTTTAGCTGACCAATAGGCACACAGATTTCTTGGTCATAAAGCCGTGTAAAAGCACTAGTGAATGGAGAGACATCTCAGGTACTTCATCAGACTTGCATGGAGAGAGTAAGGCACTCCTGTCCTGCAGTCACTGCAGGCAACCCAAAGTCAATGAGAGCTGTGCATGCCAGGAGATCGACATGCATTCTGGAGTATTATGTACCATGCATTGGATAGAATCAGTAGGGGGGGAAAAAAAAAAATCACTTTGCAAAATTCCCAGCTCAGTCAAATCAATTTGAACACAATAACAAATCTGAAGTGAAAAGGGAATGATCGCAAATTGGGATTATAATGGTTTTCTGCCGCTCCGGCGCCTTGGTGCTAGCAAGCAGGAGGATATTTATCCAACCTATTTTGAGAGAGACGAGCAGGAAGGGAAAGCGATAAGAAAGCAGCAGAGGCAGAGACGTCCGTGTGCCCCAAAGTGCGTTGTTCCTTTTGCTGCTGCAGCTTCCTCTCAGGACAGCACCATTTAACCAAAGAGCCCACGGCCGCTGGGACTCTGCTCTGGCCGTTTTCGAGACAAAGGAGGAAGCAAGGAAGTAACCAACAGGCTTGGAAAGGCTTAAAAATCCTATCTTGAGGAGGAAACAGTCTACGCAAAAGTGGAACAGGAGAGAGCAGAGAAACACCAAGAAGTAAATGTGAAAATTCCATCTGATTATAACAAGAGCAGGAAACAGCCCAAATCTTCACTGCTTTTGCTTTCAAAAATTGTTGCAACACTTCCAGTAATTAAACTGCAAGCAGAGTTGGCACCAAGGGCCACCTGCAGATAGCCTGGATTAACCCTAAATTCCTCGGCCAGCCCTGGTTAACTCTCCCATCAGTGTAATAGATTTTTTCTAATGTTTTTTTGGACACTTTCCAGACCTTTGCTATCCTTATCTAGCTACAAAAGCATGCACCTGCAGGAACCATGCAAGGAAACCCTGGAGAAACAGGTGACCCTTCCATCAGCAGAGCTTTGCCCTGTGCTCTTCTCCATCATCTCTGCCACAGCAAGCCCCTGAGACCCCAACTGCTCAGCTCTCGTGAGCAAACCAGCCCCCATACACAGTGCAGGAAACCCCCACGGATACACGAGAGGAAAAAAAAAAAGAGAAAAAAGGTTTCCTATTTTACCAGATCTCTTCAATCCTGAGGACAGCCAGCCTTCAAATTGGACTGCAAACACTGGCCATTTCCGTGGCTTCCCAAAAATACATACCAGCAGCTTCCTTTTACAGAAGGACAAATTCCTGTTTCTAGTACAAATTATGTCCTTTTATTATCTCTCTTAATAAACAGGGAGGGAAAAGGGAAAAAATAAGAGGCGGGGAAAAAGAAAAAAAAAAAGGAAAAATCCTTTTTGTACTCCGATGTGCTTCAAAGCAGCATCCCCCTTCTCCTCCCACTAAGCTCCCTCATCACAGCCTTCAGGTGGTGGCAGTTCACAACATAAACCAGCAAGTACCTGAAACAGGGCTCCCATTCACACTCCAACTGCTCCCACAGCTGGCAGAACCAGCTCTAAATCTGCTCTAAATCTACACTAAATCTCCACGGTGAATCTACAAACCACTGCCCAGGTAACCTCTCCATGCACAAACGCCACCTCCAGAAGCAAAGAAAGTTAAGATTAGATTTGACTGAGCTGAACACAATTCTGCAGCCAAAGTGGTTCGACATCATTGTGGCTACATGAGTGCCGAGTATGAGTATCCATATAAGAACTACATGCAAGGTTATTAATCCATTCTAAAAATTAATCCCAGATAGTCCCTTTTCACACCATATTCCTGGCTGGGAAGGGATTAAGCAAGATTGAGTTCAAGGGAGACAACAGCAAAGTAATGCCCAACTAGATGTGACTTCAACCTCTGTGCATCTAAGCTGGGGAAGGCAAAGCAGGCGAGGAGAGAATGGAGAAGAGCAATGTTTCCCTAGATGTGAGAGAAGACAAAAATGTGACTGGAAGAGACTTATTGGGAAGAAGAATGTAGGATGGGGGTTAGGAAACTGGGAAGAGTACAGTCCAGCATTAAGCTAGAGCCACCAGCAGCCTACCACTGACTTGAAATGGGATTTACAGTATTGCCTACCCCAAAAAGGGCTGTTCTTACCCCCCCAGAGATTCAGCATCCATCATAAAACACAGCTCCCAAGTAGGGATGAGTAGGGATGTCTTCCTCCCACTCCGAGCACAAGTGGTGGCATCTCACTCCTTGTTTTATCATCCCCAGCCTTCCAGGGAAAGCAGCACCTACTTATTTGGGCCTAAGCACCTCTTAACATTTTGGTTTGAAGGTATAGGGACACACCACCATAAAAAATAAATAAATAAATAAATAAATAAATAAATAAGCCACAGTTGCCCCTGGAATGTGGCTCAGCTGGAAAGCTACTCAAACTAGCATTGCTAAAATTGGGACTTTCCTTGTTTTTTCAAGCAGCAGGGAACAACATGTTGGGCTCAGAGAGTTTAACAAGCAAGAGTCAAGCGGAAAAAATCTCTCCTTTTTTAAGAGTTGACCACATTAACTTTCAGCAAGTTTCCGGGAGTCCTGCCAGGGCGCTGGAGCTTTGTATACTATGGAACTGTTAAAAATATTATTGTAAATGTTATTTTCAAAAAGCTTCAGAGGCCAGGGCTGGGATAGCATTAAAAAAAAAAAAACAGCAAAGCAAATGAGATTGTTTTAATGGTGAGAATACAAACGTCTGCATGCTGATAGCTCAGTCAAACAGCCTGCAGGCTTGGCAAAGATGGAACCAAACACAAGGAGAGAACGGTTGAAATATTACAGGTTTCCTCAGATCATCTCAACCTCATCCTTACAGTTTTGTAAGGACACTATAGAATGTTTGACCTTTTTCTCAAAGAACCACCTTGGAAATGGGACCCATATTTCAGGCTACACAGAAGAATAGCTACATTTTGGTGACACTTCAGATAAGTAAGACCTTACTTTCATGGCATTTTCCACTTAGGTTATCCAAAGGATGTGCCACACAGTAGTAGTCCAAAAGTAGCCATTTATGACTATGTGTCTATGTAGATGTGGCATTTAGGATCATGGTTTAGTGGTGCACTTGGCAGCATTAGGTTTACGGTTGGACTCAATCTTAAAGGTCTTTTCCAACCTAAATGATTCCATGTTTAGGAGCATGCAACTGGGATAGATATTTTTGCAAACAGGCGTGTAACCAGGCCAGGTTTGCAGGCATACCTCCCCAGTGGGCTCAAGGGACAAACTTCACAAGCCAAGATGAGGAGGAAAAGAAAAAAAAAAAAAAAAACCAAAACCTTTCCTGAGCTTGCACTGATCCAGCTGCTAAGCAAGAAGTGACATTCGCGCATCAGCACAGCTCACAGAAGGAGCAAGCCAGTGCACTGGGAATTACAGCGCATGAAAGCCAACAAGAAATTCAATAGGAATACGCATCAGTTGAGGGGTTCCCCCCCCCATTTTTGGGCATCTTTTTGCAGTCCTGCTATATTCAACTGCTGCTTCTAAAGGAAAATCTCCTGAGCCATCCCGTTGAATAAGAGGTTCCACTCAAATATGAGAAAAAACTTCTTCACAGTGAGGGTGACAGAGCCCTGGAACAGGCTGCCCAGG